>JAAFCE010001963.1:16131527-16154904 GCA_013389805.1 Trigoniulus corallinus | reverse complement strand
CCAGTTTCTCTCTCTCCCTCTCTCCTGGTTTCCAGTTTCTCTCTCTCTCTCTCCCTCCCTCCTGGTTTCTAGTTTCTCTCTTCTCCCTCTCTTTCGGTTTCCAGTTTCTTTCTGTCTCTTTCGCTCGCTCGAAGTCACCAGGTTCCCTCTGCCCCTCTTTCTTATCTGGTTTCCAATTTCTGGTCTTCTCTTCTTCCCCTCACTCTCAACCGTGATCCCAACCGATTTTTCTCCACTTCGGTACATGCTCCCTGAACGTCACGTCTTGGTTGTAGACATTAAGGCGTTATTTATTGAAATTGGAAATCACTTTTGTTAATCTGCCCTAGGCTTTGGAAGATCCCAGCTTTCTTTTCTACCTTCAGTCACTGATGGAACGTGATAATCTCGTGATTTCTTGGTGTATTGATAACGTCCTGATCAAGGCCGGCATTTGTCTTTCGGGCTGGGAGAAACCAAAATCGTCAGAACACATTCTGTCTGCGTGGAAAGTGAAATTGTTGACGTATGTGTACAATTTCACCTGGACTTAAAAAAGGGTTTATGCAATTCCAGAGGTGGCAGAAATTTATATCTCCCTGGCCGTCGTTGTATTTCAGCACTCTAGAGCAGGTGGATTTGTTTGTTTGTTGGTGTTTTAGGGCCCTTCAACTACAAGGTCATTAGAGCCCCGTCCACAGCATAGTTCTTAAGCAGAGACTGCACAGACAGGGTCCCGCACAGACACTACACTAATGCGACGATTTTTGGGTATTAGCAATACCTAGTTTCCTCAAGCGGCCACCCATGTTAGTACTAGCTGGGGTTGCGCTGCTTGACTTCAGTTATCAGACGAGAACTGGTGTGTCCATCGCAATTCGCCGCACCCCTAGAGCGGTGGAATCTACAGTGACATTCATTGGCTCATAATTGTTATTATGAATCCACCTTGGTACCGCAGGACCGATGTAGTTGACATCTTTAGGGTGAGAAAGAAGCTCCTCGAATACGCCTTCTGTCGGATGGAAAGTAAACCCTTGGCCCCATATGGTGCGTACGATTTCACCTATGAATATGAATATGTAATCTTTTGTGACGGATACCTTGCTAGCGATATCTTTTCATGCTAGACCCATATGCCCAGATCTCCACCAGCACCCCAGCAACACCTTTGCCTTTCGCACCCATTCAGCCGCTCCACCCCCAGAACCTCTTCCAATGTGGGGGTTCCCCAACCCCTTCAGACCAGTATCACATGCCTGACGTCCTCCACCTGATCTCTGCACAATCCACAGCCCTCCTCTCCACCTGTGATCTTTGCCATCCTCTGTTTCGTCTCCAGTGACCCAGTTCTTGCCCGAAACAGAAGTGAGCTCTCCCACGTATTGTCGTAGATTACCTCCCTCTCTATGTTAAGCTTGTTCCCATACACCCTCAGCGTTTTCTTTGCAGCCCGAACAAGAACTCTCACTACTAAGTTATGCAGCGAGTAGATCTGGCAAAATTCCCAGAAGTAGGAGCTCGCTTCCCCCGGGCTCGGCAGAGGACAAGTGCCCCAATTAATCAGAATTACCAGATAGAGCTCACCACCCTATCTTTGTTGGACTGCCCTACCCCATAGAATAGTAGGCCGGCGATAAATTAGCATAGTGATTGCAGCATTTGGTTGGCAGACAGCTACTGCCGTCCAACAGATCGCTCGTGTCTCAATGGAACACCAATTGGCATCCGACCCTACCAAAGGCAGCCTAAGATTAACCCTTCAGCACTGCGGTTGGCAACCCGAGTGATTTTTGTTTGCAAATTTTTAATGTGTATATGTGATGCTAAGTGGCTGTGCTTACATTTAAATTCCTTTTTTCACATATATTTTAGCTAGTATTGTTTTGAAGTTAATTACAATTTTTAGTATCCTTGTAACAGCTATTTTTACCCGACCGTACCAGTTACGAAACTTAGTTGAAGTTCCATTTGGCCCGACCGTACTGAGTGGTGAGTTGCGTTGGACACACCAGTTCTCGTCTGATCACTGAAGTTAAGCAACGCAAGCCCAGTTAGTACTGACATGGGTGGTCGCTCGGGAAAGCTGGGTACTGCTAATACCCAATAATCGTCGCATTGGTGTAGTGTCTGTGCAGCATATGCATTAGAACTATGCAGTGGACTGGTCTCGAATGACCTTGTAGTTGACGGGACCTTAATCACCAACAAACAACAACAACCCGACCGTACTGTTTGTGCATCTCATTTCTGTAGCGGCAAAACACCTTACTCACCCCTCACATTGCAATATGGTCGTTATCCAAGAAGCCAAAAAATATGTTTCACCAATGTTTTCACCATGGTGGAAACTAGACCATTTCATTTACTCAAAATGGAAGTTTTTGGCACTCAACCAGAGGGACTAAAAAAACTATCAAATTCTCCTGCTTTGCCTTGTCTGTGGGATCTAGCCTTCCACTCTCATCTATCTCCCACCAGATCCCTGTCCACTCCACACACTACCACATTCTTATGGACTACCTGATCCCACGTCTGCTTTGGACTCCCCCTGCCCCAGATACTTCCATCAACCCGAATTCCTGAAATGGACCTAATGAGTTCCTCCCCCTCCTCATTACGTGTCCATACCATCTCAACCTACTCTCCCTCCTTTTGTTGATGTCCACCACCCCCAGGCTACATCTGACGTACTCATTCCTAATTCTACCAGCTCTCAACACCCTACTCATGTCCTGCAGCATTTGCATCTCAGTTACTTGAATTCTATTGACGTGGCTCTTCCTCACAGCTCAACACTATGATCCATATCCATATAGCCGAACTGGTTACAATTTTTCTAGGCTGGTTATAGAATAGCTAGGAGAGATTTTGTTAAAATTCTTGGTCATCAACTAGCAAAATAGCAGTTAATTAGAAGAGCAAAACTTCCCATTCATATCATCATCATCACACCCTTATCCCGCCTGTGACAGGGTCAGGTCTGTGGGTCCACTGAACATGCTCTGATTTGTGGCACCCCAGCCACGCATTTGGAACCCACAGGAATATTGGCTGGGTTGCCTGTGGGGGACGCCGGTCTTCCCCACTTGTTCCAACATTGCATTATACAATCAAAATAGAAACTTTGGCAGGTAAATTAATACTTTTTTGGTTATGATATTGCATGGTCAAGACTGCAAATTTATTTAGAAGAGAAAGGTATTGTTATACCAGTAGATATCACATAAGTAAAGAAAATAAACATTCTGTTTGCTGCTTCAAATGTAAGAAATGCAGTTATAAAAATCATTCAGTCCTTTGTTGTTCAGTATGCAGCAATGACATTATTTAAAATTTGAAAGATGTAAACACTTAATAGTATTTTTTGTACATTTTCTGCAATTTTAACATGGTCGGGTTACAGTGACCCGACCGCAGTACTTGTGTTACTTCCAATAGCCGGAGTGCTGAAGGGTTAAGATGATGACGACATGCGAAGAACATAATAAAAAAATTGCGTCATAAAGGTAACGAGGGAAGCGGGATACGAATCCACATACTATGGCTTTCTATTGACATAATACATCGTTAGCCTAGCGTAGCTTCCGGGGTATGCAGCCTGGGGGCACACTGAGATACATTGGACCAGTAGCCAGTCGTATGAAATGAAACGACGTTCCAGCTGTCTTGCTGCTATTCTCTGCTTGACTGCTTCTATTCTTTGCCCCCCTCTTCCATTCTTCAGTTTGTTTGTGCATCCAGAGTGAGCCCTGACATAGGCTACCCTGGATATACAACTGTTGGGGTTTCGGGGTTCCTTTACCCATAGATGGCATGATTCGCTTAGGATGACTTCTTTCTTGCAGTTGGAGGCAAATCTTGAGTGAAAATGAAGCCGTGCCCTTATGTAGTACATCATCAACATCATCATACCCTTATCCCGCCCGTGGCAACGTCGGGTCTCCGAGTTCTAATCCTCCACTCCCGTCAATCTACCACCAGGTCCCGTCCACCCCGCACACTACCATATCCTTCAACGAACAGCCTGCTCCCACATCTGCTTTGGTCCTCACCCCTGCCCCGGGTGCTTCCAACCATCTGTGTTCCTGCAATGGAGCTAACGAGCTCCCCCTCATTTTTTCCGCGATGTCTTCCACCTCAAGCTACCTCTAATATACTCGTTCCTAATTGTGAAGGAGCGGCTTATTGCGTTTGACACACCAGTTGTCGTCGGATCACTGAAGTTAAGCAACGCAACCCCAGCTGGTATTAACAGGGGTGGCCGCTTGGGAGAACTGGGTACTGCTAATACCCAAAAATAGTCGCATTAGTGTAGTGTCTGTACAGACTGTGCATTAGAACTACGCAGTGGTCGGGGCTTAATGACCTTGTAGTTGAAGGGCCCTAAAACATCAACGAAACAAAAAAAATCGTAATCTTGATCTAATGTGGTACTCTAAAGTAAAATTTCGAGGTGTAGGATCTCGCCCCCTCTCTCTCATCCTGGCGCCTGTTACTGGCCTTCATTCTCAAAAGCATGAAGTCATTCATAGTTTCAGAACCGACTGACCAAGGTTAAATAACCAAATTAACCAAACAAATAAAAAGCACTGACAACAGAGCCACGACTTTAAATCTGACAACAGTGCACTGGATGTTTTCTCAACCGAAAAAGCAAAATAACGTGCCACGTGTCAAGGGAACCTGGATGCCTGAAGCACGATAACAGTGAACTCCAGTGCTGCCCTCAAATGGATGGATATGGAAACTACGCCGTTGTCATATCTGAAGGTTATTTGACAACTCCTCTCAAGTTGTTGTATGCTGGTGTTTTAGGGGCTCTAATGACCCCAAAGCTCATTAGAGCCCAGTCCACAGCATAGTTCTTACGCAGAGACTGCACAGCATCATCATCATCATCATACCCTTATCCCGCCTGTGGCGGGGTCGGGTCTGCGGGTTCTAGCCCTCCACTCCCGTCTGTCTCCCACCGGGTCCCCGTCCACCTCACACACCACCATGTCCCGTCGGACGACCTGTTCCCAAGTCAGTTTTGGTCTCCCCCTCCCGCGGACGCTGCCAACCACCTGCATTCCTGGAATGCACCTAACGAGCTCCTCTTCCCCTCTTCTTATAACATGTCCATACCACCTAAGCCTATTCTCCCTCATTTTTTCGGCGATGTCCAACACCCCTAGGCTACCTCTAATATACGCATTCTTGATTCTATCTGCTCTCGACACGCCACTCGTGTGCCTCAGCATTCCCATCTCGGCCACTTGCATTTTATTTACGTGGCTTTTCTTCACTGCCTAGTACTCTGAACCATATAGCATAACTGGCCTAACCAGAGACTGCACAGACACTACACTAATTCGACGATTTTTGGGTATTAGCAGTACCCAGTTTTCCCAAGCGGCCTCTCATGTCAGTACTAGCTGGGGTAGCGCTGCTTAACTTCAGTGATCAGACGAGAACTGGTGTGTCCAACGCAATTTGCCGCTCCCAACTCCTCTCAGGCTGATGTACCTCTAATATATAGAGTTCCCTTGCGACTGTTATTGTCAGACTAAGATTTTTAAGGGTCCTATTGGAGGAAATGACCTAAAGAATGAATGAGCCCCAAACGCCGAATTTGGATTTTTATAGAGCAGCGAACTTAGCATGGTGACAAGAATGATAACTATGGATGTGGAAAGCTAGGTCCATAATTTAAGATGAAGCATAGCGTTTAAGCATAAAAAAGAATAGGTGCTTTTGGAGCCCTTGTGGCTGCATTGCGTTGGACACACCAGTTCTCGTCTGATCACTGAAGTTAAGCAACTCAACTCCAGCTAGTACTAACATGGGTGGCCGCTTGAGGAAATTGGGTACCGCTAATACCCAAAAATCGTCGTATCAGCCTAGTGGCTGTGCAGTCTTTGCTTTAGAACTACGCAGTGGACGGGGCTCTAATGACCTTTGTAGTTGAAGTGCCCAAAATCACAAACAAACATCCATCAGTGGGCTGCTGCTGCTTCTGCTTGTTGGTGTTTTAGGGCCCTTCAACTACAAAGGTCATTAGAGCCCCGTCCACAGTATAGATCTCATGCATAGACTGCACAGACACTACACTAATGCGACGATTTTTGGGTATTACCAGTACCCGGTTTTCCCAAGCGGCCACCCATGTCAGCACTAGCTGGGGCTGCACTATTTAACTTCAGTGATCAGACAAGAACTGGTGTGTCCAACGCAATTCGCCGCTCCCTACCCTTCAGTGGGACAAGACGGGTATCCGACTTTACCATAGGCGGGACATGGGTTAGAAGTTTCTTTTTTTTACTGTTGTGGCGTGTGCGACGAAGAAAGTTTGTATAGGGTATGACTTTGGTGATTTTTGAAGACCCTAGCAACAGGATGAGGTACACCCTAATAATAATTTAGCATAAATCTATTAATGTTATATTTAACAGGTGGTTTACCACCAAGTTTATTGGTATGTTTGCTTAGTGACTTTATTTCTTCTTTTGGATGGTTTCTAGTATTAATTTGAGCATAGGCGCAAAGTACGAGGCCCACGACGTCTGAAATTCGGCACTGATTCCTGCTGGAAAATTGATGTGGTTCTCAAATGTATCGTGGAAGTAGCACTCTTAATATTTGAATAATGCTAACTACAAGGGTCTCTTGTTGACAGTGGGTTCAAGCAAAAGCAACTTCCAGCCCTTTTCCCGCCTATGGCAAGGTTCGGGTACCCATCTTGTCCCTCTGATTGGACAAAAGGGCGATATATTGGACAGTGTTTTTCCACAGCCGGTTTCCCACCAAAGCTACAACCCCTATGCTTATTTATCGTCGATTTATTGTTCGTTGGGGGCATTCCACCGACCTCAAGGGGCTACATAGCATTCCCTAGCCGTCACCCATCTTAGTACTTTTTGGCCCTTACGCTGCTTAACTTTACTGATCGGACGAGAACTGATGTTTTCAACGCGGTATGACCGTTCAAGGGCATCTGAAATTTAGGATGGTAGCCATGACACATTCATTATCATTACTAGCCCTTCTCCCGTCTATGGCTACGTCAGGTGTCCACTTTTGTCCCACTGAACTACCTGTTGAACGTATTTTAGGCAGCCAACCGTAGTGTTGCAACCTCTAAACTTGTTTACCGTCGGTCTACTAGTCCTTGGGATAGTCTACTAACACAGGAGCGAGCTCCATCTGGGAATTTTGATTCGTTGAGGCAGGTTTTCTTCCACCGACAGCAAGGGACAAGCTTCAACTGGAGATTTTAAATCGTTGGGGCAATTTTCCTCCCGGGGGCGAACAACGACACCTGAAAGATTTACGGACTACCAGTGTATTTTACTCCATGTTGTAATGGTGCATGGTGCACATCGCACGTTACTCCCGACATCCCGTCCGGCTGAAGGCGCACGCTGAATCCGTAAACCTCGGTCCAGGATCGAACATGGAACTACTGATCCATTAACTCTACCTCTGCAATACCAAAGCGGGGGTTTCCACTACAGTGCAGGACAACCCACCCTCAGAAATGACTAGTCTCGGTGACGCAATGTGAGTGGACTTTAACTTAGAGGAGCGGCTTATTGCGTCGGACACACCAGTTCTCGTCTGATCACTGAAGTTAAGCAACGCAACCCCAGTGAGTACTGACATGGGTGGCTGCTTGGAAAATCTGGGTACTGCTAATACCCAAAAATCGTCACATTGGTGTAATGTCTGTGCAGTCTCTGCATTAGAACCGCGCATTGGACGGGGCTCTAATGACCTTGTAATTGAAGGGCTCTGAGACCACAACAAACCAAATTGACTGAGTCCGTGGACGCGGGTTTGGGCCTGGCCGAAGTGAGGAAAGGACATTTAACGAAGTGAAATCCGAGTCCCAAGTGCTCCTTCTGTCGTTTTGAAAATACGGCTTTGGCCTGTTGTTAAATGCCAAAAGTAACAGGCAAGCAAGCGACCAAACCATTTCGCGATCCAGGGAATACATAGTCAGGCATCAATGCACTGCGAAACCTGGTTGCCTGGGGCTTTCTGTTAACAATCCTGGTTTGTTTCGTTGGTATTTTAGGGCCCTTCAACGACAATGCTCATTAGAGCCCCCCTCCACTGCGTAGTGTCTATGCAGAGTCTGCACAGACACTACTCTCTTTCGACGATTTTGGGTATTAGCAGTACCTTATGTTCCGGAGTGGTCACCCATGCTGTTATTTTCTGGGGTTGCGTTGCCTAACTTCAGTGATCAGCCGCTCAAACAATCCTGGGTTAACGAACTCCAGAGGCAAGAGTACTGGAATTTGATATTAACATTAAATCCTTTAGCAGTCTACCATAATAATAAAACGTCATCTGGGTTCCGGGGTAGGCCATCAGCCCAATT
Source organism: Trigoniulus corallinus (assembly GCA_013389805.1). Taxonomy (NCBI): domain Eukaryota; kingdom Metazoa; phylum Arthropoda; class Diplopoda; order Spirobolida; family Trigoniulidae; genus Trigoniulus; species Trigoniulus corallinus. Next base: position 16,146,554 of record JAAFCE010001963.1, on the reverse strand, counting down.
TCATTTTTTGTTTTTCAAGGATTGTGGGCAGGCAGGTAGGTTGGCGCGTGTCATCCCGTTTTCTCAAATTCATGGGCACTCAACCCTGCCGTAGGAAATGAGTTTCTTAAATTGTAAGAAGCGTGGACAGTCACGGGCCTCCAAGTTTGCGCCAATATGCTAATTAATGCTAGAGCCGTTCAGAAATTATGAACCCGTTGCGAAAATGAAGGCAGTGAGTTTGACGCAATTTCTTACCAGTTAATTGCCAAATTAATTGTTTTAGTTAACGTTGACTTTTTACTGGTGGGGAAACTTCCGCCAGACAACACAAGAACGACTGTGGGGGTGGATAGGGACCTTGTGATAGTGGGGAGATTGGAGGATCCGACCCCTTTTCCTCTCTCGCTACGCAAAAAAAGATACAATAATGATGGACTTAAAGGAATTTTGGAAGGTCCCCACTTAAATGGTGGAGTTGGTAATGCAGTGTATTTTCAAGTTAGTAATGGCACTTTCGACCTAGTGTTTTGCCTAAAGGAGAGGTAAGGACCCCACAACTATACGTCCTTCCCGAAGAAATATATATAGTTTTTTGCCCGCTTTTGCTTTTGCCAGCTTTTTGCCATGGGAAAGGGGTCATTTACATGCAGGCAGGGTCCTTCCACAATAAAATGTTAGCCGGGTGGTAAATAAGCTGGGGCTGTTTCACAGGTGGCGAATGGGTTTGAAGAGGCGGTTGTTGTTTGTTGGTGTTTAAGGTCCCGTCAACTACAAGGTCATTAGAGACCCGTCCACTGCATAGTTCTAATGCATATGCTGCACAGACACTACACAAATGCGACGATTATTGGGTATTATAAGTACCCAGCTTTCCCGAGCGACCACCCATGTCAGTACTAACTGGGCTTTCGTTGCTTAACTTCAGTGATCAGACGAGAACTGGTGTGTCCAACGCAACTCGCCGCTCTTGAAAAGGAGGTGCTGATGGTCCTATTAACATACTCTTCAAGGTAGAACTCGTCTATTTTGGTTTGTTGGTGTTTTGGGGCTTTTCAACTACTGTAGTCGTTTGAGCCCCTTTGTTTTATTGGTGTTTTAAGGCCCTTCAACTAGTTGGTGTTTTAGGGCTCCGTCCACTGCGTAGTTCTGTTACGACGATTTTGGGTATTAGTAGTACCCAGTCTTCCCATGCGATCATCATTATCATCATCATCACCCTTCTCCCGTGTGAGGCAGGGGCGGGTCTGCGGGTTCTAATCCTCCATTCCCGCGTATCCCCCACTAGGTCCCTCTCCACCCCGCACGCCTCCATGTCTGCCTGCTCCCACGTTCGCTTTGATCTTTCTCTACCTGTGGTGCCCCCAATTACTTGCAGCCCCACAATGGACCTAATAAGCTCCTCCTCTCCCCTCCTCATCACATGCCCATACCACCTCAACCGATTCTCTCTCATCTTTTCCGCAATGTCTCCCACCCCCAAGATAACCTCTAACGTCGGATTCTGTCGGATCTAGACACCCCACACATGTAGCGCAGCATTCGCATCTCAGCCACTTGCATCCTTTCATGGTTCTTCCTGACTGCCCAACACTCTGAGCCATACAGCATAGCGGGCCTAACGACGGTTCTGTAAACTTTGCCCTTCAACTTTATTGGGATCCGACGGGCACACAGGACCCCCACTTGCCTGTCTCCACTTCAGCCATCCTGCATGAATCCTGCGGGTCACGTCAGAATCTATTTCCCCATTGCTCTGGAAAAGTGATCCTAGATAGCGAAACTCTTGCACCACTGGAATCTCCTCTCCCCCACAACGAATCTCACTCTCTTGCCCCTGGCCACTAAAATTGAAAGCTAAGTACTCAGTCTTCTTCATGTTCACCTTAAGGCCCCCTTCTTCTATTTCTTCCCATGCGATCACCCATGCAGAATATGTCTAGTATACTTCAAAACAATCCTTTCACCTGGTACTTTGAGAGATGGTACCAGGCAGGGTCTGCTCAGACGTGCCCCTAGGCCGAGACCTCGCACTCAGGAATAAAATTTGTAAATAATAATTTTCCCCCCATACATCTTGAGCCCTGATTAGTGACTTTTTCCAGAAGACCTGCTGTCAGAGTGAGGGGTAAGATTTTTCGATAAAGAATTCTGCAGTTTGGAAATATTTGGGGCCTCACTCATAGTTTTTCCTAATGGTCCCGCGTAACCTTCAGCCGGCCCTACAGTTTTGGACACAGCCAGCCTTGATAGCTCGCTTTTATCTGAGGTTTAGCTCTCAGGCTCAATCTTTGTCGAGGCCGGAGTCAGGGTTAGGGGCGCTGGACTAGAATGTGGGCGATAAAACCTCATGAAAACCCTTTGTAGATTCAAGTCAAAAAGTGGAGCAGAGGTTGGCGCAAGATTTTCAGGTGTGGAGGTCAGGTGCCAATAGACTTGAGGAATTTCCTACGAAAACAATAGGCACGCGCGACCATGACCTCTGGTGGGAAGAAAGTTCTCACCCCACCAATATAAATCAATAATGCTTCTAGCCATAGTCTGGAGCCCAATTTCGAAGGTTAGAATTTTGGTTCCGAACACTTAATTACAGGCTGTCCCAATCATACTTTTTTCGGCAACGTCCCTTTCAAAGTGATGTGGCCAATAATTTTGGTAAAACTCCTTGACTGAATTTTGAACCAAATATTGCAATAGTCGGGGTCAAATTTGAACAGATTTGTTTTCAAGTTTTTGATGGTTGAATTCAATCGAAGTGCTTATAGTGGAGGTTATTTAGTTTGAAAATTGATCTCCTCAACAAACCGGTAGTTCTTTTTTTTGTCAGAGATGGTAATGAGTTTTTTTGGGGAGAGGTCAAGGAAATGTGTGACTCGATCCCTTGTATGGGCTTACCTGGTTTCCCCGTGCGTTTCTCCCCTCCCCTTCCGAGATACGGTGCTGTGTGGTGGGGTGGTTTTGCTTATTGTTTTGTTGAGGTTTCCTATTTACATTTCAGTAACGAGTGGGTGGATTGGTCAGGGTTTCTTTTGACAGCTTTTACCCCTCCTCCTTTCACCTCTCTACTCTGCAAACTGTTACCTTGGAGTGGTCTTACAGACCTTCGACGAGCATCTTTTTTCCCCCCTTCAACTGCTTAAATCATTAAAATGTCAGTTATTTTTTTAATTCAAATAGCAATGTAGTCAAACTTATCAATACTGTAAAGAGGGGGAAAGGGGGGCCAAATCTTGTGACTGAGGTCTAAAAGAAGTAATTAAACTTGATGGTGGTGTAATAAAGTCATTAAATAATTAATATTTTACAGACTACTTAAATACACTGATTGTATTGTTAAATGTCGTTAACCATGGCACTCTTTGGGTCCATGTCCTACATGTCGGGGCTGAAAAATAATGACCACCTCGAAATTACGAAGTCTAATGATATTGTTTTATAATTAGTTATCACACCAGCAAGTGGTAACAGGCAGTTAATCAGGCTGAGGTTCCTCAATTAAAGGGTTGTCACTTTGACCTAAAAAAAACTTCTGGTGACAAGAGTAATGAAGTATGCTTGTGGGCCTCCTGGCACTTAAGGTTCCGCATAATAGAAATTACAATGGAGTTGAAAAGAATTTAAGGTCTCTGCATTCGTTTGAGATATTAAAAAAGGTCAAGAACAGGGTGTTGGACCTGCCTCGGTGGCGCAGGAGGTAGCGTGTTCGATACTGGATCGAGGTGGATTGGCCTCTTTCGGACTAGAAAGAGAGGTTCCGAGTACGCCTCCCGTTGGATGGGAAGTAAAGCCGTGGTTCCGTGTGGCGTACGATGTCATTTGCACGTAAAACAACTCTCTCTACTATGCAACGGGTAACAAAAACAACTCCTAACCCTTTTTGCGCCTGTGGCAGGGTCGGGTACCTATCTTGTCCCTCCGAATGGACACAATGGTGATATATCGGACAGCGATTTTCCGCAGCCGGTTGCAGACCAAAGCTGAAACTCCTATGCTTATTTATCGTCGGTCTACTGTTCGTTGGGGAATTCCACAGCGGCTCATTGCGTTGGACACACCAGTTCTCCTCTGATCACTGAAGTTAAGCAGCGCAACCCCAGCTAGTACTGATATGGGTGACCGCTTGAGAAAACTGTAGTGTCTGTGCAGTCTCTGTATAAGAACTATGCTGTGGACGGGCTCTAATGACCTTGTCGTTGAAGGGCCCTAAAACACCAACAAACAACAATAACTGGAACTCCACCGTCGCTGGGGGGGGGGCAGCCCCTACACCTGGAAATTTTGCCTCATTAATCCGTTGCATAGTAGAGATGGTTTTGGTGCATCCTCAGACCTGCCTCGGTGGCGTAGTGGGTAGCACGCTGGGCAACTGCGTCAGTAGTTCTAGATTCGATCCTGATCCGAGGTGTGTTGTGTTCTTTCGGATGAGAAGTAAAACCGAGGTCACGTGTGGTGTGCGATGACATTTGCACGTAAAACAGCAGATGCAACAGGTAGAAGAGGCAAAATTTCCACTTGTAGGAGTTCGCCCCTCGTGGAGTCGGTGGAATGCCCCAGTGGCCATCAGGGCTTACAAGTTGGATCTCCGCGTTAGTGACAAAGGGGTTTTGTTTCGTTGACAGTTTAGGTCAACAGAGCCCCGTCCACTGCGTAGTTCTATTGCAGTGTCTGCACAGACACTATGCTGTTACGACGACTTTTGGGTTTTAGCAGTACCCAGTGTTCCCACGCGGTCACCCATGCCAGTACTGGCTGAGGTTGCGTTGTGTAACATCAGTTATCAGACGAGAACTGGTGGGCCAAACGCAATACAGCCTCTCCCGACAGAAAGGGGTTTAGCCCTCACCAAGCTAGAGGTTTCAACATTGGGGTGGCAACCGGCTGTTTAAGAATACCATTCTGTAATTCTCCAATGCGTTCCCGATTCCAGTGAGTCAAATGGGCAGATGAACCTGCGCATAGTACTGAAGGTGGAGTTTTCTGGTTAGGGTTTTGTTGCCTTATGCAGAGAGGTATCCCTGCATGTGGTAAGAGACTTAAAAGGGTTATGGCACTTGGTCAGCAGCCGGCCTTGGAAACGTAGATTGCAATGTTATAGAAATGAATCATCCTAGACGCAATTTAAGAAGAAAATTGTCTGGAGATTTGATAGTCTCTTGGTTTATCGTTAAGCTGAGGGGGGGGGGGGTCTGTGACTCCATATCGTGCCCATGTGAATGTGGGGGGTGATTAGAATTGCATAAAAATTGAGAACTGTGTCAAGAAGGTAGGTTTGGCCAAAAAATCCTTTTAATCTGACTAATATCCTACGTGACTAATATCTCATACTATTAGAGTTGAAGGATAATAACAACCATGAAATCCTACTTTATCAGGTTATCAGCACGCACTTTTCGTCTGATTGCTGCAATACGCTTTTAAAACACCATTTCATCTAATTAGTTTTCTTGTACATTAAGTGGAAGAGTCTGTCTGGTTGTGTCATTTGGTTTCGTGTTTCACTTTGGAATCTCTGGTTGCAAGTTCGATCCTACTCGAGGCAAATGGCTACATTCGGCTGAGAGGGAAGTTCTAGAAGCGCCTCATCAAACCAGAAAGACAGTGATTGTTCTCACTGACATTACTTGCGTCCCATCCGATAAAACACAAAACGACGTTTGGGATAGAGAGTGAGCCAGCCCATGAAGCTTTGGAAGAGTGAGGCACTCCATGAAACTCTGGGAGAGAGTCAGCCAGTCCATGAAGCTCTGGGAGAGAAAGTGAGTCACTCTGTGGTTCTGGGAGAGTGAGTCGTTCCATGAGACTGAAAGTGATCCCTTTCCATGAAGCTCTGGGAGTGAGCCATTCCATGAAGCCCTGGGAGATAGTGAGCCACATCATGAAGCTTAGTCAAGAGTGAGTCGTTCCATGAAACTCTGAAAGTGAGCCTTTTCCATGAAGCTCTGGTGAGAGCGAGCCACTCCATTACTCTCTGGGAGAGTGAACCACACCATGAAGCTCCGGGAGAGAGTAAGTCACTCCATGAAACTCTGGGAGAGAGTTATAGAACATAGGTTCCAATACGGAGCCTATCTAAACGGTATTATGAGGCGCATAGTAAAAATATGTAGGGTAACAAAGGAGATCTCCGTACCATCCTCATGGATTTAAAGAAAGCTTTTGATAGTGTTCCACCACAAAAGTAATGAAAAGTTGTAAGGAGAAAGGAAGTGAAAGATATCAACATTTAGACAATTCTGGATATGTGTAATGGATGTATGATGGTTCCTTACCAGGTACGCCTTCTGTGAGATGGTAGTAAAGCCCCTGGCCCTGTGTGTTATGCTCCCTGTCCCCCACTGCTAGTAAGAGAATCCCTTCTATATGAAGTGAAGTAGATCAGCATTATATTCAGGTGTCGGACCTCCTCTCCTGAAATCGGTGGAGAAAAGTGTCCCAACGAATTTAAATAGACTGACAAAAATAATTACTATCGCTGGTGTGTCCCTGTGGGACAAAACTGAACGGCTGAAGTTACTTCAAGACGGATATAGGCAGACGTTGGTGCTGGAAGGGATGTTTGGATCCCACCGAAATAAACGGTACCCAGCCCTTCTGTAGGAGGCGATGGAAAATTACTTTTCATCAGGCAGGAAGTAAAATTTCTGGTTTCGTGGGTGTAGGTGTCTGTCCACGATATCAGATACTGGACCCCTAGTCGTGATAAATAAATGAATTTCTTGCTTAAATTCTACTACAATGTACTGTAGTGATCAAGCCTCGCCTCGGTGGCGCAGGAGGTGCCATGCTGCGTCAGTGGTTCCCGGTTCGATACTGGATCAAGATGTGGACTTCTTTCGAACGAGAGAGAGAGACCCTGCATGGGGCCCATTAGTGAATAAATGTACTCATTGACCTTAGACACTCCAATTAGTGTTGTAATTTTCGATTTCATTCTCACTTAGCGTGTTGTTTATCATCATCCCGTTATCCCAACAGTGGCAGGGTCGGGTCTGCGGGTTGTACCCTTCCACTCTAGCGTCCCCGTCCACTCCTCACATTACAATTTCCTTACGGTCAACCTGCTCCCACGTCTGCTTTGGCCTTTCTTTACCCCGGGTGCTTCCAACCACCTGTATTCCTGAAATTGACCTAACGAGCTCCTCCTTCCCTCTTCTCATTGCTTGTCCATACCACCTCAACCGACTCCCCCAGGCTACCTCTAATATACTCATTCCTAATTCTGTCAGCTCTTGACACCCCGGGGAGCGGCTTATTGCATTGGACTCCCCAGTGCTCGTCTGATAACTGAAGTTGAGCAACGCAGTCCCAGCTAATACTAACATGGGTGGCTGCTGGGGAAAATTGGGTACTGCTAATACCCAATAATCGTCGCATTAGTGTAGTGGCTGTGCAGTCTCTGAACTAAAACTATACGGTGGACGGGGCTCTAATGACCTTGTTGTTGAAGGGCCCAAAAACACCAAGAAAAAACTCTTGACACCCCAATCATGCAGTGGCGGATCCAGGATTTTCGCCAAGGGGGTGGGGTTGAGCCATTACAGGGGGGAGGGTTGAGCTAAAGCTCACATATATTATGCGAATAAGTTTATATGTGCATTTGGGGGGGGGGGGGGTTGCAGCCCCAAAAACGCCATCCTGGATCCGCGCGTGCACTCATGTACCGCAGCATTCGCATCTCGGCTACTTGAATGCTATTAACGTGGCTCTTCCTCACTGCCCAACACTCAGATCCATATAACATAGCTGGCCTAACCACTGCCCTGTAATACTTCCTTTTCAACTTAATTAGGACCCTTCTATCACACAGGACTCCGTTCGCCTGTCTCTACTTCCACCATCCATTGCTTTGGAACGCCTTTGTCACCAGCTCGCCCCCAAAGAATACGTCCCCATTATTTTCCTGTCCTTCCTAATTTGAAGCTAAATATCGTTTAGGCCTTTCTCTGGAACTTGTCTTGTTACCGAAATGGAATGCAGTTCATCATCATCGTATCCTCCGCCCGTCTGTGGCAGGGTCGGGTCTGCGGGTTCTTATCCCGCCTATCCTCCACCAAGTCCCTCCCCACCCCGCATGTCTCCATGTCCGTCCGCACCACCTGCTCCCACGTCCGTTTTGGTCTTTCCCTACCCCTGGTACTCCCAATCACATGCAGACCCATAATGGACCTAATAAGTTCCTCCTCCACTCCTCCAACCTCAACCTCTTATCCCTCATCGTTTCCGCTGTCTCCCGTAACTCGTGTCTCTCGTGTCCCCGCTGTCTCTCGTGCGCTGCCTCTAACGTAATCATTTCGGACTCTGTCTGCTTGTGACACCCAGTCATGTAGCGCAACATTCGCATCTCAGCCACTTGAATTCTCACCAAAATTGAATGCAGTTAAGAGATAATAATGTTGAACACGAGTGAACGAGTCAGTTCAAGTTTTGCTCTGGAATTTTTGGACTAGTGATAATAACTAGTCCATGTTTATTATTGTAAATGGTTGTTTTCAGCCTTGATAATGTGGCGAACCACTTTTGTTTAAAGGTGTACATTTCGTTCAGATTTTCACCTGTTTGTACTAATGCTGCCTGCTATTAAACTAATGCCTTTCGAATATTTTGGCAGACCCGATTATTGTTTCCCATCTAGATTCGTGGTGGCCTTCTGGACAATTAATTTGTGACATTTGATATCAAGAAAGGAGAGAAAAAAAATATAATTTGGTGCCAGTTTGGAATTTTAAAGAAATGACAACAGGCCTCTCAACATGATAAAGATGATAAACGGGTTAATAATGCCTTATTAATAACACCCCCTCAGATTGATGAAATGACTTCTGATCGGACATGAATCTCAAAACTTGTGTTTTATTAACATTTTTAAGTGCACTTTTCGTTTGATGATCATTTAACTTGTTTCTTTTTTTTCAGGCCGGGGACCAATTCCTTTTATTTTATTAGTGGGTGCGAGGTCATTTTTAGGTGGTTCAGCACTCTGAACCTGTTGGAGAAACCACTTGTGTTTTAGAGACAGATAAACAATATATGGCTAGTCAATAAACAATTGATAAATAGACAGACTGCTTAGAGAAGCATGATTCTAGTGGCCTTCCGGTGTTTCTTCAGTGCAGAAAGAATACATCTCCTTGTCAGTTTAATGTCTGCACGATGTTTTGTTTTTCGCCATGATGCGTCATCATTTGTTGCTGCTTTTCAACTTGCGATGTACGTTATCGATCCCACCTCGGTAGCGCAGTGGGTAGCACGCTCGGTAACTGTGTCAGTAGTTCTAGGCTCGATACTGGACCGAGATGGTTTGGATTTTTTCGGAGACAGACAGACACTCCGAGTGCGCCTTCTTTCGGATGAGAAGTAAAATCCGAGTTCCCGTGTGGTGTACTATGACATTTGCACATCAAAGAACCCTCTCTCCTATGTAACGGGTAGATAAGGCAAAATCTCCATTTCGGTCATGTTTTAGGGCCCTTGAACTATGAGATCATCAGAGCCCCGTCCACTGCGTAGTTCTAATGCAGAGACTGCACAGACACTACACTAATGTGACAATTTTTGGGTATTAGCCGTACCCAGTTTTCCCAAGCGGCCACCCATGTCAGTACTAGCTGGGGTTGCGTTGCTTAACTTCAGTGATCAGACGAGAACTGGTGTGCCCAACGCAAGAAGCCGCTACAAAATTTACAGGAGTAGGAGCTCGCCCCCCCCCCTGGCGTCCGTGTGGTGCCCCAACGAACAGTAGACCGACGATAAATAAGCATAGGGGTTGACTCTCTGGTCACCCGCCGCGGTGGCGTAGTGGTTATCACGCTCGGCAACTGCGTTAGTAGTTCTAGGTTCGATACTGGACCGAGGTGAGTCGGCTTGGGTCGGCTTGTGGAGAGGGCGCGAGTGTGCCTTCTTTCGGATGAGAAGTAAAGCCAAGCTCCCGTATGGGTGTACGGTGGCACTTGCACATAAAAGAACCCTCTTTAATATGCAACGGGTAGCTGAGGCAAAATTTCCAGGTGTAGGAGCTCGTCCCCTGGCGTCGGTAACATTCCCTGACGAACACTAGACTGACAATAAATAAGCGTAGGGGTGCAGCTTTGGCCGGCAACCGGCTGCGGAAAAAACTATGACCAATATATCGCCCTTTGTCCATTCAGAAGGACAAGATAGGTACCCGACCCTGCCATAGGCGGGAAATGGGTTAGGAGTTGCTTTTGCCTTGTTGAAGCTTTGGTCGGCAACTGGCTTTCGAAAAACACTGTCCAATAGATCGCCCTTGTGTCCATTCGGAGGAACAGGATCGGTACGTAGCCCTGCCATAGGCGGGGAAAGGGGGTAAGGAGTTGCTCGCTTTACATTGTATGTTATCGCGATTATCGTTTTCGGACGTTTTCCCCAGCTTTTTTTACAGGGTTAGGTTTCCAATTGTTCCATTAGACAAACCGCTTTCTGGGACTGTTAGTTGCATAATCGAATCACTGCCGTCGAAAGATAGAAGTTGGGAGGAATTCTGTGGTTAATTTCAAAGAGAATCTGTTTTCTACGTAGAGAAGTACTGGAGTAAGACTTCACTCCTTTGGTTACATGACTCAAAGAAACAGATCGACGTTAATTAAGGAAGTCAAACAAACCATACCAGCCTCCAGAGTGGTTGCTGTTAGTTACAGTTCGCCATTGCTCCAAATCTGAATGTATTTCAAACGTCAAGGTTGCAACCTCGAAGGTGTGCGTTAGGTTAGTGCAACGTACCTGCTTGGAATATACTGGCAGTTTTTTTTAGCTACCCATTTGCTGTTGTTACTCAATCGTTCTGATCGAGTTTAATATCTAAAGATTTAATTAATAACGTTGAAAATATTTATTGATTATATAGTTAACGTTTTTGACGGCAGTATGTGAGATATTCGTAAGTAGATGATTTATTTCTCAAACTCCTATTGAGATGTAGACACAGAGGAATCGAACAATGGTTTTATCGGTTTCCTATTGCTGGGTTTTCCCATCTGAGGGTCACAACCCTGTAGTAGACATTTAAAGAAACGATATGGGTCGCAAATGCTGCGGTACACGAGTCGGGTATCAAGAGCTGATAGAATTAGGAACGAACATGTTGGAGGTGGCTAGGGGGTGAGGGGGACATCGGGGAAAGAAATGAGGGCGAGTAGATTGAGGTGGTATGGACACGCAATGAAAAGAGAGGAGAAGAAGCTCGTTAGGTCCATTACGGAAATAAGAGAGAGAGAGAGACCAAAGCAGACGGGAGCGGCGAATTGCGTTGGGCACACCAGTTCTCGTTTGATCACTGAAGTTAAGCAGCGCAACCCCAGCTAGTACTGACATGGGTGGCCGCTTGGGAAAACTGGGTACTGCTAATACCCAAAAATCGTCGCATTAGAGTAGTGTCTATGCAGTCTCTGCATAAGAACTATGCTGTGGACGGGGCTCTAATGACCTTGTAGTAGAAGGGCCCTAAAACACCAACAAACAAACCTAAGCAGACGTGGGAGCAGGTTGTAGGTACGGATATGGTAGTATGTGGGGTGGACAGGGACCTGGTGGGAGATAGACGGGAGTGGAGGGCAAGAACACGCGGACCCGACCCTTCCACAGGCGTGATAAGGAAATGATGATGATGATGGTTGTAGCTTTCGTCTGCAGCCAGGATGCAGTATTAGCAGTATCCAGTTTTTTCCAAGCGGCCACCCATTTCAGTAGGCTTACTAGCTGGTGTTGCATTGCTTAACTTCAGTGATTAGACGAGAACTGGTGTGTCGAACGCAATAAGCCGCTTCCCCTAAAGTGTGTGCCACGACACCCTGGGGGACTACATCTTCCTCAGAGGGGCAAGAGTGGCTGTTATGTTGGACACCGTGTTCTCGTCTGATCACCGAAGTTAAGCAACTCAGCCTCATTACTACTGGAATGGGTGACTGCTTGGGAACACCGGGTACTGCTAAGACCCAAATTATCGTAACAACGTGGTGTCTGCGCAGACTCTGCATTAGAAGTGGACGGGGCTGTAAGAACCACTGTAGTTGAAGGGCCCCAGAACACCAACAAAGCACACAAGGGTAATATCCCCCACTCGGTGACGCAGAAGGTAGAGTGCTAGATTACTGCGTCATTAGTTCCAGGTTCGATACTGGATCGAGGGGGCTTTGGCTCCCGAGATAGGTGAGAGTCGAAGGCTACAACCCGCAGACCCGACCCTGCCACAGGCAGGATAATAGTGTAATGATGGCAGGGGTCGCAAATAACCGACTCGGTGCCGCGCAAGTGGTTCCAGGTTGGACACTGGATCGAGGCGGGTTAGCTTCTATCGGGTGAGAGATCGAGAGAGACAGAAGCTGAGGTGCCCCGTATGGTGTACGATGTCATTTGCACGTGAAAGAACCCAATGCAGTGATCAGACGAGAACTGGTGTATCCAACACAGTACAAGCCCCATCCATAGCATAGTTCCTATGCAGAGACTTCAGAGGCACTACACTAATGCGACGATTTTTTGGGTATTAGCAGTACCCAGTTTTCCCAAGCGGCCACCCATGTCAGTACTAGCTGGGGTAGCGCTGCTTAACTTCAATGATCAGACGAGAACTGGTGTGTCCAACGCAATTCGCCGCTCCCCTTATAAGATCTACGTAGTGGACGGGGCTCTAATGACCATTATAGTTGAAGGGCCCTAAAACACCAACAAAGCAAACTGGCGGGTGCTCACGAGCACTCAGCTGGCTGATCGGGTAGATGCGCGACGAGGGACATAATATCATTAACGTAGAGGAGTTGTTTGTAAACAGTTGGTATGTTGTGAGACATTTTCGAAGACAGCAATAGGTGCAACCTTGAATAGAATTTTTTTCTCTAATGATTTAACTGTTAACGATATTGTTAAACGATTCATAATTGAATAATTGTGTTAATGGCGGAGTGTTGACCGTGATAACAGAGAAGTTTTAAATGTTTTTGAAGTGTTGATTGTTCGGTGGGCAACCTATTTGGGGTTTTTCTTATCGACGTTAAAAAGCTTGTAGGTTAACCCTGGCTATTTGATAGGCCTACCAGTCAGGGACCGCGGTTTTTAACCCGTAGATTCTTCCTTCGTTGTGTATCAGTTTAAGGACCTTATAACAATTTTAACATTTCAAAGACCTCTCTCCCTTATAGAATTCCCTTAATGGGACACGAGGTCAAACGACGATGAAGTATTTTTGGGACGAGGCCCACACTCGGGCCTGTTTGCTTAATTACTGCGCGAATGTCATTTTCAAGAATTAATTTTTTTAGATGTTAGTTTAACGGGTTGAGAGAAAGGCAAGATATTTTTACGATGTAACTTGAAAGATAATCAGCACTGAATAAATTTAAATCTACAATGAAATTTTTATGTGCAGTGTATAGCGAAGTTCACTATACTACAAAGTGACTGCGCACGAGCGGCGGTTTTTGAAAGAGGACACTCTTAATGGATCCATGACTATTACGAGGTTGATAAAATTTATGGTGGCCCAGCAGCGGTGACGTTGCCTTGAGAGAATGTCAGGTCCTGGAGACAAGCTGCTGAAAGATATTCAGCCATTACGCCTACCACTAATCCTTTTACCTGCCTATCTCAGGGTCGGGCTTCCCATTTTGTTATTGTGACACATGGGGCAGGCTGGGAGAGCGTCTGTATGGCGTTGGACACACCAGTTCTCTTGTTTGTTTGTTGGTGTTTTAGGGCCCTTCAACTACCAGGTCATTAGAGCTCCGTCCACAGCATAGTTCTTATGCAGAGACTGCACAGACACTACACTAATGCGAACATTTTTTCGGTATTAGCAGTACCCAGTTTTCCCAAGCGGTCACCCATGTCAGTACTAGCTGGGGTTGCGCTGCTTAACGTCAGTTATCAGACGAGAACTGGTGTGTCCAACGAAATTCGCCGCTCCCCCACCAGTTCCATCTGATCACTGAAGTTATGTAACGCAACGCCGGCTAGTACTAGCATGGGTGATCACTTTGAAACACTGGGTACTGCTAATGCCGAAAAAAATCGCATTACTCTGCACTACGTCTCTGCATTATAACTACGCAGTGGACGGGTCTCTAATGACGGTTGTAGTTGAAGTGCCCTAAAACACCGACTAAGCAAACAAACAAGTGACATATGGGCGATCAATTGCATAGTTCATGCTTATTTGTCGTCGCCCAAATATTGGTCGGAGCACTTCACCGACGCCAGGGATGGCCTCCTACATCTGGAAATTTTGCCAAACTACACCTATGCTTAATCTATGAAGCAACAGACGTCTGTCCCGGATCGAATCTGAAACCGCTAACTCATTGTGAGCACGCCACTGAGAAAGGCCAAAGACATTCAACGAATAAAAAAGAAGCTTTCTTTTCAAAACTAGGCCCTCGGATACGGTGGCCTAGTACGGTATCTCGGTGAGAAAATGTAACACTGGCCGAGGCCGGTGTCTTTTTTTGGAATGTAACCCTTCCTTTGTGGAGTATCCTTTAACGACGTCAAAATTTGTCTCAAAGCACCATAAGATACTTCACCTGCCGTCTACTGAGCTACACAGTGTAGTGCAGGGAACATCACAAGTTACATCAAGGCAGAAATGGCAGTAGAATCGCAAGAGGGGAGACCAAGCAAAATAGAAGCGGATCTACAAATATGGGAACACAGGAATTAAAAGAATGGTAACGTAGGATAGATATACCGTGAGAAATAGGAATGGGACATGAGACGGTGAATAACCTAGACAGAAACGGAAGTGGAGAACGAGAGAAGCAGAAAGAGACAGAGAGATACAGAAACTCAAAACCAGGAGAAAGAGACGGATGTTGGAAACCGGAGAGAGAGAGACAGAACCCGGAAACCAGAGAGAGCGCGACTGGAAACCAGAGAGAGAGCGACTGGAAACCAGGAGAGAGAGAAACAGACAGACAGAAAGTTGAAACCAGGAGGGGAAGAGAAACTGGGAACCAGGAGAGAGACAGACACTGGAAACCAGGAGAAAGACATGCACTGGAAACCAGGAGAAAGACATACACTGGAAACCAGGAGAAAGAC
>JAAFCE010001963.1:16109442-16131517 GCA_013389805.1 Trigoniulus corallinus | reverse complement strand
TGGAAACCAGGAGAGAGACAGACGCTGGAAACCAGGAGAGAGACAGACGCTGGAAACCAGGAGAGAGACAGACGCTGGAAACCAGGATGTTTGTTGGTGTTTTAGGACCCTTCAACTGCAAGGTCATTAGAGCCCCGTCCACAGCATAGTTCTGATGCAGAGACTACACAGACACTACACAAATGCGACGATTTTTGGGTATTAGCAGTACCCCAATTTTCCCAAGCGACCACCCATGGCAGTACTAGCTGGGGCTGCGCTGCTTAACTTCATTAATCAGACGAGAACTGGTGTGTCCATCGCAATTCGCGAACACTCCCTTGGTGAGAGACAGACAGAAACTGGAAACTAGTAGAAAGAGAGACAAACAGACAGAAAGGGTCCAAGCGAAACAGAAACTGGAAACGCCGAGACGGGAGACCAGAATTGAAGAAACCCGGAAGTACAAGGACGGAAACGCGGGGATAAAACGTGAGAAACAAATGGAAAATGAGACTGAGAAGGGGAATGACCTAGACAGAAAAGGACGTGGAGATCAGGGGACAGAAGGGGTCTGTGGTAGGGAAAAAACACAAGCTGAAATGCTTCCGAATAGTGCTGTATGGGTTTGTTTGAGTTTAAGGTCCCGTCAACTACGAGGTCATTAGAGACCCGTCCACTGTATAGTTCTAATGCATATACTGCACAGGCACTAAACTAATGCGACGATTATTGGGTATTAGCAGTACCCAGCTTTCCCGAGCGACCACCCATGCCACTACTAACTGGGCTTTCATTGCTTAACTTCAGTGATCAGACGAGAACTGGTGTGTCCAACGCAACTCGCCGCTCTGCTGTATGGGGTTCTACACTGTTATTGAGTGCTTAACTTTGGGCTGTTTGAAAGTACTTTATGAAAGTCAAAAAAAATAGCCATCCTATCACTTCTCTTCATTAGTCTCATTAATTTAATTATATCAACGTTTACACTACATTTTTTTCTTGTAGTTTGACACGACAATTTGTGTGATTTCAAGAGTCGTGACACATGCTGCTGTTCTCTAATAAGAGGCACTAGTAAAACATGTTGTTGGCCTGTTACCATTGATTATATGCTTGTTTCCATTTTTTTTTTACCCTGTTTACTGGGCTTGTAGTCATCAATTTGTTTTTCGTCATTCAAGTAGAACAACTCGGGCTGGTTTATTTTATCGTAGGTCATAGGTCGACCCGAAAGAGTCTTCATTTCTGTTCCGCTATTTTTTTTCTCACTAACACCCTTCTCCCTAATATTCATAGCTGAATTTAATATGAGTTGTCTTAAATAGTAACAACAGGTTGAGGTGGTATGGGCATGTGATGAGAAGGGGGAGGAGGCACTAGTTAGGTCCATCGTGGGACTGCAGGTGGTCGGGAGCACCAGGGAGAGGGTAAGACCAAAACGGACGTGGGAGCAGGTGGTACAAAAGGACATGGGTGTGTGCGGGGTGGATGGGGGCTTGGTTGGGGATCGGCGGGGGTGGAGGATTCGAACTCGCAGACCCGACCCAGTTTCGAGCTGGAGAAGGGTAAGATGATGATGGTGATAATGTCTTAAATAGTAACAACTGTTCATGACAGTATGGTTAGAAATCTGCAACATTTATCCCACCTCACACTTTTGCCGCCTTTGGCAGGGTTGCGTACTGGTACTAGACTCGACACTGGACCAAGGTGGGTTGGCTTCTGTCGGGGCAGAGACAGGCCCCGAGTGCCCCTTCCTTCGGATGAGAAGTAAAACCGAAGTCCCTTGTAAAAGAACCTTCTCTACTATGCAACTTGTCGATGAGGCAAACTTTCCAGGTGTAGGAGCTCGCCCCTTGGCGTCGGTGGAATTCCACAACGAACGGTAGACCGACGATAAATAAGTATTAGGGTTACAGCTTTGGTCGGCAAACTGCTACGGAAAAAATGCTGTTACAGATACAAATATAACCCTCGTGTCCATTCAGAGGGATGAGTACCCGACTCTACCATAGGCAGGAAAAGGGTTAGGGAGTTGCTTACTTTAGGTGCTGCTGGCCAACTAGACTGCCTTCGTGCCGCAGGCGGTAGCGTGATTCGATACTGGATCGAGGTGGATTGGCTTATTTCGGGCGAGAGACAGATGTCCCGAGTGCACCTTCCGTCGGATGGGAAATAAAACCGTGGTCCAGCGTAGTGTACAGTGGCATTTGCGCGAAAAAAGGAACCCTCTCTACTATGCAACGGGGATACTGGCATGCCCGACGCTGGACTATTGCAGGAGGGGTTGGGGAACACCAACATTCGGGGGAGCGGCGAGTTGCGTTGGACACACCAGTTCTCGTCTGATCACTGAAGTTAAGCAACGCAAGCCCAGTTAGTACTGACATGGGTGGTCGCTCGGGAAAGCTGGGTACTGCTAATGCCCAATAATCGTCGCATTAGTGTAGTGTCTGTGCAGTATATGCATTAGAACTATGTAGTGGACGGGTCTCTAATGACCTTGTAGTTGACGGGACCTTAAACTCCAACAAACAACAAACAATACATATTCGCATACACATACCAGGGAGTATTCCTAGGTGTTGGACAGAGGTGGCGAACCTATGGCACGAAGAGCAATTTTACTGGCATTTGGCATGTAAATATACGGCAGAGGCTCCAAGTGCGCCTTCTTTCGGAAGAGAAAAACATGAGATCCCGTGCGGTGTACGATGGCATTTGCACGTAAGGGAACCCTCTATACCAGTGGTCTTCACACTTTGTCGACTCACGGACCCCTTGGAACCATAAGATGTTTTTGAGGGAACCCCATCCCACCTTTAGAAAAATATATCTTGCCGCTGCTAACGAATTTTCATTTTGACTCGCGGAACCCCCAGAGATGTATTGTGGAACCCTGGGGTTCCGCGGAACACAGTTTGAAGACCGCTACTCTATACTATGCAACCGGTAGATGAGGCAAGACTTCCAGGTGTAGGAGCAGCTCTGATTTAGGAGATAAGTGGAGTGCCCCAACGAACCGTAGACGGACGATTAATAAGCATAGGGGTTGCAGGTTTGGTCGGCAGCCGTCTGCAAAAAATTACCGTCCAGTATGTCACACGTGTTGTCGTTCAGAGGGGCAAGATGAGCATCCGACCCTGCCATATTCGGGAAAAGGGTTAGGAGTTGCTTTAAATTTGAAGTAATTACTACTGGTTATTTGAAGGAGTGGCGAATTGCGTTGGACACACCAGTTCTCGTCTGATCACTGAAGTTAAGCAGCGCAACCCCAGCTAGTACTGACATGGGTGGCCGCTTGGGAAAATTGGCTACTGCTAATACCCAAAAATAGTCGCTTTAGTGGAGTATCTGTGCAGTCTCTGCATAAGAACTATGCTGTGGACGGGGCTCTAATGACCTTGTAGTTGAAGGGCCCTAAAACACCAACCAACCAACAAACAAACAAACTGGTTATTTGACGTTACGGGATGGCTAACAGTTGTCAAAATTTGACGTACTTGGGATTATTTTTGAATAGCTCGTCACTTGCTAACGTTTTGACAACTTTTTATCGTCCAATCTTGGAGAGATTTACTGGTAGAGGGCGTTTAGATTTCTTCTTTCGTAATTGCAGGGTCAAAATAGTAATAATAGCCAAATCTGAATCAGTAGCAAACATGTTTTCTTTGGTTGAAACTTTTGGCAGTAATTTCTTGTATTTGGTATCTCCGAATTCTCTCCCTGCCCTCCTCGAGATCCCCTTTCGCAAGGGCATCGCATGATTAATCTATCTATTGCAATTGGCAAGGTCAATTTTGTTTTTAAAGAACTAAAGTTTCCCCATTCATATACTGACTTATTTACGTTTACTCTGCTTGTAGAGCACAGTGTTCGATGTTTAGTAAACATTTGCTTGAATTGTTGATAACATGTTGTTTTACCTGCCGTGGTTTTTCAAATGTTGTCATACTTAGTTTTAGACCGGTTCTATGAAATCTCATGTTTTTCTTTCCCGAACGAACTTGTTTATTTGTGTTCGACTCGCCTCGGTGGTGCAGAAGGTAGCGTGCTCGGTTACGGGTGGTTCCAAGTTCGATGCTGGATTGAGGTGGGTTGGCTTCTTTAGGGCGAGGGAGAGGGATTGTTTGTTGGTGTTTTGGGGCCCTTCAACTACAAGGTCATTACTGCGACGATTTTTGGGTATTAGCAGTACCCAGTTTTCCCAAGCGGCCACCCATGTCAGTACTAGCTTGGGGTTGTGTTGCTTAACTTCAGCGATCAGACGAGAACTGGTGTGTCCAACACAATTCGCCGCTCGGAGGGAGAGGGAGATAGAGAGGGACAGGCAGGTCCGGAGTACGCCTTCCTTCGGTTCAGAGGTGTGTGCTTCACAATACAGCCGCTCCCCAAGTTTTCATCTGATCACTGAAGTGAGGCAACTCAATCCCCCAAAATCGTCGTAACAGCGTAGTGTCTGTGCAGACTCTGCATTAAAACTATGCAAGGGATGGGGTTCTTACGAAGGGCCCTAAAACACCAACAAAATAACCACCATGCTCATACACTCTGAAGCAGGAAAACTCCAATGAGAAATTTAAAACTAAAAATTTCATATTTCATGAATTGCCCTCTTCGGACCTGAAAAGTCCGCACTAGTCGAACGTGTTGTTCCTGAGGTTGACTGAATTCCTGTCTATTCTGGTTTCTGGACGTTTTATCGTCAGACTAACGCCTGGAGTTGACCGAGGCCCCTTTGAAATGAAGAGAAATTAAAGGACCAGTACTTCTTTTCTTGCGATTTTGGCAGACACGGAGAGTACGCGATGGAAACAGAGGCCATATTTTTTGTTTCGTTGGTGTTTTAGGACCCTTCAACTACAAGATCATTAGAGCCCCGTCCACTGCGCAGTTCTAATGCAGAGACTGCACAGACACTACACTAATGGGGCGATTTTTGGGAGCGGCAAATTGCGTTGTACACACCAGTTCTCGTCCGATCACTGAAGTTAAGCAACCCAACCCTAGCTAGTACTGACATGGGTGGCCGCTTGGGAAAACTGGGCACCGCTGATACCCAAAAATCGTCGCATTAGTGTAGTGTCTGTGCAGTCTCTGCAGTAGAACTACGCAGTGGACGGGGCTCTAATTTCCTTGTAGTTGACGGGCCCGAAATTACCACTAACGACTTTTGGGTATTAGCGGTACCCAGTTTTCCCAGGCGATCGCACTTGCGCCCAGTTTTCCTAAACGGCTTGGTGTGCCCAACGCAATAAGCCTCTTCATGCGGAAGTTGTCATGCGCGATTGATTTAATGATTCATTAATGGAGAGATATAAAGCATTAGAAAAAGTTATTAAGCCATAAATTATAGTTATCAGTTTTGAAATTAACTAACACCTGTTCGTTATACATTTGCCTTAAGAATTAAGGAGTAGATTAATCTAAACTGCCACTGCCGGTAGTATAATTACAGCCTAGGGCTCAAAGCAACTCCTAACCCTTTTCCCGCCTATGGCAGGGTCGTTTACCCATCTTTTCCCTCTGAATGGACACAAGAGTGATATATTGGTCATAGTTTTTTCTGCAGCCGGTTGCCGGCCAAAGCTGCACCCCTACGCTTTGTTATCGTCGGTCTAGTGTTCGTTGGGGAATGCTACCGACGCGACGCCAGGGGGGGGGGCGAGCTCCACCACCTGGAAATTTTGCCTCATCTACCAGTTGCATAGTGGAAAGGGTTCTTTTAGGTGTAAGTGCCATCGTACACCCACACGGGACCTCGGTTTTACTTCTCATCCAAAATAAGGCACACTCGCGGCCTCTCTCTTTCGCCCTAAAGAAGCCGACCCACCTCGATCCAGTATCGAGCCTAGAACTACTGACGCAGTTGCTGAGCGTTCTAACCACTACGCCACCGCGGCGGGTCAATTACAGCCTAGGGCTCGTCATATCAAATTAAATTCAGGCTTGTCTATTGACATCAGTTGGTACTATACTTATGCTCGCGTTTTGTGTTTGATACTATAGTTGTCTCCAGCGTCGCCCGGGTCGCAGGATGGCACTGGTTACTTTGTCTCTGGAGTCCATTGTAGCGGACTTCAGCCGTGGCTGAACGACTGTATTGCGTCGGACACATCAGTTCTCGTCTGATCACTGATGATAAGAAACGCAACCGTGGATAGTACCCACTTGGGAACACTGATTACCGCTAATATAGTGTCTGTGCAGTCGCTGTATTAGTACTACGCAGTGGACGGGGCTCTAATGACCATTGCAGTTGAAAGGCCCTAAAGCACCAACAAATCAATCAATCAATCAACCAACCCAGATAGAACTTGCTTGGGAACACTGGGTACTTCAAATACCCCAAAATCGTCGTAACAGCGTGGTGTCTGTGCAGACTCTGCATTCGAACTACGTAGTGGACGGACGGGGCCCTAATAACCTTTTTAGTTGAACGACCCTAAAACAACAACGAATCAACCCGATGGCATCAGTTCAATTAGCTTCATTCAATGAAACACATCCGTGGTTGAAATAGGCTTTGTGATGTGGATTCCTTGGATTTGTTGTTTGTTTGTTGGTGTTTTAAGGCCCTTCAACTACAAGGTCATTATAGCCCCGTCAACTACAAGGTCACTAGAACCCCGTCAACTACAAGGTCATTAGAGCCCCGTCAACTACAAGGTCATTAGAACCCCGTCAACTGCGTAGTTCTGATGCGGAGACTGCAAAGACACTACACTAATGCGACGATTTTTGGATACTAGCGGTACCCAGTTTTCCCACGCAGCCACCGTTGCTTAACTTCAGTAATCAGACAACTGGTGTGTCCAACGCAATTTGCCACTCCCTGGATTTCTTGGAGGGGGGGGGGGTCACTGAAGTTAAGCATTGTGAGATCACTGAAGTTAAGCAGCGCAAGCCCACGTCAATATCAACATGGGTGGTTGGTAAAGAACGTTGGGTGCTGCAAATTACCCCTCTACTTCGTCCTTTCACCTACCTCCAAATCTCCCGCGGGCAGCCTCCTAAGGGTTCGTCCTGTTGTGGCTGCCTGGCTTACTCCCCAACCCTTAAAACTAATCCAGAGTACAGGACATATGCGTTGTTTGGGCATCGTCGACCTACTGTTCTCTGGGGCATTCCACGGATGTCTCAGGGGCGAGCGGCTCCTACGGGGCCTTTACTTCCCATCCGACGCAACACAAGGCGAACAAGGGGCCTCTCTCACGTTCATTATACAGTCAACTTTGTTTTTTTTTCACGTTGTTTATGACTTTTCCTTCTGTGTGGAAGGCTCTAATGACCATTGTAGTTGAAGGGCTCTAGAACACTAACAAAACAAGACATCACATGTTCTTACGATCCTCAATCTATTTTCTCCCATCTTTTCCGAACCGCTATGTCTACAACCGCAAACTAGGATTGAGGAAAGGAGGTGCAGTTGGTAGGTTGTTCCGGGGCCCATGGAGCTGCAAAGGGGGCATACATATTATTTTTATTATGTTTTTACAGAAGTACTGGTCGTCTTTTTAATATGCAGTACTATATTTTGATGTACAGTATGTTTTAGTGCAGTAAACTACCTCAAATACTGTAGATTCACTCCTAATTCTCTCTGCTCTCGAAATCCCCATGTTCCTTCATTCCATTATCATTGGAGGGGAGCGGCGAGTTGCGTTGGACACACCAGTTCTCGTCTGATCACTGAAGTTAAGCAATGCAAGCCCTGTTAGTACTGACATGGGTGGTCGCTCGGGAAAGCTGGGTACTGCTAATACCCAATAATCGTCGCATTAGTGTAGTGTCTGTGCAGTATATGCATTAGAACTATACAGTGGACGGGTCTCTAATGACCTTGTAGTGGACGGGACCTTCAACTCCAACAAACAAACAATCCATTATCATTGGAGCGGCTGTATTGAGTTTTACACACCAGCTCTTCTCTGATCACTGAAGTTGACAACGCAACCCCCAGCTAATACTAACATGGGTTGCCTCTTGGAAAAACTGAGTACTGCTAATACTCAAAAATCGTCGAATTAGCGTAGCGTCTGTGCAATTCTCGCATTAGATGTATGCAGTGGCCGGGGCTCTAAAGACCTGGTAGTTAAAGGGCTCTAAAACACTAACGAAACGAAAAAACATCCGTTATCCCGCCTGTGGCAGGGTGGGGTAAAACAGTCATTGAAATAACTGAAATTCAGAGATATTTTATTACCGGTTGAGGTGGGCGTTGGGGTGATGGTGTGCAACGTTACCGATAACCGCTCGCCCCATAAGCAGACGAGATTTAAGTTATCCACGCTCCAAACAATTAATATTATTTGTGAAGAACGGGCAACTTAAATCTCGCGTTCCTCTGATTACTGAAGTAACGCCACTCCAGTTAGTAGTAGCATGGGTGACCGTTTAGGGACACTGGGTACTGCTAATAGCCAAAAATCGTCGTAACAGCGTAGTGTTTGTGCAGACTCTGCATTAGAACTAGGCAGTGGAGGGGGCTCTAATGACCGTTGTAGTTGAAGGGTCCTAAAGCAGCAACGAAACGAATTAAATTTCGCCTGCTTATGGGGCGAATAGTTATCGGTAACGTCGTGCTCAGTCTCACCACTGTACAAAAAGCCTTACGATTCTTCATCCCCTTATTCCGTCTGTGGCAGTCGGGTCTGCGGATCCAATGAACATGCTCTGACTGGGGCACCCTAGCCGGGCGTCTGAAGCCCGCAGGAAATATTGGCTGAATTGTCAACAAATAGTCTTATGATTAAAGATGCTGTTTATGTTGATTTTCTGTCAAATTGATTTTATTATTGGTAATTAAAACACTTTTAATCGATTTCCTAGCGTGCTAGTGCATTATAATGAATTTTTAACTTCAGTAGAACCTCTGTAAGTTGACCACCCAAGGGCGGAATAAAAGTGGTCAACATAAGGAGGTGGTCAACTGATGGAGAACTAGGTGTACTGTACTGATACATGGGCATTATTGCTTTTATTGGATACTACTGTATGAAATGCTACATAATCAAAACTATTAGTTAGTGGATCAGCATAGCTAGCCCCCAATGCCATTGATCTGGTAGTTGAGGGTTATGCCCCCCCCAGCAGTTAGCTGCATCACATTCATTAGATGTTTACACTTCATTGCCCATTTGGATCCACACCCCTTACCTGTTCTTCAAACAGGGCAGCAGTCATCCATGCACATTTGTTTGATCTCCATGTGACAGGGTGGTCTTCAAATTCTTAAATGCACATGAATTTGCTGACTTACCAATCACTAATTTCTTTAGCTTTCCCTAAGAAGAGCTAGTGTTAAGCAATCCAGTGAAATGTTCCTTGGATACTCTTTCAATCTTGTATTTGTCACCCTTGACAAGGCTCTTGTCAGGCACAAGGGATGACAAGGGGTCAACTTATGGAGGTTAAATCAATATTATTTGTCACAGTCATAGTGGTCAACATACAACTTACAGAGGTGGTCAACATGGGAAGGTTGGTCATCCATTAATTAATGTGGTGCACATCCAGTCTATGAAAAATTGGTCAACTTAGGGAGGTGGTCAACATATAGGGGTGGTCAACTTTGGAGGTTCTACTGTATATTAGTCATTTCTATTAATAGCAAGACAAAGTGGTTAACCTGCTTTGCTCTTGTGAAATGAATACCGGATCGTATCCAGCTTAGACTGGTAGATCTTCAACAACGGCAAAACTGTTAAATGCAATTGCAATTGACAGAGAAGGCAGCGATAGCGGGTAATTTCGTTTAATCATTAAAGTAGTTTCCTAAATAGATATGCAAGATGAAGTCAGGGGCGGATCCCGGGGGAGGAGCAAAGCAACAATTGTTCCCTCTCAGTGCCTTAATGGGGTGCACATTTCAACTGATGCATGACTCAACTTTACAACTGATGAGGCATTTTTGCTTTGCTATCCCGATTTCTATACTGATGATCGAACAGTTGTCTTCCAATCTGCAGTTGGCTAAAGACAGCTACACACTACCCAAGTTGTTGGGACAACCGCCAAACCAACCGAGGGTGCTGCTTATTGCGTTGGACACACCATTTTTCGTCTGATCACTGAAGTTAAGCAGTACAACCCCAGCTTGTACTAACATGAGTGGCCGCTAGGGAAAACTGGGTGCTGCTAATACCCGATAATCGTCTCATTAGTGTAGTGCCTGTGCAGTATCTGCACTGGAACTATGCAGTGGACGGGGCTCTAATGACCTTGTAGTAAAATTCCAAGGGCCCTAAAGCACTAACAAAACCAAAAAAAGCCAAACCAGCCATATTATGCACGGGGGATATTTTTTTCAAGGTCCGTTCGGTTGCAAAATGGCAACCACAGTAAAAATTCAAAGTTTTTTATTTGGAATATGTAGGTACGCATTCCAGCTATCTTTCTAGATATTCACCTTGCCGATTGAGATATTTATCCTAGCGTAGTAGCAACTTTCTTATAAACTTGTCAATTAAGGTAGCCACCAGTCCTTTCAGCCAACTCTGTACACTGGTCTGCAGCTCCTCTGAGTCAAACTTCTTGCCCTCCTAGCCAGCGTTTCATGTTAGCAAACTTCTGTCCTCCTAGCTAGTGTTTCAGCACCCGCTATACTGCCTGGGCTTGACTCCCTCTGACTTCCATCTCCTTGCAAACATGAAACGCTGGCTAGGAAGTCAGAATTTTTTCTCAAACGCAGTGGAATCGCTACGATTGGTGGGGGAGCGGCGAGTTGCGTTGGACACACCAGTTCTCGTCTTATCACTGAAGTTAAGCAACGCAAGCCCAGTTAGTACTGACATGGGTGGCCGCTTGGGAAAGCTGGGTACTGCTAATACCCAATAATCGTCGCATTAGTGTAGTGTCTGCGCAGTATATGCATTAGAACTATACAGTGGACGGGTCTCTAATGACCTCGTAGTTGACGGGACCTTAAACTCCAACAAACAATACGATTGGTGACTCCCCCTCTCCCCAAAAAATCCGCTTCTTCTGCTTTGGTGTCACCCCCGGTTCAGCCCCCATCCCCAGTGACGCCACTGCTGAAACGAGCTACAGACCAGTGTACAGAGTTTGCTGAAGGGACTGGCGGCTACCTTCAATGACAGGGGTATAGGAAAGTTGCTACTACGCTAGGATAAATGTCTCACTCGGCAAAATGATTATCTAGAGAGATAGCTGGGATGTGTACGTACATGTTCCAAATAAAAAACTTTGGATTTTTACTGTGGTTTCCATTTTGCAGCCGAACGGACCTTGAAAAAAATAGCCCTCGTAGTTTGTAGGCTTGTTGTGCGACCTCATCGACGGTGGGGCAGGTTGGAGAGCAGGAGAGATAAAACCATCCAACCTCTGACTCTCCCACCCCATCACCCAAAACATTGTATAGGCGTAGTCTGTAGCTTGGTTGGACCAACCGCCCAACAATAGAAGCTTTATTCTTTGTTTGGCTGCCTCGCTGTGAACATACCATCCTGCCTCGGTTGCGCAATGGGTAGCGTGCACGGGAACTGCGTCAATGGTTCTAGGCTAGGCTCAATACTAGACCGAGATGGGTTGGCTTCTTATGGGTGAAAGAGAGGCCCCGAGTGCTCCTTCCTTACGATGAGAAGTAAAACTGAAGTCTTGCGTGGTGTATGGTGGCATTTGAACGTAGCATTTCCAGAAAAATTTCCAGGTGTTGCAGCTCGCCCCCAGACGTTGGTGGAGTGCCCCAACGAACAATAGACCGAGAATAAATAAGCATCAGGGTTGCAGTTTTGGTCGGCAACCGACTGTGGAAAAACGCTGCCCAATATATCGCCCTTGCGTCCATTCAGAGGGACAAGATGGGTACCCGACCCTACCATAGGCGGGAGGTGGTTTTCTTGCTGCAATTTGTTGACATTTCAGATATAGCAGCGTGTCTTGCATAAGTTAAAGTTTATTATCAACATGTAAAACTGTTGCAATATCAAAAACATTGATACGCATATTGATTAGTTAATTTGGTTTGTGTCTCTTAACGTTAGTTACCAGTCCAGAAGTAATCATGGTAAGTTGCCCACAAAATCCCAAGAGGTGCAACAGGTACAAATGTTTTAACTATAGTGAATTTTATTGATTCTTATAAATTCGCATATGTCAACAAGCGGTATACCAACCATTTTAGTAATAGCAGCCAGAAAGCCCCAAGGGGCTGTTTGTACAAAGGTAGAAGAACTGTTGTTACTTCTGAAATTTGTTATGATATCCATGACCGGCCTCGCGGGCGCAGTGGGTAGCGTGCTCAGTAACTTCGTCAGTAGTTCTAGGTTCGATACTGGACCCAGCTGGGTTGTCTTCTTTCGGGTGAACGAGAAGCCCCAAGTGCACCTTTATTCAGATGAAAGTAAAATCGAGGTCCCGTGGGGGGTTTACGGAAGTTTCGTCCCCGACATTTCGCCCCTGGGTACTTTTCGCCCCCACACATTTCGCCCCTCGGACGTTTCACCCCCGAATATTTCGCCCCTCGGATGTTTCGCCCCTGGGAAGGTAAATGGCCGGTAAACGACGTAAACGCAAACTTAAAACGTAAAATTCACGTCGTCAAAGTCTTTTAAGTGATGTTCGTCTGCTAAATTGTACTTAAAAAAATAGCGGCAGCGTCGATGCTTAAAACTACCGACGTAAAATTTGGCGCATGCGCGTGTCGCTACCTTATGTCCGAAAACACATTCGATTTGTAGGGCACTAGTGGTTTTTTAAATTAATAACCTTTTTTTATATTAGATGGTAAAGTGAATTTCCAGATATTTAGGCTATGCCTTTCAGAAAGTCTATTAAATTTCTATCGTTGATGTCCTCCACAATGCGTAGCATTCTTGCCGAAATTGCTGAATTTTCACCTTACCTTTTCCTTGAAACACTCAGAAAAAGGTCCGAACGAACAATGCTGTTTTTCTAGGTAAAAACAGAATAACAAAAAAAAAGCCGGTCAAAATAAGGTAAAAATCAAGGGCTGGCATTGATTCAAGGGTCAGTTGGCACTAGCCCTTGATTTTTACCTTACCTAAAACGGAATAACAAAAAATAACAAAAAAAACGGCCATTTGCCCTCCCAGGGGCGAAATGTTCGGGGGCGAAACGTCCGAGGGGCGAAATGTGTGGGGGCGAAAAGTACCTAGGGTTTGTTTTCGTGTTATTGTGACCCGTCCTAAAAAAAAAATGTTCGCCACCACTGATGTAGGGGTTGCATTGCGAATACAGCGCAGTGCCCGTGCAGATTCTACATTAGATTTACGCAGTGGACGGGGCTCTAATGGCCATTGTAGTTGAAGGGCCCTAAAACACCAATTAAACAAACGCAGATAGTACTGACATGGAGGTGTGTCGTTGGTGTTTTTAAGGCCCTTCAACCAGGGGCGGATCCGGGGGGATTGGGGTTGTAACCCCCCCTCCCCCTAAATTTTGGGTGGACATGGACACTGACAAATGAAAATTTCATTTCCAATCGCTGCCAATAGCCCAACCCCCTACCCCTGACGAAAATCGTGGATCTGACCCTGCCTTCAACTACAAGGTCTTTAGAGCCCCGTCCACTGTGAATCTCTAATGTAGAGACTGCACAGGCACTACACAATGCGACGATATTTGGGTACTAGCGGCACCCAGGTCACCCAAGCGGCCATCCATGTAAGTTTTAGCTTGGGTTACTCTCGTCTGATCACTGAAGTTAAGCAACGCAAGCCCAGTTAGTACTGACATGGGTGGTCGCTCGGGAAAGCTGGGTACTGCTAATACCCAATAATCGTCGCATTAGTGTAGTGTCTGTGCAGTATATGCATTAAACTATACAGTGGACGGGTCTCTAATGACCTTGTAGTTGACGGGACCTTAAACACCAACAAACCAAAAAAAAATTAGCTTGGGTTACGCTGCTTATCTTCGGGGATCAAATGAGTACCACTAATACCCCAAAATCATCGCATTTTCGTAGTGTCTTTGCATTAGAACTATGCAGTAGACGGGGCTCTAATGACCTTGTAGTTGAAGAGCCGTAAAACACCAACAAAACCAGACCAACGAAACAACAAGGAAATGGGAACACTGGGTACTGCTAATCCCAAAATTGTAGCAACAGCGTAGTGCCTGTTTTCCGACTCTGCATTAGAAATACGCAGTGGACGAAGCTCTAATAACCTCTGTAGTTGAAGGGCCCAAAGACCCCAAACAAAAGAAGGAAACTGAACAATTTTCCAGAGGTCTTGGAGTGTCTTGGTGGCATCTGTGAATAGACTTAGGCTAGCGTTCAGTCAACAAATTCACCTTTTTGAGGTCAGTAAATGGCGAATTACTGTTACCGGCGAGTTGTAGTAGTTTGTGCAGTTGTTCCCAAAATGCAACCCGAAACAGTAGCTTGTTCTCCCATTTCGTGAAGTTTTACATTGGTTTAATTAAAAGCGAATAGTTTTTTAGCCATTTCACTGATCACATTTAGATTGGCATAATTTTTGCATGAAACACAAGCTTGTTCTATATTTACCAGACCTTCAAAGTGACTTGGAAATCTCTGTACATACATGAATAATTTGGAGATATGAACCAGAGTAAGTTATTCCAAGGCACTCTACTTAAGGAACGTCTTTTCCGCGCAGTTTTTACCGGGTTCCCAGGTTTTCTCGGCTGTTATTCTAATGACTGGCAGTCCTTTTTTGCATAGCTAAGGGATGAAGATGAAGGAGGAAAGCGAACGAGACACTTTCCCCTGAAACATTGTCTCCCCCAAGAATCTTGTCTCCAAGCTTCGCTCCCCCAGTAATATTGTTTCCAAGCTTTGCTTCCCGCAGGAATATGGTCTTTAAGCTTTTCTCTAAGCGTTCCCAGGTTTCCTCAGCTGTTATTCTTAAGACTGCATGCCTTTTTTGCGCACCTGAGGGATGCAGATGAGGGGAAGGGCAAACGGGACACTTTCCCTTGAAACGTTGTCTCCAAGCTTTGCTCTCCCAGGAATATTGTCTCCAAGGTTAGCTCCCCCACGAATATTGTTGCCAAACTTAGCTCCCACAGGAATATTGTCTCCAAGCTTAGCTCCCACAGGAATATTGTCTCCAAGCTTAGCTCCACAGGAATATTTTCTCCAAGCTTAGCTCCCACAGGAATATTGTCTCCAAACTTAGATCCCCAAGGAATATTGTCTCCAAGCTTTGCTCTCCAGGAATATTGTTTCCAATCTGTGCTCCCCCAGGAATATTGCCTCAAGCTTTGCTCTCCCAAGAAAAATATCTCGCAAGCTTTGTGGAGCGGCGTAGTGCGTTGGGCACATCAGTTCTCGTCTGATCAGTGAAATTAAGCAACTCGGCCCCAGCTAGTACTTACATGGGTGGCCGCTTGGGGAAACTGGGTACCTCTAATACTCAAAAATCGTAGCATTAGTCTAGTGCAGTGGTGGCGAACCTGTGCCCCACCGTGCTATTTTAAGTCTCCCAAGCATGAATCATATATAGGGTGTCCGTGAACTCTAAAAGAAAAAAAAACGTATTTTAGAGTAAGGTCCAAAGTCAAGCCTTAACAAATGGCAAGCAAAATAAGGTGTTGTATTTGATTTGGCCATACTTGGCTTCCACGTCAATTAACAGGCCACATGAATCACGTTTTTCTACAAGACCAGTTGCCAGAACTTATGGCAAACATTCCACCTTAAATTCGCCAACAGATGTGGTTTCAGCACGATGGAGCCCCAGCACATTTTACCTTGAATGTGCGAACTCATCTTAATGCCTCCTTTGGGGACCGCTGTATTGGTAGAGGAGGACCTGTTCCTTGGCCACCACAATCACCTGATTTGGCACTAATTATTTTCTGTGAGGACACATTAAAAGCCATGCTTATGCAACCCCTGTCGACTCTGCTGAGGATCTGGTGGCCAGAATTGCAGTTGCTGCTGGAGATGTACAGGCCATGGCAGGGATGTTTGAAAGAGTTAGACATTCACTGAATAGACGTTGTGTAGCTTGCATAACTGCAAATGATAACCACTTTGAACATTTACTGTGAAAACTTTACGTGAAACTTGACTATGTCTACCAACACCTTATTTTGCTTGCCATTTGTTAAGGCTTGACTTTGGCCCTTACATTCCTTTGCTAAAAATGGTTAGTTTGGCACCCTCTAAAATACGTTTTTTTTTTCTTTTCGAGTTCATGGACACCCTGTATAAGCTTCGTTTACCGTCTCGTAAACAACAGACGTGAGAATAGGTCCGTACGCAGACCAGACCCTACCACAGGAGGGATAATAATGATGGTCTCTATTTGCTACTTTAATAAACTTTATTCACTAGTAATAATAATTTATTTTTAGTCATGATATTAAATAGTGCTTGCGCCTGACCCGCAGACAACTTTTTGGTTGTTTTACATGTTATTGTGACCCGCCTTCAAAAAAAAAAGGTTCGCCACCACTGGCGTAGGTAGTGTCTGTGCAGTTTCTGCATTAGAACTCTGCAGTGGACGGGGCTCTAATGACCGTTGTAGATGAAGGTCCCTAAAACACCAACAAAACAAAAAAATCTACTGTGCACCATGGTATTTGGGCTGGTGGTCTGCGTGACTCTTCAGATCTTGATTACTACGTGGATCCCGGAGACTCTCAGTTATCCAGGAGTGGATTTGAGTGGATATCCTGGGGAGTTTAATGCTTCCCCTGGTGGGTTGACTAGGTTTAGGTTTAAGGAAAGGCATTGAATTCGTCAGATTGCTATTCAAGGAGAAAAACTCAGCTGTGATGAACAAGCAACTAAAGACATCATACTACAATTTCAGCATTTCGGAGAAAAGGAGGATTTACTCCTCGGTTGCTCACTGCCACCGGTAAATGCACTAGTGGTTCCAGATTCAATACTGGATCGAGGTGGATTGACTTCTTTCGGGCTAGAAAGAAGCCCCGAGTGTGTCTTCCTTCGGATGAGAACTAAA
Organism: Trigoniulus corallinus; assembly: GCA_013389805.1. Taxonomy (NCBI): domain Eukaryota; kingdom Metazoa; phylum Arthropoda; class Diplopoda; order Spirobolida; family Trigoniulidae; genus Trigoniulus; species Trigoniulus corallinus. The sequence continues at coordinate 16,114,607 of JAAFCE010001963.1, read as the reverse complement.
GCCGAAGTCCCGTGTGGTGTACGATGACATTTGCACGTAAAACTACCCTCTCTACTATGCAACGAGTAGATGAGCCCAAAGACCCATTTGTAGGAACTCTCCCCCTGACGTCGGTGGAGTACCCAACGACCAATAGGCTGACGATAAATAAGCATAGAGGTTGCAGCTTTGGTCAGCAGCCGGCTATCTAAAATTACCGTCGAATATATCACCCTTGTGTCCATTGAGAGGGACAAGATAGGTAACCGACCCTTCCATAGACAGAAAATGGGTTACTAGTTGCCTTCTTAGCCATCATTCAGCACTCTGGAATTTGTTAAATAATCTATTCTGCGTTTTTGCACATGTTACCATTTGTCCTTTTCGAATCTCGAATTGTCGACTTTTGGTTGCTTGTGCCCAGTGCCGGATTTACCATTAGGCTAAGTAGGTTGAAGCCTAAGGCCTCAACATTTAGCGGGCTTCAAAACTTACGAAAAGGGCCTCAAAAGTGTAATAGCCTAGGGCCTCTCAATATCAAAATCCAGCACTGCTTGTGCCCTATCCCTGAAATGACTATGCACTTGTGTCATGCACGTGTAAATCAAAATTTCCAGGTGTAGGAATTCGCCACCCCAGCTTGTACTAGCATGGGTGACCGTTTGGGAACTCTGGCTACTGCTAATACCCAAAAATCGTTATACAGTAGAACTTCGGTATATCGAACTCGCTTATATCGAAATCCTGCTTATTCCCGCTTATATCGAAGCTTGAGCGCCGGTCCCGCCCGATGTAAATTTTAGCTTTACATATAATTCCAGATTTGGATATATCGAATCTCGGATATATCGAACTATTTTTCACGGTCCCCTGAGGTTCGATATAACGAGATTCTACTGTAACAGCATAGTATCGGTTAAGACTCTGCATTAGAACTATGCCGTGGATGTGGTTGTAATGACCTTTGTAGATGAAGGCCCTAAAACACCAACGCAACAAAATCCTCACCCGTTGTTAAAAATAGCATGACCCAACATATGGTGGCCAGAAGGACACCATCCAGGAAGGGTTTTTTTTATGAGGGCTATTTTGGATATGAGCATCCTTACATACACTTGTAAGAACACATCTGGTTGAGGGCTATAAAAGCATTAAGTGCAAGCTTACATCTTGGTCCCACTAAAAGAAGGATGTCGCATGTGGTTGGGAAGAAGATGGACATCTGGACCTTTTATATAAAGTACTCATTGTTTTGGTTTTCTATATATATGACTGAAATTCACATTGTAGTCTGATTTTCTCATTTTTGTTGATTGAATAAAGTTGTGTCCAGTCAGAGACCACAAGTGTGGAATTTTAGCCGTTTTCTTGTGACTGTCAGTGTAGTGCCAACTTGAAAGACGCGTTGGGACTGTTGTGTTTATAGCAGCAGTGCATAGCTGGGCTTGTTGTTTAGCCAGCATATAATAGGACTAGGCCACGGGGTCTAACCAAACTAGGACTGGACTTTGTGAATTTATAACACCCCCTTGGCGTCGTTGAAGGCAAAGGGCTCCAACGAAGAGAAGAAACCGACGTTAAATAAGCAAAATGGTTGCAGTATAAGGTGAACCACCAACTGCATGACGTTGCCGTCTGGTGCTTAAACCTGTTCGAATATGTACCCGGCTTTGCTATAGGCCGGAAAGGGTTGGTGATGAAAAACAATTTCCGAGTTAATAGTGATCATGGAGCACCATATAAACGACATACTTTACTTGGTCAGGGCCATGGGCGTCTGCAAATGAGGGGTAAACTGGGCGAGCCTTTGAGTGTTGCACTTAGTCCTATACCTGGAACATCGTTTCCGAACTTTGTCTCTCCCCCTTCCTGGAAAGTTTTCTGCGGATGTGCTCATGGCTTACCGCCTACGGTCTTATTATATGATTAAACCTTGTACCTCTTCTATTAAAAAGTTAGGTACAAGGATGGTAATGTGCCCGCCCCTTGACCAAGAAGGGCTCCCTCTAACTATTCGGTGACCTAATTTAATACATGATGTTGGTAATGTAACACTAGTCATCCATGACTTCGTTATCGATTTCTGATTCATCCTGTGTTTTTTGTTGCATTGACGAAAAATGTCACGAATTAACCCTTCTGTGTTGACTAGTGCCGACGTCCCATTCAACAATTGTAGGTGAACCATGAAGTGTCTTTTTTGTTTCTGGCGCAATCGTTCCCTACAGGGAGACAGGCTTGTCAGGAACTTGGCCCATTTGCCACTAAGACCACTCCTTGATGGTAGACGTGGACTGTAACTTAAATGCAGTATTTTCTAGGTACCACTCAGCCCCTTCTTGCTCTCCATCTGTTGAGCCAATGCAGTTCTATTTAGATTTGTTCGTTTCGTTAGTGTTTAGGGCCCTTCAAATACAATGGTCATTAGAGCCCCGTCCACCGAGTAGTTCTAATGCAGAGTCTGTAAAGACACTATGCTGTTTGACGATTTGGGTATTAGCAGTACCCAGTGTTCTAAGCGGTCCCTCATGCTGGTACTATCTGGGGTTGTGTTGTTTAACATCCGTGATCAGACTAGAGCTGCTGTGTGCAACCGCTCCAAGGTAGACAGGACAGCCCCTTACCGAAACAGGCATATCTCTCAGAGCTTTGAGGACTACAGAAGATTTTCGTCAAGAAAGCCACGCAATATAATTGTCATGAGTGGGGTCATAAAGTGCTAAGGCCCTCCATGATTACATGTAGGTCGAGGCGTCGAGCGGCTTATTGCTTTGGACCGAGTTAAGCAACGCAACCCCAGGTAGTACTGACATGGGTGGCCGCTTGGGATAACTGGGTACTGCTAATGCCCAATAATCGTCGCATTAGTGTAGTGTCTGTGCAGTCTCTGCGTTAGAACTATGCAGTGGACGGGGCTCTGATGACCTTGCAGTTGAAGGGCCATCAAATCAACGAAACAAAACCTGTCTTGGTATACAATGTCGCTTGCACGTAAAAGAACCCTCTCTTCTATGCAACGGGTTGAATTTCCAGGTGTAGGAGCTCGCCCTCTGGCGTCGGTAGAATTCCTCAACGAACACCAGACCGACGATAAATAAGCGTAGGGGTTGCATCTTAGGCCGGCAACCGGCTGCAGGAAAATCTATGGCCAATATATCGTTCTTGTGTCCATTCAGAGGGACAAGATGGGTACCCGACCCTGAAATAGGCGGAAAAAGGGTTGGGAGTTGCTTTTACACGAGTTCTCGTCTGATCACTGAAGTTAAACAGCTCAACCCCAGCTAGTACTGACATGGGTGGCCGCTTGGGAAAACTGGGTACCGCTAATACCCAAAAGTCGTCGCATTAGTGTAGTGTCTGTGCAGTCTCTGCATAAGAACTAGGGTTTATACAAAAACCGACATTTTATTTTAAAAAAAAATCGGTTTTCCGGTTTTAAAGTCTTCGTTAACCAATGGGGGTTGAAAACCGGTTTCAAAACCGACAAACCGTAATACGAACTATGCTGTGGACGGAGTTCTAATGACCTTGTAGTTGATTGGCTCTAAAACACCAACAAACAAACAATGGACCGAGGGAGGCCCCGAGTGCGTGTCTGCATTGTTCCAATGCATGTTGAAACCTGTTCAGGCTCTGTATTATAATAATTCACTGGACGACACTCTAATGGCCGTGGTAGTTAAATGGCCCTAAAACACCAACGAGTAAAACCTGTCTGCTGACCGTCCCTCACATTACGCGATTTGCCGCCTGCCACCCTAATTTTCTACACGTCTTGTGTTGTTGGGGAGCGGCGAATTGCGTTGTACACACCAGTTCTCGTCTGATCACTGAAGTTAAACAGCGCAACCCCAGCTAGTACTGACATCGGTGACCGCTTGGGAAACCTGGGTACCGCTAATACCCAAAAGCCGACGCATTAGTGTAGTGTCTGTGCAGTCTCTGCATAAGAACTATGCTGTGGACGGGGATCTAATGACCTCGTAGTTGAATTGTTGGCTGGCAGTCTTAATGAAGGTAAGGGACATGCTGGAGGACAAAGTGGGAGATAACTGAGGAAAGCAGACACTGGGACCAAATTGCATGTCATGTCGAAGTCCATTTTTCAACTTGAAATTTAAATTTGATTAAAATGTCTGAAGTGATGTTTTCTGCCCCACTGCAAAATTTCAAAGTCTATTAGAGACTTGTACGATTGCAAGAGCGTATTGACTTTGGGTGTTACGACCTTTCTTCGCTAACGTATGTAGATGGAGTATCAGTAAGGGATTTGACGATTTCTGCTTCATATCTCACTATTCTTGTTTGCATCGCCTGGGTGGCGAAATATTTAGCTTGCTCGATTTACTGCCCCAGTGGTTCCAGATTCCAAGCTGGATCGAGGTGGGTTGGCTTCTTTCGGGCGAGAGAGAAGCCTCGAGTGCACCTTCCTTCGGATGGAATCTAAAACCGCGGTCCTGTTTGGTGTGTGATAGCATTTGCACGTCAAAGAATCCTCTCTACTATGTAACGGGTAGATGAGGCAAAAATTCCCAGGTGTAGGAGCTCGCCCCCTGGCGTCGGTGGAGGGCCCCAATGGATAGTAGACCGACGATAAATAAGAATGGGGGTTGTAGCTTTGGTCGACGGCCAACTGCGGAAAGCCACCGCCCAATATTCTACATCTCCTTTGTGTCTTTTGAGAGGGAGAAGATGGGTACCCAACCCTGCCATAGGCGGGAAAATTTGATTCGTTTGCTCCCTCGCGTTCACCAATGTTTGTGGTTGCTAATGGACATCAGTACTGTCCCTCATGGAGTCTATCAGAAGAGAGGAAAGTTCTACTATGTTTGTTTGTTGGAGTTTAAGGTCCCGTCAACTACGAGGTCATTAGAGACCCGTCCACTGTATAGTTCTAATGCATATACTGCACAGACACTACACTAATGCGACGATTATTGGGTATTAGCAGAACCCAGCTTTCCCGAGCGACCACCCATGTCAGTACTAACTGGGCTTGCGTTGCTTAACTTCAGTGATCAGACGAGAAATTCTACTTTGTAATAGGGGTTGGGGAGTAATCCAAGCAGCCATAACAGGCCGATTCCAAAGGAGGCTGTGCTCGGGGATGAGGAGGAGGTAGGCCCTGCTCTCTCCCGTCTTCTTCTCTCTCTCTCTCTTGCTCTCTCCCTTCTTCTCTCTCTCTC
>JAAFCE010001963.1:16087433-16109432 GCA_013389805.1 Trigoniulus corallinus | reverse complement strand
CTCCCTTCTCTCTCTCTCTCTTGCTCTCTCCCTTCTTCTCTCTCTCTTGCTCTCTCCCTTCTCTCTCTCTCTCTCTTGCTCTCTCCCTTCTTCTCTCTCTCTCTTGCTCTCTCCCTTCTTCTCTCTCTCTCTCTCCCTTCACTCCCTCTCTCCTACTCTCTACCTCTCCCTTCTCTATCCTCTTCTCTCCCTTCCTCTCTCCTTCCCTCCCTCCTCTCCCTAACGCCCTCCCTTCCATCGCCCTCTCCAGCTCTTCTCCATCTCTCTCCCTCCCTCTTTCCCCCATCTCTCTCCCTCCCTCTTTCCTCCATCTCTCTCTCCCCCCCCTTTCCTCCATCTCTCTCTCCCCCTTTCTCCACCTACCTCTCTTTCTCTCCCGCTCTCTCGTTCACTCATGTCTCCCTCACCTCCCTCCCTCTCTCCCCCGAAAGAAGCAGGCCACCTCGGTTCCGCATCTAGCCAGGAAATACTGACGCAGCCATAGTGGCGGATCTTTAAATAATTCAGTAGGCTATATCATTACAGTATATTGTCCAGAAATGATACCTCCAGGCAGTGGCGTCACTAGGGGGGTGCGGAGGGTGCGGGCCGCACCGGGTGACGCCAGTCGCAACATAACAAATGTGGGTGACACCAAAACAGAAGAAGGAACAAAGCGGCATTTTTTTCGGGAGAGGAGGGTGACACCATGGCGTGACCGCACCGGGTGACGCCAACCCTAGCGACGCTTCTGCCTCCAGAAGTAGACAGACTGAAGTAGACGACCATATACTGTAATTCACACCGCCGTCTGGCGGCTTGGGCAGGCAGACGTAAGTCCGAACTTAACGTCATGTTGGTGTGGGCACTATTGAATTTCAATAGGTCATAGGACACTTCAGATGTTTTCTAACCAAGAATAGTGGTAAATGCAATTGGCCCAGTAAGCCGGTCACAGATTGTGAAAGAATGGGGGATATTCAATCGGTATTACTCAGAAATGAAAGGTCTTTGGCTTTTCTTTTTGTCTACTTCCAAAAAAAAAAAATTCTCCCAATTGAACCAATATGGCGGGACAGTGTACTACTGTACTGTACTTCGAGATAGTTACATCGAATCCTTGAAGTCTGGAATTACGAAGTTCTCACACTGAAGTTTTGTGATCTTAATGTCAAGTGCGACTTCGACATTTGCCAACAAGAAACCAACAACTCGTATCTCCCTCAAGATTTACAATTTCGATTCGGAACTGAGAAGCAACGACAGACAGACGATTGGCAAACATGGATGGCAGATAAAACAACTTTTGCGACAATAAAACGTGAAAGATATGATGGAATGGATGACTAGAGCTTAGAGTTCGATCACTCAGTTGAACTTTAAAGTTTGTAGATTTGCCCCCTCCCCACCAACGGATGTTTTGCTCTCGGAAGAGGGTCTCTCAAGTTAAACTACTGCATCACAATTAGTAGGTCTTTTCTAGCCTGTAGTAGGACAGTGCCGTCTTAACAGTGTCGTCTGATCACTGAAGTTAAGCTACGCAACCCCAGCTAGTACTAACATGGGTTGTCACTTGGGAAAACTGGGTACTGCTAATACCCTCAAAAGTCGTCGGATTAGTGTAGTGTCAGTGCAGTCTCTGCATTAGAACTATGCAGTGGGCGGGGCTCTAATGACCTTTGTAGTTGAAGGGCCGTAAAACATCAACAAAACAAAACAGTAATATTATGGACCCCTTGGTAAAGCATTTTTCTGGGGCCCCTACGGCAACCAATCGCAGAAATAATATGTAAATGGTCACTTGACATACACAGATTAGCATAGTGTCCAGCGGGCCCATACGTTAAGGCGGCACTGCGCAGGGACCCCTCCCAATGGCGCAGGAGGTAGCATGCTAGACTTCCTGTGTCTTTAGTCCCAGCTAGTACTGCATGGGTGCCCGCTTGGGTACACTGGGTGCTGATATTACCCAAAAATGTCGTAACAGAGTAGTGTCTGTGCAGTCTCTGCATTAGAACTATGCAGTGCGCGGGGCTATAAGAGGCCCTAAAACACCAACAAAGCAAAAAAGTAATATGAACTCATTGGTAAGTAGTGTGCTGGGGCTCCTACGGCAACCACTCGCAGGAATATGTAAATGGTTACTTGACATACACAGAATAGCATAGTGCCCATACGTTAAGACGGCACTGCCAAGGGACCCTCCCAATGATGCAGGAGGTAGCATGCTAGACTTCCTACGTCTGTAGTCCCAGCTAGTACTGCATGGGTGACCGCTTGGGTAACCTGGGTGTTGCTATTACCCAAAAATTGTCGTAACAGCGTAGTGTCTGTTGACAGGGCAGTGGACGGGGCTCTAATGACCACTGCAGTTGAAGGGCCCTAAAGCATCAACGAAACAAGAAGCACTCTTTATAGAAGGGCACAATTGTGGACGCTGCCATCCAGTGTCCCCCTAGTAAGAAGTCCGTACTGGGAGCGGCTTATTGCGTTGGACGCACCGGTTCTCGTCTGATCACTGAAGTTAAACAACGCAACCCCAGCTAGTACTAACATGGGTGGCCGCTTGGGAAACTGGGTACTGCTAATACCCAAAAATCGTCGTATTAATGTAGTGTCTGTGCAGCCTCGGCATTAGAACTACACAGTGGACGGGGCTCAAATGACCTTGTAGTTGAAGGGCCCTAAAATACCAACGACACAAAAAAATTGAGCCTGTACCATTGACTGTCGTGGCCGATCAGTTGTCACAATGTCCAAAAACCAATTTTGGTTTGGCGTCTTGAAGCATTTCTCTGATTGGGACATTCAAAATACTTTTATTCTACCCTTTGACAACCGATTATTATGGTTAACATTTTGGATTCAAGTGGAGAGAAAAAAACCTCAGTGACGTCTTTACCCTCGTTCATTTCATGAGGTCAAATGCTTTTCAATGCTGATTTGACATGTGGGCCATGTTCATATTCGTGACTGAAGGACTTCCGGTATTTATTCAATCAACTCTTCATGAAGTTCAGACATACTTATGATAGAGAATGTCTGATGCATGCATAACTAATGGCTGTCCGTTAACATGTTCAATAGATTATTGCCTGTGTAATCATCTCGTCCCCTTCCCCTCCCGAAAATTGTGCTAATATGAACAAGACAGGGGTGCAATTTCTGTCCATTAAATAGAAATTCACCTTCAAACTAACGCGGTACATTTTGTAATTTTTCATAATGGGTAAATGTTGACCAGTCTCAGGGCCATTTTCATAAGTGGCCCCAATTCGTTGTCCTTCTTAACAGGGGTTGCCATCTGTATATTGATACTGAAGAAGGGTAGTTGGGTGTTACCTAATTTTGGGACTAAACGGGGTAGACCTCGGTGGAGCAATTAGTGTCGTGAACTTGCCTCTTGGGCTTAAAAGTACAAGAACATTATGATTACTACAGACTGGTTTGTGTGTAACTGCTGTTATTCTATTAGGGGGTCCTAGACTCACCTTGATGGCAAAGACTACTGCGTCAGTGGTTCCAGATTCGATACTGGATCGGGGTGGTTTAACTATCAGGTGGGAAAGGATCCCAGCGCACAGAGGATCCACTAAGTTGGACAAATAAGTTGGAGATCACCCCTAGTGTTGGTGAACTGTCCCATGGAATAGTAGCAATTACTATTCGTTTTTTTCCGCCTCTGGCAGGGTCGGGTAGCCATCTGTGTCCCTCTGAATAGATGCATGAACGATCTTTTGGAAGATATTTAGACGCAACCGGCTGCCGACCAAAGCTTCAAGCCCTATACTTATTTAATGTCGGTCTACTGTTCGTTGGGGCACTTCACCCAGTTCCAATACCGGGGAATTTTGCCTCATCTACCCGTTGCATAGTCAAGTGGGTTCTTTCAGGTGCAAATGACTGTGTATACCACACGGGATCACGGTTTTACTTCTCATAAGCATAGGGGTTGCAGCCTTAGGTTGGCAGCCGGCGATAGACCATGTGTTCCTATGGGACATTAGTGGTTATCGCACCCTACCACAGACGAGGATGGGGTTAGTTGTAGGCGAAGGCCGAAAGTAACGTCTATAGGGTGTTTTCCTTGGTTCATCCTCACCCATGTAGATGTCTGTTTTGGGCGAGAATGACGTCCATAGGACAGTCTTTCAAGGGAGCGGCTTATTGCGTTGGACGCACCAGTTCTCCTCTGATAACCGAAGTTAAGTAACGCAACCCCAGGTAGTACTGACATGGGTGGCCGCTTGGGAAAACTGGGTACCACTAATACCCAAAAATCGTCGCATTAGTGTAGTGTCTGTGCAGCCTCTGCACTAGAACTACGCTGTGGACAGGGCTCTAACGCACTTGTAGTTGAAGAGCCCTAAAACATCAACGAACCAATACGAACAGTCTTTCAAATTCGACGCCGTAAGAGCCCTCTCTTTTGAATGGCAAGCCCTAAGAACATGTTGGGAATTTTGCCTGATTTACTCGTTGCATAGTTGAGAGGGTTCTTTTACGTGGAAGTGACATCGTAAACACCACACGGGGCCATGGCTTTACTTCCATTTCGACGGAATGCATGGCCGGAGCCTCACTCCCACCAGGGCCGGCGTGATGGGTGTGCGAACAGTGCGACGGCACAGGTCCCCGCGCAGTCGGATTAATGAACCTATTGATAGAAGGGCCCCGCTTCATGTTTTCACGGGGCCCCGCATAATTAGTTGGCCCGGGGCCCCGCAAAATATAGCGCCGGCCCTGACTCCCACCCAAAACAGGGTAACCGACCTCGATGCAAGATCGAACCTCGAACCACTAACGCAGTAGTCGAGCACGCCACCGAGGCGGGTAAAAGAACCCTTCCTACACTAATTAAAATAATCGTGTAAATAAATCGCTTTATGGAGACATTAAGGTCTGGCTCCAGGCGCCGTAACCATGGCAAAATTCACTTCTTTACCGAATTCTTCACATATTTTTATGAAATTTACCTGACAACTCTGGCTCCGTCTACTTCCCTTCCAAATATCACTCTAAGACACTACACCTCCCTTATTACAATGCCTAAATGATGCCAGTGGTTTCTTGGCGTGAGATTCAGGGTGGAAAAACCGTTTACGTTTTAAGTGACCCTGCTACCAATTAGACTAGAAACACTCCTTCCCCTTAGGGATAGGGTTGAAAGGGGTATGCGCATATATATTCGATTATTAATTATATTCGTCATCAAATTCTGATTAGACCCGCCTGGAGAGTTCGTATTTCATGGACGGATGGCTGACATTGCACACCCACATGCTGCACACACAAAACTTTCTCCACCGACCCTGAAAGGTACTTGAGGGATCCCTCCTCGTCATCATTCTTAACCCTTTTGCCACCTATAGCTCATGCTCGGACATGCAATTGCCCTGGTGGTACCAGAAACCCATAAGCTAACTGTTGACAAGGCGTTTTTACGCAGCCATCTGCTTTCCACCTAGGCCCTATGCCAGGGGCGGGTAACCATTTTTCTCCCATTGGGACACGTGAACGATGTGCTGGACAGCATTTTGACTGAGCCGCCTGCCAGCCTAATCTGCAAGTCGGCCTATTCATCGTTAGGGCACGTTTTCTACACCGCCGGTAGCTGCTGTATTGGGTTTGGACACACTAGCACTCGTCTGATTACTGAAGTTCAGCCACGTAACCAAGGCTAGTACTAGCACGGGTGACAGCTTGGGAACACTGCGTACTGCTAATACCCAAAAATCGTCTTAACAGCACAGTGTCTGTGCAAACTCTGCGTTAGAACTACGCAGTGGACGGGGCTCTAATGACTTCTGTAGTTGAATGGCCATAAAATACCAAGGAAACGATAAATCAGCCACACCGACCCCAGGAGGGGCGAGCTTCTACATCTTGAAGATTTAACGATTCCCACACCTTTACGGAACCACCACTTTGCAGCCGATTCCAAGGAAGGCGCACGTTAAGGTTTTTATATGTGCAGCGGTTACATAGCACACATATGGTACAGTGTCATAAGTCTGTCGCCCGGGAGAAGCCAAACCACTTCGGTTAAGGATCCAGGGCTGACCAGAGGGAGCGATGAGGTAAGATTCCCCGGAACCGAACGTCAATCCAAAATATGGTTTTTACTTGAAATTTTCCTTTCCCCGGGGCCTACGAAGTCTCTCCTGCAAGACAGAATTTTGGACCACTGACGCAGTGATGCCTGGATGAAGGCCTTTTGGTATGAACTGACACGACGTTGTACTGTCAAAAAGATAACTTCCTGCCTAGGGCAGGATCGGATACCCATCTAAACTTCAACCCCTGTTCTTATTTATCGTCAGCTTGCTGTTGGCTGGACCACTCCACCGATGTCAGGGGCGAGCCCCTACACTTGGGGATTGTGCTTGATCTACTCGTTGCATAGTAGGGAAGGTTCGTTTACGTAGTAGTGGCGTCGTACTCTGTAAGGGGGCACGTCATTAACTCTGTCCTACGGGTCTTTTTTGCTGGTGTTTTAGGGTCCTTCAACCTGAACGGTCATTGGAGCCCTGTCCACCGCATAGTTATAATGCAGAAACTACGCAGGCACTACGCTGTTATGACGTTCGGTATTAACAGTACCCAGTGTTCCAAAGGCATACTTGGATGTTTTGTTGGTGTTTTAGGGCCCGTTAACTACAAGGTCACTAGACCCCGTCCACTGTGTAGTTAAAATGCAGAGATTTCACAGACACTACACTAATGTGACGATATTTGGGTACTAGCGGTACCCAGGTTTCCCAAGCGGCCACCCATGTTAGTACTAGCTGGGGTTGGGCTGCTTAACTTCCGTGATCAGAAGAGAACTGGTGTGTCCAACGCCATAAGCCGCTCCACTCACACTTGGAACAAGAAATAAGGCAACCCACCTTGAACCAGCATTGAACCTGGAACCACTAACGCAGAAATTGAGCCCTCAACCTTTGCGACAGCGAGGCGGGAATTTGTAAGATCAGTATCGTAATAATATCGGTAAATTAGTAACAGTTGTAATTTTGTCGGCAAGTGTTTGAAGTGTGTGTGTGGAAGACGTAAACAGGCCCGGCAGCTTAGCATTGGTGTCAACCGGTAATTTAGAAAATTCTGATTATCCTTAACGGTAACTGAAAATCACGTTTCTCAGAACAGAAGTTCTCCAGAAAGTACTTCCGGTGTTTGATGTCTACTACTAGTTGCTTTTGGAGAAGCAATTTTGCAGGTTTTGTTTTTTTGTCAACGCAGATGGTAATATTTCCGGTTTCTAACGTCGATTTGCACCTGGCATAATACCTGTCCACATTTGAATTGTTGTTACCGCTGCTACTACTTCTACTTCTACTACTACTACTACTTTTATGGAATTTTCTCAATACAATGATTCAGTCATAGCCTTATCATAATTACACCCTATTCTTGTGCGGGCACATGATGACTTATTCTACGTCGCTTTACTTCCTGTCCAAGCGCAAGACCTAGGAATTCCACTTAAGTGTTGACCTCTTGAGACAAGAAGGGACAAGTGGTCCCCGGGGCAACTGTAAAAGGGACAACATTTGCCATAATGTAATTAAAATGATGAAAACCGATTCAGGCAATTTTAATCCTAAATAAACTTTCATCATCACCACGCCCTTATCCCGCCTGTGGCAAGGTCAGGTTAGCGGATTCTAACCCTCTATTGTTTGTTTTTGTTTTAGAGCCCTTCAACTACATGGTCATTAGAGCCCCGTCCACTGTGTAGTTCTGGTGCAGAAACTGCACAGATACTACACTAATGCGACGATTTTTGGATACTAGCGGTACCCAGTTTTCCCAATCGGCCACCCATGCTAGTACTAACTGGGATTCCGTTGCTTAACTTCAGTAATCAGACGAGAACTGGTGTGTCCAACGCAATTAGCCTCACCCCTCTAACCCTCTACTCCCGCCTATCTCCCGCCTATGTGCCCGTCCACCCCACACACTACCATACCCTACGGACTACCTGCCACCTGCATCCCCAATCCTACAGGTAAATATTTCAAAACAGGGGTGCCTCAAGAGTGCGCCGCGGTCCGCCATCTCCACACAGGGGCGCGTTTCGGGTCTTTTTTTTTCTGTAAAGAAGGGTCAACAAAAGGATCCTCCGTCAAATCAACATTGAGGAGCGCACTGGTTGCACAGGTGGTCCCTGCGCGCTATGTATATTCTAGGTACGCCTCTGGGTTGGGTATCCATCTTGTCGGGAGCGGTTTATTGCGTTGGGCACACCAGTTTTCGTCTGATCACTGAAGTTAAGCAACGCAAGCCCAGTTAGTACTGACATGGATGGTCGCTCGGGAAAGCTGGGTACTGCTAATACCCAATAATCGTCGCATTAGTGTAGTGTCTGTGCAGTCTATGCATTAGAACTATGCAGTGGACGGGTCTCTAATGACCTTGTAGTTGACGGGACCTTAAACACCAACAAACAACAACAACAACCAACAAAACAGAAACAACCCAACGTGTCCCTCTCAATAGGCACCAAGGCTGCAATCCCCATGTTTATTTATCTCGTCGGTCTACTGTTCGTTTGGGCACTTCAGAGGGCGAGCTCCTACACCTGAGAATTCTGCCCCATCTACCAGTTGCATAGTAGAGAGACTTCTTTTAACTTCAAATGACGTCGTACACCACACGGGGCAACGGCTTTACGTCCCATCAGCAGGAAGTCTCATTGAAGACCTCTATCGCCCAAAGAAAGCCACTCGGTCCAAGATTGAATACGGAACCACTGACGTAGTATTGTATCAGTTTGTAAATAAGTATTTAGTTTTCGTTGTCTTTGGCACTTGCCAGGGGCCCCTAAAACCGGTTTGAAAGGCATAAGTTATAGCAGTTCTAGTGGTTGTGTTCATTGCAATGGTAGTGCTAATTGCCCCGAGGTCAAGTAGAATTATTCAAGCTACTTTGTTTTAAGTTTGCCTCCTGAGTTCAAGAAACTCTGGTTCGCTTCTTAAGTGAGGTCAGTGGTCCGTATTTTCGTGACACGAGGTCGAGGTGAAATTTCACGTGTGGCTTTTCTGTTGGACGGGAAATCAAGGCTGTGGCCCAGTGTTGGGTGCATGACGTCATCTAACACTACTTTTATTGTAATTAGGATTATACAAGTTATCACTGTCGTCAGCCCCATGTCGCGCCTATGATAGAGTCGAGTACCCATTTGTTCCTGGTCCCATCGGAGCACAAGGTCAAGCTATTAAACGGTATGTTAACTCAGCCGGCTGCTGATCTGGTGCTGATTATTTGAACGTCGGCCTAGTTTCTTCTTTTTGGGTTAACTACGTTCGTATCCCACGCCAGGAGGTGACTCGAACTTGCAAATTCTACCTATTGATACGTTCCGTGCAGAAGGGGCTCCTTTGTGTACTGGGTGCCATAGCATCTTTGATCACTGAAGTTAAGCAACCCAACCCCAGCTAGTACTAGCATTAGGTGAACACTTGAGAACACTGGGTACTGCTAATACCCAAAATTCGTCGTAACAGCGTAGTATCCGCGCAGACTCTGCAATAGAACTGTGCAGAGAACGGGGCTCTAATGACCGTTGTAGTTGAAGGGTTGCCAAACACCAAAGAAACAGGTAGCGGTTCTCGTCTGATAACTGAAGTTAAGCAGCGCAACCGCAGCTAGTACTGACATGGGTGGCCGCTTGGAAAAACTGAGTATTGCTAATACCCAAAAATCGTCGCATTAGTGTAGTGTCTGTGCAGTCTCTGCATAAGAACTATGTTATGGACGGGGCTCTAATGACCTTTGTAGTTGAAAGGCCCTAAAACACAAAAACAGCAACCAATGAAACAGAAAAGTCATCGCATCCACATTTCATTTGGCATGCGACAGAAGCCACCGGTTTTGAACCTGCAACTTCAGACGCAGAGGTTCAGCGCGCTGCAGTATCGGTGCCAGTCCTACTGCCAGTAGACAGTTTTTATTTTGCGAGACGCTTCTTGCTAAGTCATAATTCGTTTTGAAATTCCCGATTCGTAATTTAGGCACGTGTTCAGGTGCAGTGTAGGTTCAAGGCTGCTGCTGCGTAAGTTGCCTTGCGCATTGCATTCTAACTGACTCCACCTACTGCAGTCGACAACAAACAAATGTTTTGATCGTTCATTTCCGAAATGTAGACAGAATGATGGGCGCCCCAAAGAATTTCCACCTTTGTTTTTGGTGTGCTTGTAGCTACTGCGAATGCGCTACTCTTAAGTGCATTTGCGGCGTGTTCATTGTGGACGAGTTCAACTCCTGCGCTGTCCAGCAGTATCGAAGTCCCTATTTTATTTTGTTGATGTTTCAGGGCCGTTCAACCCCACGATGCTCATTAGAGCCCGATCTGCTTCGTAGTTGTACTGCAGAGTTTGCACAGACACTACGCTGTTACGACGAGTTGGGTATTAGCAGTACCCAGTGTTTCCAAGCTGTCACTCATGCCAGTGCTATTTGGGGTTGCGATGCTTAACTTGAATGATTAGACGAGAACTGGTGTGTCCAACGCAATACGGTTGCTCGAATTTCCTACCTAGGGAACCTGGACTCAGGAGCACACGCCGATTTGAGTTCCTAAGATGGGTTGTGATACTGGTCTACTGCAGGGCAGTAATCTCCAAACGTTCTCGACTATGTAGGCTACCTCTAAGAGTGTGCAATAAAACCGTGATGGGGCACTACCTTGCACCCTAACCCCCGCCTTTAGTAATTATAATTGGTCTCATATTCATTATTATTGGTATCTTGATCATTTTTCTCGCATGCTCGCGAATCTGTGCGGATGTTCGTAACTCATTGTGGACGACACGAAATGTTTCTTCGCACCATATGAAAGAATTAAAATGTAGGCTATCCCAGGAGTGTTTTTTAGGATACTGAATCTCTCGGTGGATTGGCTTGTTGAATGTTTGTTTGTTTGTTGGTGTTTAAGGTCCCGTCAACTACAAGGTCATTAGAGACCCGTCCATTGCATAGTTCTAACGCATAGACTGCACAGACACTACACTAATGCGACGATTATTGGGTATTAGCAGTACCCAGTTTTCCCGAGCGACCACCCATGTCAGTACTAACTGGGCTTGCGTTGCTTAACTTCAGTGATCAGACGAGAACTGGTGTGTCCAACGCAATTCGCCGCTCCCTGGCTTGTTGATGTTTTAGGGCCCTTCAACTACAATGGTCATTAGAACCCCATCCACTACATAGTGCTATTGCAGAGTCTGTACAGACACTACGCTGTTACGACGAATTTTGGGTATTAGCAGTACCTAGTGTTCCCAAACGGACATCCAGGTTAGTAGTTACTGGGGTTGCATTGCTTAACTTCAGTGATCAGACGAGAACTGGTGTGATCAAAGCAGTACAATCGCTCTTCTCGGGGAGGTCTCTAGAGTAGGTACGAGACCCATCTTGGGCGTGTCGTTGTAGCGTTCTAGACAACTGCGTCTATGATTCCAGGATGGATCATGGAAAGCGGTTGCATGACGTCTTTCCGGCGAGAGAGACCCCCACTGCGTCTTCATGTCATTCTTGGAGAGGAAGAGACGGAGGCCCTGAAGACCCGATTCTGCTGAAAATTAAATAATTTTATTCGTTATTTCAACTTGTGGGGAATCGGCTGTATTGCAACCCCAACTAGCACTAGCCTGGGTGACCGGCTGGGAAAACTGGGTACTGCTAATACCCTAAATTCGTCGTACCGGCGTCCCCAAGCAGGCATAACATCCAATCGTCATAACCAAGCAGCCATAACGTCCAATCATCATACCCATGCAGCGAAGTTGCGTTGGACACACCAGTTCTCGTGAGATCACTGAAGTTAAGCATCGCATACCCACGTTAGTACCAACATGGGTGGTTGGTAGTGAATGTTGGGTGCTGCAAATTTCCCCTTTCCTACATCCTCTACACCTGTCACCTCCCCGCCCGCGAACAGCCTCCTAAGGGTTCGATCTGTTATGGCTGCTTGGCTTACTCCTCAACCCATTAGTGTAACATATAACGGGCCGGACCCTGTTGAGGCTGCTCGTGGGTGAGGTGGAGTTAGGAGTGGGGAAATTATCAGTACCCAGTTTTCCCAACTAACACCCATTTCGGTACTAACTTGGGTTGCGTTGCATAACTTCAGTGACCTGATGAGAACTGGTGTGTCCAACGAACTTCAGCCGCCTAAAGCCTAGTGTTCGTGCAAGTTCTTCCTTAGAGCTATTCACTGAACGGGGCTCTAATGATCATTGTAGGTGAAGGGCCCTAGAGCACCAACGAAAACGAAACGAAAAAAAATTTCATCTGAAGTGCCAAGTTGTTGTCGTTGGTGTTTTAGGGCCCTTCAACTACAAGCTCATTAGAGCCCCGTCCACAGCATAGTTCTTACGCAGAGACTGCACAGACACTACACTTGTGCGACGATTTTTATGGGTATTAGCAGTACCCAGCTTTCCCAAGCGGCCACCCATGTCAGTACTAGCTGGGGTTGCGGTACTTAACTTCAGTGATCAGACGAGAGCTGATGTGCCCAACGCAATTCGCCGATCCTGAAGTGCCAAGAGGATGTTTAACTTCCTTGGGTGGGTACTGCTAATACGAAAAAATCGTCGTAACAACGTAGTGTCTGTGCTGACCCTGCATTAGAACTACACAATGGACGGGGCTCTAATGATCCTTGTAGTTGAAGGGTCCTTTGCTACCAAGAACTTATTTCTAGTCGTCAATTCTTAAATTATATATTTTGATAGGGTATATAATAAGATTTTGGAGTTCCACTTTGGGTTTTGGGTCGTGCAAAGGATGTTAGTGTTTGCTGCATGTGGTAGGCACCAGTAAATTCGATCAACGTGGTTTTTAGTGAAGAAATGAAAAAAGTAGCTCAAGAAATGATTTGAATATATAGGTAATAGAATTGGTTTTGAACTGGTTTTTCTCTCTCTCGTTCTCTGTCTCCCAAATATGTGGCATTGAAAGTGGCCTTGTGTGTTTACCTGAGTGGCGATTTAACCATGGGGTACTTGGCCGTTATTTGCTAAAAATGTTGGAAATGTTTTCTACTGCAAGTGGACTGGTTGGTTTGTTTTTCTTTCAATTATCTTTTCACTTTTCTCTTATTTGACTAGCTGATCGATACATAAAGTGCCACATCGACTGTCACGAATTTCAGTTAGTGAGTTTCAGTTGATCTAACCACATTGACTTCCTCCTCTCCAAACTTTTTTTGGCAGTTTGTGTGTGTGTATGTGTAAACACGTGCTTGTGATTGTTTGTATGTGTGGACATTTCTACTTCAGTTGGTGGTTGATGTTGTTTACATCCAGCGGTTTATATCTCTGCCAAAATATTAGATTTTTTTCTTCTTCTCTGCTCTGAAGTATTTGAAGGTGTAGTTTAGTGTGCGGGTGGTCATTTCAAGTGTCCAATAACCGGAATCACAAGTTCATCAAATTTAGGTCGTATGCTTCAATTTTTTTTTTTTTATTTTAAAGATATATATGACTAAAGTTGTACATTTTGAATATATGAATTGAAAAGGAAGTCTATTAGTTGACATTCGATTAATCCTAATCGGAATTTTCCGAATTAATCCCATTACTAATCGGTTAATCTAAACCCTAGTAAGTGGATCTTAATTTTTTTTTTGTTGTCAAAATGTTATCTTTTTAATTTGGAGTTGATAGTTGAACTGGATTGAGTCCCCTCTGACCGCCCTTTCTTTTTTGAAATTGTTTTATCAGCTTGTTGAAAATCTAGATTTTGTCGACCCCAGGGTTGGTTCATTTTCCTTTTTCTGCCTCCTCCCCATCCACCGTTATGTGAACTAGGTAACTCACCAAGAGGTACAATAACCTTTTTTTAATTGTTGATCTTTGCTGTGTTTTTCACTCTCGCTCTCTTTTCTCTCTTTTCAAATAGACTCCCTCTCGTATTGATGCGGATGAACTTGTTGTGATCAAAGTCTTCACAAGTTTGAGTTGAAAAGGGCACTTTCCAAATTTGGACAGATCATCCGAAGAAGCGCAACTGTCAGTGCAACGTCTCGAGGACTAGTTCTGTCGTCGCCATTAATATTCGTCCAAGCATCTCTGTAAGAAATATTTTTATTATTATTTTATTGAAATCGGAAGCTGATAAATGAATTTGTTTTTTACCAAATATTTTGTGAAAAATTTTCTGCTAATTGCTTAATTTTTATTATTAACTAGGTGTTTAATCTGCTGAGGATTAATTGCTGTCAGTAGTTTTTTTACGGAATTGATCAAGCCACTTGAGGTAGGATTTTATTTGATTTATTTCTGTTAGACATTAAAATATTTGCCAAATTCACTCTCTCCTAATCAAATATTGACGAAATTTTCATTAATATTCCGAAACTAAATATTTACTTTCGGTTAATTTGTAATGTTTGGTAACAGTGTTTGTTTGTGGACGAGTATCCAACAAATATTGCTAATCAAAGGCTGTTATGTTAGATTTATGATGGCGTTGATCTTCCAAACTTGTGTTTGAACAAGGACCCCACGGGCCATTTCCACTAAGAAATTCTGTAAACGTGTCTGAAGTTTTAGAATGTAAATATCCCGAGTAGGCCTAGCTCATAAAATTACTGGGGGAAATTAACAACGCTGTTTTGATGGGCAAAAGGAGGATGTTCACGAACACGACAAAAATGTTGGGAGTTGCCTCTACAAGTATCTTCAGTGGCCTGCAACTTTTTGCCACTTTAAGTTACGTCTCAATAATAATTATTATCATGAATTTGCTCGCAGTTATTTGCATGATTGGATCAAACGCTTTTACAAATTCCTAGTTAGATTTGCTTGTCAACAAGCCCGTAAGTTAATTGAGGTGTCAGTTTTACTCATATTACTGGTTCCTTTACAGGATGTTATTTATTGCTCGAAATTTTCAACAAACTATTGTTTTTGTAATTTGTTACAAAAATGAGCCGAATTCTGATAAAAACACGTCTTTTTTGTAAGATCCGAGAAATTTTTTGATGTTTGAGGCAGCAAGTGGTGTCAGTGCCGTCTTAACAGCATTGTGCAGGGTAAATTTCACAACCCAAATTTCCAAATGAAATTACCCGTCCCTGGGAGAATCAGTGTGCTGGGGCCCCTAAGCCAAACACTCTTGGGAACAGTTTTTTGTCTTGTTGGTGTTTTAGGTCAACTACAAGGTCATAAGAGCTCCGTCCACTGCGTAGTTCTAATGCAGAGACTGCACAAACACTATATTACTGCGACGATTTTTGGGTATTAGCGAAACACAGTTTTCCCAAGCGGCCACCCATGTTAGTACTAGCTGGGGTTGCGTTGCTTAACTTCAATGATCAGGCCAGAACTGGTGTGCCTATAGATTAGCATACGGCCAGCGGGCCCATGCGTTAAAACGGCACTACATCGTATGTATAGTACGGGGGTTAGAGGTCAGTGCTTGACAAAACTTGCCTAAATTCCGTACGGAAAGGTGTTTAGTGTTGTATAATACTACTGTGTTGTTTGATATTTGCGTTGACGGACGCAAGTTCCGGTAGCTGCGCTATAGTTTCCATGGTAACGATAACAATTTTGGTTTATGGTTACTGGGAGTGACAATAGATGATTGTTTTAGTTCTGGTGACTACATTAACACAATATTTGCTCAAACTTTGGCGGGAGGATGAGAGGAGGGAAGAAAATTAGGCGAGGACTGAAATTACTACTTTGTTGTGATAAATGACTGTTGATATGAAGTGCAAATACCGAAACTAATTTCTAGGACATTTATCACTGGTGGAACAATGACGAATTTGAATATCCCGAGCGGGTGTCCAAAAATGGCAAACAGATTTATGAAAAAAAACCTTTAGTCGGTCTTTAGTTGCTCAGTGGGGAATTCACTGTTCACGTGAATGTGAGAAATATGATTGCTAATGGGTTCCCAAAGAGTTCCTTTGCGAGTCTTGAAAATAGCCGAACCTGACTTCCCACCTACCATTTTTTCACTCATGTGCAACACTGTTTTGAATGCCTGTGCGCGAATACTTTGCTTACCTTTTCAGGTCACCCGTACACGTTTCCCATTCCTGGGTCACACCAGTTCTCGTCTGATCACTGAGGTTAGGCAGTGCAACCCCAGCTAATACTACTATCGGGGATCTCTTGGGAACACTGGGTACTACTGACACCCAAAAATCTCCTGGCTTTACCCTGATCTCTATTTTTGCAAATATTTAGAGGCCTTATTTATAGGGTTTTTGATAAAAAAATTCGGTTTTCTTTTATTTTTTGCAAATGTGGGTTCCTGCTAATAGCTTCTTTTCAAGGCTCAGTTAGACCTCCAGCTAGCCCTGCTTATCATCATACCTTTATCCCGCCTATGTAAGGGTCGTGTCTGTGGGTCCACTGAACATGCTCTGACGGGGGAACCCCAGCCAGGCGTCTGGAACCCGCAGGAAATATTGGCTAGGTTGTCTGTGGGGGGATGCCGACCTACCTAGCCCTGCTTATCAACAAGTAAATAGTCCAATTATCAGCTCAGCCACCCTGGTGCCCCCTAAACTCAATTTCTACCCCGTGAACCCCCCCCCCCCCCCCCCGACACTCCCTCGCCATTGTATCCAAAATAGAGAGACCCTGACATTTCCTCACAGTTCTGTTGTTATGCGCGAGATGACTATCATAAATTTTCGCATAAAATCATAATTGTCTGAATTTCAGTTTTTGACCTGAAGCCTGACATAAATTTTCTTTTTAATTAAAAGGGTTCACTGCCATTTGCCTCTTTCCGAAATCAAACCAAAAATGATGAAATGTTATTGAAATATTCCAAGATAACTGATGGCGTGAATTTGCGAGTAAGACTTGGCGAATTTAGGAAATTTAATTCTTTCTTAAGCGGAATTGAATTAATCCAGTTTTTAATATTAATATATTCTTCTTAACCAAAATGTCGTAGATCGTTGGCAGCGATTGATTTCTTTGAATACCGACGATAGAAGAGGCAATTAAATTGGACCCCTTTATCAAAAAAAAAAAAAAACAGCTACAGTATTAACCCTTTTCCTCCCTATGGGAGGGTCAGGTACCCATCTTGTCCCTCTGCATATGGGAGCGGCTTATTGCGTTGGGTACACCAGTTCTCGTCTGATCACTGAAGTTAAGCAACGCAATCCCAGTTAGTACTAACATGGGTGGCCGCTTGGGAAAACTGGGTACCACTAGTATCCAAAAGTTGTCGCATTAGGCCCAGCGCAAAATGAGACGCAGTCTCCGCAGGTGACGCGGAGTGACTCACTATAAATTTCTGTGGCTCACGTGATAGTATGTAGTTGCGCATGTTAGGTCGCAGGGTGACGTCACTCGTCACATGACCAGTGACAATGCCGCAGTTTCCTGCATGAAGTTGGCCTGACAATAACAAAAAGCGGTGCGAAGCAGAGAAGTTCTCTTGTTATTTGATGCAAATATGGCGAAAAACTGCGATTCAATGTGCGGTGGGAGCGGCGAGTTGCGTTGGACACACCAGTTCTCGTCTGATCACTGAAGTTAAGCAACGCAATCCCAGTTAGTACTGACATGGGTGGTCGCTCGGGAAAGCTGGGTACTGCTAATACCCAATAATCGTCGCATTGGTGTAGTGTCTGTGCAGTATATGCATTAGAACTATACAGTGGACGGGTCTCTAATGACCTCGTAGTTGACGGGACCTTAAACACCAACAAACAACAACAAAAAACAATCAATGTGCGGTGATTGCCTGCTAGAAATTGCGTCGCATTTTGCGCCTTGCCTTATTGTAGTGTCAGTGCAGTCTCTGCATCAGAACTACACAGTGGACGGGGCTCCAATGACCTTGTAGTTGACGGGCCCTAAAACACCAACAAGCAACAAATTTCTCTGTATGGACACGTGTTTTTCTGCAGCCGGTTGCCAACCAAAGCTGCCACACCTATACTTATTTGTCGTAGGTCTACTGTTCGTTGGGGCACTCCACCGACGCCAGGGGTTGTCTGATCACTGAAATTAAGCAACGTAACCTCTGCTAGTACTAACATGGGTGGCCATTTGGGCAAACTAGGTACCGCGAATACTCAAAAATTGTATCATCTGTGCGGTACCTGCATTTGAGCTACGCAGTGGATGGGGCTCTAATGACCTTGCAGTTGAAGGACTCAAAAACCGACGCCAGGGGGCGAGGTCCTACACCTCGGAAATTTGCCTCATCTACCCGTTGCACAATTGAGAGCGTTCTTTTAAGTGCGAATGCCATCGTACACCACACGGGACCTCGGTTTTACTTCTCATCCGAAGGAAAGCGCGCCCGGAAAGAATCAACCGATCTCGATTCAGCATCAAACCTAGAACCACTGGAGCTATAAATCGGGCACACTATCTATTGCGTTACCGAGGCGGGAAAATGGGCGCCTGCAGCAATGATTAAATTATTACATAAATTGCTAGTTTTTTTTAAGGTGTTCCCATAAATAATGGTTACTTGGACAGCTTAAGATTGAAAGATGGAACCGATTACGGTTATCAGAGGGTCACGCTTAATCCGAAAAAAAGAAAACAATGGCGTAATCTATTGATTGACGTGCCATGCGCAAATAGACAAGATGGCAGACTGAATTACTCGAAATGTCTTGAAATTTCTGCCTATAGGTTGATAAGTTATCAGGTTGTTGGCACTTCCTTTTACAACTTGCAGAACTATTGCCCTATATATGTCACTGGGGTGGGCTAGGCAAATACTGTACTTCGGTAAATCCTTTAGTAGCACCGGTGTGCAGAGTTGGGAGCGACTATTGCGTTGGATACACCAGTTCTCGTCTGATCACTGACATTCAGCAACGCAACCCCTGCTAGTACTAGCGGGGGTGGCCGCCTGGGAGCACTGGGTACAGTTACCACTAAAAAATCGACGTGTGTAGCCTCCGCATTAGGACAAGGCAGTGGACGGGGCTCTAATGACCATTACAGTTGAAGGGCCCTAAAACTCCAACGAAAGGAAATCCGATAAAGCCAACTGACTAAGATGCAGTATCGAACGTAGAACCAGGGATGCAGTAGTCGGACACGCTTTCTCGGCCCCACAGGGAGCGGCTTATTGTGATGGACACACCAGTTCTCATCTGATCACTGAAGTTAGGCGCCGCAACATCAGTTAGTATTAGAGTTTTCTGGCTGCGGTTCTATCCGACGTACGCTACGCAATGCAGACGAATCGTGAGCTGCGCAGACGCAAGCAGTGTCTGAGTTTGCGCGGTTGACAATTCGTCTGCATTACGTAGCGTACGTCGGATAGAACCGCAGCCAGAAAACGTTCTATTGACATTGGTGGCCGCTTGGGAAAACTGGGTCCTCATAATGCCCAAAAATTGTCGCATCAGCGTAGTCTGTGCAGTCTCTGCATTAGAACTATGCACTGGACGGGGCTCTAATGACTTTGTAGTCGAACCGTAGTCGGTGGGGCCGTTTGGTTTGTTGGTGTTTTAGGGTCTAAAACACCAACAAACCAACAACACACCAACAAACCAAACGGCCCCACCGAGGCGGCTTCTTATATTCCTGAAATACCATGACCTTCGGATAACCGTAATCTGACACACTGATAGTGGTATACTTTATTATAAGGCAGACAGGAGTTCTCGTAGTAGACCACATTACTGAATAATAGCAGCCGGAAGTGATTACCAGGTAATACGATGCAGCCATAATTATTCGAAGAGTAAGACTTTTAAATGCGATCGTTATCAGCTTCCGGGACCTTTCAAATTTCATATTTAAAAGATGTAAGATGGCTGAAAACCAATAATTAATTAACTGTATAATTAGCATCATTAATTGTGTTAATGACGTAAAAAGTTGGGAAGAAGTTGTCAGAAGTAATTTATCGACACCAGGGGGCAGGGTTGAACCCGTCTCGGTGACACCGGAGATAACGTGCTCCATTACTGCGTCAGTGGTTCCACGTTGGATTTTTTTCTTCGCTGTTTTAGGGCCCTACAAAGACAAGGTCATTTCAGTCCCGTCCACAGCATAGTTCTTACGCAGAGACTGCACAGACACTACACTAATGCGACGATTTTTGGGTATTAGCAGTACCCAGTTTTCCCAAGCAGCCACTCATGCCAGTACTAGCTGGGGTTGCCCTTCTTAACTTCATTGATCAGACGGTAACTAGTGCGTTCAACGTAATACGCCGCTCCCCACGGAAAAGAGTTGGGAGTTGCTTTGTTGGTGTTATAGGGTTCTTCAACTACACTACCTAGTTCTAATGCAGAGTTTGCACAGCCGTCACAAGCAGGTCACCGGGCAGACAAACCTAAGCAGTCGCCTAGGGCGGCAAATTTCGAAGAGACGTTCCCCTTTAGTTAGTAGGGAGCGGCGAATTGCGTTGGACCCACCAGGTCTCGTCTGATCATTGAAGTTAAGCAGCGCAACGCCAGCTAGTACTGACATGGGTGGCCGCTTGGGAAAACTGGGTACCGCTAGTATCAAAAAATCGTCGCATTAATGTAGTGTCTGTGCAGTTTCTACATCAGAACTATGCTGTGGACGGGGCTCTAATGACCTTGTAGTTGAAGGGCCCTAAGACACCAACAAACCAAGTTAGTTAGTACTAACATTGCTAGCCGCTTGTGAACACTGGATGCTTCTAATACTCAAAAGTCGTGTGAACAGCGCAGTGTCGGTGCACACTTTGTATTAGACGCTTGCAGTGGACGAGGCTCTAATGACCTTTGTAGTTGATGGGCCCTAAAACACCAACAAATCAAATCAACCCGTGTGGTGTACGATGGCATTTGTACGAAAAAGATCCCCCTTTACTTTTCAACGGATAGATAAGGCAAATTTCCCAGGTGTAGCAGCTCGCCCCCAGGCGTCGGTGAAGTTCCCCAACGAACAGTAGACCGGTGATAAATAAGCATAGGGTTTGCAGCTTTGGTCGGCAACCGTCGGCGGAACAACACCGTCCAATAGGGCACCCTTGTGCTCATTCAGAGGGGTAAGATGGGTACTCGTCTCTGTCATGGGTTAGGAGTTACTTTTTGCTTTTTGTGTGTTCGTAATGACTTGAATTCCTGTTCAAATTAAAGGTCAGCGATAAGGTTCACAGTGAATAGGTGAAATATTTTGGTGGTGCAGGATTTGGTGCCACATGCGCCTCTTTCTGTGTTTAAATTAATTCGGCAGCAAACTTTTTATCTACGAAAATACAAACAATAATCGTTATTTGTTTATTCTAAGTGATAGTTACAGGTATAAAATGTACTCGTTATCGTACCTTCTAAGGGGTGCAGTGAAGTTCTGACTTGCACCGCTGCTGTTAATTTTTTCTCATGTTGTCCTTCAAGGATTATGGTTATTAATATTTAATGATACAAATAGGATAGGCCTGGGTGTAACCCCACTGTCCTGTTGATGGTGGTCTCTTCCTCAAAATTTGCACCTGGTGAACTTCCTTCTTGTGCTCTGCACCGGCTTTTATTTGGTCCTTGGCACTGAAGTTTCGTCGGCAGATGACAAGAATCTTTTTACTGCCAGGCTGTTGTTAACAGGAAAGAAAGCAAAGACCTTCGACCTCTCCGACAGTTGGTCGAACTTCGTGAAGTACACGTGGTGCACTACGATGTCAACAATTTCGCTATTGAGAGCCCTTTTGTTGTGTTTAAGGGTAGTGTCCCATGAGTGCAAATTTTAGGAATGGTAGGCAGGCAATGTGGTAACCAGTGATCTTAATGAAACGTTCCAACTCATTAATCGTTCCAACTAGGTCCAGGATTGCCTGGCATTCTACTTCGGGTTACTACTGATCGATCAACTGACTTCTTAACTTGTGATGACCCTTCTAATCTGTACTGTGGTAACATGTCTGAAGAGAGGCTGATTGCAGGATCATTTCTGACCTATGTGTGGAACCACGGTTGTTGAATTTTGTTTTCACCTGTCCGTCGGTAAAAATGTTAAAAATTCTTAAGGCTGACTTAGGAACGCACACTTTTTAGAGCAGCCGGCACTGCCCTGTCTTTGGAAGAAA
>JAAFCE010001963.1:16052371-16082909 GCA_013389805.1 Trigoniulus corallinus | reverse complement strand
TCATCAGAACTACATCAGCGGATGTGAAAAGTCATAACAATCTTATTTGGATGGCTGTTTGGTGAACAGGGAACACATTGTCGGTAACTGACATCAGTAATGTGTAAACATGTTCTGTCAATAAAGGGGAAGACTCCCAGAGTGTTAACAATCCCTCGTCTTCCCCAGTGTGCTGACTTATTGCTCTATTTAGTTTAGACTAATTAGCTGCTGAAGATTGTTTATAAACTGGCTTAAACCTCCGCGGAGCGGCGAGTTGCATTGGACACACCAGTTCTCGTCTGATCACTGAAGTTAAGCAATGCAAGCCCAGTTAGTACTGACATGGGTGGTCGCTCGGGAAAGCTGGGTACTGCTGATACCCAATAATCGTCGCATTGGTGTAGTGTCTGTGCAGCATATGCATTAGAACTACGCAGTGGACGGGTCTCTAATGACCTTGTAGTTGACGGGACCTTAAACACCAACAAACAAAACAAATTAAACCTCCGCCTCGGTGGAACAATAAGTAGCATGCTCGATTTACTGCACCAGTGGTTCCAGGTTCGATACCAGATAGAGGTTTAATTGGCTTTCTTCGGGCAAGAGACAAGCCCCAAGTTCACCTTTTTTCGACTGAGATCCCGTGTAGTGTACGATGGCATTTGCACGTGAAAGAACCTTCTACTAGGCAGCGGGTAGATGAGTGAAAATTCACAGGTGTAGGAGCTCGCCCCTAGCGTCGGTGGAGTGATCCAACGAACAGTAGACCTACGATAAATAAGCACAGGGGTTGCAGCTTTGTTCGACAACTTTGACAGCTTTGTTCGACGACTGTGTCTATTCAGAGGGGTAAGATGGGTATCCAACCATACCATAGGCGGGAAAAGGGTTTGAAGGGTTGCAGCTTTGTTCGACAACCGGCTGCGGAAAAACACTGTCCAATAGAGCAGCCCTTGTGTCCATTCAGGGGGTAAGATGGGTACCCAACCATACCACAGGCGGGAAAAGGGTTTGAAGTTGTCCTGTTGGTGCTTAGACGGTAGAATTTATCATTTTTAAATTGGGACCTAACTAATGCCCTTTAAGGGGCCAGTGACACCGTAGCTAAGCCGTATTGTCGTCACAGCTGGGAGTTGAACTCAGTCCGCCTACACACTAGGTTGGTATTATGATGATGAGCCATCTTTGTGTAGCGTGGGTTTGAAAAATTGAAACTGTAGACGCACTGAGAACGGTTATTGATGGAATGAAATGAAAGTGGAAATTACTCAATGGAAACGAGAACGGAAGTGATCCCATTGCTCGTCATTGCGCTCGTGTTGCTTTAGTTTTGTGCAGAGGCGAGCGTTTCAGAGCTGATGTACTGACTTGCTCATGGCCTGCTGACAATGAGTCATAATATTACTTATCTTGTCAGTTAACAATCTTCTCATACAGCTTATAAGTGACGTATACTTTGTTTCATTTTGCTGAAGTCTGCACTTCTGTTGTTTTTACTGTTACAAATTTAATGATACGAAATTTGGCAAGAAGGGTAAAAAAATTGAAACCTGTCTTCTTTAGACAGGTCTTCCCTCCTCCCCGGGTCCTTTTCTCTCTCTTCTTCCACTGAGTTTAGCAGTACATAAACCATCTGAAAGTAAGCAACTCCTAACAGCTTTCCCCTTATGGCAGGGTCGGGTACCCATCTTGTCCCTGTAAATGAATACAAGGGCGATATATTAGACTTTTTCCGCAGCCGGCTGCCGACCAAGCTGTAAGCCCTATGCATATTTATCATCGGTCTGCCGTACGTTGGGATAACGAGACAAAAACATAGCACATGGTCGATCCTATCTGCAGCCTGACTGTTTCCCATTCCCACTTGTCACTGCCAGAATCGATCCTGCACTCATGGAGTCACAAGGTCACCGGACTACTGTGTCACCGAGACTGACACATGAGCAAAGACAGTAAACGGCCTGTTTCTTCAAAGAGCAGCTACTAACCATTTTCCGCCAATGGCAGGGTTGGGTACCCATCTTGTGCCTCGGAATGGACACGCGGGTGATATATTTTCCGTAATTTTTCCACAGCCGGCTGCCGACCAAGTGGAGCTGGGCCCTGCACCAAGAGGGGCTCGCCCCCCCCCATTTAATCATCCGGCTGGTATTCATGGTTAATAATGGGGATAATAAACTGCCACCCGACCCTGCCTGATTTGCAAATTCAAATTCAATTATCAAATTTTTTTACGGACGGAGCATGGAGAGGGACCTCAAGATTTTTTTCTTGAACTTTGAAGGGGTACGGGGTACTAACTGTATTGCGGTGGACACACCAGTTCTCGTCTGATCACTGAAGTTAAGCAGCGCAACTCCAGCTAATACTGACATGGGTGGCTACTTGGGAAAACTGCGTACTGCTAATACCAAAAAATCGTCGCATTAGTGTAGTATCTGCCCAGTCTCTGCATTAGAACTCCGCAGTGGACGGGGATCTCATGACCGTTGTAGTTTAAGGGCCCTAAAACCCCAACGGAACAATTGCGACAAATAGGTACCCTACTTAGATTCATCATCATACCCTTCTCCAGCACGAAACTGGGTCGGGTCTGCGAGTTCCAATCCTCCACCCCCGTCGATCCCCGACCAGGCCCCCATCCACCCCACACACACCCATGTCCTTTTCTACCACCTGCTCCCACGTCCTCTTTGGTCTTCCCCTCCCCCTGACGCTCCCAACCACCTGCAGTCCCATGATGGACCTAACCAGCTCCTCCCCCCTTCGCATCACATGCCCATACCACCTCAATCTGTTTTCCCTCATCTGTGTGGCCTACCTAGATTGACGATGAATTATGGTTAGTACCTGAAAACTTTGGGCTCCTGTCAAATCTGTATTCCGGTTAGTGGTTTACTCGGTAGGCTTGCGCAGTTGTGTCGTGAGTTCTTGGGGGTGAACTTTGGGTTCTTTCCGGTGTTGGGTGCCGACATCAACAACCGTATCTTCAGATGAAGCCATGTGGTGTTGTTCGTTGCTTGCTGTGCCATAATAAGCTCTTTGCAGGTGGTGCGAGTTGAGGCGTCGATCGGCGACTCAGGAGATCACCCAAATGTAGTCACAGCCTAGTTAAGGTTTTTTTAACTAGTCAGATTTTTGCAGTTAATTATTAAGTGTGCGTCAATCGCGCGTGATGTAATCCGTTAAACGTGCAATATAAAACCGAGTGATGGATCAGTTGGTGGACTAATTCACTTCCAACCACTATTTACATTCGTGTGTAAATAACATAATGTGTAAATAGCACTTGAGTAAGAAGGCAGTAGTTGGTTTAGATCTGTAGTTAATCAGTTCTATTTAAACTACTTAATAACATTAAGTTCACACGTTACTTCAGTCGAGAAAGTGTCCTGCCACTCGATACGTTATCAGTACTGTTAAATTGCGATTTTAATTCACTATTCAAAAATCATGTCTCTAACAGGTAAGACATTCATTAAATACCTTTAATTGATGACTAGTTAAGGATTGCAGGTGGTTGAATGAGTTTCGATTTATTGTTTCATTGAGACTCGGAGCGTGTCCGATGTCTCCTGCACTTAAAAGAATGCTTTCTACACGGGGACAAATATATGTACGTGCAGGGCCTCGCTTCCTAAAATGTTTGCTACCAGGAACTTACCTAATGCCCCCAAGTTGCGTTAGTGCAGCCAAGTTGAGTTGGACATACCAGTTCCCGTGAAATCACTAAAGTTAAGCAGCTCAATCTCACGTTAATACCAACTTGGGTGGTTGGTAAAGAACTTTGGGTGCTGCAAATTTCCCCTCTCCTACGTCCTCTACACCTACTTCCTCATCTCCTGCGAGCAGCCTCCTAAGTGTTCGTCCTGTTATAGCTGCTTGGCTTACTCCCCAACCCATGAAACTTATTCAGTAATCCATGCATATGCTCTATTTTTCGCCTGTGGTTGGGATCCAGGTCGAAAGAGAGGTAACAAAATTCCCAGGGATGTAAAATACTGCTAGCGCGGGATAGTCCTAGCAGGGGTGGCCGCTTGGAATTATATAGTCAACTTTGTTTTTTATTCACGTATTTTATGCCTTTTCCTTCTGTGCAGGAGGCTCTAATGGCCATTGTAGTTGAAGGCCCCTAAAACACCAACAAAATAAACAAATGTTGCAAACGGTTCCAAGGTACTGCTCGGAAGATAGCGGTCAGTGCATGACCACCGGAAAGTAAAATGATTTATTGGGTTACTTATTCAGCAGGGTCTAATGCCCGGATCCCCATTGGCACCCAGGAGCACGCGGATGGGAAAGTAAACAATTTGTTACCCTGACACCAAGACTGCACGAAGAAAGGGGTTCTTTAGCTGTGTGGTGCGCTTGCGTCTACACTTCTTTCTGTTTCTGCTTGCTCTTCCCGACCTCGACCCTGTCGCATGCCGGAAATGAGCTTGTGACATTTGTTGTTGTTTGTGTTTTAGGGCCCTTCAACTACAAAGGTCATTAGAGTCCTGTCCACAGCATAGTTCTTATGCAGAGACTGCACAGACACTACACTAATGCGACGATTTTTGGGTATTAGCAGTATCCAGTTTTCCTAAGCGGTCACCCATGTCAGTATTAGCTGGGGTTGCGCTGCTTAACTTCAGTGATCAGACGAGAAATGGTGTGTCCAACGCAATTCGCCTCTCCCGAGCTTGTGACAGATGGCATTAGTTAGGTAGGATTAGGCAATAGACAGACGATAAGTAAGCATAGAGGTTGCAGCTTTGGTCGGGAACCGGCTGTGGAAAATCATTGTCCAATAGATCGCTCTTGTGTTCATTCAGAGGGACAAAATGGCGTTGCGAGTTGCTAGATGAGAAGATCGGGTTCAATAACGCAGAGAACTAACTGCGTTGTCCAACATAACGATTGATCTCTTGTCCTGAAAAGCGGACTGTGGAGGGTGGTACCCCAGACATGCATTCAAATATCTATTTGGAAATGGTGCATAGATTACCTCTGATTGTTTCTTCATTTTCGTAACAATTAATAATCACTCGTCAAATAGCGTGAATAGGTGTAACATATCGCATGATAACGACTATAAATTAAATTATATTGGTTTTCAATTTGAATTAATTAAAATCGGTAGCCTACCAATCAGAGGACATATTTCGTTGGTTTGCTCTACGTTTTGTGGGATGTGTCCGTTTTAGATTGCTTCAGAAATGAATTTTAAATGTTAACAGCTTCCAAAAATAAAGGCACTTCATTGGCGGAGAAGTAGCTTGCTCGATCACGTCAGTGGTTCCAGATTCGATCCTGGATCGAGGTGGGGAGCTGCAAATTGCGTTCGACAAACCAGACAAACCGAAGTTAAGCAACGCAAACCCAGCTAGTACTGACATGGGCGGCCGCTTGAGAAAACTGGGGACTGCTAATACCCCAAAATCGTCCCATTAGTGTAGTGTCTGTGCAGTCTCTGCATTAGAACAACGCAATGGACGGGGCTCGAATGACCTTGTAGTTGAAGGGCCCTAAAACACCAACGAACAACAACTGGGTGGAAGTGGGATGGCTGCTTTCGGGCGAGAGGTCCTGAGTATGCTTTCCATCGGATGAAAAGTAAAACCGTTGCTTATAGTGTTGTATAACACCATTTGCACGTGAAAAAACCCTCTCTGCAATGCAACAGGTAGCAAACCAACTCCTAACCCTTTTCCAGGCTATGGCAGGGTCGGGTACCCATCTTGTCCCTCTGAATGAACACAAGGACGATATATTGGATGCAGTGGTACCTCGGCTTACGAGTGCCCTAGCTTACGAGTTATTCAACATACTAGCTGCCACTTGGTCAGTTTGTTGATTTTAGGTGCGAGCCTCACAGTGTGCTTCACATACCACCAATAATTAGCAATCTTTGAGAGAATTATCTACCCCTGCAAGCCCTTCTCATCCTGGATAATGCATCAGCTCGCCCACCAAACCTGGAAGACACCTCTTATTCTGCAGCCTATGAACCAGCAGGTGAACTCTAATTTCAAGAAATTCTTCACCAAGCACATGTTCTCGCAACTGCTTTGATGTGAGAGAGCCTCAGAATTATAGATATCGCCTGGCAGAGTGTTACAAGAAGGACTTTGACCCTCTGCATGTAAGAATCTGTGTTCTGAGGCTATGCCTGAATGGATATCAGAGGATTGGAACAAAAGTGGCAGTGGTGGAGGAGGGTGTCCCTTTGAAGGCGCATGGGCTTGGAGGTTGCTGAAGATGATGTGATTTAACCTCATCACGTAGCATGCTGCAGGAATTATAGCATGGGAATACAAGCAAATACATATAAGGCCCTTCGTCCACCGGTGCAACGCAATGAAACTGCAACCCAACGTGTTGGGTGAGAGTTGCGTTGCGCGTCCCTTCGTCCACTGCCGCAACGCAACTGCAACACTACATGATGTCGAGTAGTTCAGATGAAGAGAGCATTCATTGCTTGACAGTTCCATGCTCAGGTGACACGCTCAGTTGCGACCCAACTAGTTTCCAAACAGTTGCGTTGCATTGCATTGCAGTTTCATTGGTGGGAGAAGTTCATATCGTTAACATGAGTCAGACTAGCATGCAAGTCCAGTGGTGGGCCAATAGTGTTCGGCGCCTGTGTGCAAGAACTTAGTTGGCGCCCCTATCTCCCCCTCCCGAATGAAAAAAAATGGTCTCAACAATAACTGGTATATGCCACACATTTGTCACAGTATCACCTAGGAATGGTGACTTCGTTCCTATCACTGGCTATGGCAGATCAGGGGGCCAGTTCTAACAAACAAGTAGAGGGCCGGGGTGCTTTTAATAGCCTGGCACTGGCACGCCTATGCATGAAACTAAAAAAAGTAATAAAGCGATACATTTTTCAGTTGAGTTGCAGTTGCGTTGCGCTGGTGGACGAAGGGCCTAAGGGTGTTTTGGGGGCTTAAACGAATTAAAGGCATTTCGACTAATTTCTATGTATAAAAGGGATTTGACATACGAGCAATTTGAGTTACGAGCTTAGTCACAGAACGAATTAAACTTGTAATGCCTGGTTCCGTATACCCACGCGCTAACGCTATTACCGTTGAATCAGACAGCACAGCACAAAAAATGGTGACGTCACACTGCTACTTGGGGTGCCGCAGAGCAGCTATGCGTGACGGTAGTTGAGTTGACCAGTGGTCAACTCACATAGCGTCCCGCACGTCACGCTGCGTTCTGATTGGCTGGCGGTTGAGCTGTCTGCTTGAAAAATGGCGGAGAATAATGTAAGACATGACGGCGGCGTGCGGCGACTCCACATAAAGCGCTGCACTTAAGGAATTGCGCTGGCGGTCCTTCATTACGCACTAGCACAAAACGTCATCAAAATCTCATCAGTGGCGACATGATTAGCTTTGAATTGTGGTGATACGGAACTAGGCATAAGTCGAAGTATCACTGCAGTGTTTCCACAGCCGGTTGCCGATCAAAGCTGCAACCCTTATGTTTATTTATCGTCAGTCTACTGTTCGTTAGGGAATTCCACCGACGCCAGGGAGCGAGCTCTTACACCTGGAAATTTTGTCTCCTATACCCGTTGCGTTGTAGAGAGGGTTCTTTTACGTGCAAATGATACCGTACACCATACGGGACCTCGGTTTTACTTCTCATCCCAATGAAGGCGCACTCGGGGCCTCTCTCTCCCGAAAGAAGCCAACCCATCTTGGTCCATCGACTGACGCAGTTACCGAGGGTGGGACCCACTGCGCCATCGAGACGGGACTACAGTGCAACAGGGAGATGAGGCAAAATTCCCATGTGTAGGAGCTAGTTGAAGCGCCCCCCCACCAACTGTAGACCGACGATAAATAAGTGTAAAGATTGCAGTTTGGTCGACAGCCGGCTGTTTAAAAACACCGTCTAATAGATGGCTCATGTATTCCATTCGGAGAGATAAAGATGGATCCCCAATCCTGCCATAGGCGGGAATAGAGCAGATTTTTTGTGCATGTTTAAGTTACACCTCTGCGTAGTGGACTCTGCCAAATTACCAGGCTCAATTTGGACAGGAACTTGTCCACTGGCAATTGTTTGCAGAGTTGGGTCCCGCCACACGCTGGAGATAGCTGAAATCCAGGAGCACTTCTTGGAACTTCACTGGATTGTAGGGTTGAAACGTCAGTCTATGGTTGCAGGCTCGATCCTCGATCCGATCCTCTTTCGAGCGGGCGAGAGGGGCGGAGAGGTAATCCCCTGTTGTGTTTACGATTTCACCACTGTACGTAAAACAGCACTCTGCAGGTGGAGCAAAATGTGCGTGAGGAATTTGGCAGAATTGCAGGTGTAAGAGTTCGCCTCCTGGCATCGGTATGAGAAATTGGCCCTGGAAAGAACCGGATAACAAGACGTGAAATCAGCTGGGGTTATGACATGAGTTTGATGCGGTAACTAACATTAGTTCCTGTATTTTTGGTTCTAAGAGAGAAGAACGAAATTGTTACCTGCCCCTGCCAGAGAGGCGCGTAGATGGCTATGAATGATGATGGCGAATTTTGATTTGTGTGACCACGTTTTTTTTTGACCAAATGAGGAGAAATTCCGCGATTGTAGGTGAAGGTTCCTAAAGTCTTGCGAAACGCCGTAGGAGGTCTAGGGCAAGCTTGTCTACACTTAATAACAATATTGCCTAAATTTCGGGTGTTTTCTTGCAACATATTCACCTCCGCCACGTCATAATATTAGTTTTCCTTTTTGTAAACAAACGATAACAGTCGTTGATTACAAATCCACGTCTGCGGCTGCCATTAGCAAAAGAAGGGGTTAAGCAAGACGAATTGTATCAAGGTAAAGTCAAAAAAATATGATTTTTAATAAAGAAGTTGCACCCTTCGATCAGCTTTCTCACACAATCAGAACATCCTGAAGGACGTCTTTCTGCTTTGAATAGTAATGCTCAAGGTAACCTACACGGGGGTCTGATTTATCTGTGGTTTGGTGACACAGGTTCGCTGCTGGGTTCCCCGGCGATCACCAGTTCTCGTCTGATCACTGAAGTTAAGCAGCGCAACCCCATCTAGTACTGACATGGGTGGCCGCTTGGGAAAACTGGGTACTGCTAATACCCAATAATCGTCCCATTAGTGTGGTGTTTGTGCAGTCTCTGCATTAGAACAACGCAATGGACGGGGCTCTAATGACCTTGTAGTTGAAGGGCCTTAAAACACCAACAAAACAACAAACTGAAACAAGTTGGGATGATTTCTTTCCAGGCGAGAGTGAGAGAGTTGATATAATGGTGAGGTGCTATACCTGCTATAATGGCACCTGCAAGAAGGTATCATTATAGGCCCAGGGCCGGCCTTAGGGCAAGGCGAACGAAGCAGCCGCCTTGGGCCCCCGCTGGTGAATTAAGTACTCCATTGATAAGCAATCAGCTTCATAAATCTTAGCACTTGCCTTAGCTACTGCCTTGGGCCCCGCTATCGCCTGCAGCTTTGGGCCCCTCTATCGCCTGCTGCCTTGAGCCCCGCAAAATCTAGGGCCGGCTCT
Organism: Trigoniulus corallinus; assembly: GCA_013389805.1. Lineage (NCBI taxonomy): Eukaryota > Metazoa > Arthropoda > Diplopoda > Spirobolida > Trigoniulidae > Trigoniulus > Trigoniulus corallinus. Next base: position 16,073,399 of record JAAFCE010001963.1, on the reverse strand, counting down.
GATTATAGCAGGTATGCAATATTTGGCATAGTAGATGTTATGCTTCGGGTTCCTTGGGGGTTCAATGGGTTATAAATTAGGAATGAGAGTCATTCTCTCCACTTCCAATTTGGCCTATCAGGGATGCTTGCAGTGTTTTCTATTAGAATTCGAATCTCGAGTGGCCCCTTTGCTGAATGATGTCATTTGCACGTAAACGAACCCTACAACGAGTAAATGAGGCAAAATTCCTAGGTGTAGGAGCTCGGTAGAGTGCCCCAGCGAACAATAGGCTGACCATAAATAGGCGTTAGGGTTGCAGCCAACAAGTCGCCCATGGGTTCATTCACAGGGACAAAGATAGGTACCCGACCCTGTCATAGGCGGCTAGCGGGTTAGTAGTTGCTTTTTTGTTTTATTTTAGCCCTAACACGCCTTGGTACCTCAGAAGTAACGCCGGTGATTTCGGGCTCGATCCTGGACTTGAAGCAGTTGGCGTCATTCGGACGAGGGAGAGGGAGAGGTCCTCAGTTCTGTCAAAGTGTGTGGAAGAGGTCCTCAGTTCTGTCAAAGTGTGTGGAAGAGTGTTAATAGTGGGGACGATCAGCGTAGTCCTTAAAGAGTTTGTATCAATGACTCAGCCGGCCCATGGTTGTAAGTTCAGTCCTGACCTAAGCAAATGACTTCTTCGGGGGAGACGAAATTCTTAGGGCACCTTCTTTCGGATGTAAATGAGGTGTGCACGGTGTCGTCACCTGCACGGAAAAGAACCCTTTCCACTAGTAGAGAACTTGCAAATAGTTCGCCCTCTGGGGTTGGGGATATGCCCCAACGAACAGTAGGGCGATGATAGATTACAATAGTGGTTGCAGATCGCCCCGTATGTTCCAAGATCCAATGAGAAAAATGGGTACCCGACCTTGCCATAGGCGGTTACATTTATTTGAGATGACGTTAATGATAAGATGTGATGCTTAGAGAAATGACTAGTCATTTCCGCCTGTTTCGCTCGGATATGGTGCATTCATCTATCCTCAAATGTTGGTTTTACCTGATTCAAGTGTTCAAGGTTCGTAACCAGGAAGGTGACATCGCATTTTTGCTTATGGTACCATGATTTTCATAATTTTTAACCTTTTGTTGGCGCAGGAGGTGGCGTTCTCCATTACTGAGTCAGTTATTACAGGTTTGATGCTGGGTAGAGGTGAGTTGGCTTCTTTCAGGCAAGAGAGAGAGGTCCCGAGTGCCTCTGCCGGTGAATGGGAAATAGCGCCTTGGCTCTCTATGGTTACCATGCCATTTGCACCTAAAGGAACCCTCCCTACTACGCATCAGGTGGATGAGGCGAAATTCCCATTCGTAGGAGCTCGTTCCCCCCCCACTGGCGTTGGTGGAGTACCCCAACGAACAGTAGCCCGACGACAAATAAGCATAGAGGTTGCAGCTTTGATCGCCAGCCGGTTATGTAAAATTGCCGTCCAATCGATCGCCCATGTGCCCATTCAGAGGGACAAGATGGGTACCCGATCATACCATAGGCGGGAAAAGGTTTAGGAGTTGCTAGAGTGACTGACCATCGCTGGGTTCTACCCGGCAAATTATTCGGCCTCTGAATGGACGTGTTTACAGTTAGGTGACCGATCTTAGATCATGCCGGCCCCGGTCCTTCATTGACAGTGTGACTCGAATAAACCATTCACGTCCGTTGTCAGAATTTACCAAAAAAATAGGGTCACTGTATTTCGAAATGGGACAACATATTTATTACATCCTGAGTCGATTATGAGTAAATTCTGTTCTGTCGGAGGTGGACCTCTAAAGTGGAAAGCCCCAAATGTGGTTGTGGAAGTAAAGCTGTGGCTCCTTGTGGTGTGTACAATGTAATCGACTTCTAACTGAACCCTTTCTACACGGAGATCAGCGTAGTGTAGCATCTCGCCCTTCTCTCCTCCTTCCGGTAAGTAAAGGCCGTCAGACTACCATTACACCGAATTTACCTCTCGCCTAGTCCTGCCATTGTCAGGAAAGATGTACGGTAACCTTTAGGCATGGCGTGCCTTGTCTCCTTGCATATTCGGAAGAGGCATATGATTATATCACGTGGTTTCTAAACTGGACATTAGCTGCTGTGAGTTCAATTCCCTACTGTCATCCAAATAGTCTCTTGTGCAACCCTAGATCTTGTAAATGTTATTTGACTAACCTCTCAACCTGTTGTTAGTGAGAAATTATGATGGTAGGCGTACTTCCGGTGAGAGCCCAAAATTCTAGATGGCAGTTGGTCTGTGGTCACCCTCAAAACTTAGACGACAGTCTGTCTGTGGTCATCCTCTAAACTTAGACGACAGTCTGTCTGTGGTCATCCTCTAAACTTAGACGACAGTCTGTCTGTGGCCATCCTCAAAACTTAGACGACAGTCTGTCTGTGGTCATCCTCAAAACTTAGACGACAGTCTGTCTGTGGTCATCCTCTAAACTTAGACGACAGTCTGTCTGTGGTCACCCTCAAAACTTAGGCGACAGTCTGTGGTCACCCTCAAAACTTAGACGACAGTCTGTCTGTGTTGCCCCCTCCACAAAAACTAGGTGAGAGTCAGGCTGTGGTCTTACTCCGCATGTCCCACCTACGAATTGTAACTTTAAACTAGCCTGTCATCACCATCACACCCTCATCCCGCCTGCGGCAGGGTCGGGTCTGCGGGTTCTTGTCCTCCACCCCAGCCTATCTCCCACCAAGTCCCTCTCAACCCCACACGTCTCCATGTCCTTCTGGAACACCTGCTCCCACGATTTTGCGTGTCATCCTTGCGCAGGGGCCATGCTAATTGTGCACTGGATCACTGGAAAGCGATTGTTTTAGGGCAATTATTTTATCCGACGTTTGGGTGCCTCAGCCGTCGAGATTCCTCTTCCGGTTGTGTTGAATTGAGAAACATCTGGCGTGAACAACTTTCATGAAGGTTATTGAAATGATGTCACTTTCTTAAGGCAAATAGTGGGCCACCAACCGTATCCAACGACCGCTGATTTTAGTGTAATTTATATTTGAATAACATGGATATGAGTCATCATGGTGCTTTTTCTGTACCGCAGTGCAGAAAAATTTGGAGTTGGGGGTCTAATTTCCTCCTGTGATGGCGATGGGTGTTAACATTCAACAACATAAACATTTGTTCACTGTTTAAATGACGTTTGCAGTTGTTTTTTTCCTATAAAAATAGATATGCGACGTACAGTGAAACTTCCGTGACTTTGTCATCATCGTACCCTTGTCCCACCCGCGGGAAGGTTGGGTCCGCGCAGTGGCATCGCTAGGGTTGGCGTCATCCGATGCAGTGACACCATGGTGTCCTCCCCGCTTCTCCCAAACAAGCTGCTTCTTCTGCTTTGGTGTCACCCCATTTCTCATGGTGCGAGTGGTGTCACCCGGTGCGACCCGCACCCGCTAGTGACGCCACTCGGTCCGCCGGGTGTAACCCTCCACTTCCGCCTTTCTCTCACCAGGTCCCCATTCACTCAACACACTACTATGTCCTTAGTGGTTGAATTGCGTTGGACACACCAGTTCTCGTCAGATCACAGAAGTTAAGCAGCGCAACCCCAGCTAGTACTGACATGGGTGGCTGCTTGGGAAAACTGGGTACTGCTAATATCCAAAAATCGTCGCATTAGTGTAGTGTCTGTGCAGTCTCTGTATAAGAACTATGCTGTGGACGGGGCTCTAATGACCTTTGTAGTTGAAGGGCCCTAAAACACCAACAAGCAACTGAAGTTAAGCAACGCAACCCAAATTAGTACCGACATGGGTGGTTGGTTGGTACTGCTAATTGCCTCCCCCGCTCCTATCTCCAATTCACCCGCGAGCAGCCTCCACAGGGTCCGGCCCGTTGTGGCTGCTTCGCCGACTTCCCCCACCCGTAGGCGTAACAAGCAAACTTATAACCTGCTCCCATGTCCTGCTTTGGTCATCCCCTGTTTTGTTTGGTGTTTATGGGCCCACACCTACTTTGGGTACTAGGAACGAGATTTCAGTTATACTAGTGGGGTGTAAAGTACCGCCACACTATGATAAAATTTAATAGAAGGCAAACGCCACAGTAAATCCAGGGGCCAATAAGGCCTCCTTCACATGCAGCGATTAACGTTGCGTTTAGCGCTGCGTTACAACCTTTCACATGAAAGCGATTTTGAGCTGGACCGCCTACGTGGTGGCTTCTCTGTAACGCTATTCCCTCTTTCAAAAAATGAAAACCTACAGTGAAAACGCGCGGTGATATGAAAAGGTCAATTGGGTTCCTTGTATTTCAAGGCGCACGCTAACGCTAGAAAATCGCTGAACTCTCGAATCGTGCGTTGCTACGCGCGTTAGCCAAAATCGCGCGTTTCCATGTAAAAGCACCTATTGACCTCTGTGTCTTCCCCAACGCGCGTTAAAAAATCGCGCGGTAGCTAACGCTGCATGTGAAAGAGGCCTAAGGCAAAGGGCAAAGTAAATACAAGGATAAAGAGGCAAAAGGCCGAAACAGATACAAAGGTAAAAAGGCAATAGACAGGGAATGATTCCCAGTTCCAGATGCCTGGCTGGGGTGCCCCCAGTCAGAGAATGTTCAGTCGACCCGCAGACCCGACCCTGCCACTGGCGGGATAAGGATTGGATTAGTTTGTGGGTTGGGGAGTAAGCCAGGCAGCCATAACAGGATGAACCCTTAGGAGGCTGCCCGCAGGAGATGAGGAGGAAGGTGAAAGGACAAAGGAGAGGGTTAATTTGCAACACCCAACGATCTTTACCAACCACCCTTGTTGGTATTGACGTGGGCTTGCGCTGCTTTACTTCAGTGATCTCACGGGAACTGGTGTGTCCAACGCAACTTGGCTGCACCAGTATCATGATGCACCGGTATGATGATGATGATTGGCAGGGGAGAGGGTTAAGTATTAAATTACTAATGGGCACCTTCCTCATGGGGAAAGTGTACAACGTTTTCGGTCTGGGATTTCAATCAAACACGCCTCTGCCACCTGTTTGATAAGGAGTAAAGCCTTGAATGGCCCCTGTGCATAATTTGTTTGACAGGTGGGGCCGACTGGAGGGTTTTGCAGGGCCTGAAGAAAATTATGAGTCGGACCCCTCAAATATTTGCAAGAAGCAATTTCTTTTTGTCGAAAAATCTTAGAAAGTTGATAGGGCGAGGAAGAGAGAGACTCTGAACGTGGAGCTTGGGTCAGGCTTGAAAAAAATCAACGTCTTGAGCCTGCTCTGAACCACACCAGGATTCTAAGCCTTGGCGTGAATTATGTACTAAATGAAGAAGTGCTTCATTTTGTAGGTTGGTTGAAACACGACTTCCTCATACAGTAAATAGGCTATTTATTAAGATCAAGGGAAATACAGGAAATGTAGGTAGACATTTTTGGTCGTTCAGTTCAAGGCCACTTTGATAGTTGTCTCACACTGAACTAGTTTTGAGTGATGGATCAAGGAAAAGTGAATAATGATGTCTTTATCACGTCGGTCTGATGGCCGTCTGTCCTGTTTTTAGAAGAGTGTGACAGTCACTTTGAAATTGCCTCACTGTAAAAAAAACGTGGAATATTTGTATGTTGTTATTGTTTGTTGGTGCTTTAGGGCCCTTCAACTACAAGGTCATTAGAGCCCCGTCCACAGTGTAGTTCCGGAGCAGAGACTGCACAGACACTACACTAATGCGATGATTTTTGGATACTAGCGGTATCCAGTTTTCCCAAGCGGCCACTCATGTCTGTACTAGCTGGGGTTGCGTTGCTTAACTTCAGTGGTCAGACGAGAACTGGTGTGCCCAACGCAGTTCGCCGCTCCCGGAATATTTGTAGTTGTGATGTAGGCGAGTAAGACTTTCTGACAAAGTTTGTTCAAATTTCGCCTTTGAATCTCAAAAACAGCGTCGCTCTACGCCCAGTTTAACGGTACCCAGTTTTCCCAAGCGGCCACCCTTGTTAGTACTGGCTGGGGTTGCGTTGCTTAATTTCAGTGATCCGACGAGACCTGGTGTACCCGCCGCGGTGGCGTAGTGGTTACGCTCGGCAACTGCGCCAATAGTTCTAGGTTCGATACTGGACCGAGGTGGGTGGTTGGCTTCTTTCGGGCGAGAGAGAGAGGCCGCGAGTGTGCCTTCTTTCGGATGAAAAGTAAAACCGATACTCCGTGTTGGTGTACGATGGCTTTGTTTGTGTTTTAGGGTCCATCGATTACAAAGGTCATTAGGGCTGTACGATGGCACTTGCACGTAAAAGAACCCTCTCTACTATGCAACGGGTAGATGAGGCAAAAATTTCCTCTTGTAGGAGCCTGCCCCCTGGCGTCGGTAGCATTCCCCAACGAACCCTAGACCGGCGATAAAAAAAAACGTAGGGGTGCAGCTTTGGCCGGCAACCGGCTGCAGAAAAACTATGACCAATATATCGCCCTTGTGTCCATTCAGAGTTACAAGATGGGTACCCGACTCTGCCATAGGTGGGAAAATGGTTAGGAGTTGCTTTAGACGAGAACTGGTGTGTCCAACGCAATAAGCCGCTCCCTAAGAAACTACATGCCAGAGGCAAGCTTCTGAAATTTGGTTCCCGAGTAGACGGGTTGCCGATCCTTACATTTCCTGACAGACAAGTCGTCAAGATCCCATGGACTGACAGAAAGGTCTTTCTAATTCCATGAATTGGCAGAAAGGTCTTTAAGATCCCATGGAATTACAAAACGGCCCATAGGCTCCCCAGCGCTGGCAAAATGGTTCATGAGTATGTTGACAAAAATGTCCATGAACTACTGAGCTGGTCCATGAATATGTTGACAACATCGTCCATGAGCTGTTGAGGTGGGCCATTGGAATGTTGACAAAATGGTCCAAAGACGCCACTAAACTCACAATACAGGGTCCATGGTAAACATTTAGTAACTGCTACCCTATTTATTATTACGGTCTGTCGGCCCATAACCGGAAGAGATGTTTCAGTTGGCAGGTGACAACAATAGGAATTAATATTTAATACTTACAGGCGAAAATCTATCTTCCGGTTGCCTATGTAGGATGGCTTCTGTCCTATTCTTATTACAGCTATACTGCGGAAATGGCCATTTGAAGTCCTCTTTTAACGTCTCTTTGTGACCCTGATTCGGGACACGGAGGGTACGAAGCACTCGACACGACCTACCTGCAACTTCTCCATGTTGGGGATGGCCAGCCATTTTCTTTCCCTGTCAAAATTAAGCAACGCGAGTCCCAGCTAGTATTGCCATGGGTGGCCGCTTGGGAGAACTGGGTACCGCTGATACCCAAAAATCGTCGCATCAGTGTAGTGTCTGTGCAGACTCTGCATTAGAACTACGCAGTGGACGGGGCTCTAATAACCGTTGTAGTGGAAGGGCCCAACACACCAAAAGAAACAGAACCCATGTGAAAGGGGTTTTAAGGTGCAGATGAGATGACATAGTAAACAGCAGGCTAGGGTGCGGATCCCCGTGAAAGACTCGACCTGCCATCCCTGAATTATCCATTAGAAATGGCGCTAAAGATGACTCTTATGTCTGATAGGTGGCGTTAGGCATACTTCCAGACTGTAACATATATTTACATTGGACAATTACGTACGTAATTGTGACGTACGTGAGATGTTTTGCGCGGGAGTTTGAATTAACAAGCTATTAATATTTTAAATTGATTGAAGCTAATTGAACCGATGTCATCGGGATTACTGACACAAGAGCAGCTGCAGAAATTGATTTCCACAGTTCAAGGAGGGATTTGAACCTGTTACTCGACATTGCCATTAACATTAATAACACTTAGGGCGAGGTCAACCCAAACTGATTTATCCACTCTTCGCCTCTGGTGTGGGGAGCCCTACCGCCCCCGAGATCGATAAGAGTCGTAAAATAGAAATTCAGCAGGGAAAATGCTCCTACCCTTGGATAAACATTTGTTCCATTCGTGGAGCACTGCTTCCCCCCTACAGTATTGTCCCAAAACTTTGCCCCCTTTCGTTAATAAATTTTCTGCGGACGCCCATGACCACCGGTTATAATTAAGAATATTCCCGCCGACACCATTCTTCGTTAACAAGCCCATTTTGCTCTAACTTAAGGGAAGGTTCGCGGCTAAGCGGAACCACTTACGCCCTCTGACTGGAACTGTTACCTGGGGCACCTTGTATCATTCAGCCCTCCACAATTTTTTCACCCTCATTGTGTGACCAGGGCATGACGTTAAGTATTGTTTTCAGTAGAATGCAAGAACCTCTGCTAAACGGAAGGTTTAGGTAGAAGTACCCTCCACGCGTCGTCCAATGTGTTCAGCACACCGTGTTGTGGGCCGGGGCCAAGCAAGAGAAAACGGCACCCCCCCTCCCATAGGTTTCTTTCCAGAATGCCCTGTGAAACTTACCTTTCAACTTGATTGGGACCTTTCTATCACACAGGACTTCGCCTGCCTGTCTCCAACCATTCCCCGTTGATTCTATGGGTCACATGGAAGTCTACTTCCCCATTGCTTTGGAACGTTGATCCTAAGTACTTTACCTCTTGCACCTACTTCACTAGTTCGCCCCTAGAGAGTGCGTCATCATTATTTTCCTGTCCTTCCCAATTGAAAGCTAAATACTCTGTCTTCCTGTTTATCTTTAGTTCTCCCTTTTCTATCACTCCTCTAAAGCTGGGTTTACACTGCCCGAAACTTTTTTGGCAGGCTTTCGACAGTCTCGCCCTACCTATTTACATTGAGCGAAACATTGCCCGAGGCAAGCATGCAACACGTATCTATGGTAACACTACACGAAGTGCGAGTGGCGAAGCCCTTTGATGCACGTACAAAAATCGACAGTGGGGTGGCTTACCACGAGGCTGCCTCGCGCAACAAATTTCGGGGCGAGTCCCTGTCTACATTGTGCGAGTCTTGCCTCATGAAACAGTTGCCTAGGCACAAGGCGTTTAGCCTAGGCACAAAGACCGGCAATAAATAAGCATAGGGGTTGCAGCTTTGGTCGGCAACTCCCTGCGAAACAACTCGGTCCAATATATCACCCTCGTATCCATTCAGAGGGACAAGATGGGTACCGGCCCCTGCTATAGGCGGAAAAGGAGTTAGGGGTTGCTTTTGCTTTCTTGGCAGAACTGGAACTGTTTTTGTTTAAATTTGGGTGTACGCTACATTTTACTTTGTAGCCTTGATACGTAGCCTCAGTTATTGGCATTCAATTGCAGTTCAAGTGTGTTGGTGGCATTAAAATTGTTTGTACAAAAACAAGATGTTTTTCACGTAAATACATTTTGCCAAGGTCTGCCGATTTGTAAACAAATCAACCCTTTTACAACTCATGACATTGTTGCAGTTGTTGCTCAAGACGTTATAACTTTTAAAAACAGTGTTTAACATCAATGGGTTGAGTCTAAAACGACATCTACTTCTCCTTCCTTTTGGTTTTTAACTTCCAGCCTGCTTTCCACCCATGGCTGCAGAGGTTTGAATCATCTTTGTACCATCGGAACTTGAATCACTCGAGCGATCTATTGAAGTGAATGTTTCCTCAGCCGGCTACCGTTCTAATGCTCCAAGGAGAGCGCTGCAGCAGAGCAGCTGTATTTTGCATGTTTTGTTTGTGTTGGTGTTTCAGGGCCCTTCAACTACAAGATCATTACAGCCCCGTCCACTGCATAGTGTCCAATGCAGAGACTGTACAGACACTACGCTAATGCGACGATTTTTTTGGTATTAACGGTACCCAGCTTTCCCAAGCGACCACCCGTGTTAGTACTAGCTCTGAGGTTGCGTTACTTAACTTCAGTGATCTGTATTGCGTTGAATACACCGATTCTCGTTTGGCCACTGAGGTTAAGCAACTCAACCCCAGATACTACTGGCATAGGTGACCGCTTTGGAATACCAGGTACATACTGCTAATACCCAGATCGTCGTAACAGCGTAGTTTCTGCGCAGACTCTGCATTACAACCACGCAGTGCACAGGGCTCTAATTACCGTCATAATTGAAGGGCCCTAGAACACCTACAAAACAAAGGTGAAGGAATTTTTCTCCACCGATGCCAGGGGGCGAACTCTTACACCTGGGAATAATAGAGAGCTTTCTGTCCGACGTATGCTACGCAATTGTCAACTGCGCAAACTCAGATACTGCGTGCGTCTGCGCTGTTCACGATTCGTCTGCATTGCGTAGCGTACGTCAGATAGGAACGCAGCCAGAAAATTCTCTATTACTGACGTACACGTATAGTTAGCTTCCTGTGCCGTAATGATATGGTAACTCGCCTTGGTGGCGCAGGAGGTAGTGTGCTTGATTTATGCGCCAGAGGTCTAGGTTTGATTCTGGCTCGAGCGAGAGAGAGGTCAAACCGGTAAAACCCTCGTCCCGTATGGTGTACAATGTCATTTTCACTTAAAAGAGCCCTTTCTATTATGCAACGGGTGGATGAGGGAAAATTCCCAGGTGTAGGAGCTCGGTGGAGTGCTCCAACGAACAGTAGGCCGACGATAAATAAGCATAGGGGTTGCAGCTTTGGTAGGCAGCCGGCTGCGCCAAAAATATCGTCTATTCAGAGGGACCAATATTGGTGCCCGACCCTGTCATAGGCAGGGAAAGGGTTAGTAGTTGTTTCCATTTAGCTGAAGTGATATGGTGCCCACCCACTCTCCATCCGACGGAATGAGCACTTCGGATCTCTTTTACCCCAGAAAGAACCAATCCGTTTCGGACCTGGATCAAATCCTCAACCACTGATGCTACTTCTACTTCGCGGAAGCGGGCTTTGCCCTGTCCTGAACGGATGATGTGGTACTGGTTTTCTCAGTTTACTCTTCATTTGCTGTTGTAGGCAAGGTAAGAGGGTCATGGGGCGCATGCGGTAGAAGTAGGCCAAAGCAAATAGGAAAGCGGGTAGTACGGCTGAATTTGGAATTACGGGGGTTAAGGAGGACCTGGTTGACAATAAGAAGTTTCTCACCAGGAAATTTGTAACTTCTGTAACAGAACAGGAAGCACGTGACTAGGTCTTCCTCATTATCTCCCAGTTGTGACCTCGCTGTCGTCTAGTTTTTGTTTGCAGTGTCACCATGGCCCGTGTCGACTTTCCGAGTTCCTATTAATCTAATTTCTGCATGTGACATAATGGGACCACCAGTAATTTTTTGAGATATCAATGCAGTAAACTGAAGTAGAATTCAGAAGGGGGAAAGGACATGGACATCGGGAACTATGGACATGTAGAAAGGGTTGTTTCACTTGCAGTGGTGGGTAGCATCGCACGCATCAAACGTGGGCACATTCCATCTGGTGGAAACACCACAAGGCCAACCCACCTCAACCAGGTTCCAACTGTCGTCACACTGCATCACCGAGGCGCGGCTGTCAGCATTGTTCATCGTCAGCATATGGCAGGGTCAGATGCCCACTTTTGTTTCGTTAGGACACACGAGCGATCTTTTGACCGGTATTTTGCCTTCCTTATTTGAAACTCCTATGCTTAATTTTTGTAATCTTCCGCTGACGCCTGGTGGCGAACTTCAACTCCTGGAAATTCTGTGGAACTTTCCGTATTCTTTTCCGTACAGTGGTGACATCGCACAAACCACTCGGAGCCGTGGCACGACAGCGGACGACTTCCAGAGATGAGAAGGGCGCCCAGAGAAGGGGCTTATAGTGGAGAGAATTTTTTTTCATTTCGATGGTGTTTTAGGGTCCTTCAACTACAATGGTCATTAAAGACCCGTGCACTGCAGAGTCTGCACAGATACTGCCAAGTTGTGTTAGACAGGGAGCGGCGAATTGTGTTGGACACACCTTTTCTAGTCTGATCACTGAAGTTAAGGAACACATCCCCAGCTAGTACTAACATGGGTGGCCGCTTGGGAATACTGGGTACTGCTAATACCCAAAAATCGTCGCATTTGTGTAGTATCTGTGCAGTTTCTGCATAAGAACTATGCTGTGGACGGGGCGTTAATGACCTCGTAGTTGAAGGGCCCTAAAACACCAACAAACAACAACAAATGCGTTGGATACACCAGTCCCCATGAGATCATTGAAGTTAAGCAGCGCAAGCCAACATTAATACCAACATGGGTGGTTGGTAAAGAACGTTGGGTGCTGCAAATTTCCCCTCTCCTACGTCCTCTACACCTACCTCCTCATCTCCCGCGAGCAGCCTCCAAAGGGTTCGTCCTGTTATGGCTGCTTGGCTTACTCCCCAACCCATGAAACTAATCCAGTAATTACTACTCTGTTGCGGCGATTTTTAAGGAATTTGTAGTACCCAGTGTTCCCAAGTGGTGGCACATGCTTGTACTAGCTGGGGTTGCGTTGTTTAACTTCAGTGATCAGACGAGAACATGACAGCCGCTCCCTCCAGAGCAGAAAGAGAGAGGTTTCCAGCCCGCCTTCCGTCGGATGCATCACTGGAAGTCTTTCTCTCACCTGAAGGAAGGCACTTCCAGTCACTTCGAGCCTGCAATTAAGGACGGTGTAATGAAGCACCTTGTGTCCCGCGACGCGCTGTCATTATTGTTAAATACTAATAAAAGCATCTGATAACTAATTAGTGAGCGACCCGCTTAGAATCAATTAAAATTTAATATTTCAATCCGGTCGCAGTTGGAAGTAAGACTGGAACACGAACGTGCTAATAACGACTTAATTTCAGCTGTCCAGTTGGCACGATTTGTGATCTCATAAATGGCTCGTAAAACCGTTACTCGAAGACATTTGTCGCTCTCTTCGTAAATCTAACACCCGGTTTCAATGCCATCGAAGTCACGTGTCTGTGTCGTGACACTTTTTATTACTGATGACTTGCTGCTGACCAGTGACGACTGATCGTTGCATGTAGAGCGAGACAGTGCAATTTAATAAGCACTTTTTTGGTTTCTGACGCCACTTGTCCACATGCAATTATTATTTATGAAGTGTTTTATTCTTTACTACGGAATTACTCTGGAATTTTTATTTGCTCTGGGCTTGAACTCCTGCGCAAGGTTGGCCCCATATTATTTTCAGGGACTTTTATTGCATTTTTCCACCTCAATCTCAGTTGCAACAAGGACGTTTCCCTGAAGTGGGATTCGAATGAGATGCTCTCATCCTCCTACAATTCCGACTTGTTTCAGGCTAGTTGTACCCAATTAACTGAATCAGGTTATTACATCAACCACGTCAAAAACTAAAAATAAGTAGGTCTCAAAGTGGTAGAAGTAGTGTTATCTCGATGGGCCAAAAGCCGTGCTCTCAAGGTTGTCTTTTGGCAGACACCAGATTTCTACAAGCATTTTTCTGCTTGACGATACTGTCTTTAAGATCAGCGGCAAATTACTGGTTGCTAAGCCACGTACCTGTTTTGGATTCTGGTTAGGTCCTCGAGTGCAATAATCCGGCCTTTTCACACGATTCCAATCCGTCTCGGTAGCTGAAATTGACTGTGGTACTACCTTACCTGTATCTTAGCAGAACACTAGTAGGCGTTTTAGGTCCTTTCAACTGCAACAGCCCCGTCTACGGCGTAGTTCTAATGCAGAGTCTACGCTGTTACAACAATTTTGAGTATTAGCAGTACCCTTTTTCTTCTTCCGTTGGTGTTTTAGGGTCCTTCAACTACAAGGTCATTGGAGTCCCGTCCACTGCGTAGTTCTAATGCAGAGACTGCACAGACACTACTCTACTGCGACGATTTTTTGGTATTAGCGGTACTGATTTGCCAGTACTTTCCCAGTAGGGCCTACTGATTGGGGTTGGGTTGCTTAACTTCAGTGATCAGACGAGAACTGGTGTCCAACGCAAATCAGACACCCCCTAACCGGTCACCCATGCCCTGCTGAAGCACATGGGCGATATGTTGGACGGCGCATTTACCCAGCCGGCTGCCAAACTTATACTGCAAAAAAAAAATTCTAACCCTTTTCCCGCCAATGGCAAAGTCAGGTTCTCAAACTGTATTTGTCCCTCTGAATGGACAATAGGGCGATCTATGGGACTGTAGTTTTCCACAGCCGGCTGCCGACCAAAGCTGCAACCCCTATGCTTAATTATTGTCAGTCTACTGTTAGTTGGGGTACTCCATCGACTCCAGGAGGCGAGCTTCTACACCTGGAAGTTTTGCTGTACAGCGCATATATTTCACTACCTGTGATAAGGGTTGTTTTAAGTGCAGATGGCATAGTACGCACCACACGAGCCCTACCGCCTTGATCTATAGTTTAACGCTGCATCTCAGCACTGCTTCTACGCCACCATCCTTGGGTGTGAGGGTTTGTCCCTCTGGCGAAGGTAAATTGACTTCAAAAAAGTAGATAAGCCCTCTTTATAGGGTAAGAAACCCCATATACTCAAAGTTGGCAGTGGTGGAATGTTGTGCTTACCTGACAAGATCGCCTGCAAGTTCGATCCTGGCGGAGGTTGGTGGTTCTCAATGGGTTAATGAACATCTGCCTTCGCTGCAGGATATCTAAGGTTATGACACAGCTGGAAACCGCATGTCTGATTCAGCCTTCTGTTCAGTAAAATTCCTGCTCTAGGAGCCTGTCTTTTCCCACCGTCGGTAGGTAGCCTTAAGATCTGAAAGCAGGCTGACTTTACGAACTTACCCACTAATCCGTCAGCCAGTAAGTTCACTGCACTAATCGTGGAGTCGGCCATTCACGGAAGGACTTCTTTAAGACGTTACTCTTCTGGTCTCTGACATTGGGCATTAAAAGACAGTGGTGTTCCAGAATTCAGGAACTGACAGATGGCTAGAAAATCTCTGAATCCCTGGTTCAAATATTTAATGGTTCGCTAATATGGAATGGACGACGGCATCTTTTGAGGTTAAGATAAACCAGTTCTCGTTTGATCCATGGAGTTTAGCAACCCTATCCTAACTCAACTCTGCATTAGAACTACACAGTGGACGGTGATCTAACGACCATCGCAGTCGAGGGCCCCAAACCAGCAACAGGAGAAAGAATAAAGCTACCTTAAGTGGAATCATTCTTAGGTGCAGTAGGTCGGGGTTTTTTGTTTCGTTGGTGTTATAGGGCCCTTCAACTACAAAGTCATTAGAGCACCGTCCACTGCATAGTTCCAGTGCAGAGACTGCACAAACACTACACTAATGCAACGATTATTGGGTATTAGCAGTACCCCGTTTTTCCAAGCGGCCACCCATGTTAGTACTAGCTGGCGTTGCCTACTTAACTTCAGTGATCAGACGAAAACTGGTGTGTCCAATGCAGTAAGCCGCTCCCTCCCAGTAGTTCGGGCCCCGGTGTTGAGAGTAATTGAGGGCTTGCAAGATATGCTGGTTTTATTGTAGCGGGGTACGTCCTGTGCCACGACGAGTGTTCAAAAGCAGGAGAAAATGTCATTCTTTGAGACCAAAGGTCCGTACGGTGATCACTACTTCCAGAAGGCGAGTTCCTACATCTGGGTTGGGTTCTAGTTTGTTGTTGTTTAAGGTCCCGTCAACTACAAGGTCATTAGAGACCCGTCCACTGCATAATTCTAATGCATAGACTGCACAGACACTACACCAATGCGACGATTATTGGGTATTAGCAGTACCCAGCTTTCCCGAGCGACCATCCATGTCAGTACTAACTGGGCTTGCATTGCTTAACTTCAGTGATCAGACAAGAACTTGTGTGTCCAACGCAATTCGCCGCTCTCCCTACATCTGGGGATATTGCCAAACTACATGTATATTTTATTCCACAACATTCCGCCCTCTTTTGCTGAAGGCGCATCTCAGCCCTACCAAGCCAGACAAAGGTCCTTGGTGAGCTTGGCACAAAACTGACTGAAATTTGAGATCATTACCAGATGTCTAGTGTGAGAATGAATGGCCATAATCTGTTTCTAGATAATATCTGTTTTGCTTTTTTATGGCTTTATGTTGAACAGTTAACTCTTTAGTTCTCAATTAGGAGAATATTAGGCCTTGTGATTGTTGAGGTTGAAGAGATCTCGTTTGCAGCTATGAGGTGACGGTGCGGCATGCACATTATCAGAGGGCACATTTTGGACAAATTAGTAATACAATAGTCCACTTTGTGAGATCAGTATTGGCTTACGGTTCTTGTAAGTTGATGGGTGTGGATGTAGATCGTTGACCGAATTGAATTACTAGTATCGCTAGCTCATTGATGAACTTCTTTGTTCCTGTATGTTTGTTCATTCGTGTTTTAGGGCCCTTGAACTACGGCGGTCGTTAGAGCCCCGTCCACTGCATAGTTCTAATGCAGAGTCTGCACAGTCACTAAGGGGAGCGACGAATTGCGTTAGACACACCGGTTCTCGTCTGATCACTGAAGTTAAACAGCGTAACCCCAGCTAGTACTGACATGGATGGCCGCTTGGGAAAACTGGGTACTGCTAATACCCAAAAATTGTCGCATTAGTGTAGTGTCTGTGCAGTCTCTGCACAAGAACTATGTTGTGGACGGGGCTCTGATGACCTTGTGGTTGAGGGGCCCTAAGACACCAACAAACAACAACACAGACACTACGCTGTTTCGACAATTTTGGGCATTAGCACCCAGTGTTTCCAAGCGGTTACCCGTGCTAACACTATCTGGAGTTGCGTTGCTTAATTTCAGTGATCTAGATGTCGCCTCTCTTCAGCACAACGCTACTGTCTGCCAGAGGACGAACCCATTGGCAAGTGGCTTTTTTTTGATTGGTTTGTTGATGTTTTAGAGTTGTGTTAGACACACACATTCTCGTCAGATCGCTGAAGTTAAGCAACCCACCCAAAGTTGGTACTGACTTGGGTGGCTGGTTAAACTTTGGGTGCTGCTAATTTCTCCTCTCCTGCATGCCCCACTCCTACCTCTCTTTCACCCGCGAGCAGCCTCCACAAGGTCGACTCCCCAATCCGTTTGTGTAATATGCTAACATACTTTAGGACCCTTCAAATACGAAGTCATTAGAGCCCCGTCCACTGTGTAGTTCTGATGCAGAAACTATGCAGACACTACACTAATGGGACAATTTTTGGATACTACCGGTACCCATTTTTCCCAAGCGGCTACCCATGTCTGTACGAGCTGGGGTTGTGCTGATTAACTTTAGTGACCAGACGAAAACTGGTGTGTACAACGCAATTCACCGCTCCATCCAGTGTTCCCAATCGGCCACCCATGTCAGTACTAACTGGGGTTGCGTGGCTTAACTTCAGTCATCAGACGAGAACGGTGTGCCCAACGCAATAAGCCGCTCCCTTGGCAGATGGCATCACGAACCCCAGCTAGAGCATCATGACTTGGGTCATGACAGCAGTTCATTCTCGTTTGGGACTGAACCTGCATCCTTTGAGCCTGACATAATTGCTGGCAGCCTAGGTGTCTTAAAATCGCTGACGTAGATGTGTAGAATTCCCGGATGCGATTGTTAGAAGTGCGTTTTAGTTATTTCATGACACTTTTCGAGTGCAGAGTAAACATAGTCGTTTTTTATTTTTGGATGAAGTACATTTCTGTTTGATAAGGTGGACATTTTCCCCTTTATATTCAACTCCTCCCCTGTTCCCGGCAAATCCCGCAACTGTCCACACTGTCAACACTTAGTAGGTTCACAGCAGGTTGATGTCTTGTTTTTATTAACCACATTGAAAGTTATCAAATTTTTATCCTTGTCACCTACGCCCTCTTACTTTTTACTACCATCTAAATCATTCATAATTTTGATAATAGTACAGGGGAGCCTTATAATTACCTCTCCTTAATGTTTAATGGCACTTGAACTCGACTACCATACCCAGGTCACGTGGGTCTGTTTTTTTGTTGTTTTTTTTTTTTTTTTTTTGGTATTGGCTTGTGATTGCGGCTCTGAATGTTAGGTGTTAGCATCTGACATTTTGTTAACTATCAAATCCTTTCTATGACTGGGTCGGGTTTGGGAGTACTGACTCCATCATCATCATCACTACACTCATATCCCGCCTGTGGCACGGTCGGATCTGCAAATTCTAGCCCTCCACTCCCGTTCATCTTCCACCTGATCTCTGTCCATTACGCAAAACCTACTCTAAACTTCTGCTTTGGTCTTCCCCTGCCTCGGGTGCATCCCCCGGGTAATGGTCCTGACGAGCTCCTCTTCCCCTCTTTTCATCTCAACTTTTCCTCGATATCCTTCACTGCCAGGCTCTCGACACCCCACTCATTCTCATTTCGGTCACTTGCATTTTCTTTTCGTTGGTCTTCCTCACTGCCCAAACACTTTGATCCATTTAGCGTAACTACTACCCTGTAAAACTTTCCTTTCAATTTTGGTGGGACAATCCTATCACACAAGACTCCACTTCAACCACCCTACATTGATCCTATGGGTCACGTCGGAATTTATTTTCATGCTAGGCAAACCTTCAGCACCACCTCGCCCCGTGAGAGAACGTCACCATTTTATCCCTGACCTTCCCAAATGGCAGCTATATACTGTACTCAGTTTTCTTCATATTCAACTTCACGGCCCTTTTTTTCTACCGCTGCCCTGATGTCATGTACGCCCTTCTGTGCATCCTCTTTGGAGTCTGCAAGTCTCCACGTCATCAGCAAATGCCATGTCCTGGGGTGCCCATTCCCCCACTTCAGTCAATAGTTAGTCCATAGCTAGGAAGAAATGCTTTGCGAGTAGGCTACTGACTCCATTTGCACCTATTTCATACCAAGTCCCCACCAACCTGCGCAGCATTCTACGTCATACAAGGTGTTCACCTTTTCGTCTTGGCACACCTTTAGCTCCGTCTGTTCCCATCTGAATTGTTTTAATGAACCCCCACCAATGCTTCCTACTTCCGTCTACTGAGAATGCGATCCATGATCCATGTCTTCCCCTCCAGAATCCTTTTTATATTTTATGTTGGGGTGAAATTGCATCGTTTCCTGGCTTATGTCTTATTGCCGTTCATTAGGGTGTTTTAGGGCCCTTCAACTGCAAGGTCATTAGAGCCCCATCCACTGAGTAGTTCTAATGTAAAGACTGCACCAACACTACACTAATGCGACGATTTTGGGGTTAATATTAGCGGTACCCAGTTTTCCCTAGTGGCCACCCATGTTAATACTAGCTAACGTTGCGTTGCTTAACTTCAGTGATCAGACGAGAACTGATGCAAGCCACATGGGGGGGGGGTCACAGTTTTTTTCACCCTTTCGACAGAAGGAATGCTGAAAACCTCTTCTCGCACCTGGGCGAAGGTGCCGCCCAACCTCGACCAGTATCGAACCTGCCACTCCAAAATGATCCCTATTATGTTCAGTTCTTCTCCTATCTGCCCTTGTCACCCCATGTATATGTAGCCCTGACATGGACTTCCTCTTTGACAAGAAAGACTTGACTGAAGCACTCGGCCTTGTCCTGATTAAGGTGGACAAAGCCCACTACAGAGTTACGGAATGTTTTTCGTCTAATTAGGAAAAGAGCCTTTCTCTAATTACGTCAACAAAAAAACCTGGCTGAAGTCTGTCTATTTGTGTCTCTAATGAGGAGGTGTCCTAATGTGAGGAGGTGACAGTTTAGGACACCTCCTCATTGGAAACTGCCCAATTAACGCAAGGGAGCGGCGTAGACGTCTTCATTCTTTGAAATGGTTTAATTTCATATTGAACTCATTTCTGAAATGCATAGATTTTTATTCGAAAATTTTAGTTTTTTTGGTGGGCCACTATGTCAAAAAAATGCTTGTGAACTTTCCCCCCTACCCCACATTCCCTATAGAGTGCTACAATACGATGACGTCAATAAGATTATTTCAGGCTTCTTGTATATATAGAAGTGCTTTTCTCACAGTCCCAATTATGATCTATATATATTCTGAACGGGGTTGATAAACCATTTCTTTGAAGAAGTCGGCCTAAAACATCGAATTTATCATAAATTTTGATAACCGGACGGGATATTTGTTAAGAACCTTTCCTATTATACTATTCAACAGGTAAGTTATTGTATAACCCAAATCAGGTAGGCGCACTTTGTATTTAAGCTATTATCTGTTGATAAATGATGTCTTTGCCTCACATTTGTTTGACGTCAAATGCTCCTCGTGATGTACACGTAATAGGCGTCAATCCTTTAAAATAACCACTGTTAATTGTTTATCAGTACTGTTGGAGATTCCGGGAGACCCGCTGTATCACTTCATTTTGTAACAGTTCCTTTGAGCTCTGCTACCTAAAGTTACAGTCCAATAGTTCCTCTTTTTGTTTCGTTGGTGTTTCAGGGTCCTTCCACTACAAGGTCATTAGAGCCCCGTCCACTGCGTAGTTCTAATGCAGAGTCTGTACAAACACTACGCTGTTACGACGGTTTTGGGTATTAGCAGTACCCAGTGGTCCCAAAATGTCACCTATGCTAGTACCAGCTGGGTTGTTTGTTTGTTGGTGTTTTAGGGCCCTTCAACTACAAGGTCATTAGAGCCCCGTCCACTATGTAGTTCTGATGCAGAAACTGCGCCGGCACTACACTAATGCGACGATTTTTGGATACTAGAGGTACCCAGTTTTCCTAAGCGGCCACCCATGTCAGTACTAGCTGGGGTTGCGCTGCTTAACTTCAGTGATCAGACGAGAAGTGGTGTGTCCAACACAATACAGCCGCTCCCCAGCACTTCTGGTCTTTCTGTTAACTCACCAGGTCGCAGTCTACCGCCAGATATCATGTCCCAGTCCAGTAAGTCTACCTCCAGATATCATGCCCCAGTCCAGTGAGTCCACCTCCAGATATCATGTCCCAGTCCAGTAAGTCCACCTCCAGATATCATGTCCCGGTTCAGTGAGTCCACCTCCAGATGCCATGTCCCAGTCCGATGTCTACCTCCATATATCATACCCCAGTCCGATGTCTACCTCCATATATCATACCCCAGTCCAGTGAGTCCACCTCCAGATATCATGCACCAGTCCTGTGAGTCCACCTCCAGATGTCATGACCCAGTCCGATGTCTACCTCCATATATCATACCCCAGTCCAGTGAGTCCACCTCCATATATCATGCCCCAGTCCAGTGAGTCCACCTCCAGATATCATGCCCCAGTCTAGTGAGTCCACCT
>JAAFCE010001963.1:16021012-16052361 GCA_013389805.1 Trigoniulus corallinus | reverse complement strand
AGTGAGTCCACCTCCAGATATCATGCCCCAGTCTAGTGAGTCCACCTCCAGATATCATGCCCCTGTCCAGTGAGTCCACCTCCAGATATCATGTCCTAGGTCTCGGCTGACCTCCATATATCACTAGGTCCCAGTCCACCTCAAGATATCACCAAGTTCCAGTCCACCTCAAGATATCACCAAGTTCCAGTCCGCTTCCATACATTCGTCCACTTCCCTACACTAATGTCAGGATTTTTGGGCACTAGCGTAGGGTTGCCATACGTCCCGCTACACCGGAACATGTCCAGGTTTTGATGTGTGTGCTCCAGTGTCCCTGTCCGACAGTTATTTGCCCCGGTCAATTTCAAATTTTCCCATGTTAAACAATTATTTTCCTATAATATCATTGCATTCAGCACTGCGCATATAGGACCCACATACCTAGATTCGGTACAGACGCGTCCACATTTTGCCTGTGAAACTGACTGTTCGGGAGAGGGCCCGCTCTAAGGGGGGGGGGGGGGGGCAACCCGGAAATTTGTCCGGGGCTTCATTTGTTGTTGTTTCTTGGTGTTTTAGGGCGCTTCAACTACAAGGTCATTAGAGCCCCGTCCACTACGTAGCTCTGATGCAGAACCTGCACAGACACTACACTAATGCAACGATTTTTGAGTATTAACAGTACCCAGTTGTCCCAAGCGGCCACCCATGTCAGTACTAGCTGGGGTTGCGCTGCTTAACTTCAGTGATCAGACGAGAACTGGTGTGTCCAACGCAATTCGCCTCTCCCCCGGGGCGTCATACTCGTAAGTGCTAGAGCAGGCGCTGTCGGGAATGATCCACCGTTGATCCCAACGTTTTTTAGGGGGTCCTCTAAGATATTCTATACTTCAATGAGTTTATGTAAGGGTCATGCAATTTTATTTTATTATAATAAAGCTATGAATGCTTACAATATGAACTCTTGTTATTTTGTTGAAAAAAATGTTTTTTAAAGCGGGGGGGGGGGGGGGGTCCGACAAATATGGCAACCCTACACAAGCGGTACCCAGTTTTCCCAAGTGGCGTCACTAGGGGAGTGCAGAGGGTGCGGGCCGCACCGGGTGACACCACTCGCACCATGAGAAACGGGGTGACACCAAAGCAGAAGAAGCGGCGTTTTTTTCGGGAGAGGGGGTGACACCATGGTGTCACCGCACCGGGTGACGCCACTGGCCCCATGTTGAACTTCTGGGAACACAACCCCTCCCCCCCCCCCACTAAAAGAGAGAGGAACGGGTTACTTGTTGCACTGTAGTTTACGATATGTTCACTAGGAGGCAGGATCTACAACTGGCTGTTCGTGAAAGCCAATTTTTTTTAACGTTGTACTGTATGTCAAACTCGCCGGTTTTTTTTTACTTTTTAATAGGCGGTATCTAGTGTCATGTATCGATTTTTATTTCTCAAATTATATATCGAGTGATTAATTTATGCGTTTGGAAGACAAGAGTCACAGTAGTTCAATAATTGAGCACACGCGATTAATCGGTCGTCATGGATGTTGATTGCTAACCATTACTGCATAGTTGCCGGTTATCGTTTGAATTTCCGTCTTGACGTGAGTAGCCCGTTTCAATTAAAATTTTATATATTATTCTGTTAGCATTTATTATATTTTAAATGTGGCATCTACTCTCGAAGTAATATACCGTTATTAGGTTTGAATTTTTCAAATCTGTTGCACAATTCTGCTGAGGTCTATTTTTAGAAAACTGAACAGGAAGTAGGGGGTTGTGAGGTCAGAAATTTTGCAACTATGTTGCAGACGACATAAATTAATCGGTATCACACCTCACTGAAATTTTTATTATAGTAAATTTGAATACGTTCCTAATTTATTACTGCCGAAAATATTCCCGCCAAATTGTAGTTGAATCTATTTGGAGAATTGTAAGTGTAAAACTTCGCTTACTCTCTTCTGTAGAAAGTTTTAGCTGGGGTAATGGTTTGGAAGAAATGTGGACTTTTCTCGGGTTAAAATGCACACCACCACCCTAATTCATAGATGGAATTGTTTTCTCTACGTCATTGGAGAATTTTGATATGATAGCAGACGACACCGTGCCAACAGGTTGTATATTATTTCTCACGAGACTTTCCTCGCCCAAGTGCGTACATGTCACTATCACAGTACCACCAACAATTGCCGAAA
This sequence comes from Trigoniulus corallinus, assembly GCA_013389805.1. NCBI lineage: Eukaryota > Metazoa > Arthropoda > Diplopoda > Spirobolida > Trigoniulidae > Trigoniulus > Trigoniulus corallinus. The sequence continues at coordinate 16,050,185 of JAAFCE010001963.1, read as the reverse complement.
TTGAGATGAAATTGTCTGGCCGATAAGCCAATCCTATCCCTCAGGCTCTCATCCATCATGTAAGTTTGACAATTGTCTGATATTGACACCCTTTCTGGTCTGTATAGCACTTGTCAAGATAATGTTTCCACATACCTCACGTCCCGTTTCAAGATAATGGTTCCACATACGTCACCTCTTTGATATTTGTAATGCGAACTGAGGGAAGCCACTTTGAGGCGCAATAAGCAACTGGGGATTTGAACTCTGGATTCTCTGTATGTCACTAGAAGGTTCGACCCATGGTGTTGTCAGCAAAGTCAACGGGAGGAGATGCGATATGCAACTTCTTACTCTTTTCCTGCCAATGGCAGGGTCGGGTCCCCATCTTGTCCCTCTGAATGGACGCAAGGGGGACATATTGGCGGTGTTTTTCACGCAGTCGACTGCCCACCAAAGCTGTGTCCCTTTGTCGGGGCACTCCACCTAGCTCCTACTCCTGGAAATTTTGTCCGATCTACTCCTTGCATAATAGAGAGGGCCCTTTTGGTGCAAGTGCCATCGTACACCACGCGGGACCTCAGTTTTCTTCTCTTCCAAAGGAAAGCGCACTCGGGGGCTTCTCTCTTCCCCGAAAGAAATCAACTCACCTTGATCCAGTAACGAATCTGGAACCACTGGCACTGTAAACCGAGCATGCGGCCTATTGCTTTTGTTTTGTTGGTGTTTAATGGCCCTTCAACTGCTAGGTCATTAGAGCTCCGTCTACTGCGTAGTTCTAATGCAGGAACTACAGGCACTACGCTATTGCGACGATTTTTGGGTATTAGCGGCCACCCATATTAGTAATAGCTGGGGTTGCGTGGCTTAACTTCAGTCATCAAACGAGATCTGGTGTGTCCAACGCAATACAGCCCATCCCCTAACTATTGTGCCACCAAGGCAGGCAACAAGAGAGGGGATGATGGGGTAAAATTCGCCAGGTCCGAAATTCAGAGGCTTGGGCATCACCACCCTACAAGTTGTTTTTTTTTTTACGCGCATTAACTATGGAATTCTCCCTCCCTTTCCTGCGGGACTAGGCGGCCCTGCCCCTCAGGGAAATTATGGTGACGTTATTGCTCATCCTGGTGCAATAATAAGAGTACAAGCACAGTAGGTGTGGAGATGGCAATGACAGGGGAGGAAGCTTTATGGAGGGTGAGGAAAATGATTTTATTGGCGTCCTATTATTGTTACAAAGGGGTTCTGCCACCCAATACCAAAAAAGGTGACATCTCCTTCCTCCTCCACCTAACCCATTGTTTTTGATCGATGGTGACATTGCACGCATCACATTGGGACAGCATGACAATCACATGCATCTACCCTCGCTCTCTACCTCTTTAGTGCTTGGAGGACATAACCGGTGTCATTCAGGATCGAATCTTGCAGTCACGTTATTCAGTGCAATCACGAAATTTTGGAACGGTCAATTATTTCGGAAAATATGCGTTTAAATGGAAAATTACTTAGAATGGAAATGTTTAGTGAGGCAACTTCAAAATGTCAAATGGGAACCCTACAGTTTTTTCTACTTGAAACATTTTTACACAATTAGCAATATTTTTTGTTACAGTTTATTTGGTAGGTGCTTGGGCCAGGGCATTGTTTGTCAACATCGTTCGACATGTCCTGTTGGAGTCAAAGTAACCCCAATTATCCGAATTGTTGCTGAAAATCATTTTGAAAGATTATGGTCCTAACAAGACTAAATTACTTTTCTGGAAATACTCGCGCTTTCTTGAATCTGTTAATTTATTTACTGTATTAGGGAAAAGCGTTCTTTGAAAAAAAGATATTTAGGAAATTACGAGCAGTTTCGACAAAGTGAGTTGAAGCTCCACCTTGTTGGGACGAAATTCTTTCCAAATGAATTCTAGCAAAATTTCTGATAACTTACGTTCTTGATAGTTTCTGAAAACGCGGTGATCGCACTGTAGAAAATGCCGGGTTAAAAAGTTGAAATAGGAGGAAGTACAGTAGAGAAATTGGGAGTAGGAATGCTAGTGGGGGGTCTGAATTAGGAGCACCCCGGAAGGGGTTAAGAAGAATCAGAATTTGCTTTTTCGTGGAATGTTGATTTCCAAGAAAAATTTGGCGGGTAATACTATAACTAACCTCTATCAAAGGTAGTATTGGTAAAGAAAATGAATGTTGGCATACACACATACTGCCTGCCATACATCCCTTCGCCCTCATCCGTGCTCCTAAAAGGTGCCTCTTGCCAGTCTGCACCCAATGTCAACAACGGGAACCTTGTAGTAGTAGTCGACCGGCCATGTGACAAACACGTGTAGTGGTTTGGCCAGTTACTGTTGCAAGCCAAGGATTTGCCTCTGCGAGTGTGTACACACGTATACAGATCACTGACTCAGCTGGAATTTTGGTAAATGGTAGTTTGCCGAAAAATCTCTTTTCATTGTTTGTCGGTGGAGGCTGAGTTTGGCGTCACCATTTCCATTGGTCCACCCAATAGGAATGAAATAGGAGCAGGATTAACACGTGATGACTACACCCACCGAGAATGGACCACTTGGATGTGACTTGTGGGTGCAGTCAGGCAAGTGTTGAGAGAGGTGCTGTGCTGGGTATGCGTGGGTCTTATCAATGACATGATGTTGATAGGGTTAAGGGGGAGAAGGAGGTGAAGAGAAATGAACCATCTTGACTCCTCTTTTTGCCCCCGACCCCCCCCCCCATCTCATCCCTACTCTTTCACTCAAGTCGTGCTTATGTTTTTTGGCTATTAGAAATATATTATTCCGAATAAAGCCACTGTAGTAATAATAGTAATCATTTTGAATACACTGGTTCCTTTTGAAATGCCTAAATATGATTATACGATTCAAAGGGTTGCATGAAACGTAATTGAACGTTTTGAAATCAGCAAATAAGAGATAGGACTTTCCCAGCCATTGCCAAACAGATTTGTTGAAGCAGAAATGGAGTAAGGAGCGAGACATCAAGAGACAGAGAGAGAGACTCGGATGTGGAGAGTAACTTTTCTGGCATCGATTTAATAGTGGAGCTATCTCCGAAACCAAGTGTCTCTGTGTACCCTTTAGAGTGGTTAGCTAAGTTAACGAGATAACTATTTGACTAACGAGAATCTTATTGCAGATAGGAGTGTGTATCATGTGTTTTGCATGTTAAAGCTTGTGTCTGTCTTCTGAGAGGCCAAACAGATCTGTGTGCTGCCCAAAGCCTGGAAGCAGATTGGTCACACTAACCTCTCTCTGGCTGTCCCCCTTTGATGGTATTGTTGGGCGATTTTTTTTGGGTTGTCCACAAGTTTAGTAAGTAGTAGTGTCCATGGTAGACTAGGAGGAGGAGGAGAGGGAAGGTCAAGTTGAAAGATTGAGAGAGAGTAAGTGAGAGAGACTTTTTGGCAGGGCCACATAATCAACAGACCTCTACTTTTTTGACCCATTTTTCCTCACGGTTTGCGCCACTTGACTCCTGAGTCTTTGAGCATCCATCTCTCTCTCTGCACCTTTACTTTCAAGCCCAGACTTGAGGGTAAGACAATTATTGATTTCTCTCACTTTGTATGTGTGTTTATTTTTGGCATGAGTAACACTTGACTCTTCATTTATTTCTCTAGTAATATAGTTAAGGAAATAGTTTATTAATAGTATTTGAACTCTAATTAAGATATGTTCTAGTAAATAGTTAATTATTTTTTCAAGAAATTAAAAGTATTTAACGAACTTTGTTACTTCTTAGTTCACCTCCCAGCACTCTCCTCTGGTTCTCCCTCTCTTTTTAAGTTGTTGTTTAGGTAATGATGTCAAGTTCATGATGCGACTTATTTTTAGTTTAAAATTTGGCAGTGTTGGAGCTATTCAGAGGTGTTGGAGGTTCAAAAGTTTATATACGAGATTCCCCGCTTAACTAGTAGTTGTAGTAGTAGTAGTTTACTGTTACTTTGTTTCTCGTTTTTAGAAATTCTTAGCCATTAGTTCCCTATTTTGAGATTGCTTTAATTCGGGTGTTACTGAAATGATGACTTAACTAGAATTCTTTATCGGCATCTAGTTAAAATTAATTAATTGCTGTTAACGATATTTCATTAATTAGTTAGGAAGGTATTGTGAAGCAGTAACGCGTTTGCGTGGTTAGATCAGTTCGAATTGAAATTTAGGGCACGCAGGAATTTTGTTACAGTTAATGAAATGTTGTTCAAATTATTCTTTTGTAACGTATTTTTAGTGATTAAACTAGTTATAATACAAATAAAATAGTTAAAATGATTCAGACTGGTGTCAAATTAGGGACAAATGTGAGGTATTAGATGAGCACGCGGATCACTGAAACGTTTTTCAAACCTCCAGTGGGCCAAATTCGGAGGAGAAAATCTGAAATCCTTGAATGATAAACGTTATTTGTGTTAAATTAGTGACAAAAGTGAGTTATTGACGTTGGTGTATACAAAGAGGAATAAAAAAACATGACCAAAAGTTAAATTTTGATATCAAACTGACTAGTCCAGGGATGGGCACACGGGCCAGTTGAACTTCACATTTAGGAGAAAAATAAAACAAAAATAATTATATAGTATAAGTTTAGTTTCCAAATTTCTTAATTAATCTAGCTGCTAATTCTGCGAATTTGAGCATTTTTGAAAATTAATAGAATGGTTTGTCAGTTTGCCGGCCCAAGGTCACTTAGTGGGCCGCAGTTTTACTCATCCCTGGACCACTGCGATTTTCCGAAAATTCCTGATTGATGCTGAAAGTTGACTCTTGGTAAGACATCTAAAAGAAATAATCGTTTAAAATTGGTTATTGCAGTCCTGAAATGTCTGTCCCATGGCAGAGACTTCCAGTTATGGTGCTCGATTTTGGTAAACAAAAAGGTTGTGTTGGGGGACGCTTGAACTACTAACCGTGTACTAAGGGGGTGGGTAATACTTGGTGTCTGTACGAGTTGACTCTCGGTTACATTATTCGGCTAAGCAAGAATGGCATCTAAATATATTTTGAAGGCGAGAGAGAGAGAGTAAGCAGAGCAGGAGAAAAGATAAAGATGGGTTATTTACGAAAATTATCGGTGCTTTACTTGCTCCCTTGGTACGATCTAGTTAGGAGTAGTATTTAGGCAGAGCACATTGTTTAGGATTACTGTTTTTAACTTGGGGGGGAAAAGTCGAAGCGGAAGTCTGAGCACAGAGGTTTCTCTTAATACTACACTGCTAATTTGTAGAGGTAAACAGGGAGGAGAAAATCGACACAGTTAAATGATGGCAACAATTGAATTTGGATCTAACCAAAACACAAAATTTTTTTCATAATGGTGTAAAAGCCTTGGAATAGTTTTGACACAAATTCTGTAATAAGAGAGAGAGAGAAACAACCAAAAAACCAGGTAACCATCAATTTTCAACCCACTTTTCTTATTATCAAGGTTTTTTTTCTTAATGTGTAGGAATTTTCTGAGCAATTCTCATTTAGAGGCTAACTGAAATTCTACCTGCAAAATACCTCTGATGACTCGCCCAACTGAATATTAAATCTCCCCTCTCTCATTGTACCAAGGTGTCGACCACCAAATTTGTTATCTGATAACGTTGGATGCCTTTAAATTAAGTAAGACTAGTTTATTTCTTTACCTTCTATCTTGTTAGAATCTATCATGTAATAATAGTTATCATTGTTACTATTAGGCCACCAATGGTGTGAGGGCGGTCACAGGGTCATTTAGTACTGATTTATAATCTTATTTCGCAGGCCCTATGCATTAAGTATTCACTAGATTGCAGTCCTTGAGAAATTTGGAGAGAGATATTTAACCGGTTAAGATTTGAAATTTTTTTTTACACCTGCCGGTAAAAAGGACCAAAAGGGGAACCTTGGGTTTGAGTTTCTTTCCCCCATCACTTCTTTTTTTTATCTTTCTCAGAACCCTGACTTACTGTTCAAGAAATTTGAAAATGATCAGAGATGTTCCACGTCATGGTTTGTGACAGTTGTTGGTCCTACTCTTAGAAATATTTCGGCCTTCACAAACTTTTAAATTTTTAACCCTGTCCCTGTTCCTATAATCCACACCCCACCAATCAACTGAGGTCTGGCACTCATCAAAATTGCAGTTTGTTGTGCCTTATTCCAGGAATGCTAGTTTGGCTGCACTTGCGAACCGATTGTCCGAAATGAAAGGGTAGTAGAACTGGACCCCCAGGGTCAAAGCAAAGTCAACTAGTGCAACACCCTTGGCCCCCTCCTCCTCTCTAGCCATAAAGTTCTGAGAAAATGCTCCACCCTAAACTAAGATATAGCTACCTTAAGATTTCGCTGGTACAAATCAAGAAATTTGTCGATTTGATCCCACAATTGTTTGTCAACTGTTTGCAAACTGTTTCCACAGATTTGTGAATATAGTTGCGCTGATGGCGCCAGGCTTTAATTTTGATTCTTTTTAGTTAGTCGGTCAATAAATATATGTCTAGATAATGAATGTTTGCGGAATTGCGTTTGCGAACACTTTCCAAACGTAATTTTTAACAAGCTTTAGGATAGCTTTTAACAAGCTTTAGGTAGATCCCTTAGAAGTCTTGGAGTCTCTTTACCCCCTTTCCCGTTTTGTGGTCTTTCTGAAGGGTCTCAGGAAAATTATCGAAATCTACAACTATTCCACGGAAATGTTGCGAAAAATTAGGTCGACCCTGAAAAATGACTATTGGAAAATTACTGGCCTTAATTCTCTCACTCCTCTTCTTGTTTTTTTACAACCTTATACAGCGTATGTTTATTCCGTCGGTTTTGTTTTTGATATCTCAATGATGTGGTTTGTTCGTGACGAGTTTGAAACTGTGCGAAGACGAGCAGGAATCTCCCAATTTCTGTAGAATTTGGCACATTTCTTTAAGATCTTAATTTTGTTTAGAAAATCACTGTTACAAATTCGGTTGATGTAGTAGAAGAATTTTGTGACTATTGCCCAACTGTCCAACTCCGTCGATTCTGTAAATGCGCACTCTTTTATTCTGCATATTGCACTCTGTAATAATATATCAAGAGAAATATTAGGAAAATTGTTGATATTTTGAGAAAAAGTACAAATTTGGCATATGAAACAATGCATCATCGTGTTTTTTGATCTTCAGTTTTTGCAACGTTATGCGTTGGTTCCTCCCCAACAGTCTGCTCCCCAAACGCTTTTTATTGACTGTCGTCGCAGAAATTTGAGTAAAAACAAAAATAATATCTGAATTGACTACATAAATTAATACTGGTAACCATTTCTGAAAAAAACATGTGTTAAACACATTTGAAACATTTTTGGCTTGAATGGTACTCATCTCAAATTTGTGATAGTCGTAACTATAAACCAGCTACGCCGTTCAGCAGTTAGTGTTGGAAATTTGTGCCAATTTTCGAACAGTTTTGGAAATTCGATCCTTTTTTTATCGTCTTTTTCGCACTTTGAATGATAGACTATTAAGATAGTATCTAAAATACAATTGTTGGTAACTCTTTTCCAACTTCGCAAATTTAACACAAATTTGGTTACAATAATTGGACTCTAAATTTTCCTCTCCTTCTCTTTCGATTTCTGCAAAGAAATTCCAACTCACGTTATCATATTTTAAAAAACACACAATTTTGGTATTTTTGTAATCGGTCTGTTTTTATTTCATATTTTTACCACCTACCTGAAGAAATATTACTGTACTGACAAAAATTTGACTCCAGGTATTAACTTTCTAAAGTAGCTGCATTTAAAACCATATCTGTTTGCAAACAATTGCCACAAACACATGCACTACTCCAACTCAATATTTCAACATTTTATATTTTTCAACCAAATTTTACGGAGGGCTTTCTTTTCTTTTTTCGTTTCAATTAATAATTTGACTGCTGCTTTTTTGTTTTGGTTTTGTACTTGCATTTTTACACCTGATTTGTTCCTCCTCGACTACTGACTGTACTCTCTCTGACTTTCAATCTGCCCCCGACGTTGTTGACTCTACCACAGACAGAACTAAGAAAGAGCAACCGTTCGCTGAATTGGAATTTAAATACGTTATTTCGCCCCCTCCTTTTGTGACGCTCACGTGACCGTGTTGCCTTGAAACTCGAGCATGCCATTTGGATGAAAGTGTGAGTGCTATTTTTAAGGAGTGGTTCAACATCGTGAAATTTGAAACCACGCATGCGTAGGAGCAATGACGTAATCTGCCGCGTCTCGATGCGAGCGGAATTTTTTTGTCATAAAGCTGAGGAGACCTGCCTCGATAATGAGAGAGGTGCCCTGAGAGGGCGTCTTCGGTCGGATGAGCTGTAGGCCCCTTGTAGTATGTACCATGTCACTTGGACGGACGTAAACGAAAACTCTCTACTATGCAATTCCCCTCCCCCTGGCGTCGCCTAACTGCCCTACGAGCAGTAGGCCGACGATAAACAACCGTCCTAAACTGGAGGAGTCCTCCCTCGGTGGTTTTTGTTGGTGTTTTAGGGCCCTTCAGCTACAAAGGTTATTACAGCCCCGTCCACTATGTAGTACTAATGCAGAGGCTGCACAGACACGACGCTGATGCGACGACTTTTGGGTATTAGCAGCACCCAGTTTTCCCAAGCGGCTTAACTTCAGTGACCAGACGAGAACTGAAGGAGCGGTGAGTTGCGTTGGACCCACCAGTTCTTGTCTGATCACTGAAGTTAAGCAACGCAAGCCCAGTTAGTACTGACATGGGTGGTCCCTCGGGAAAGCTGGGTACTGCTAATACCCAATAATCGTCGCATTAGTGCAGTGTCTGTGCAGTATATGCATTAGAACTATGCAGTGGACAGGTCTCTAATGACCTTGTAGTGGACGGGACCTTAAACACAAACAACAACGAGAACTGGTGTGTCCAACGCAGCTATTTGCTCCCTCCATCGGTAGGCACTCCCCCGAGTGCCTATTCCGTCGGTTGGGAAGCAAAGTCTAGGTCCCGTGTGGTGTGTACAATGTCATCTGGACGTAACCGAACCCTCTCTACTATGCAACGGGTAGATTTGACAAAATACCCATGTGTAGGAGCTCCCCTGGCGTGGGCGGAATGCCCCAGCGAGCAGTAGGCCGACGATAAATAAGTATAGGGTTTGGTGGTTAGGTCGGCGGTTGGCTGCGTAAAATTGCAGTCTTTGTGTCCCAGAGGGACAAAAATTAGTACCCTGCCCTGCCTAAGCAAAGAAAAAGGGGTTAGTACTTGCTTGGCTTTGTGAGTGTCGTAAACGTGAAGGAGGTGGTCATGGATAAAGGAAGTGTATGGTACTTAGTCCCTCATTTTGGCAAGCCGAATGTATAATGGCCCTATGACGTCCACGTTCGAGTTTGCTGATCTCAGTTACTCTTAGCAAAGGAACTCTGTGTATTCAGCTTGGTTATCCTGGTTCAGTCCTGACTTTGGTCTCCTAAACGCATACATCGCAGCGTTTATACAGCTTGTGATCTTTAAGGGTCCTGACTATGGAAACCTACAAAAGTGTCAGGCCTGAAATTAGAGTTGTAAGCCAGGTGTCTTCAGTGCCCTAAGAAGCGGCTGCATTGCGTTGGACACACCAGTTCTCGTCTGTTCACTGAAGTAAAACAACGCAACCCCAGATAGCACTAGCATGGGTGACCGCTTGGGAAAACACTGGGTACTGCTAATACCCAAAAAAGTCGTCGCAACAGCATAGTGTCTTTGCAGACTCTGCGTTAGAACTACGCAGTGGACGAAGCTCTAATGGCCATTGTAGTTGAAGGGCCCTAAAACACCAGTGAAAGTATACCACGACTTTTACCTAGTCGGTTTTTTAATCGCAATTGTGCCGGGGATAATTGCCGACTCCAAGTGGTGAGGCAAGGCTCGTCATTTTTCCAGGTATTTTGGAAGTGTTGTCCACCATATCACACCCTCTCCCACTCCTGAAGCCCCTTTTCAAGTGCCTAATAAATGATCTTATTTTTCGACCAGAACCATTGCAGAGTCCTGTGACGCAGACGTTGAGCCTCGTAAATCACAAGGAATTTTAATTTTTAATGGTTTGGTGTTTAACCTTTAAATATGTGAAGGCCATTGTGGCCATAGGGTCTCAAATATGTTAGTCACGAAATGGTGTGGCCTAATAATTTGTGTTTCAGGTCAATTAGCAGTTTTCTGTTGGGCTTAAAACACACACCCAAGACGGACCTGGGCCATGTGCCCTTGCAGTGTCGTAACAGGTGTTGATAACGTAGATGAACATTGCTCAAGTGGGACGGGATGAGAACGAAAGAGAGGGTGGGGGAGTGTCAAGGTCACATTTTCGACTCCTTTTTTTTTTACATATCTATGTGGGATGAGGCTGAAAAAAAGAGGTAGATAACTGAGATGATAAAACGTGACTGGAATTTTATATTTGACTATTCAGATTAAAATAATGTCATTGTTGACTTTTTAATAACGAAGGCCCTGAGTACTAACTGTACTTTTGAGACACGATTTGATGGCCCGAATTCGTGTCTGTTTGGTGGTTTAACGAGACAAAAGCAATAAAAAGTGGAATTTGTGACCGACAATTCGAGAAGGGGAGCGGCTGTATTTGCGTTGGACACACCTGTTCTTGTCTGATCACTGAAGTTAAGCAACGCTACTCCAGCTAGTACTACCAGGGGTGGCCGCTTGGGTAAACTGGGTGCCGCTATTATCCAACAATCGCCGCATTACCGTAGTGTCCGTGCAGTCTCTGCATTAGAACTATGCAGTAGACGGGGGCTCTAATGAGGGATCGGCGAATTGCGTTGGGCACACCAGTTCTCGTCTGATCACTGAAGTTAAGCAGCACAATCCCAGCTAGTACTGACATGGGTGGCCGCTTGGGAAAACTGTGTACGGCTAATACCCAAAAATCGTCGCATTAGTGTAGTGTCTGTACAGTTTCTGCATAAGAACTACGCTGCGGATGGGGCTCTAATGACCTTGCAGTTGAAGGGCCCTGAAACAACAAGGGGCTTTAATGACCTTGCAGTTGAAGGGCCCTGAAACAACAAGGGGCTTTAATGACCTTGCAGTTGAAGGGCCCTGAAACAACAAGGAGCTTTAATGACCTTGTAGTTGAAGGGCCCTAAAACACCAACGAAAAGCAAAAGCCGGAAATGGGCTTATGAAAGATAGGATTAGTTAGCTGATCAGCAGTGCCGTAACGAAGGCGGCCGCCACGGGCGCAAATGGGTTGGGCCGCGGTTTTTTGTCATTATTGGGTTATGGGGAGGCACAAGTTAAACGCTTGCCACAGGCGCTTCATACCCCCGTTACATCTCTGCTGATCAGCTTTGTAAGCGAAGTAAGCTGGGTTTACACTGCGCGAAACATACTCGCCGCAACTGTTTCCACAGGCTTGCGGCAATCTCGCCCGTCTCACCCTCCCTGTTTACATTGAGCGAAATATTGCGCGAAGCAACCATGCAAAACGTATCTAGAGTACCAGTACACGAAGTGGGAGTGGCGAAACCCTTTGATGCTTGTCCAAAAACCGACAGTTCGGTGGCTCACCACGAGGCTGCCTCGCGCAGCAAACTCGCGACAGTGCGCGAGTCTTTTTTAATGAAACATTTGCGCGAGTATGTTGCGCGCAGTGTAAACCCAGCTTTAGACTTCGAATATCCCGAATTGAATGAGAGCGTGGGATTGCAGGGTCAGTTCCTCTGTCGGTATGTTTTCTTTTGAGAGATGAGGCGCCATGCTGCCCCAATATGGGTATAAGATGGTTGTCGTTGGCATCCGTGTTAGGGTTAGACACGGCATGTGAATTTGGGGTAGTTTGAATTGGAACCTTGTAATGTTGATAGAAGAAGTCATAACCTTGAACTGCTTGTGTGTAGCTCATAAATAAATGATTACATTTAAGGCCATGTCTGTTTACGTGACTGTCCTTAATGGGTTTTCCAAGTTTTTGATACTAGGGTTGCACATACACCAAAATTTCCAGATTGCCCTTATTGATTGTTCGAAAACAAAAATGTAAATTTTTTTTCATTGATTTGCAGGCTGGTAGTGAAGGATGTGGCATGCGTGATGCGGATTCGGAAAAAGGTGGCGCCTAATATGATACCTCTCATGTAAGCCCATAATGAAGTACCGGTTAAGTCAACCATTCTTGCCTTCCTTTTCCGTCGAAATTATAACTGGTCCCTGCTGACCTCTTTTTTTTTTTATTTCCAATTCCTTGATACGCCCTAATCTAGATTATCTGCTGATCCAGTCAGTGCCAGTCTGCTCTTTTCCTAATTTCCTGTACCACATTGTCATTTCCGATTACCAGGCTTAAACAGAAATTGAACCTCTGATACCGCATTTACACATTCGCGAATAAGACGAGTCGAGACTTTCGTCGAAATGTTCGCATTCATACTTTGGATGAAGAATGACTGTTCACACATTCGCCGAATGTCTCGTCAGATGGTCATTCTCCAATCACCTCGTCGCTAGCGCCCTTTGATTCGTATTGTCTCGACAGCTGGTGATTCTCAAATAGCCTCAGGTCACTCGCGCCCTTTGACTCGTGTCAAAAAAACCGCTTCCAACACGAGCGCCACGAATGGCGAGGTGAATGACGAATGTAGTGTTCACACATTCGTCGAACATGCTCGCCTCGCCACTCGCCTCGTCGTATTCGCGAATGTGTAAATGCGGTATGAGAGTTCACATCCTTTCTTCTGTTTATGCCAAATTGTCGTGTTTACATCGTGGGGTGGAAAGCGACTGGTAACTACTAACCCTTTCGCGCTTATGGCAGGGTCGGGTCCCTCTGAATGGGCACAAGGGTGATATATTGGACGGCGTTTTTCCGGAGCGGCGAATTGCGTTGGACACACCAGTTCTCGTCTGATCACTGAAGTTAAGCCCCGCAACCCCAGCTAATACTGACATGGGTGGCCGCTTGGGAAGACTGGGTACTGCTAATACCCGGAAATCGTTGCATTAGTGCAGTCTCTGCATAAGAACTATGCAGTGGACGGGGCTCTAATGACCTTTGTAGTTGAAGGGCCCTGAAACACCAACAAACAACAATGGCGTTTTTCCGCAGCCGGCTGCCGACCTAAGCTGCAACCCCTGAATTGGGAGAGCGGTTGAATGGCGTTGGATATACCAGTTCTCGTCTGATCACGGAAGTTAAGCAACGCAAGCCCAGCTAGTACTAACATGGGTGGCCGCTTGGGAACACTTTACCACTAATACCCAAAAAGTGTAGTGTCTGTGCCGTCTCTGCATTAGAACTACGCAGTGGACAGGACCATAATGACCTTGTAGTTGAAGGTGCCCCGAAACACCAACGAAATAAAAAAGAAACGCGAGCAGCCTCCATAGGGTCTGGCCCTTTATGGTGGCTGGACGCTGGTTCGTTGGGCGCAACAAGCTTTCTATCTGCTCGTGTTAACTTCGGGCAGCACTGCAATCAATATTTCGTCCAGGGTTTTCTAACGCCTGGGGCATGTAATGAAAGGGGGGGAGGAACTCGTTAGGTCCATTAAGGAATGCGGGTGGCAGGAAGCACCCCGGACAGGGGAGGACCAAATGAGACGTGGGAGCAGGTTGTATGTAAGGATATGGTAGCGTGTGAGGTGGATGGGGACCTAGTGGGGGATAGGCGAGAGTGATGAGCTAGAACCCACAGACCCGACCTTGCCACAGGCGGTATAAGGGTGTGATGAAAGTTTGTATGGGTTAAAAATTACCTGAATCGTTTTTTTTTAATATTTTTAATTAAAATTTCTAGGCCAACTGGGTCACAGGTGGGATTAAGGGTATGGTGGGGATGTTTCCTAACTGCTAAAAAGAAATGATTGCCTTCCTCCTTTCCACAGTCTTGCTTCAGCACCATCCCGGAATATAATTTTTTTTATATCTACAAGGTCTTCCAGGGATTTCGAAAGGCTTTTGTACCGACGATATTCCGCTCTGCCTTTGCATTTCCTCAAAACGAAATCCAAAAATAGACTGAGCATGTCTCACAGTACGAACATCTCTCAAATTTGAACTCTTCCAAGGACCCGCTCAGTCTGACCTACATTCTTTAAACAGACAAAAAAGAAACGGTTTCTCTTTTCAGGGAAGGCTCGGATATCTTGCAAAACTTCAGTCTAAAGTGGCAGCTCGTCAACCTAGTACGGTCTATAACTTCACAACAACCGGGTTAATCAGGAACCAAAAATTACACCCCATTCAATTTCTTTGTCTTAAAAAAAGAGGGAGGTTTTTTTGAGGGATCATACGAATGAGTTGAATTTCACCAGAGCGGGGGGAGCGGTTGAATTGCGTTTGACCCACCAGTTCTCGTCTGATCACTGAAATTAAGCAAGGCAACCTCAGATAACACTAACATGGATGGCCACACTGGGTACGCTAATACCCAAAAGTCGTCGCATCAGCGTAGTGTCTGTGTAGTTTCTGCATTAGAACTACGTAGTGGGCCTTTGTAGTTGAAGGGCCCTAAACTTCAGCAAATCAATCAAAAATGCGCGTTATAAATCTTTTTATCAGTGGTTCTAAGTTCGATACTGAGCTGAGGTGGGCTGGCTTCTGTAGGGCGCGAGAGATGCCTCAAGTACGCCTGTCTTTGGATGACAAGTAAAACCGAGGTCCCGTGTGGTGTAAAGCCTGCCCCCCCCCCTGTCGTCAGTGGAATTCCCCAATGAACAGTAGACTGGTGATAAATAAGTACTGTATAGGAGTTGCAGTTTTGGTCGGCAACCGGTAGTGGAAAAACACTGTCCAATACATCACCCTTGTGTCCATTCGGAGCGACAAGATGGTTGCCCGACCCTGCCATAGGTGGAAATGGATTAGGAGTTGGTATAAAGTGAAAAGGTCCCAAATATCTCGAAAAGTACACTCGCCCCGCATAGCCCTTTGATAAACTTGATTTTGGTTAATGAAAGCTGGCATTTTTCTTCACGGGTAGATGAGGCAAAATTTCCAGGTGTAGGAGCTCGCCCCCTGGCGTCGGTAGCATTCCCCAACGAACACTAGACCGACGATAAATAAGCGTAGGGGTGCAGCTTTGGCCGGCAACCGGCTGCAGAAAAATCTATATCGCCCTTGTGTTTATTCAGAGGGACAAGAAGGGTACCCGACCCTGCCATAGGCGGGAAAAGGGTTAGGAGTTGCTTTTTCTCTCAGAAGAATTGCTAAAATGCAATTTAGTCCAGTCGAACTGTAGCCCCTATTATGAATACAGACCCTGGTCGGAGATAGATGGGAGTGGTGGTCTAGAACGAGCAAACCCGAGCCTGCCACAGGCGGAGAAGGGTACTAGGATAATGATGACATGCTGTGTGTGAAACTGCACGTCTCCTTCTGGAGAGGAGTTGTTAATTTGATGTTTTATCGGTGGTAATTAAGAATGTGACGGTTCCTGATATGAAAATGTGATACCAGTCCTATCTTATTATTGTCGTCTGGTTTGAGGGCTGTTTATTCACAAGGCGGTGCTTGGAAAGATTTGGGCGCCAGGTTTTTTCTTTCCTAATTCTTCTGCTTATTTGCTCCTAATGGCGAAGTCTGACAGCAATTTTGAGATGTTGGTGATCCAACCATAAAACGAGACCTTGGACTTGAAAGTCCCTTGTGGTGGTGGCGGTGGTGTCATCGTCACGTGACGCCTGCCTTGCCTCTTCGTGGTGATCACGTGCAAAATAACTCGTTGCTGAAAGACGATCCTTTTTTGTTTTTCTTGGTGTGATCTTTCTCTTAGCGGTCCACCAAGGAGGCTTTTCATACAGTTTACATTTGACTATTGTAAATACGTGGTAGCCCTGCCTCCCCTTTTCGTCATCCCGGTTGTAAAATGACTTTTGATGAAGGACAGTACCGATAACACTCTGCGAGGGCGGGGGCTGGTTCTGAAAGTACGTCATGTCTTTGACACTCCTGAGAAAGAAGTTCTCAGCGACCCCGCCTTTACGCCTATGTACTATTTATGCGTTTTCCACGTGATGTGTCCTGCGTCGCTGCTGATATGCTGCATGTTGAATTAAAGAAATGCTTCAGGGGTGGCCACCTGGCAAGAATAGCTTTTTGACACTATACAGGCAGCTTTTAGGGGCTTCAGCACCTCAGACTATGATGTGAAGTTGTACTTGAAAGCTTAAATTGCGTGGGTCCCCCGGTGAAAAGCTTTTTCCTACCTGATTTTGACATATCACAGGCTACTTTTAAGGGTTGGACCACCTCGGGCTATATGTGTAGGACTAAACCCACGTAGTGCACTGTTGGCCAAAACCCACGTAAAGCAAAAACAGTTTAATATTGCAGGCAGTGGCAAGGGCAGATTGACTATCTTAGGTTTAGTTTGAGAGGGGCGTCGCCGGAGTATCAACCACAACACCTACCACCATCCCCTGGATTCCAGCCAGAACCTTTTAACAGGCTAGGCATTCTTCTGATGCCTTAGTGCTGCACTGGTTATTAGTGAGAACCTGGATCGCTTCTCAGGCCAACTCATTTTTCCTGCAGCCTACTATATATGTAGCGTGACACCGCCTTGTACTGCTGGACATGTCATTGTGTGCACTGGATCGGGACCTAATATGAGGGGATAGTCAGAAGTTACAGACCCCTTCCTGCGTTAAGTGGACTGCAGTTCTGCTCTGATCACTGAAGTTAAACAGAGCAAACCCAATTAGTACTAACATGAGTGGCCGCTTGGGAACACGGTACCGCTAATACCCAAAAATCGCCATAACAGCGTAGTGTCTGTGCAGACTGCATTAGAACTATGCAGAGGACTGGGCTCTAATGACCTTTGCAGTTGAATGGCCCTAAAATTAATCAAAGATGGAATGGTAGCTAAGGGCGCTTGGGTCACCAACTTTTTCAATAAGAAGGATATGCAGTATGTGGAAGAATTACGTACCTTGTCGCTTTCATTGAAAAGATTCTTTGCTTTTTGTCCACCCCTTGAACCCAGACCCACTGCCACACCGCATAGTTCCGACTGCCATTGACCCGTTCGCTACCTATAATTGGGATAGGTATTTATGAGTTCCGGATACCCTGTCGGGCCATTGGTACTGAACTGCCGGATGTCAGCAGCGGTGGTCTTTACGCACCTCTTGTAGTTCACAAGCATCTGCTGATCTTCCTGACCTTGCCAATTACTCTCAGGGAGAGTAAGAGGTCTAAAGGTGTTTGCGAAATCTTAGAGAGCCCTAATGATGTCTGAAATTCTGTTTTCCCTGTCTTCTGGAGTCGTTGCCTTCTGCTTTTATTTTACCTTGCCGAGTGCACGATCTTTCATAATATGATAAATGAGTTTTTCCAAGAAATTCTAGGACTTTCTTCTCAACTGACAGGTTGCTCACCCCAAAACGAGCTCCTGCTGATGACCGCACTCAGTAGGTCCCACTCAAAACTGATTGGTTTATGAAATAATTTGAAGAAAAAAAGAAGTTACCCTAAAATCTTGCCTTTTGGTGGACTTCTCGTCTGGTACCTGAGTCAAGACTAAAGAATTTTCGTGCAGGGCGAACTTGCTTCTGAAGACTGCATTATCGTTCATTAAACTTCCTTTTGTGGAAGGGAGAAAAAAAACGAAAACAGGATGAGAAAGGGGCAGGTGAACGTTGAATGTCCATTTTTTAATGTCAAAAATTGAAGTTGTGCTGTTCCATTCCATGTCTGTGTTCTGAAAGTCATTTTAAGGGCAGTTACCAGTCACCCATGAAAAGCTTTTTTTTCCTACTCACAGGCCCAATTAGAGAATCCGTTTTAGTTAGTCATTGGGGTTATATCAGGTCACTTCATTTTTAGTTTATTGCGCATTTTAAATCAAAGCTGCCATTTCAAGAAACCCTTGATAGAGGCTTTGAATGACGACATTTTCGGAGTAATCTGTGCAGTTCATTACCCGTCTTTCTGGTCACTATTGTCCTGCGTGTCTACAGTACGCCAAACTTGCCAGAAGAGCCCGTGGTATCCAAGTTCGAAATCCTTGGAACTCTGCTTGCTTATAAATGGCAGATTGCGGTTTCGATCCTTAGTCACCTTATTCACTTTTATCTAGGGCAATTACGTATAGGGTGGGAGCGGTGAATTGCGTTGGACACGCCAGTTCTCGTCTGATCAGTGAAGTTAAGCAGCGCAACCCCAGGTAGTACTAACATCGGTGGCCGCTTGGAAAAACTGAGTACTGCTAATACCCAAAAATCGTCGCATTCGTGTAGTGTCTGTGCAGTCTACATAAGAACTATGCTGTGGATGGGGCTCTAATGACCTTGTAGTTGAAGGGCCCTGAAACAACAACAATACGTATAGGGCAATTACGCTTAAAAAACTGCGATGTTAGTAGGGGCTGGATTTGCGCCTGTGTCCAGTTAAACAGCTTATAAACGCGTTGACCATCGAGTAACTTATTACTAGCATGGGACACTGGGTACTTCTAATACCCAAATCGTCCTAACAGCGAAGTGTCTGTACGGACTACATTTACAACTACTGTACTTTGTTCGTTTGTTTTGTTGGTGTTTTAGGGCCCTTCAACTAAAAGGTCATTAGAGCCCCGTCCAGTTTTGGGTATTAGCGGTAGCCAGTTTTCCCAGTCGTCCATCCTTGTTGGTACTAGCTGGGGTTGCGTTCAGAGACGTAGCAACCCATTGGCGATGGGACAAATACCAAGGGCGCGAGGAGCAAGAGGTGTGGGGCGTTGTCATTGTTAGAAATAGCGTGCAGTATAGTGCTGACTTAAGGGCACAATAGTAGATATTTGCAAAGGGCACCAAAAAAATATTGCTACGTCTCTGGTTGCGTTGCTTAACTTCAGTGATCAGACGAGAACTGGCGTGTCCAACGCAATACGCCGCTCCCTTTAGAACTGTGCAATGGACAGGGCTCTAATAATCATTGTAGTTGAAGGGCCCTAAAACGCCGACGAAACAAAGTCAGATGTGTTGCAAACAATGTTGTTGTTTTTTTTGTTCAATAGCATGGTAGAGAAATTGGGTTTGTTGCCAATGAATTAGTTTCCGCATTGTTATCAACACGTGACTTCAATTAATTTGTCTGCTGCCCACTTGAATGTTGACAACATTGTTGACGATTTGGTGGATGTATCAAGTACCTTGCCAAAATTGAAAACCCTTTTGTACAGTAAAACCTGTCTACATTGAGCACTTGCTGTTCCGTTCAGAAGTGCTCAATGTAGACAGTTGCTCATTGTATCAAGGTGAGGCAGCTGGATGAAGTAGCGCCAGCTTCTGTTTTCAATTCTCAAAGTTGTAGTAACACTCAGTGATGGATCCAGCAGCAGATAAGGGGCACTTCAAATATTCAGAATCCCTTAGTATAAATCTAGCTAGCAATTATATTAGGCCCTGTACTGCCCCTTAGACAATATCCTATCTTCAGTGGTTTAGCCAACTGCAGAATGGACAACAGGATTGGACTGGCAGTATAGAAGTGGAGATAGCAGTGCAAAATGTTGGATCAGTTGCATCACTTGAAATGTGCCAACCATTGAGGCACTGATGGGGGAGCCATTGCTTCCCCCTCTATCCAACCTTGAAACACAGGGCGTTTTCCTGAAGCATTGGTCCTGATATACAGCAGGAATCTTTTTCTGTTGCAGAAGCATTCACTTCATCATTAGCACCACTTTTCCTCGGCAGCATTTTTACATTTAATATCATAATTAACTTATTTATCCATGCTTTTATATGAGCAATGGCTCCACATAAAATTCAGCTGCTAACTTTCTTTGCAATACACCATTGGCTTAAATATTCACTTACAAATTCCTTTCACTCCAAATTTAACTCTGTACTTTCGTTTAGCCATGGGAAAGTGTTTGAGTGACGTCTTGAAATCAAATGATTTCTATGGGTGATCAAATAGTTGATAACAATGGGAATTCGCAAAGGGATAATTCAAGGCCCAAATCTTCCAATGTCTGTTGCAAATAGCTTTTCCTTAACTGTTTTATTTTAGGGCCAAATTACAGTGATGTACCATTCATTTTAAAAAGTTCCTAGTTTATTTCAAAAAAGTTCAGAAATAGGCGTTTATGTTCAAACTCTGGGACTGTTTTAGAGTGGTCAATGTACAAAGTATGCAGGTGCTTAATGTAAGTGACATTACATAATGTAATCTATGGGAATGTTTAGTTCCATAGAAATATGTTCAGTGTAGAGAGGTGGTCATAGTATCAAGGTGCTCAATCTGACAGGTTTTGGGAGCGGCGAATTGCGTTGGACACACCAGTTCTCGTCTGATCACTGAAGTTAAGCAGCGCAACCCCAGCTAGTACTGACATGGGTGGCCGCTTGGGAAAACTGGGTACTGCTAATACCCAGAAATCGTCGCATTAGTATAGTGTCTGTGCAATCTCTGCATCAGAACTATACTGTGGACGGGGCTCTAATGACCTTTGTAGTTGAAGGGCCCTAAAACACCAACAAACAACAACAACTGACAGGTTTTACTGTAGTTGTGAAATCTCTGTATCCAACCAATTACCAATGTCCAAAACCAGGGTCCCCACTTAATGAATGCATCTAACCAAGTGGTCTCTCCACCTCACTGACTCAGATCCCCGAAAACAGTAAACACTTGTTGTTTGTGAATCTTTGCAGACACTTTGTTTTCCTCTTATCTTCCTCTAACGCAGTGCTCCGCAACCTTTTCACGCCTATGGCACACCAATGTTCTTCCTAGAATTCCATGGCACACCAAAAGCTTAAATATATAGCAATGGCATAACTAGGGTGGGGTCGCGTCCCACTCCGAGTGCCAGGTATTTAGGGGCGACCAGACTATGGTAGTTTCCTGTTTTTGTTCTTTGAGGAGGTGCAAAAAAATTTCCTTCAGTTTTGGAGCTTCAAATTTTTCACCGCCCTGGAGAACATGAACTCCAATTTATTTTTCAGTTTTACGGCTTCAAATTTTTCACCACCCAGAGCAACATATACTGTATTGAA
The DNA here is from genome assembly GCA_013389805.1 of Trigoniulus corallinus. Classification (NCBI taxonomy): domain Eukaryota; kingdom Metazoa; phylum Arthropoda; class Diplopoda; order Spirobolida; family Trigoniulidae; genus Trigoniulus; species Trigoniulus corallinus. The sequence goes on along the minus strand of JAAFCE010001963.1, from coordinate 16,029,245 downwards.
TATTTCATTGCCAGTATCCTCGTTATTGTGTTTGATCTTTCGAATACTGTATATTGAAACGTTATTTAGTTAGAAAACTATCTAATTTGACTGTGGCACACCTGTATCGGCTCAAGACACACCAGTGTGCCGTGGCAAACCCGTTGCGGAGCACTGCTCTAACGCACCAAGAGTGGGAAACATGCTCTTACGATGTTTGAAACATCAAACATTTTGTTGGTCAGCTCGAGGTGTCAGCTTAGAAACCCATTAAAACAGCCAAAATTTTTGGTGCCCTAACATTGACAACTTTGTTTTTGGTTGATGTCGGTTGCATGTTCGATTTACTGTGTCAGTGGTTCCAAGTTCGATACTGGATAGAGGTGGGTTGGCTTCTTCCGGACGCCAGAGGTCCCGAGTGCGCCTTCCTTTGGATGAAAATTCAAACCGAGACTCCATGTAGTGTAGGATGGAATTTGCGCGTAAAAGAATTCTCTCTACTATGCAACTGGTAGATGAGACGATATTCCCAGGTGTAGGAGCTCGGTGGAGTTCCCCAACGAACAGTAGACCGACGATAAATAAGCATAAGAGTTGCAGCTTTGGTCGGCAGCCGGCTGCAAAATTGCGTTGGACCACACCAGTTCTTGTCTGGTCACTGAAGTCAAGCAACGCAACCCCAGTTAGTACCAACGTGTGTGGCTGCTTGGGGACACAGGGTACCAATAATACCCAAAAAAAAACGTAGTACCAGCATAGTGTCTTTGCAGATTCTGCATTAGAATTATGCAGTGGAGGGGGCTCTAATGATCTTTGGGGCCCTAAAACACCAACAAATCAATCAATCTATCACCCTCGTGTCCATTAAGGTAGTACTGGCATGGGTGGCCGCTTGGGAACACTGGGTACTGCTAATACCCAAAAATCGTCCTAACAGCAAGGTGTCTGTGCAGACTCTGCATTAAAACTACGCAATGGACGGGGCTGGTATAGTTGAAGGGCCTTAAAACTCCAAAGAAACGAAATCCATTCAGAGGTACAAGATGGTACCCCACTCTCCCATATGCAGGAGAGGGTTAGAAGTTATCTCCATCGAAAACGGAATATTGTTGGAATGGTAGAATGTCCGGCATGCTTCTCGTCTACAATGTGTTTTAACATTGTCGTAAATTGAAATGTATTTTATAAGTTTGTTAATGTTGAGCACACATGTTGCCAACAACTGTGAGTGTTGAAGGCGTAGGCTCTTCCCTTATTCATTTGGCTTTTGCCCTTTTATTACTTTTAGTGGGCTTTTGCTATTATTTATTGGCCCTTTACACCACAACCATGTTGATTGTCCTTCTGGGCCCTAATGACCATTGAAGTCGATGGGCCCTAAAACACAAATCGAAGGCGTAGGCAGCGCTCGGCACTGTTATCCATAATGGGTTTTGATCGAGCTCATTGAATTTTTGGTATTGTAAAATATGAACTTTGATTATGACCGGCATTAAGTTTTTTTAACTGAGTTATTTTTATGATCGCTGCTAAATATCGTTAATAATTCTCAAGTTTCCTTCTCGAGTAATTAACGGTATTGGAGAGGAGAGTTCACTGAATGGTATGTTGTAGTATCATATGAATTTCTTTTTTTTTTGGCAAGAATGAGCGTCGCAGGTGGTGAACTTAAAAAATTCAGCCTTTGACACATTAATTTGTGCGGTTCTTTTTCATGTCTGAATCAGTGATGACTTGACACTCGTATCGTTAGAGGCTATTGAGGCAATTCTTTCCCCTCTGAACCCTTGGTGTGAGCCTCTCGACCTTGGAATTCTGAGGCGACTGCACCCTGTTGTGTTGGCATTTATGTCTTTATTATCATTTGGCACTGGTTTCATAAACTATTTCGAATACAACTGTGTATTTGAACTCTGTTACTTGGACTTTAAGGCGGTACGTGACGGTTGGAGGCAAGGTGGTAGCAAGCAATGTTGGAGGGTCTGGATGGTGACATGACACTGGTCACTTTAGATGAATGTCTGCAGTGGAATGTCAAGAGTATGAACACCCCACGGTGAAGCAGTGTAGTAACTACAATTCCGGCCTGGGCGTAAGCTCCATGCTGACCTTGTCGGGGACACTTCTTTCAAGTAAGGCGGAAATCCTACAGACACTTCTTTTATCTGAAGTAAATCCTTGCCACTGATGATGTCATCTTCACAAAATTTGACAATCTACATTTTCCCCCTGTAGGATCTAATGCCTCGTTTACTAATCTTAGTAGAAGATATTAACCTACAGTACCTAAAAGGGTTAATTTTCAGGATAAGAACCCACATTTTCAGAATTCTGTTGTTGCGCTGGTATATCAGATGACAGAACTGATTTCCAAGGGAAACAGGCTTCCAAGGGAGACAGCCTCAGATTGGCAGTTCTTCTGTTAAGTTTTCTGATTCGCTCCTAGGGTTGTGGACATATGGTGGAACACATCTACGGAAAGTTTTTTTTGTGTTTTAGGGCCCTTCAACTACAAGGCCATTAGAGCCCCCCACGGACAGTGGTGCAGTTTTTATAGAAAGAAATGGGCACACTTTTTGGGTTTTCTGTTATGAAAGTGGAGAAAAGAGACAAACAGTTGAACTGTGGGTCGACTGTGGTGTTTTAGGGCCCTTCAATTTCCAGGTCATTAGGTTGCCGTCCACTGCGTAGTTCTGAGACTGCACAGACACTACACTAAAACCCAGCGCAAAATGAGGCGCAGTCTCCGCAGGTGACGCAGTGTGACTAACTATAAATTTCTGTGGCTCACATGATAGCATGTAGTTGCGCATGTTAAGTCGTAGGGTGACATGACTCTGTGCCTGCGCCACGTGACCCTGCGGAGCGCAGTACCAATGCCGCAGTTTCCTGCGTGAAGTTGGCAGGATAATAACAAAAAGCGGTGCGAAGTAGAGATGTTCTCGTATTTGATGCAAGTATGGTGAAAAACTGCGATTCAATGTCCGGTGATTGCCTGCTAGCAGGATTCTGCAGGACTGATACACCCTGCGTCTCATTTTGCGCCTTGCCGAATACGACGATTTGTTTGGGAATCAGCGGCACGCAGTTTTCCCAAACGGCCACCCATGTTAGTACTAGCTGGGGTTGCGTTGCTTACCTTCAGTGATCTGAAGAGAACTGGCATGTCCAACACAATCAGCCGCTCCCTGTGAGGTCGAGACCAGAAGCAAGTTACTGTACTGACAATGGCATATAGGCCTTTGTAATTTTTTTACTGCCTGTAAACTCCACTAGGGGACTTGTTGGTTAAATTTCGGGTGTTATTTTTTTTTTCGTGAAACTTGATGTACAGTTTTTGCTTTCCCGGGTTGTCATTGGTACTCCCAGTTTGTGTTTTGGACAATTAGGCTCTGGGGGAAATGCATGATGGATTCGGTTCCGGCCTGCCGAAGGTAGACAACTTTTTGAACTCGTCTCTCCGCTGTCTGCATTTAATCATATGCGTCGTATAAAAAGCAGTCTGTCTGCTTTAGTTTTTGTAATTTAGTTGCGTAGCTATACTGCAAGCGGAAGACGTGTATCGTGCTGGATGATCTACACCCCTTTTTAAGTACCGTTAATCGAAACAGGTATTTTGAAATCATTAAGTTATGTAGAGCAGTTGTTGCAGTAGTAGGTAACTAATTATCAGTGCGGTAAGCTCGTCTGTAGATTTTTGTTCACCAATTTGAAACGACAGACCGCCGAAATTTGCATCCTTTTGTAAACATTGGCAGAATTAATGGTGAAGTGCATGTGTCCTTAACAGATTGCCGGAAGTGCCTGAGCATGACATGTAAGTACAGGTTTGAAAATAACTGAGATGTGTAGACCAGGATCAGTTTAAATATCTGAAGTCAGTGGCGCCAAACTCATGGTACTGTATATGGTGACAGGTCACCAAATTCGGTTTGAGTCTGCGCACCACAAACAGAATGTCTCCCATAAAATTCTAGTAAGCAAAAGAGCTTAAGCCGAAAGTAATTCATTGGAATTTTACTTCCAGTCACATTCTAGTGTCTGGTGGGGACTTGTGTTTGACATCCCTGCGTTGAATGAATGGAAGAAATGGAGCCTGCATGTTCCTGATTACCATTCAAAAGCCTCTACAAGAGGTCGCTTCATTGCTGACAGTGCTTCATTTCTTTCTCTCTCTGCATTTTTGACAGGGTATCAAACTCGTGAGTAGAGTTGTGACGTTAAAAAACCGAACGACATCGTATATCATAACTGAACTTGGTTGCCATAGCTCACAGAGTGCATATTTCATTCCTGAACTTGTAACGACATTTGATCCTTTTCATAGGACAAAGTCCTCAGTAGTACTCTTGTGTAGGCCGAAGTTGACAGCTGTCCAATGGATGAATGGGTTTTAGTTTGTCCTACTGAAATATGACTTGGACGAACATCACAGTGTTGTTTCTTTGAGAATAAGTTTTTCTAGGAATGCCAGGTTACCATTTACCAAAAAAAAGTCAACATTGGCATACTTGTCAAAAGTTTCCAAGCGGCATTAACATTTTTAGCATTGCCTTCCAGTATCCTCCACCTAACAAATTCTGCGAGCGCAACTGATACCTGTGTTGCAAACTGCGCCTCTACCAAAAAGGTTGAGCGGCTGTATTGCGCTGGACACCCTAGTTCTCGTCTGATTACTGAAGTTAAGCAACGCGCAACCCCAGCTAGTACTGGCATGTGTGACCCGCTTAAGAACACTTGGTACTAACTAATACCCAAAAATCATTGTAACAGCGTAATGTCTGTGCAGACTGCATTAGAACTACGCATTGGACGGGGCTCTAATGAACACTGGAGTTGAAGGGCCTTAAAACGCCAAACATTTTTTGATGCTCTCACAGCTGTTGAAATACTGCTGATCCTCAAGGAACCGAATTTCACAGCCATTCTGACAAAAACACTATACTGTCATATAAGTGCTTGAAACTATAGGCCCCTTAGACGTTCTGCTGAACTGTTGCGTAGGAGCCCAAGAGGTCTTGCTGCTCTTCAGCTGGTGAAGATCACTGTCCTGTTTTTATTTTTACGTGTTCCTGTAATGCACCTTCAATTCTTGTCTCTCCGTCAGATTTTTTGAAATCGAGTTATCTCAGAATGATTCCACCCGCCTTGGTGGTGGAGTTGGTACCACGCTTGGTAACTGCGTCAGTAGTTCTAGATTTAATACTGGACCGAGGTGGGCTGGCTTGTTTCGAGCGAGGGAGAGAGGCCTTGAGTGCACCTTCTTTCGGATGAGAATTAAAACCGAGGTCCCGTGTGGTGCACGATGGCAATTGCACGTAAAAGAGCCCTCTCTACTATGCAACGGGTCGATGAGGCAAAATTTCCACTTGCAGGAATGCTCCAACGAGCATTTTGCCCCGGCTGTGGAAAAACGCTGTCCAATATATCGCCCTTTTGTCCATTCAGAGGGACAAGATGGGTATCGGAGCCGGCCATTGGTGGGAAATGGGTTAGGAGAACTATAAAACTGGTGGAAAATTACTGGATATAGCCAGTTTGGAGATGAAAAAGCTCTTGTTGATGTTTGCCATTTTGTTGTACGAAACGCTGACAGGAGCAAATACTTGCTGTAGTTGGTGTCCTTTGTGTCAAGCCGCTCTAATAAATGGCTTGTCATCTGTCAACCCTCGCCAGTTTTGCACCCTAGGATTCTGGCATTGTTCAGACTTAAAAGTGACTCTTGCTTTTCAACTCACTTAATGGCACTATTTAAAATGACAATATAAGCTCTAGAAAATGGAGTTCTGATATTGTAGACTGGGAGAGCGGAGAGGGGGAAGGGAAGGGTGAGAGGGGGTGAGCAGAACATAGTGCAGGGTATCTCGTCCAAGTGGAAGAGGACTCCTGCATAGGTGTGTAATTGACATGTGAAAACGTGATCGTGCTAAAAGTATTTCTGAATAGCGACACCAGGCTGATATGTAAAGAATACGTTGTCCACACACCATGGTTAATGTTTTTATAGTTGTTAATTGACTCGTATCGATTAAAGAAACTGATTTGATTCGTTTCTGTTTTTGTTCATTTACAGTTACAACCAGTTTAGCAGCCCTCACTTCAAGTAGTACTTCAACGCCTTGGATAATGTTGACTCCGGAAAGTCCAGATGTGCTGTGGATTCTGGTGGTGGCATTCATCGTTTCGTTTCTCTTGGCATTTGGCTTAGGTGCCAATGATGTAGCCAATTCATTCGGTACATCGGTAGGGTCCAAGGTACTGACATTAAGACAGGCCTGTATCTTGGCTACCATCTTTGAAATTGCTGGAGCTGTACTCGTGGGTAAGTTACTGTTGCTCCTCTCTTTGCCAGTGCCGTAACGAGGGCGTGGGGAAGAAGGCGACTGCCCCAGGCGCAACTGGGTTTGGGGCACAAAATTTTTAAGTTTATTTGTCATTTTTGGGTTACGGGGAGGCGCAAGTTAGACACTTGCCACAGGCGCTTCATACTCCTGTTACGGCACTGCTCTTTGCACTTACAGAAATGCTACGCTATTGTTTGATAATTTTTTTCTGCAAACTCGGTGTTGGATTACTTGCTGTTAAGAATATACGGTTTGACCTATTATCGGTGCAAATTTAGGAAGTTAAGTTCGAGGTTGACCAAACCCCTTTTTTGCCTTAGTTGCGTTTAGTGATGCATAGCCATGCCAAAACTTTGCAGTGACGTCATTGAAGAGATCTTTTAGCCTTGTAAGAAACGTCAGACCTCAACTGTTATTACATTTCTAAATGCAATGTCCTAGACTAGGTAGTGTAGTTTGGTTAGTTGATTTAGAACTTAAAGGGAGGCTGTATTTCGTTGGACACAGTAGTTCTCGTCGGATCACTGAAGTTAAACAACGTAACACCAGCTAGTATTAGCATGGGTGAACGCTTGGGAACACTGGGTACTTCTAAAACCCAAATCGTCATAACAGCGTAGTGTCTGTGCAGACTGCATTAAACTTACCCAGTGGACGGGGCTGTAATGACCATTGTAGTTTAAAGGCCCTAAAACACCAATGAAACAATGCCTATAGGACTAAAAATGCCTTCAGGATCTTTCCTCTTTAGCCCGAGTTCACGATTAAAATGCTATGTGCTCGGAATTAGACTTGGTCAGTGGATGGCTCTGGCCCGTCAGCATCATACAGACCAGTGTTGGGTCGTGAGCTGAATGAAGTTGTCAACCTCTGCAATAGAGGACTGCCCCTGGACATTATGCACTCTGTTGACTATTAGCAGCTTTATTATCTCACATTTGCTGTGCCGTTGCTATACCCTCCCAGGGTCTCAAGAGTGTCTCTTACTTTTCATTTGAATGCTCTGAATGCCAAGGTTGCTGACTCTTCCATGTCTGGAAATGGAGTGCCCTGTGTTTACTGTAGTACTGCTTCAGTCCCGCTTTGAGATTATTTATGGGCGCAGGTATTTATAGGTTCTAAAATGAGCTCTTAATGAAACTGCGTCAGTCACCGAAACCTTACCTTTTATTCAGCAGAGGACTTTAATTAAGATGGGATGACGATGCTAACTTTTTCCTGCCATAAAAAAAAATGGGTTTGTAGATTGTGATTGGCGTCCCCTGAGTTAACAATTGGAGTTCTCATTTTACATTGTTCTGCACTTTTTGGCCAAAAATGTTTTTGTCATACTTGGCAGTGGATCATTTCAGTGTGGCAAAAGGTAAAGTTATGCAGGTGTAGTGAACAAAGTTGTCGTTTATTAGCTTAAACGCTGATGAGATCTCGTCTGTCGCCAACCACCGTCTGTTTTACGATTGGTTGAATTTTTTCCCCTACCTCGTATACCTATATTTTGGATAGGGTTCAACTCACCTGACATTAAATTTCGCTTTGTTTGCTCTTCTGGTGAGGGGGGCCTATTTGACAGATTGGCAAACCAACGCGAGTTTTATTAAATTGTCATATGTGCATGCTTGTGTGTCAGCAAGAATTCTACAAAAACACTTTGTATTTGTCATGCTTGATGAAATCCTGAGCCACGCATTGCACTGCCGTTTTTGAAATCTTGAAATGGAATTTCAGAGAGGCACTACTGCTGTCCCTCATTTGTCTTGTCAGTTGCTAATTAACTGAAATGAGTAGTAAGTTATGCTGGAGATACAGACATATGCAGGCACAGAGGGAGAGGACACGTAGTGACAGACAGACGCACACAGAGACAGGCAGACAGACACAGGATGAGAGGCAGACAGACACAGGATGAGAGG
>JAAFCE010001963.1:15947812-16021002 GCA_013389805.1 Trigoniulus corallinus | reverse complement strand
CAGACAGACACGCAGAAAGGGAGAGAGACAGACAGACAGACACGCAGAAAGGGAGAGAGACAGACAGACAGACACGCAGAAAGGGAGAGAGACAGACAGACAGACACGCAGAAAGGGAGAGAGACAGACAGACAGACACGCAGAAAGGGAGAGAGACAGACAGAGACAGGCAGGCAGACAGAGACTGAGGCAGAGAGACAATTAAAGAAGTACACACTCAAAGGAGAGGGATAGCAATCACAATTTCAGTTTAGGGAAAGTATATTTGGAGACAGGCGGGTATATGCGGAAGCAAGCGGAGTGGTGACAACGTATTCACCCAGAAACTGCGCCACACTTTTATCTCTCACCCAAGGGAACACGTATTACATGCTTCCTTCCCGCCTGAAAGAAGCCACTTTCGAACGTAAAGCACGCATGTGTGTTGACGTGTGCGCACGTTCCGAAGCGATTGTATGCCAATTAAGTTGCTATTTAATTGTTAGCACGTCATCCCGAGAGTTGTCGCCTCTTGTCTGTTGTCCATGAGAGGAAGTAGTAGTTTCATTGTACTAGGGATCCTTTATATAACATTAGAACAAAGGCCAAAAGTTCCCCCTGATTGAAGCTTTTAGGAATGACTGTGGAGATTGTGGTGATGCCTACCTCGTGGATTATATTAGGAATAACGGAATATGGGCGCTGGTCTTCAATGTGGCAGTTGCTGAATGGAGTTAACGTTGCTTGAACACCCACCTAAGGCCCCTCAACAATACCGGAAGTGCGGGCAATTCAAAGTACAGAATTTTGTGTTACTGGGTTTCTACAGAAAGGGGTACTGTGTGGCAGACGTCGTTAAAAAGGTTTGACGAAAAGTAAAATTATATTCCAACTTGTTCCCTCTTCCGCTCTCAATCAGGTTCGATCCTGCCCCGTCAAATCGCATAATCGTGATGAGGTACAGTTTCTAGTAGAGGGAACGAAGTGGGCTTGATGCGCTAGTCTGTGGTTGCAGATGCTTTCGGTCGATGTGCCCTTTCTTCCTTTAGATGGGAAATAAAATCGTGGATCTCTTGTGGTGTGTCCCGAGGTCACCTGCACCCAAAAAAGCCCTTTTGGCATAGAGTAATAGGCAATATTTCCGGGCATTGGAGTTCTTGCCTTCGACCAGTTGAGACCGATATTGACTGTGATGGAAGTTTATCAAGTGGGCCTTCGCAGACGCCAGGGTTAAGAACCACTGTCTTGGCACTACAGTTGGAGTTGTCCTTGATGGGGTAGCTTGAAGGCCACTTTGTGTCAAGGTGTATTTTTATTATGCACAAAAAATAGACTGAGAAGACCAAAGAAATTCGACATGCCGATGGCCTCGAGAATTAAAAAAATGTGATATTTACGGTTCCTTTCCAACGGTCGTGACAACGGTGTCACCTTAATTTGACCATGTGCAGCCATAATTCATTTTATCAGGTTATCTCATCAGACTTGTTCATGTAAGAGAATTCATTTAAAATTTAAAGTTGACCTAATCTAAATGATATCGTACTAACTCAGTCGAAATATAATCCTTTGGTTTGAAATTAAAAAAAAGTGGAAAAATTTGGTCATAAATTTCATATCTATTTATCAATGGAGGAAGAATTAATTAGATATACGATTGAAGCTGATTTATGGATTACAGTAGCTCCAAGTTGTCGTTCTTGAAACCCATGGGTGTCCGACATTTTAATTTTTTTCACATGGAAAATGTCATATGTGAGGTCCAAGTACATGTATAAGGTCGCCAAATTTTGGAAGAATCAACATAACGCTGGCCTTCAGGTGTCGGCAGTTTGTTTTGCCGAGAACTCGCAGGCTTGCACTTCACCCACAACTACCAGTATCAGCAAACTGCAGAAACGAGAACGGTTTTTTTTTGGCTTCAGAAATCACCCAATTTTTGAAAATGAATTGGGACAACCATTTTTCGAGAGTGGTATTTGATAGGTTCAACATAGGAACGATCTTGAGCGGCTATATTGCATTGGGCACACCAGTTCTCGTCTAATCACTGAAGTTAAGCAACGCAACCCAGCTAGTACTGACATGGATGGCCGTTTGGAAAAACTGGGTACTGCTAATTCCCAAAAATCGTCGTAACAATGTAGTGTCTGTTCAGACTCTGCATTGGACGGGACTCTAATGAAATTTGTAGTCGAAGGGCCTAATACACTAACGAAACGAAAGGGAACCATCTTTTGGGTAGGCGAAATGCGTTTGCCTACCGAGTGTCGGACTCCTATTGCAGGACTACTGACTATAGCACCTACCATGACTTCCGACTAGACCTTTTGTCGTGCTTTTAAGTTTTCACTGGTTATTAGGCTGAGCCTGGGACGCTTCTTAGTCCAGCTCATTCTTCTTTTCACCTAGTATGCCCTCGACATATTGGAAGGTGGTGTTGATGGTGTCAGTAGTCAGGTGACCCACCTGCAGCTTCAGCGTCCACCCTGACTAAAGCGTAGAACGTGTGATGGACGTAAAGACGTTAGTACTTCCACCACTAGTCTTCTGCTCTACCTAATCGGCACTTTGAAGCAAGGCCCAAAAGAGCGTTGGGATTCTGGGGTGAAATTCCTCGCGTCCAGGATTCATAGACACACAGATATTAACTCACAATTTATTTTTTATACACTGTGAGAGGACAGTGCTGGAAATCAGTCCTAAGCTAGGTAATAAATTGTCCCAATATCAAAATCTCCAACTAAATCTTCAGAATTGGGGGTGGGTTCTATATAAAGGTTGTCCCCGGCTTTTCCCCGATGCAGAATAAATATTACATTCGCTGGTGTGAGGTTATTTGTAGATTGGCCCTGTATATTTAATAATGTGTGTTGATGTTACCTACAAGTTTAAGGAATCCTTTGTTTACCTAAAAGACACTCATAGTTGGGCAAGATGCTAATTGTCTTAGCTCATTCACAACCTATGCTAGGCAGTGACAGGTGCAGTTCAAGGTACAAAATATGTCCTCTTTGAACTTTCTGAATTGCGTCAGTTAATGACACAAGTAAATCATCGTGCCTCAATACCAATGATGATTTGGGGAAAAACAAACCTCACACCTGCCCTTCAAATTATGCGTGTTGTTCTTAAGCAAGTAGTCGGTGCTGAGCGTCTGAGTCAGCAGTTCCAGATTCGATCCTTGACAAAGGTTAGTGGCTTCTCTCACGAGAGACGTAGGCTCCCAATATACCTTCCGTTGGATGGGATGTTTCAAGGATGTATGATGTCACATGCACACAAACCAACTACTAATCCTTTTCCCGCTTATGGCAGGGTCGGGTATCCGTTTTTGGGCTTCTGGATGGATACATGAGCGATCTTCTGGACGATATTTGTACGCAGACGCCAGCCGACCACAGTTGCAACCCCTGTGCTTATTTATCGTCGGCCTGCTGTTCGTTGGGGCACTCCACCGAGCTCCTACATCTGAGGATTTTGCCTCTTCTACCCGTTACATAATAGAAAGGATTCTTTGACGTTCAATTGACATCGTACACCACACAGGGCCACAAGTTTACCTCCATCCGAGGGGGGGGGGGGGCTGTATTGCGTTGGACACAACAGTTCTCGACTGATCACTGAAGCAGCAAGTACTGACATGAGTGGCCGCTTGGCAAAATTGGGTACTGCTAATACCCAAAAATCGTCGCATTAGTGTAGTGTCGGTGAAGACTCTGTATCAGAACTACGCAGTGGACGAGGCTCTAATGACCATTGTAGTTGAAGGGCCCTAAAATACGAACAAAACAAAACCCATCCAAGAAAGGTGAACTCGGGATCTCTCGCCCCACCTCGATCCAGTATCGAACCTTTACTTCATGAAAAGTATCCTTGCTTCATGGAGTAAAATTTCCAGTTGAAAGGAGCTCGCCCTCTGGAGTTGGTGGAGGACTGTTCCCCAACAAAGAAAAAATGAACCGACGATAATTAAGCATGGCGTTTGCAGTAGAACCGGCTGCGAAATTTGCTGAATTTTTCGCAGTGGGTCAGAGCTGGTCATTTGATCCTACCACAGACAGGAGAAGGGTTATATTGATTAGAAAATGCTTCTATCTTAATTCATTTCTAAAATTTAGGCAACTGCAGGTCGATAATAACGATATCTTCTTATACATAGGTTATAAAGTTTCGGACACGATACGGAAAGGCATCATTGACCTGGCCATTTATCAAAATGGGGAAAAGGAACTTATGTTGGGGAACTTAGCAGCCCTCGTTGGTAAGATAGCCGAATCTCATTTTGATACGTTGGTCTAACAACTTACTACACACGAGTCCTCTTTTGTTGTAGGTTGCGCAATTTGGCTGTTATCGGCCACGTTTTTGAAGCTTCCGGTTTCTGGAACTCACAGTATTGTAGGTGCCACCATTGGTTTCTCCTTAGTTGCGCATGGAGTTGCTGGAATTCATTGGATGACTTTAGTCAAAATTAGTAAGCATAAGTTCTTTTTTTTTTTTGATTGTCGTAAACTGTTAACCACACAGGAGCGGATCTACATAGGGACTAATAGGGCTAAAGTCCTGGGCCCCCAAGTGTCAATTTTAATCAGTGTAACATTATTGGACTTCAATAAGCCATAGGCCCAGCGAAAACCTAGATCCTCTCCTGTATCCACATGCTGTTTGTCACAAACTTTTCTTGTATCTTAGTCGTATCCTGGTTCATCTCACCTCTCATGTCTGGAATAATTTCTGGAAGTTTGTTCGCTGTGATTCGCAAGTTTATTTTAAACAAGGCAAGTATCCGAGTGAGATTGAATTCCTTGTACTGGATAATGTCTGATGTCATGTCATTTCTTAGGAGAATCCTTTGGAACCTGGTCTTCGATCCCTACCATTCTTTTATGGTATAACTTTGTTTGTGAACGTATTCTCAGTAGTTCATGATGGCTCTTCTTGTAAGTTTCTTCAGTTTGTTGTGGTTAACATCTTGTGGTCCAAGTATTAAGTAATGATGACAATGGTTCTTTAGTACTACGCTTCAATGTTATCCCTTGGTGGGGTGCCATAATTGCTAGTGTGGGTGCTGGCATTCTTGCAGCCGTCATTGTCGCTCTGTTTGTAGTTCCATGGATGCGCAAGAAGATTTTAGGTATGTCTTTATCTATACTTGTTACTTACTGTTAAAGATGATCGGTTATTAGACTGCAGTCTTGGGCTCTTCAGGTGATATTGCTGCGCAGAACAAAACTGTTAACTTCACTGTTGAAACTCCGCGTGCTGGTAAGTGAGAACTGACTCCTAAGTCACTTTTTTTTTTGGCAAGAGACAAATGTCGATGTGTAACTTGTCTTATAATGATTAGGAACGCCCGAAGAATCCAAGGCTATTTCTTTGGAAGATGTCAGCTCTTGTAACAAGAACAATGACAGCAAGTCAATCAATAACACTTCCACCACTTATCATTTTCCTACTCCTGTTGACACTGTGATTGATGTACAGAATAACAGTAGCAAGGAGAATGGTAACTTTCAACTCATTCCCAATTCGTTCAAGAATGGGTTCTCGTCACTCAAGGTAAGTCTAGACGTTCCATATTTGAAGCTTTTAACAGTGGTTAAAGGGTTTCTTGCTGCTTTTCTATCTCTCTTTCTCTTTGTCCCAGCCCTAACGAATCAGTTTCCGTTTCATCTGCCTAAATTACCCACCTTGTTTTTTTTTTCATTAAATACCTCTTTCTTCTTTTTTGTTCCTCCTCTCTTTCTTATGTTTTCTTTATTCTCAAATATCGCTTCTGATCTGTCACTTGTAGCGTCATGTAATAAAAGACTGTTCTGAGAGCGTTGCCAGGCCTTGAATGTCTAAAGTTAAAACTTGCTGAGACTTTCTTGACCACTCTTTGGAAGCATAAGCTATGAATATATGGAATGTAGTGGAATAATGCGTCTGGCAACCTGTTTGTGTCAGAAATGTTTTTGGAGAGGGGCAGCACATGTTCTCGGACACTAGTCTTTTATCACCAAACTTTGTGATTATTATTTTTTTTAAATTGTGTGAAATGTGTGTTTTTGGTAATCAGGTAAGAGAGTCGTCTAAAAGTTTGGTGGGGGATTGATTTCTGCTTACGTGTACAATGTTGTTCATGAATTCCAGGATTCTGCTGTGCCACAGTGTGACACATATTTGAGGGCATATGGTGCCGCCAAGGTGACACCAGCCGCTAATGGGTTGCATGATCTGACCAGTCCCGATAGCGACGCGTCGCTGGGTGGGTAAAACCGTGTGATCTTCTCCACTCCAGGTGTAGGTGGTTGTTCCTCACCCAATTGTGTGGTGACCACTTGTTCATCCGCACATTTGTGTTTCTTTTCTATTCGTCATTCTTGTACTTTCTTTCTTTTCTATACTTGTTTCTAATTGTACACCATCCTGGTGTCTGATTGAAACGAGAGTGCACATATCTCCCCCTTCTCTGTGGGAGGTCTGAGGCTTCTCGTGGGTGATTTTTTGTATGTCATGAAGTTTACCTTGTCTGCATACATTGTTTATTGGTACTGATACTGTTTGTGAATCCTCTATAAATCATTTTAAGATCAAAACGTTCAGTAAGTAGTGTCTTGGAATGCTTTAGGATTGCTCTGAATGTTTGGCCTACATCAATGCCATGCACGAGTCTGTTGTGCCCTGCAGATCTACGGCTGCTTTTTAGCATGTTTCAGAACTGCTATCATAATTTTCAGTAGATTCATGAATGACAGGTTTCAAATCTCTGTTAAATATTGACTTCAGCTGCTGGAAAAGTCGATTCTGTATCTGCCTGGTGCACAGGTGGACACTGGAAGCACTTCCCAGCTGTTGGCAACATTTCTTAAGAACCATTGCTGTTCTATGCCATCTCGTCACCGTTTGCCCTTTGAAAGTCGTTGGTCTTTTGTACAGAAGTTTTGTAGTTTCCAAATAACTTTTATGCATGGCATCGAGATAGACCAGTGTTCATGGTTACAAGCAGTTAGAGAATTTAAAAGATGCAGTTCCACCGGCAGGAACAGCCAAATACTTCTCATCCTCACAGTACTTTTTATACTTTGCATTTCGTTGAAATGCGAACAATAAGAATTTTCAAAATTGAATTTGGCTTCTACTTGGCCGTTCCTACCAACTGGCATCTTACCATAATTTGGAGGGTGAAGCTCTTCACTCCGACCCTGTGTTTCACTAGACCCCCGCTACCCCACGAGAGCGGCTGTATTGCGTTGGACACACCAGTTTTCATCTGATCACTGAAGTTAAGCAGTGCAAACCCAGCTAGTACTGACATGGGTGGCCGCTTGGGAAAACTGGGTGCTGCTAATGCCCAAAAATCGCCGCATTAGTGTAGTGTAGTGTCTGTGCAGTCTCTGCATTAGAGCTGTGCTGTGGACGGCGCTCTAATGACCTTTGTAGTTGAAGGGCCCTAAAACACCAACAAGCAACAACCCACCTAGTACTAGAATATGTGACCGCTTGGGAACACTGGGTACTGCCAAATACCCAAAAATCGATGTAATAGCGTAGTGTCTCTGCAGATTCTGCATTAGAACTATGAAGTTGGCCGGGGCTGTAATGACCATTCTAGTTGAAGGATCTTAAAACACCAACGAAGATTCCTAGATTCTTTAAATTGTTTCCGTTTTGGTCCCTTTCAAATATGATAAGGATTTAGTAAGGTCTATATAAGTTTCCGGCTGCTGTCACTAGACGATAGTGCCCTAGTTCTCTTGTGTCATTGAGATTTATCATGACTTGTTCAGGAGAAGAACCCTCCTCAGTGGCGCAGAGGTAGCGTTGTCGAGCGTTAGTAGTTTCCAGGTTCGATACTGGATATAAGTGGGTTGGCGTGAGACCCCGAGTACTCCTTCCATCGGATGAGAAGTAACGCTGTGGCCCCGTGTGGTATACTATATCATTTGCTCCTAAAAGAACCTTCACTTCTATGCCAAGAGATCTCACAAAACGACCCGGTTTAAGTGCTAGACCCCTAGTATCGGTGAAGTGCCCCAACGAGAGCAGTAGGTCGATGATAAAGAAGCATAATAAGGGTAGTAGCTGTTCTCCCAGAAGGGCAAAAATGGGTTCCCGACCCTGCCAGGGGTTGGTAAGTGGTTTTTTTTTTTTTTTTTGCACAACTGGTTCACGGGAGAAAATTTGCGCAGGAATATGTGTGCTCGCGAATTTTCATTAGAGACCTGCGAGCTTGGATAGAATTGTAAAATTTTAGTAAAGGAAGTACTAAATCCGGCTCTGTATTTAAACCCAATGATGGGGAAAGAACGGGTTAATTGCCACTACTAGGCGGACCTTATGAACCACTGCTCTAAATCCTAAACGCATTCCATTCTGTCTTGTCATTCATTAGCAGAAAATAATTTTCGTCTTTCATTTCGTTTGTTTTGATTACCACCTAATTAAATGTTTCATGTACCAATCCCAGATAATATTACCGTTAACGAGGGGGGCAGGGAAAGGGAAGAGGTTCTAATAATATTGGTGTATGATATGTATGACATGGATCGTTTTCTTCTCCTTTGGGGGATAAATCGACAAGTTTTTTATTTTCATGGAGGAAAAATGAACCACTGCCTGGAAATACTCAAAAGTGACCTGAAAATGTGACTGTGTAGCGATCGTGTTGATCACCACCTTAAATCATTCTTTAATTTCTTGAATTTGGATAACAGAACTTTTCATATTTTGGAAGAATGGTTTAGCATTTTGCGTCACCGATTTGCACGATTTATTTACCTTTTAACTGAAATTTATGCGTTGCATTTCTTCAGATGTTGCTGTTGAAATTGCTATAAAGTTGTCAGGACACTTCTCTAAATTTTGTAGCTGGCCCTTAAATGTTCAATCGGGTCAAGATCACGCGTTTGTCGAATCATGACGAAACTAACTTCTTGCAAATGTTGTTTTGGTAGTTTGTCCTCGAATTGAGCAAATCCACGTTACTGAAAAGAAGGTAATGAAATTGGTCACCAGTTGAGATTAATATTTATTTTAGTGTGATAAGATTTGTTTGAGTCCTGGGAGTGGTTTCGTCCATGAATTTTGATTTTGTTAATGGTAATTCGGAAAAGAAATTCTTGATTAGTTAACACCCCTGTTATGCTGGTCTGAGATTAAAAGCAAAGCATTTGACAAAAATTGTCACGCGAAATTGTTTTCTGAAACGAAAATAATGGCGTTTATTTCTTTTGTTTTTAATGTCAGCCTCTGTACTGTCGAAATTAAATTACCTATGACAGGGCCCCAAGATGGGAGCGGTTGTATTGCGTTAGACATACCAGTTCTCATCTGATCACTGAAGTCAAGCAACGCAACCCCAGTTAGTACTACCATAGATGGCCGTTTGGGAACACTGGGTACCGCTAATACCCAAAAATTGTCTTAACGGCGTAGTGTATGTGCATACTCTGCATTAGAACTACGCGGTGGACGGGGCCACGAATGATCGTTGTAGTTGAAGGGCCCTAAGACGCCGACAAATCAACCTCAAGATTCTATGTCTGGGATTTCAACACACTCCCCAGCGTGTGTCAAACTTGATACCACGGATTCACAAGTAACGGGGCCATCAGTTAGAGGGAGCGGCGAATTGCGTTGGGCACACCAGTTCTCGTCTGATCACTGAAGTTAAGCAGCGCAACCCCAGCTAGTACTGTCATGGGTGGCCGCTTGGGAAAACTGGGTACCACTTTGTATCAAAAATTGTCGCATTAGTGTAGTGTCTGTGCAGTTTCTGCATCAGAAGTACACAGGGGACGGGGCTCTAATGACCTTGTAGTTGAAGGGCCCTAAAACACCAACGAACAAATAAACAAAGCCATCAGTTAGAGAGCAAGAACATACCGTGTGGTGCAAACCAGTAGCAATTTTTGCTGAACCATGAAAAATTGTCCCATTCTCTGTCCTTCATATTTTCATGTCACAAAAATGTCTTTTTTTCTTTGTATGTTTGTATGTTAATCTCTTTTTTTGTCATGTTTCCATTTTGATCTTGCTGATGTTGGAGTGTAGTCGTTTTTATTATCTTAGGTCTTCGCTACAACAGTTCGGCAGCACCATTGTTCCACAACAGTGCTCCCAAAGATGATGTTGTTGCAACTATGGTAAACTACGATTCTGACCATTACGTTTGTTGCACCCAGCCATACATATTCACAACTGCACGTTTTCTGTCACTTTGATTGGCTTTTTATCACATCTTTCATAGCTGTCAAATTTTGTTTGTACTGCTGCTGCTGTTGCATGCATCAGTGCAAATTTCAGATTGTTTTTTATTTTTCGTTTTCGTTCCTTTTTTTCAAAATTGCATCTTTCTGCAAATTCGGGCATGAAACCTTTTCTTGTCTTTAGTCGGTAAAGATGGGGTATTTCTTTCCAACTTCGAGAATTTTGCGTGAGGTTCTCTCATCAGTTGGCTTTCTTTCCAAATTGGATTTTACTTTCTTGGCTTTGGGATTCCTGACATCAGTTTAAATTTCTTTACTGAAATGCTTCACGTGATAAACCTGTGCTGTATTTTAGAACTAAATTTCACATTGGACGTCAGTCGACGATTTGTTATCCGTTGATCAGATTTCGGTGTCATTGCGATGGGAGCGGCCTATTGCGTTGGGTACACCAGTTCTCGTCTGATCACTGAAGTTAAGCAACTCAACCCCAGGTAGTATTAACGTGGATGCCCGCTTGGGAAAACTGGGCACCACTAATACCCAAAATGCGTCGCATTATTGTAGTGTTTGTTCAGGCTCTGCATTAAAACTACGCAGTGGACCGGGCTCTAATGACTTTGCGGTTGAAGGGTCCTAACACCCCAACAAAATAAGTCATTACGATTATTCAGTTCGGTATTCTATTCCTGTACCTGGATGTGATTTTACCTTATAAATCAGGGGTGTCAAAATGGCGGCCCGCGCAGTCGATACCATGTAGTATGCATATGCGGCCTGTCGCTCAGAAGCGAACCGAGAGGGGACAGTAGTCTCGGGGCGCAGTTGCAAGGGGAGCCATGGGCACTCTGACCCCAAGGCAGCGCGTATGTTACCGATGTTGCCATCGAGGTACGCCAGTTTGACATGCCTGTTATAAACTGAATGGCCTCTTAGGTAAACTGGGTACTGCTAATACCCAAAAATCGTCGCGTTAGTGTAGTGTCTGTGCAGTCTCTGCATAAGAACCATGCTGTGGAAGGGGCTGTAATGACTTTTGTAGTTGAAGGACCCTAAAGCATCAACAAACAAGCAGTCGGGCCTGCGGTTTCTAGCTCTCCACTCCGCATGTCTCCCACTACTAATTCCTTTGTTTCTCCTGTAAGGGTCCCCTCATTCGATGCCCCTTTTCTTGATAAAACTGCTTTTACTGAGGGTGCCCCAGCCAAGCTTCTGGAACCCACAGGAATATTGGACCGGTTGTGTGTGGGGGGGGGGGAATGCTGGCCTATCCCACATAAATTGACCTTCTCCGTCATAGTTGGGAAATTAAATTGGTTTCATAACTGGGAGTTAGGGAAAGGCCGCCCATTTTGAGTGGTGAGGTAAATGAGTGAACTAACAATTTGCAAAATTTAATGGAGTTACTAAAGTTCCTTAATAAAATCTCATTTCAGACCTTGTTCAGCTACGCCCTGTTGTCCCTATGTCCTTTTGTAGGTTGGCACTACTGGAATGCTGATTGCAGTTATTGAAACCGGATATTTTGTAGTCATTACAGGAAATGTTGGCACT
Organism: Trigoniulus corallinus; assembly: GCA_013389805.1. Taxonomy (NCBI): domain Eukaryota; kingdom Metazoa; phylum Arthropoda; class Diplopoda; order Spirobolida; family Trigoniulidae; genus Trigoniulus; species Trigoniulus corallinus. The sequence continues at coordinate 16,009,273 of JAAFCE010001963.1, read as the reverse complement.
GTGCAGTTGTTTGTGGCTTTAGTCCATTTTATGCTGTTTGAATGCGTTCTTTGCATCATAGTTTAAAGGAGAAAATTCCATTTGAAACTGTTTGATTTTGTTCTGTTAACCCGAATGCTCTTTGATTGATTTGTTCCTGATTGAATGTACTTCTTCATAGCATCACGTTGCTCGCTTGCAGCATTTGCATGTTTGGAAATGCTTCTGTATGACATATTTTGCACGTGTCACTTGAATGATTTTCTTTTCTATTTGCTGATTTCGAAAAAGATTCTTTTCCAGTGATGTAAAAATCGTTTTAACGCTCTTGCAGTTTAGTTATTTTATTAACCGAATAGGTAATGTTGATACTCAGTAATTAATAGTTAGTTAATTGTTTGATTTCAGGGCGAAGCCGATGATTCTGATGTGAAAGTGGCTGATGGAGACAAACCAGAAACTGCTCGGTTATTCACTTTCTTGCAAGTGCTCACAGCTACTTTTGGTTCGTTTGCTCATGGTGGAAATGACGTCAGGTAAGCTATGTCCACACTGGTGTGGACGCAGTGTTTTAGACGTGTAAGTTGACACCAACCCTGAAAGTCCTAGTACCTTTTTTTGGCCAGTTGATATTTGATGCTACTGTTATGTAAATTCATTTGTTGATGTAATTAATTGTTTTTGACAAACAATTTATTTATTATTTTCACTTGTTCCTTTCTTGGAACATCCGCCTCGGCGGCGCAGGAAACACTGTGCAGGATTTTCTGCGTCAGTGGTTCCAGGTTCAATACTGGATCGAGGTGGGTTGGCTCCTTTAAGGCCAGAGGCCCCAAGTGCACCTTCCGTCGGATGAGAAGTAAAACCGAGGTCCCGTGTGGTATATGATTGCATTTGAAAGTAAAAGAACCCTCTCTACTATACAACGGGTAGATGAGGCAAAATTTCCAGGTGTATGAGCTCGCCCCTTAGACCTAGCGCAAAATGAGACGTAGTCTCCGCAGGTGACGCAGGGTGACTCACCACAAATTTCTGTAACTCATATGATATGTAGTTGCGCATGTTACGTCGCAGCCTGACCCTGGTTGGAAACACCCTGGGCTGGGGAGGCCGAAGCAGACGTGGGAGGGAATTGCCCGTAAGGATATGGTAGTGTGTGGGGTGGACGGGGACCTAGTGGGAAATATATGGGAGTGGAGGGCTAGAACCCCCGCTGCGCCATGTCCCCGTCCGCTCCACGTCCGCTTTGAAAAATGCCAAAAACTGAGATTCAATGTGCAGTGAATGCCAGCTAGCAGTTTTTAGATGTACTGCTTCAACCTGCGTCTCATTTTGCACCTTGCCTTAGTGTCGGTGGAATGCCCCAACGAACAGTAGAACGGCTATAAATAAGCGTAGGGGTTGCAGCTTTTGTCGGTAACCGGCTGTGGAAAACACTGTCCAATATACCGCTCTTGTGTCTATTCAGAAGGGACAAGATCGGTACCCGACCTTGCCATAAGCGAAGAATGGGCTAGGAGTTGCTTTCATATACACATTTGACAATCGTATTTATATTACATATTTAAATTCGCCCCAATATGAACCTTCGGTGTCCGTCCTTTTCCATTATCCTCTCCTTACCCGGAACCATTTAGCACGGATAAACAAGGGTCTACTGTTTTAAAATTACTAATTATAGGTCCTCAACGATAGAGCCCCAAAATTATTGTAACTCAGCAATAGCATTCATGTTAAGCACGTCTCTGTTGTTAGCTTCTCTTTCCGTCGTCTTTAAGTGACAGTGATGTAATGTCTTGAAGCTCTTGGAATGGATCTAAGCATGGATAATTGTATTTCAGAAATGGAATTTGTTTGTCTTTTCTTTGATAGCAACGCGATTGGACCTCTGATAGCCATCTGGATGGTGTATTTTGAGGGCAACGTGAAACAAGAAGCTGAAACACCTATTGGTATTCTGTTTTATGGTGGGTTTGGTATTGCTGTGGGTCTATGGATCTGGGGTCGTAGAGTAATGAAGACTATTGGTGAAGATTTAACGAAGATCACTCCATCGAGGTACAGTACTTTCCTCAAATTATTTTTGACGGTTGAATTTTGCGAAACCGGTAGCAGTTAGTAATGTTGTTGTATTTTATATCATGTAGTGGTTTCAGTATTGAGCTGGGCTCGGCTTTGACTGTGTTGCTGGCATCAAAAATTGGAATTCCTATCAGTACCACTCACTGCAAAGTCGGCTCAGTAGTTTTTGTTGGCTGGATCCGTTCCAGGCAAGGAGTTGACTGGAAATTGTTCCGTAATATAATCTTTGCTTGGTTGGTGACATTGCCCATTTCTGGTGGTCTAGCAGCTGCTCTCATGGCTATTTTTGAAGTTACTGTATTATAGTCATGCTGTTTTTTTATGTTCCTCGTGGCTTGAAATGCATTTGGATACTTGCTGGACTTGGTCATTTTGAACTTTTGCTCTCCTGCCCCACGACAATCCCCAACAATTTGAAGGAAAATATCCGTGATTGTGCAGGACATTAGTCACGAAGATCCAACTAGTTGAAATGCAAGATTCACCAACTTTTAACGGAATTATTTTGTTTTTGTCCTCTACTTGGTTTCTTTCTTTTTTTGATACCAACCAGTTCTACTAGAAATATATATTCGTAGAAATAGAATTTTTCTGTTTGATACACTCAGTGTTGATGGGGCAAAGCACGTTATCGTCGGTGATTGCTCTACAAGTATTGAGAGCGAACTTTTTGTGGTAGAATGACTGCTGTTCTGTCTTCAACAGCAGTTGTTGTGCACTATCCTATTTCTGAAGCCGGCTAGTATAAAATCGCCTCGAATATGAAACTGTACATATATAAATATATTATATAGCTTTCTTTAAAACGATTCGATAAAAAAAATGCAAATGTAGAAATAGTTAAAAAATAAAATTGCATGATGGTATCGCCCATTAGGATAATGTCCAGCCAACTGTATAAACCACATTTTTTGGCTTGTGATGTTGCCCGCCTCTTTTGTGAGCATTTTTCTGCAAAAAACAATATTGATTACGCGAATAACAGTAGTTTAAGTTATTTTGGAAAAGTGAAAATTAAGAAGAACTGTTCACGAAAATATGGGGTTATGAAGAAGTTAGTTTACGTTGATACCCATCAAATGTACTCAGCCTGCAAACTGTTAAGCATTGAAATCTAACTGATAATGCTTTAAGTTTCCTGACTCCGGCATCTGTTATTATGTCGCAGTATTGATGAAGTCCTCAGTAGGACCAGATATGGGACTTTTAGAACATACCTTTTAAAGCTGTCTTCTGAGGACTTCAACCCTACTGATGGCAGTTTGAAAATCCTGGAATGGTTTTCAAACTGGCCTCTTCCTCCTCCACCTCTTTCTTCTGGGTGGCAGAGCCATTAAATTGCCTCAACCTATTTGTTTCATGGTCCGGCATCTGTTATTATGTGGCAGTATTGATGAAGTCCTCAGTAGGACCGGATTTGACACTTTTTAGAACATGCCTTTCCAAGCTGTCTTCTGAGGACTTCATTCCTACTGATGGCAGTTTGAAATTTCTGCAATGGTTTTCAAACTAGCCTCTCCTCCGCCTTCCCCTGCAGTTTCCGGTTGTTATTTAAGTACTACAGTCTTCTTTTTTTGGTAGAAATTGTCCATTTAATACCAATTTCACCATCCTCTAGCCATTCTCTAATTTCTGTTATTTTGTAGCCTACGTTTGAAACTTGTTGACTGAGGATTTTGCATAATATTTTGGATGATAACATAAATGTTGTGCAGATTCGATACTAATTTGTTGAGATAAGTTTGTAAACTAATTCAGTGCCTTATAAAACTCAATAAAAATTTTGTCTTTTTCAATTACTACTGTAGGCTGGCTTGATAGTTTTGATGCTTGCCCTTTGGGGCCTTTTCACCACATAATTTTGTGCAGCGTAACTTGAATGAGTTAATTTATGGTTTTTTAAGCAACAAAAAATTGGTTTCCAGTTTTTTTGGTTCATTTGTTATTGCATATGCTTTTTCCACTTCAAAATAATAGTTAATTCCTTGAAGGGCACCCACGTTTATTAAAATTCTTCGGGTTCTAACTACTATGGCGTTAACTTTCGAAATTGAATGCATTACGTAATTAAAAATTAATTTGAACTAATGTTTATTAATCTAGTAACAATTAATAGACCTGTCAAACTTCGTTCCTCATCACGCAGTTGTTTGCCAATTTCATTGTTTTTTGTTCAATAAAGGTGGGTACTTTGTCCTTCCAACGTGATGTGGTCTATTGTCATTTTAAATCATTTTCGAGGCAGTAATTTTTGTTTGTAATAAGTTGCCTTAACTAACTTAGTTTTGTTCTATCACAACTTTGCTGCAAGAATTGGAATTCTTATGGTTTGATTAGTTTGTTATACGGATGTTTGCACATTTGTCTAGAAACATTTTATTCTAGTGTTTCTTAGATTTGATATTCAGCGACACTCATTTTGTACATCTTCAAATAAAAAGGTCGTTAAAGTGTTCTGTAAAATGTGTCCACAGATTGAATTTGTGGCATGCATTTCAACTCTTTAAAATTGATTTTATGAGTTGAAACTCCATCTTTAAAAGTGCATCAAAAAAGGTAGTTATTGCGATACGTTTCTGGTGGATTTGAGTTAGCTTAAATGACATTTGAGTTTTTCGTGCTGCCGTGCCCTATGGGCATCTTATACATTTATATATTTGAATCTGCCAATTGTTGTGTTGCTTAATTTGGTTGTAGTGTAAGGCGCATCACTGTTTTCTAGAATTGTATGTTTTAAAATACGCAACATTTGCTGATAATTAAAAATGTTTTTGTAGATATGTCTGTTGTTGCAATACTGAAGTGTACTTTTCCAAGAAAAGGATAGGCCCTAGTAGGCCTTCCATCGGATGGGAAGTAAAGCTATCGCCCCATATGGTGTACGATGTCATTTGCACCAAAAAGAGGGAGCGGCAGTATTGGTTCGGCTGTATTGGACACACCAGTTCTTGCCTGATCACTGAAGTTAAGCAACGCAGCCCCAGCTAGTACTAACATGGGGGATGCTTGCAAAAACTGGGTACTGCTTGTACCCTAAAATGGTGTCTGTACAGTCTTGCATTGGAACTGCACGGTGGACGGGAGCTCTCATGACCTTGTGGTTGAGGGGCCCTAAAACACCAAAGATAAAGTGCACCAAAAGGAGCTCTCTCTACTATGCAATGAGTAGATCGATACAATTCTCAGATGTAGGAACACGCCCCTCTGAGTCGGTGGAATTCCCCAACGAACAGTGCGCCGACGATAAATATGGGGCTGCAGCTTTGGTCGCCGGCTGTGTCAAAATACCACCCAACAGATAACCCAAGTGTTTTCCACAAGGACGAAGAGGGGTGCTAGACTCTGTCATAGGCGAGAAAAAGGTTAGTAGTTGTTATTTTGTGCTAAATTTTGGTTAGGACGTTTGGTGAGTGATCGAATTTTTTTGTCTGCATTGCAGCTGAATTTAGTTCAATTTCGAATTGGGACACTTTTCCAGTCACTTGTGGCAATAGAAATCCAGAGCTCGAGCATAATGGGAATTGTAAATATACTGTACTTCATTGTCATTGAATGAAATGGTGAGTTACACCTCTATCAGTGCTGAACTAAGTCCTTCACAGTGGTACCCCGCTTAACGAACGCCTCGTATAACGAATGCTCCCTATAACGCACACCGTCAAAAAAGCGCGGGAGTATCGCATAACGAACTTGTTTCACATAACGAACGCTTGTTCAATATACAAAGTGAACTAGGAACTGTATAGGACAGTGGTGGCGAACCTGCGACCCACCGTGCAATTTTAAGTGGCCCTAGTGTTAATGAGATGATGTTAAAGGTGTAATAAAAGTTGGATGATGTTCTCTATTCCCTCCTTTAATAAACTTTATTCACTATTAATAATAACTTATTTTTATTCATAAAATTGAATAGTGCTTGCATCTGACCCGTGGACAAATTCTTGGTTTGCCTTTGTGTTATTGTGGCCCGTCTTCAAAAACGGTTCGCCACCACTGGTATAGGATGTCCAAGATTGTAGTGACTATAGAGGTATTAATCCAATGAGTTATACCAATGTAATGTAATAGAATGTCGCCTCCAGGATAGAACTAGTGTCCGTGGAAATCAGTTTGGGTTCATGCTAGGCAGGTCCTCAATGAAACGAATCTTCATTTTGAGGCAGATGATAGAAAAGTATAGAGCAGCTAAGAAGGATCTCCATACCATCATTATCGACTTGGAGAAGGCTTACCAGTGTTCCACAACAGGCATTATGAAAAAGGGGGTAGAAAAGGGGTTTATTCGAATAGTTTAGGATGTGTACTCGTATGATTCCGTTCCACAGCCAGGGTAAGGGCACCTTGGGGAAAATACTGGGGGGCTCCCCAGTGAAGTTTGGGGTGCACCAAGGTTCAGCACTCAAATCCATACCTTTTTATTCTGGTTATGGACGAGCTGATGACGGGAGTAGGAGAATGGACCCCTCAATGCATGGCATTTGCTGACGAGCACCGTTCAACTGCACACTGCAAGTAATTGACTGCCTTCTCATTGCAGGGCAATTCCTAGTTTCTGTGAAGTATGAACCCCCCCCCCCCCAAAAAAAATGGGGGCTGGAGTGTTTTCGCTCATAAACAATCAGCACTGCATTTTGTTTTTAACTTCTTAACAATTTTCACAATTTTTCGTGGCAACCCAGAACGAATTACACAATATAACATAGAGATCTATGGGAAATTGTGTTCCGCACAAGGAGCACCCCTCATAACGAACGTATCGCTGGAACGAATTACGTTCGTTAAGCGGGGTACCACTGTATTTGCTCTAAGGAACAAAGAGTGGATATGTGTGGTTTCAACAAACTTGTACATCTTTGATCACTTCAGTATTTGAGGTTGATATCAATTCAAAGAGATTTTGTTGTTAAATTATTTTAATTTGAACAACCAAGGAGATAATGATAAATTAATGGTACTGTCTGTATAAGTTAAATCCTTCCTTGTCTATCAACACCATAGCTCAAACTTCATCTTAGCAATACAAGCGACGGGCGATAAACTTAACATTATATGGGGCATGGCCGAAAAATTGGTTTGGGAACAATGTTCTGTCAGTTTCTGTTCATTCTCCTTTCATGGCTCTTTCTCACCGCCCAGCACCCTGAGTCGTACAGCATAGCTGACCAAAGTCTCAGATGTAGTTCGGTAACACCGTTTGGTAAACTTTGCCCTTCAGTTTCAGTGGGATTTGAACTCCACTTGAGCCACCCCGCATTGATGCTATGGGCGACGTCTTAGTTCGTTTGTCCATTGCTCTGGAAAACTGATCCTAAATATCTTAGCTGATGCACCGTTGGGATCATCTCACCCTCTAGTTCAGCGATTCTCAACCTTTTTTTCATCACGGTACACTTTTAAGAATTTAAAAATTTGGTGGCACACTAACAACTACACAATAGGGAGATTGAGCGAATCGTCCTGAGAGGACGAAACGATAAGGAAGAGACGATTTCGCACTTATCGTACTCATTTTAATTATCCTGGAATAGAGCTTTTACGTTGTTCTCTCACAATTCATACTATTCGAACATACAGCGAGAGTCAAAAGTGAACGACCATGCTTGATTGTCACACATTTTTGTTTGTAAATAAAAATGTAGTTCACATAAATAAAAAAATAGTTTTTTAATTTCAACCATAACATGTTATTAATACCTGGTGAAACAATCAGATGAAAATTTATGCAAGGTATTGAAAAAAATGCAAATGTGTATTGATATACCATTTTTTAAGTGTCAAAAGTGTACAACCAAAACATGCCATTTGCATGATAAAGAAGTGAAACTTTCTTTCCCTACTACTTTAGTACTTTGTTGGTCCTCCTTTACTTTCTATTACTGCTGATAATCGGTGTGGCATTGATTTCACCAAGGTTTGTGTGAGTTTTGTTGGTATTTTTTCCCCACTCTTCAATAATCACAACTTTCAGCCTGGAAATGCTGGAAATTTTCTGTTTTTGTATTTGTTTCTCTAAATAACTCCATAAATTTTCAATGGGATTTAAATCTGGAGACTGGGGTGGGTGATCAAGTATTTTTGGAACGTTATACAGTAACCATTCCATCACCAAATTGGACTTATGCTTTGGATCATTGTCCTGCTGAAAGATCCAACTTGGTCCTAGCCTTAAATGATCCACACTAATCAACAAATTATCTTGCAGAATCTTCAAATAATCATCTTTTTTCATAGTAGAGTCCACAAACACTAAATTACGAACTCCAGAGGAAGCCATACACCCCCACACCATTACTGCACCTCCACCATGCTTCACCATTGGCAGAACATTGTGTTGTTGATATTCTTGGTTTTGAGATCTCCATATTTTTGGTCTTGTTTCAGGTCGAAAAAGTTCAAATTTAGATTCATCTGTAAAAATAACATTACTCCAAAAAGAAAAGTCAAAATTTTTGTATTTTGTAGCAAAATCAAGTCTTTTCTGTTTATTCACTTTAGAGGTGTATGGCTTCTTCCTAGGTACTCTGCCATGTAATCCTGCATCATTTAGTGCCTGCCTTATTGTGCTGGCACTAACTGGTACTTCACTAAGAAATGAATGATTTTTTGCAATAGCAACAGCACTTGCCAAAGGATTTTACAGACTTCACTAACCACTGCACGTTCATCAGCATTAGGCGACCAGAATGAGGCAGACTCTCAATTTTTCCAGTCTTATTGTATTTAATCATGAAGGTTTTTACAGTTGATGGGGAAATATTAGGAATTTCAGCGATTTTAGCAAATGTTTTACCTTCATTTCTAAGTTTTATGAAGACTTTTCTCAAATCATTACTAACTTCTTTTCTATTCTCCATTTTGCGACAAGATTGAATATTATTTTCAAATAGAATGTGGAATAGAATATGGAATTAAATATTGAATAGAATTATTTAAAATCATACATGGTTGTTGACTTTTGACTCTTAAAATTTTGCATATCCATACACAATTGCGATTTTGTCAATAATTTGCATATATTTTCCTGTTATTTTTTTTTCACCAGGCATTAACAACATTTAAGAGTTGAAAATAAAAAAATAATTTTTTATTTATGTGAGCTGCATTTTTATTTACAAACAAAAATGTGTGACAATCATGCATGGTCGTTCACTTTTGACTCTCACTGTATATTCGATTGGTTTGAATTTCATTATTCAATATTCGAATAGTTGATGAAGCCAAATATTTGGAAACTCTACACCAGTTCTCGTCTAGAAGCAGAGAGCAGCAAAATAGGATTTTCATGCATTATTCGTCGACCTGGGGAAAGCTTATGATAGTTTTAAGAAACAGAGGGGTTGATGAAGGGCATATTAGGATAGTGAAGGATATGTATGATGGTTCCATCGCTAGGGTAGGATAGCAGGGAGCAGCGAATTGCGTTGGACACACCAGTTCTAGTCGGAGTACTGAAGTTAAGTAGCAGAACCCCAGCTAGTACTGACATTGGTGGCCGCTTGGGAAAACTGGGCACTGCTAATACCCAAAAATCGTCGCATTAGTGTTGTGTCTGTGCAGTCTCTGCATAAGAACTATGCTGTGGACTGGGCTCTAATGACCTTGTAGTTGAAGGGCCCTAAAACACCAACAAACAAGTGAGGACAGCATGGGGAAACACTGCATGCTGCAACGTGCAGGTTGGTGTGCATTAAGGCCCGCTTCACACCAAATGAATCCGGATCAATCAGACTCAATCCAATGAAGGTGAGTCTGATTTGTAATCTCGTTGCTTTCACACCAACTCAATCCGAGTCAAACGTAAAATTTGGCGCATGCGCGTGTCGCTACCTTATGTTTGAATTTTAAGTCAAACGGAGTCGGTAAAGATATAGGCTAAAGCACGTCGATTAGTAGGGGACTGGTGTTTTTTTTAATTAATATTATTTTTTTTATTAGATGGTAAAATGAATTTTCAGATATTTAGGAATTTGAGCTTGTCCCCAAACAGAAATTTATCAATGATTCAACTGTTTAGAATATGCCAAGAAAACATAGGCTGCCCCTTGTATAATGCTGCACCACGAAGTACAGGTGTCATGCAGAGCAAACGTGGTAGTAGGAGTAATGCTTTATTCGGCAAGTGCCACAGTGTTGCGCACCAGTTTGGCAACACGACATAAAATTGACATGCCCTAGCTATAGCTACGTAAAACGTAAACGTAAAAAATTTTTAGTATGCTCAGTTTTACGTTTACATTTACGTCGTTTGCCCTAACTATCTATTGATTCATGAATACCTGAAGGTAGAAGATTCTGACCAGCCGAATCACTGTCAATCTTGAATCAAGGTGGATTGAATCAGATTGATCTGGTGTGAAAGGAAAGACTGCATCTGTGTATATTTGAGTGGTGGAGAACCAAGGAACAAGGTGGAGATTCACCTTGTTTCGGACTGATTCTGAGTGATCCAGATTCGTTTGGTGTGAAGCAGCCTAAGGGTCACCACTTAGCCCATATCTATTAACTCTAGTAATGGATCAGCTGCTGACGGGAATAGGAGAATGCCTGGGAATACCAGTACCTGTTATTCGCTGATGACGTGGGAAGGCTTGAGTAGTCCAAGGAGGATGCACAAATGGGCCTACAAGAGATTAAAACAGCAATGCAAAGAGGAGGTCTTAAGGTGAACATGAAGAAGACGGAGTACCTAGCTGTCAATTTTAGTGGCCTGGGGCAAGGGAGTGAGATTCGTTGTGGGGGTAAGGGGATACCAGTGCTGCAAAAGTTTCGTTATTTAGGATTAGTTTTCCAGAGCAATGGGGAGATAGATCCCAACCTGACCCGCAGGATTGCTGCTGGATGGCTGAAGTGAAGTCCTGTGCGAAAGGGGAATGCAAGTGGCGGATTTGTGAATGCTGCGATACATGAGTGGGGTGTCACTTCCGATAGAATCCGAAACGATTACATTAGAGGTAACTTGGGAGTGGGAAACATCACAGAGAAAATGAGAGAATGTCGGCTGAGGTGATATGGACATGTGATGAGGAGGGAGGAGAAACTTATTAAGTTCGTTATGGGACTGCATGTGATTGGGGGCACCAAGGAGTTAGTGGAAGACCAAAATGGACGTGGGCGTAGGTGGTGCAAAGGGACATAGAGGCGTGCGGGTAGGGGATAGGCGGGAGTGGAGGATAAGAACCTACAGACCCGACCCCGCCACAGGTGGGACAAGGGAAAAATGATGATGATGACACTGAAGTTAAGCAACGCAACCCCAGCTAGTACTAACATGTGTGGCCGCTTGGGAACTAATCCTCGCATTAGGCCCAGAGCAAAATGAGACGCAGTCGCCACACGTGACGCAGGGTGACTCACTATAAATTTCTGCGGCTCACATGATAGTATTTAGTTGCGCATTTAAGTCGCAGGGTGACGTCACTCAGTGCCTGCGCCACGTGACCCTGCTGAGCGCAGTGCCAATGCCGCAGTTTCCTGCGTGAACTTGGCGTGACAATAACAAAAAGCGATGCGAAGCGGAGATGTTCTCTTGTTATTTGATGCAAGTATGGGGAAAAACTGCGACTCAATGTGCGGGGATTGCCTGCTAGCAAAATTTCGCAGGACTGCTACACCCTGCGTCATCTTTGCTACCTGCGTCACCCTACGTCTCATTTTGCGCCTTTCCTTAGTGTAGTGTCTGGCAGTGGAAGGGCTCTAAAACTCCAACGAAGCAAAAAAAAATAATTTAGTAGATTAATTATAATTAAAATGCAATAACTTTTATTTCTACTCAACTTTTCATTGAATCTCCTCTGATATAATAAGCCATTAATGAAAATTTGAGGGAGCGTCAGTTCTCCTGAAGTTAAGCTGGCAACCACAGCTAGTACTGGCGTGGGTGGCCGCTGTGGAAAACTGGGTACTGCTAATACCCAAAAATCGTTGCATTAGTGTAGTGTCTGTGCAGTCTCTGCATAAGAACTATGCTGTGGACGGGGCTCTAATGACTTTTGCAGTTGAAGGGCTCTAAACACCAACAAAAAACAATGAAAATTGAATTGAATTATTAATTGTGCATATTCCTCATTCCGTAAGATTTTGTAGTAAACATTCTCCCCCCCTTAGTGCTTGGCATTTGCCGACGATATAGGAAAACTTGGTGACTGAAGAGAACAGATAGAGAAGGGACTAAACGATATTAGAGGGGCAATAAAAAAAGGAGGGCTAACGATAAACATGAAGACAGAGTATTTAGCTTTCAATTGGGAAGGTAAAGTACATAAGATCAACTTTCCAAAGTAATGGAGACATAGACTCTGATGTGACCCGCAGAATCAATGGGGGAGGGGGGTCACTGAAGTGGAGACAGGCAAGCGGAGGTCTAGCTGAAAGGGAAGTTCTACAGGACAGTGGTTAGATCAGCTATTCTGTATGGATCACAGTGCTGAGCAGTGAGGAAGAGCCACGTAAATAGAATGCGAGTAGCCCAGATGCGAATGTTGTGGCACATGTGTGGAGTGTCGAGAGCTAATAGAATTAGGAAGGGGCATATGTGGAGCACTTGTGGTGGACATCGCCGAAAAAATTAGGGAGATTAGGGTGAGGTGGTATGGACACGTCATGCAAAGAGGGGAAGAGGAGCTCGTCAGGTTAATCCCAGGAATGCAGGTGGACGGTAGCCCCAGGAGCAGGGGGAGACCAAAGCTGACGGAGGAACAGGTTGTCCGTAAGGATATGACAGTGTGTGGGATGGACGGGGAACTGGGCGAGAATTAGACGAGAGTGGAGGGCTTGAACCCGCAGACCCGACCCTGCCACAGGCGGGATAAGGGTATGATGATGTAGTAAGTACCAAGTGTAGAAAATCTAGAACCTGCTTTAAAGTTTATGTTGAATTGTAAGTGTTCCGTGCTAGTAAAATGTCACAGTCTAGTGTTCCCTGACTTCAAGAAGATAGAGAACCACTGCCCTAAAACACCAACAAAAAACAATAACAACAATAAAAATTGAATTGAATTATTAAGTGTGCATATTCCTCATTCTGCAGTAAACATTCTGAACTATTCTACTGCCCAAGAATACAGAGAAAACTTTGAATCAGTTCACCGTTTATTGCCTTAAGCAAAGTGCTTTATTAGGTTGTGCAATTCACGCACAATTTGATAATACAGTATAATGTTCACAATAAACCTCAAATGGGATTCATTGCTGGTGTGTTTCAAGCTGTCCATAGCTTCATTATAACAGCCATGGCTTTCGTGCCCATTGACTTCAACGTTTCATCTCATTTCGTCTTTGAATTTTAATTTTCTGGCTTAATATCTATAACAAAAAAGTTCTGCCTAATAACCTGTAGTTCTCCCTCTCAAGCAAAAGCTGGCTAGTTTGCCAATAACCGTATCAAGCAAAAAAAGCAACTCATAACTCCTTACCCGGTCGGGTATCCATCTTGTCCCTCTGAATGGACAAAAGGGCTATTTATTTGACTGTTTTTCCACAGCCGGTTGCCAACCAAAGCTGCAACTCCCATGCTCATTTTTCGTCGGCCTGCTGTTCGTTGGAGCCCTCCACCGACCCCAGGAGGCGAGCTCCTGCACCTGGGAATTCTGCCTCATCTACCCGTTGCATAGTAGAAGGGGTTCTTTGATGTGAAAAACGGGACTTCGGTTTTACTTCTCCTCCGAAAGAAGGCGCACTCGAGGAATCTCTTTTTCGCCCGAAAGAAGCCATCTCACCTCGGTCTAGTATTGAACCTAGAAGTTCCTAGAACAACTGCCGAAGTTACCGAGTAGGCTAACCACAGCCCCACCAAGGCGGGTATAACCGTACTTAAACCGGACTTAATCCTGCATGGCTACTTTTGGTAACCGACAGAGGAAACACACACTGTTCAATATATCGCCCTTCAGAGGGACAAGATTGGTACTCGACCCTCCCATAGGCAGGAAGAGAATTAGGAGTTGCTAATCCTGCGTCTTACCATCGTTGTGCATGAAGGCTCCTCTTTTCAATTCAAAATTGCTGTGCACACTGCTGTCCACATTATCCCTGACAAACGTAACCAATAAAGGTACTTTCAAAATAAGAAATTCAACATTTTAGGAAAAGTACTACAAACCTGATTTTTCTTTCCGAGAAAATACTGGACTGTGCCGGAAGGCTGCGTGTGGCTCCAGCCGCATGGCGTTTAAAGAGCAACTAATATTTATAGCATTACTTGTTAATTACATTAAGCGTTTATTGAGTGATCTCTATGAAATGTTATCTTACCTGTCTTTCCAACAGTTTTGTATCTTCCTCAGGACTTTCATGTGCAGCATTGATGAACATCTAAGATTTAAAAACTTAAGTGTAAATTACCTGAAGGGTTTATTCATTTATCTTGGTGTCGGTGTTGCTTGTCTCAATATCAAAATCAGTGCCATAATGAGGGCGTTGCGAAAACGGCGCTTGCCACCAGCGCAACTGGGTTTGGGGCGCAAAACAAAGGATGCCGTGATCTTATTCAGTGATAACACCGATACCAACATCACCTTATTCAGTGATCTTGGTATCGGTGTTATTTGTCTCAAGATCAAAACCAGTGTGATAATGATGGAGTGACGAAAAAGGCGCTTGCCGCAGGCGCAACTGGGTTTTGGGTGCAAAACAACGGATGTCGACCCGGTAAAGAGCACGTGGATTTTATTTTACTTGACCATTCAAATCCACATGAATCAACACCGACTGCCACATTGTGTTTGGTAAAATATACCTCGTTACGTTCATCATCATCATCATCATCATTCATAACCTTATCCCGCCTGTGGCAGGGTCGGGTCTGTGGGTCCGCTGAGCATGCTCTGACTGGGGACACCCAAGCCAGGCGTCTGGAGCCCACAGGACTGTTGGCTTTGTTGTCTGGGAGGTAAATTAGCGCTTTGTTGGTTATAATATTGCATGGTGTCTGACCTATTGCACAATAACAGTAAGTGTTGTTTTATTGGATTATGGAGAGGCGCCAGTTAGACACTTGTCAAAGGCGCTTCATATCCTCAGTATGGAACTGATCAAAACAGTCGCAATAAAGCAATGCCGCCGGTGGCGCTGCGTCTTCAGATTATTTCACGTTGAAGACCAACTAACACCAAACAAAATTTGCACAAAGCAACTAATGCCTAGATCTGTATCACCACAGTTATGCATTAATCACGTTGACACTGTCAGCATTTTGATGACGTTTTGTGCTAGCACTTTAGAAAGGAGCGTCAGTGCAATTTCTTTTGTATGTAGCACTTTTTTGGAGTCACATCATGCCAGTGGCACACGAGATTAAAACCCCAGTGCTGGTGGCCACCAGGGTTATGTGAGGGGGGCTCACATGGCCATTATCAGTAGACCATGATGCCATGGGGGTTGTGCCCTCAGACCCCATGGCAGATAGCACACTGGGCGTCCTCCATGGGGTAGGCTGGCATCCCCCATGGCAAGCAGTGCCAACAATCCTGCAGGTTCCAGAAAGCACGTTCAGAAAGAATGGGGGGGGGCAACACTTTGATTAGGAACTTGGAATGTGGGGACCCTTACAGGCAAAATAGGGGAATTAGTAAATATCCTAAAGTGGAGGAGAATTCGGGTAGCTTTTCTCCAAGAAACCAGGTGGAAGGGGAATAGGTCAAGGGGCCTTGGGGAGGGATACAAGCTCATATATACAGCTAGTGAAGGGGGACAGAATGGGGTGGGTATAGTATTAGATAGGGAGCTACAAAAAGGGGCCATTCTTGAGACATGCATTAATAGCAGGCTGCTGTTGGTTACAGTGGTTTGGCAAGGAGTAGTGCTGCACCTCATCAGTGCATATGCTCCCCAGGTGGGTCTGGATGAATCCACATGGGTGGATTCATCCAGACAAAATTTGAGGACTTAGTAAAGTCACTGGAGGCTGAGGTAGGGCAATGTCAAGGGAATGATCACCTGGTTATTGGTAGGCACTAATGGCCATGTGGGCATTAATGGACAGTGGCACAGATTGAGGGAGGCATAGATCAGAGGTCCATGATTGCACTCCACAGGGAAAATTTTGGAAAAGAATGTGGCCATAGGATACTTAGGATAAAAATCTTAGTGAAGGCCACAGGCAAGGCACATTTTTGGAAAGCAGAGCAGGTCATCAGGTGGTGGAGAGCAGGCAAGGAAAATTTTTTCCAGTGATCTCAATTAAGTCTCAGCTTACCTCTGCACCTTTCTCTGGTTTTGAACGCTTGTCATGAGCTTCAAGGAAAACAGCTAGGCTTTCATGTCTGGCATTAATAAAGTCAGTTAGCTGAAGTTGAATAAAACATACCATAAGTGCAAAAGCAATTATGCAGCTTGACATTGTAGTTAGTGAATTGTTCCTCTGGAGGTAAAGATACTGTAGATGAATGCTAAAATATATTATCTATGTATAGTCCGTGCACCCAAAGAGTGCAGTTGGGAAAAATGAACTGCCCCAAGAATGGAGGAATAAGGTGCATTTACAATGCCCATCACAGCTTGACCACACTTGACCAAGCTTTGATGAGCATTGTAAAACTTGAAATGTATGGACAATGGGATAAAGGCCAACGGGGTGAGGGGCGCAACTTATAAATGCATTACATTTAAGGGGGCGGTGGCAAGCGACCCAATTGCCTAGGGTGGTGGTGACGAATCTTTTTGAAGACGGGTCACAATGTTAAAAACAAAAAGTTATCCATGGGTCAGGTGCAAACACCATTTAATTTTATGAATAAAAATAAATTATTATTAATAGCATAACAAGTTTGTAAAGTTTAACAATGAATAAAGGGTGAGGTCTGCGGGTTCTAGCCCTCCCTCCCACCTGGTCTCCATCCACCCCACACACCACCATATTCTTACAGACAACATGCTCCCACGTCTGCCTTTGTAAAGTAGCAAATAAAGAACAAACACCTCCTAACCCTTTTCCCGCCTATAGCAGGGTCGGGTACCCATCTTGTCACTCGGAATTGCTCCCTATATTGATCAGTGTTTTTCCACAGCCAGTTTCTGACCAAAACTGCAATTCCTTTGTTTATTTATCATCAGGTCTACTTTTCGTTTTGGAATTCCACTGACGCATCCCTGGCGCTCCTTGCCGTCGCAACGCCAGGGAGTGAGCTCCTGGGCCTGGAAATGTTATATATACCCAGAGGCGTTCCAACATAGTGTGCCATGTGTGCAATGCACACAGGCATTCTACTTGGCGCCCTACTAGCTTCTTAGATCCAGCCCCCTGATCTGCGATAGCCAGGGATAGGATGTGAAAGAAGTTGGACCTGGGGCCTCATTCCCAAAAGAGGTCGACCCACCTTGGTCCATTATTGAACCTAGAACTACTGCCGCAGTTACCAAGTGCACCACCCACTGCACCACCGAGGATTTGGAGCGCCAGAGCGCCTGTGTGCATTGCACACATGGCACACTGTTGGAACGCCTCTGGGTATTTATAACATTTCCAGGTGCAGGATCTTGCTGCCTGGCGTCCAACGCCAAGGAGCGCCAGAGACCAGGGGCGGGTCTACATAGGGATTAATAGGGCTTAAGCAGTGGGCCCCCAAGTGTCAAGGGGCCCCACAAAAATTGAATTATCATAAACATTTAATACTTTTTGATATACAGTGAGTACTTATCATATCTCAAAAGTAGTTAATATTAATAATATAATAATAATGATTATTTATACTATTATTAATTGAGTTTTAATCATTGTGACATTATTGAACTTCAATAAGCCCTAAGCCACGAGTAACCTAGATCCGCCCCTGCCAGGGACGCCTCAGTGGAATTTCACTTTTTTTTGTTGTTGTTTGTTGGTGTTTAAGGTCCCGTCAACTACAAGGTCATTAGACCCGTCCACTGCATAGTTCTAGTGCGTAGACTGCACAGAAACTACACCAATGCGACGATTATTGGGTATTAGCAGTACCCAGCTTTCCTGAGCGACCACCCATGTCAGTACTAACTGGGCTTGCATTGCTTAACTTCAGTGATCAGACGAGAACTGGTGTGTCCAACGCAACTCGCCGCTCCCCCGTGGAATTCCACAACGAAAAGTAGACCAACCAATTAGTAACCATATGGATTGCAGTTTTTGTCAGCAACTGGCTGTGGAAAAACACTGATCACTATAGGGAGCCATTCAGAGTGACAAGATGGGTACCCGACCCCGCCATAAGCGGGAAAAGGGTTAGGAGATGCTTTGGCTACTTGCTCTTGACTACTGGCTACTTACTCTATTTGCTACTTTAGTGCAGCCAAGTTGTGTTGCACACACCAGTTCCCGTGAGATAACTGAAGTTAAGGAGCAAAAGCCCACGCCAATGCCAACATGGGTGGTTGTTAAAGAACGTTTGGTGCTGCAAATTAACCCTCTCCTTCGTCCTATCACCTACTTCCCCATCTCCCGTGGGCAGCCTTCTAAGGATTCGTCCTATTATGGCTGCCTAGATTACTCCCCAACCCATGAAACTAATCTAATCAAAAAAGGCAGACATGGGAGCATGTTGTGTGTGGTGTGGATGGGGAACTGGTGGGAGATAGGTGGAAGTGGAGGGCTAGAATCCGCAGACCTGACCCTTTATTCATTATTAAACTTCATAAACTTTATTCATTATTAATAATAATGTATTTTTATTCATTAAATTAAATAGTGGTTGCACCTGACCCATGGAAAACTTTTTTTTCCAACATTTTGTTTTTAACTTTGTGACCCGTCTTCAAAAAAGGTTCGTCACCAACGCCCTGGGCAATCCGGTCCTTTGCCACCGCCCCCTTAAATGCAGCGATGAACGCCGCGTTTAGCTCCCCATCACAACCTTTCAGATGTAAGCGCTTTTGAGGTGGACCCCCAACTTGGTGGCTTCTCTGTAACGCTCTTCCCTGTTTCAAAAAATGAAAACTTACAGTGAAAACGCGCGGTGATATGAAAAGGTCAATTGGGTTCCTTGTATTTCAAGGCGCACGCTAATGCTAGAGAATCGCTGAACTCTAGAATCGTGCGTTGCTACGCGCGTTAGCCAAAATTGTGCATTTCGATGTAAAAGCAGCTATTCACCTCTGTGTCTTCCCCAACGCACGTTACAAAATCGCGCGGTAGCTAACGCTGCATGTGAAAGAGGCCTTAAAGTTTTACAATGCTCATCAAAGCTTGGTCAAGTGTGGTCAAGCTTGGGGCAGTTCATTTTTCCCAACTGCACTCTTTGGGTGCACGGACTATACATAGCATTTTACCCGCCACGGTGGCATAGTGGTTAGCATGCTTGGCAACCGCATCAGTAGTTCTAGGTTTGATATTGGACCGGGGTGGGTCGGCTTCTTTCGGGCGAGAGACAGGCAGCGACTGTGCCTTCTTTCGGATGACAAGCAAAAGCTAGGTTCCGTGTGGGTGTACGACGGCCCTCTCTACTATGCAAGGGGTAGATGACGCAAAATTTCCTGGTGTAGAAGCTCGCCCCCTGGCGTTGGTAGCATTCCCCAACGAACACTAGGCCGACGATAAATAAGCATAGAGCTGCAGCTATGGCCGGCAACCGGCTGGAGAAAAATCTATGACGAATATATCACCCTATGTCCATTCAGAGGGACAAGATGGTTACCCGACCCTGACATAGGCGGGAAAAG
This sequence comes from Trigoniulus corallinus, assembly GCA_013389805.1. Taxonomy (NCBI): domain Eukaryota; kingdom Metazoa; phylum Arthropoda; class Diplopoda; order Spirobolida; family Trigoniulidae; genus Trigoniulus; species Trigoniulus corallinus. The sequence goes on along the minus strand of JAAFCE010001963.1, from coordinate 15,989,590 downwards.
GGTTAGGAGTTGCTTTTTATCATGATCCCCTTTTATATGAATTCTGGCCTATTTGCGGTACCGCTGCTGTGACGTTAATTTATGATAATGTTTCCATAGGTGCACCATGTAATTCTACTTTATTACATTAATAGAGAAACTTTGGGGGATGGGGGGTCTCCACTGAAAAACAGAGCGGCTGTTTTGGGTTGGACACATCCATTGTCGTCTGATCACTGAAGTTAAGCAATGCCACTCCAGCTAATACTAAAATGGGTGGCCGCTTGGGAAAGCTGAGTGCCGCTAATACTGAAAAATCGTCGCATTGGCGTAGTGTCGGTACAGTCTCTGCATATGAACTAGGCAGTGGACAGGGCTCTAATCACCATTTAATTCAAGGGCGCTAAAACACCAACAAAACAAAAAATCCACCCACCTCTGCATTTGAACGCTTGTCATGACTTTGATGCGGAAAAGGTGGTGGTTGATTTACGAACTACTAATACTGTATTTGAAAAATCCAGTGATCTCAATAAAGTCTCAGCTTACCTCTGCATCTTTCTCCGGTTTTGGTTTTGAACGCTTGTCATGAACTTCACGGAAATCAGTTGGGCTTTCATCTCCGGCGATAAGTAGAGGTTGAATCGACTGAAGTTGAATCAAACATACCATAAGGGCAAAAGCAATTACGCAGCTCGACATTGTAGTTAGTGAATTGTTCCTGGGGCGGTAAGAGATACTGTAGATGGATGCTCAAATGTATCTATATCCCCTTTTATAGCAATTTTGGCATATTTTAGGTACCGCTGTTGTGACGTTAATCTGCGTGAATGTTTGCATAGGTGCACCACGATTACATTAACCTTCCGTCTACAAGGAAACGATTTTCGAAATTCGTTACAAGGTGGGTTTAATTTTTACCCCAAAGAGAAATTTTGATTTTTAATGCTAAAATATATTCAGAATTAAGAGATTATCATCTATATTGCATTAAACAACATCTATATAAATGCTAAACAGTGAAAATAATTTTAAAACTCACAAATAATTATATAATTACCAATTAACCTGAGTGACGTCATGAATTTTTTTATGAACAAGCCACAATTGTCATTTTATTATGCAAATAGTCTAACAATATTTAAATACTTTTTAAATAATTTTAATAATACTTTTTAAATACTATTTAAATAATTTTTATATACCAAAACAAATGAGTCAATTATTCCAAATTGAATCCACAATAGAACTCTAAATATCCATGCTTTCAGATTCTGTAAAACATTTCTCACAATACAGTACAGCTTTTGAATGCTTCTTGCAAATGGGAAGATGACATTCATTGCATGTGTTACTGTAGATGTTTCCTAACTTATAAATACAGTAATATATAACCTCTTAGGCTATGTCCTAAGTGGCAGCGTCTAGTGTGAGTGGGCGTGCATGCGCTACCACTCAAAGCGGACAAACTAATGCTTATCAATAGCGATGTCCAAAATGGTCGCGTGTAGTGGGAGCTCGACCTAGTCGCTCGAGTTGGAAGCAGCGATCAAATGAGTTTGATCGCAGCTTCCTTTCCTCGCTATTCTTGGTGCGTTTTTTAAATATGGCTGCCTTCGTTGCCTCCACTGCCGAAGTTTTGAAGCTACCTGTCGTGTGGGATTTTGAATAGAAAGGATACCACAGTAGAGATTCTGTGAATCTAGTGGCGAATCTGATTGTGAATCAAGTTTTTTTTATATTTTTTATGACTTTTTATAATTTTTTATGAGCTATGTTTCGAGCAATACGGCAGTGTACAACGTAAATTACCCAAAGCAGACGAATTTACACTGTACACCACCGTTCCACTCATGATGAAATCATAATTCACACTATACCCAACAACTAATACTGCAATAAATGCATAAATTCTCCAAGCATTGGAAAAACTCATTGTGAAGCAAGATCTTGCCATGGAATACCATACTATTTTCCAAAGTCATCGATAGGCACTTACCACCGCATTCTTGTCGCCATGTTTTTTTGATGCTTTCAGAGCTCAAAGCACACTGCCACGCTGGACATTAATGATAGGCAGAATGGTAGCGCTTACACTCTAAACGCACGTCCGCTCACGCTAGATGCTGCCACTTAGGACATAGGCTTAGTTTGATTATGATAAGATTTCAACCTTTCCTAGAACTTCAAAAAATCAAACGGGCATTAAAACCCTAAAGCAATGTAGGGCATAGATAATCATCTCAAATTAAACATTTTGAAGTGCATTGGGATAAACCCCCATGGGTCTAGGGGTAAACCTGACTATTACTTAGAATAGATGAAGAAAGTGGTTTGAAGAGGCATCACTAAAATTTCATATACATCAAAAGGTGGGGTCAGGAAAAACCCCATACCTGTCCCATTCCCCCAGGAAATGAAAATAAAATATGATAATTACTTAGGAGACCAGCCAACTTCCCTAGAAAGGTAAAGAAAACATCGAGAACAGGTACTTATGGCTGGTTAAGATTGGAGAAAGTGATACATGTGGAGACACAATTTTGTAGGTCTGGGGTTTGGAAAAAACCCCACCTTGCAGATGGAAGGTTAATAGGATACAGAAACTTGGGGGGTCTCCACTGAAAAACAGAGAGTGGCTGTATTGGGTTGGACACATCAGTTCTCATCTGATCAGCTAGTACTAACATTAATGGCCCCTTGGGAAAACCGGGTACTGCTAGTACCCAAACATCGTCACAACAACGTAGTGTCTGTGCAGACTCTTCATTAAAATTTGCAAAGGACGGGACTCTAATGACCATTGTTGTTGAAAAGCCCTAAATCAGGGGTGGCCGACATGAGGCCCACCAGGAGTCATGTTGCGACCCATGGAGCTAGGTCAAGAGAGAATAAATTTTTTTCATCATGAGTCTGCATCAACCAGGCAAGCATTTGACCATGATCTCACATACTGGGAAGTAATGGTGTGGTCAAAGTGGCAACATGCTTCATGAGCACTTCCTGCTTTAGGATTAAAAGTAGATGCAGTTCCTGGACGATTAAATCAAATTTCCTTTTTAATTACTCATCCAGGGCTTTGATATGGACAGTGTTTAGAGATTTGTGGGGCTAATCATAGATTTATACCTATTGTTATCGAGTCAGTTCCTCATAATTCATTCCTAAATTGACTACAAAAAATTATATCATTAGATGGCTGAAAATTCAACTAAAAAACTACGTTCGTGGTCCTCCAGGAAATATTATTTCTTAAATTTGGCCTACCTGCTGAAAATGTTGGCCAACCCTGCCCTAAAGCAACAATAAATAAATCAAATGAAAAACAGCAATTATAGACCAAATTGCAATTTGAATTCTGGAGCATTTTTGCTTTCCTCAAGTTTTAGCATGGATGGCAGGAATAGGAGGATACTGACGGAATATGGCCACTAGTTTTCCACTAAAGGTAGAAAGGTGGTGGAAGGGTCAAATAGTTAGGTGCCATCAGCAGGAGAGACTTGCTTTACCAGAATAGAGTTAGGTAAGGAGGTCGATGCATTGCAGTTGGGGAAAGCATGTAGCTAGGACAGGGTAGGAAATGAGTCTCTCAAAGCACTGGGGAGCAAAGGCAGAGCACTGCCCTTATTTCCATTGGAAAGGAATAAATACAAGACAGATAGGCATGGACAAGGGGCTGTGACAGGGCGGTCTGGAATGCTGTTCCTAGTACAGTGGTGGTGAACCTTTTTTTGAAGACGGTCACAATAACACAAAAGCAAAACGTTGTTCGCAGGTCAGGAGCAAGCACTACAGTAAAACCCCACTATAACGATCTCGGATGTTACGAATGATTTCCAAGTTCCTGGCAAAAGGATAGGAGTTTGTATATTAAAAATATCAGATATAATGAATTGGATATAACGAATTTCCTGGTAATACAGTTGAAATCGTTTATTATGAACTTCAAGGGACCGGCTGTTTTTGTACGTTGTAGCCGATGTTCACTAAAAGTGGTACTATTGATTTTAATGAAGGAATAATTGCAAATGGTGTTATGTTTATTACAGTAGGCTATAATTATTGTAACAGGTATATTTATTTGCATATGACACCACAATTTACAGTATTAAAAAAATTCAGAGCAAAATCCATATTGTACATAGGCATGTATTGTGTAATTTTAAAATATAGTATACAAGTACATGGATACATGTATATAGAGTGTACAGTATGTAAATTCAAAGAAAGAACTCTGTAATTTTTGGTTGGCGTCTAACTTGTAGTGCTGTGAGGAATTTGTTTTCAATTGATGAGGAAATGCCTGAGAAGGCTTCCTTAAGAGTTTGGGGTGTGTCAGTTGTGTGAAGAAATGCTCTAATGGTTGAACAAGCAGCATACACTTCAGCTACAGTAGGAATTTTTCCAAAATCATTTTCTGATTCTTGGGAAACATCTTCAGGATGTATCTCTTCAGTTTTCTGGTGACACTGAATGATATCAATATCTGATAATTCTTCACATGTAATGATCTCATCATCCACCTCCACATAGTCATCAACAGAGCAGTCAGAACTGAGAAGGGAAAAAACAAGTTGCAAATCACTGTGTGCATGATCTTCACATGTGGTTCTGGGTTGTACATCCTTGTTTAGACAATGGCAAAAACAGTTGGCAATGGTCTCCTTCCTCACAGAATCCCATGCCTTTGATATCATTAATATAGCATCAAGAACACTAAGTTTTGTATCATCCTTATTTTCTGTTTTCTCTATGACTTTGTAAACCAGTTCTTTTCGAAATGATACCTTCAGACTTCGGATAACTCCTTGGTCCATTGGCTGAAGAACAGACGTGCAGTTTGGAGGCAGGAAAATGAGTTTAATTTGTTTCAATCCTTCAACTGGAGGATGGGATGGGCAATTGTCCACAAGTAAAGTTATACATCTTTTTTGCTTCAAAAGTTCACTGTCCCAATTTTTAAGAGTCTTTTCAAAGATAATCGACGTCATCCAGGCCTTTTTATTGAAATCATAGTCAACAGGGAGATTATTAACATGTTTAAAACATCGTGGCATTTTACTTTTTCCAATCACCAACAACTTTCTTTTTATAGAACCAGTCATGTTGGCTGCAACAAGAACTGTAACTCGCTCTTTTGACAACTTCCCACCAGGACATTTCTCCCCTTTAAATTTCAATGTGTGATCAGGTGTTAGTCAAAAAAATAACCCCATCTCATCGGCATTGAAAATGTCATCATCAGAATAACCAGCCCTCAGTTTCAGCCATACATTTTCAACCCAGTCACCCGTTATTGCTTGGTCAACAGCAGCTGACTCACCTGAAATTTTTGCATGAATAATATTATGCCGAGATCGAAGTCGTTGAATCCTTGAAGTGGTGCACTTGAATGATTCCTTCTTCAGAAGTACACCAAATTGTTCACCCTTTGCCTGGAGCATGGGCCCACTCACTGGTACATTATTTGCACGTTGTTGCTTGAACCATTCTAGCAAAGCATTTTCAATGTCAGTGTGATTAGATGAGCGAATTCGTTTTACCTTTCCACACTTAAGAAATTGGGCTTTAATTTTTTCCTGGCGTTTAATCATTCCAGCAATTGTTGAGCATGATGTATGAAATTCATAGGCAAGCCTGCTTGCAGACTCCCGCAACTCAACTCTGGCAATTATGTGAAACTTTCTCAATGGAGAACTGCTGCCGTGGCATGTTGTCATTTAGAAAGACAGAACTCAATTGAAAAGCTGTTCGTCAAATATGCTTAGAGGCTATGGTCATACTTTTAAAGTTCATAGAAAGACAGGATGTGAACTGGATGCATCATCATCATCATCATCATCATCTCACCCTTCTCCCGCCTGTGGCAGGGTCGGGTCTGCAGGTTCCCCTCCTCCACTCCCCCTATCCCCCACCATATCGCTCCCCACCCCACACTTCTCCATGTCCGTCAGCACCACCTGCTCCCACGTCCGTTTCAGCCTTCTCCTACCTCTGGTGCCCCCAATCACATGCCAACCCATAATGGACCTAACAAGCTCCTCCTCCTCTCTCCTCATTACATGCCCATACCACCTCAACCGCCTCTCCCTCATCTTCTCTGCAATGTCCCCCACCCCCAGGCTACCTCTAACATAATCATTTCATACTCTGTCAGCTCGTGACACCCCAGTCATGTAGCGCAGCATACGCATCTCAGCCACCTGCATTCTCCTTTCATGGTTCTTCCTAGCTGCCCAACACTCTGAGCCATACAGCATGGCAGGCCTGACGACCGTTCTGTAAACTTTGCCTTTCAACTTTATTGGGACCCGGCGGTCACACAGGACTCCACTTGCCTGCCTCCACTTCAGCCATCCTGCATTAATCCTATTGGTCACGTCTGAATCTATCTCCCCATTGCTCTGGAAAACTGATCCTAAGTAACGAAACTGTTGCACTGTTGGTATACACTCACTCTCACAACGGATCTCACCCCCTTGCCCCTGGCCACTAAAATTGAAAGCTAGGTACTCTGTCTTATTTGTGTTTCCTTTGAGACCCCCTCTTTCCATTGCTGTCCTAATGTCCTGAAGGCCCTTTTGTGCATCCTCCTTGGACCCCTCAAGCTTTCCCACATCATCAGCAAATACTAGGCACTGAGGGGCCCATTCCCCTATCCCCGTCAGCAGCTCATCCATTACCAGAGTGAATAGGTATGGACTAAGTGCTGACCCTTGATGCACACCAACCTGCACATTGAAGCCTGCAGTGTTTCCCCATGCTGTCCTCACCCTAGTAATGGCACCCTCATACATATCCTGCACTATCCTAATATGGCCTTCATCAACCCCTTTCTTCCTTAAAATGCTCCATAGCACCTGTCTAGGGACACTATCATATGCCTTCTCCAGGTCAACAAATACTGCATGGAGGTCCTTCCTTGCTGCTCTATGTTTCTCTATCATCTGGTGCAGAATAAAGATTGGTTCCATGGTAGACCTACCTAGCATAAACCCAATTTGGTTCCCCCAGACTTGAGTTTGGTCTCTGAGGCGACATTCTATTACTCGCTCCCACAGCTTCATAGTATGGCTCATTAGCTTTATGCCTCTATAGTTTCCACAGTCCTGGGCATCACCTTTGCCCTTGAACAGTGGAACTATCCAACTTTCTCTCCATGCAGATGGCATCCTGTCCCCATTTGCTAGCTTATTAAAAAGCTTCCCTAACCATGTAATGGCTGTAGTCCCCAAGGTGTGCCAAACATCAATGGGGATCTTGCCTGGGCCTACTGCTTTGCGACCTTTAATTTTTTGAAGAGCTGTGACTATTTCATGTTTGTTGGTGTTTAAGGTCCCGTCAACTACAAGGTCATTAGAGACCCGTCCACTGTATAGTTCTAATGCATATACTGCACAGACACTACACTAATGCGACGATTATTGGGTATTAGCAGTACCCAGCTTTCCCGAGCAACCACCCATATCAGTACTAACTGGGCTTGCGTTGCTTAACTTCAGTTATCAGACGAGAACTGGTGTGTCCAACGCAACTCACCGCTCCCGACTATTTCATCCTCACTAACCTTGTCCACTGCCTGGGTGGTGGTTGGACTATCTGTGCCTGTTGAGCAAGTAGCTGTGTTTAGGAGGCTGTGGTAGTATTCCTCCCACCTTTTAATTACCTCAGCTGGTTGGAACAGGACCCTGCCATTTGTATCCTTGACTGTTATAGCCCTGGTAACATCCTTGCTAGTTCTATCCCTGGTCTTGGCCAGTCTAAAAACTGCATTCTCTTCTTCCGTGTCCCCAGCTTTTCATATAAGGTCTCATACTTCTGGTACTTGGCCAGTGCAATGGTCCTCCTGGCATTTTTCTTTGCCTGAACATAGTCTGTCTTGGAAACCTGATGCCCTAATTCCCTCCATCTATGAAAAGCTACCTTCTTTATTTTGATGGCAGCTTCCACCTCCTCATTCCACCACCATGTCTGCCTACCCTGATATGTTCCTCCTACTCTACCCATACCTAACAGTGCCTCACCACATCTCCTAATCTTCCTAGCAACCCTGTCCCACACTGCACTGGCTGACCCATCCCAGTCCCAGTCAACCTGACTAAGAACCTCCTGTCGGAATTCTTCTGCCTTGGTGGGCAATTTCCACCACCTAACAACTGATTTTCCCTTCCAGGAATGTTGCTTCCCTGTCCCCTTAATTAATAAGTCTATCATGAGCAGCTTATGGCCACTTTCCTTCTGGAAATCCTCACTGGGTAGTGCCCAGCAGTCTCGAATCTCTGCCCTGTGCTGCTTCCTAACCATGAAAAAGTCAATTTGGGACCTCCCCTGTGGTGACTGGAAAGTAATTAGGTGCTTTTCCCTCTTCTTGAACCATGTATTGGCTAATGCAAGGCCATGTGCTCTTGCTATGTCAAGGACCTTCTGCCCCTCTAGGTTGATCACCCCATACCCACATCCCCCATGAACATCAGCATACCCCAGTCCCTCATTACCCACATGTGCATTGAAGTCACCCCAAATAATCAGTCGCTCATTACCCCTGCCCTGTCTCACTATGCTGTCTACTGACTGCACCACCTCATCAAAATCATCCCAAGAAGCTGTTTTTATGGTGTCACCCAGGCCTGCTTGGGGGGCATATGCACTTACGAGGTGGAGCCCTATACCCTGCCAGACAACAGTGACTAACAACAGCCTACTGCTGACTTGCCTAACTGAAGTGATGCCCTGCTGCAAATCCCTACTTAATATAATTCCAAACCCGTTTCGTCCCTCTTCACTACCTGCATAGATCAGCTTGTATCCCTCCCCCAGGGACCTTGACCTATTACCCTTCCACTTCGTCTCCTGGAGGAATGCAATGCTGATCTTCCTATGCTTTAGGGTTGTGACTAGTTCCCCAGTTTTCCCAGAGAGGGTCCCCATATTCCACGTCCCTAGTCTCAGTCTAGCCCCTTATTTGGTCCAGAACCTACAGTAATAGTGGCAGGGCTACCTGTGGGGGGTGCCGTCCAACCCCACAGGAGACACTCATTAATTGCTGAAGCATTGCCAAGTGAGTGGAGGTCTCACACTCACCTGACAAATTGCCACCCACACTCTGTGTGCAAGGTATGCAGTACTAGCACTGCATACCCCTAGCAAGCAATATAACAAACGCTAACAACAGCAGCAACAATAGCTGTACCAAAAACAGCAACAATAGCTGTAACAGCAGCAGCAACAATAACAGCAACAACACCAGCAACAACAATAGCAGCGACAACAGCAGCGACAACAGCAGCGACAACAGCAGAGCCAACAGCAGCGCCAACAGCAGCGCCAACAGCAGCGCCAACAGCTGCGACAACAGCAGCAACAACAGCAGCGGCAACAGCAGCGACCACAGCAGCGACCACAGCAGCGACCACAGCAGCAAGCACAGCAGCAACCACAGCAGCAACAGCAACAACAGCAGCAACAGCAGCAGCAGCAACAACAACAGTAACACTACCAACAAGAACTCCCCAATAAGGGCCTCTGCTGACGATGCCCCACCCTCAGTAGGCACCAATCCACCAACAACAACAATACTAATAACAATCACACTAGTAACAGTGACAATGCCAACACCAACACCACCAATGGCAATCACTCCCCCCAAACCCAAAAACACCTTAAATGTAAATTCAAAAGAAAAGAAAATGCCTGCTGTGGGGATGGTCTGAGGCCGCCAAACACAGCGAGGTCGCTGACGACGCCGGCGATGCATGCTGTGCAGCCCCATGACGGGACTGTAAATTTAGTAAAAATTTCAGATCACGGGAATGTAAAAATTTCAGATCACAAGGAAAGCAGAAGCACTAGGGATGAGCGCCACCTAGTGATCCCCAGGATGTGAACTGGATGCAGTAACCAATATTTCAAAAGGCACTGAATAGAAATGTGTTTGCTTTAGCCGATTTGTACGTTATAAGCACAATTAGTGTTTTTTTCCCATAGGCTTTCATGGTTCCAACTATTTTGTTCTTTAAATCTGATTGTACATCATATCCGGTGTCGTTGTAAATGATTTCGACTGTAATTGGGTAGGATATAACGAATGATGGACCTTATAAATAATTTTTATTTATGGATTTAACACAAACTTCAACTCAGTGGTCACCAAATAATGAATTGAACACCACTTACAGGAATTCCTTGTCATACTTTTTATTTTACTAGGACAGAATGCACAAATGGCTGATAATATTAGAAACGTTCATTTTCTCATCATCATCATCATCACCATACTCTTATCCAACCTGTGGCAGGTTCAGGTATACAGCTTCTAGCCATACACACCTGCCAATCTCCCCCATGATCCCTCATTCACTCCACCATTACCATATGCAGGAATTAGATAGACTGGAGAAATACTCTCCCCACTCCTTTTCTATCCTTCACTGTTATGGCTCAGGGTAAATCTTTAATTGCCCTATCCCTGGTCTTGGCCAGGCTACATTCTTCCTTCATTCCCCCTTTGCCTCTATCATAGAGGACCTTATACTACTGGTGTAGGACCAAAGAAATGATCCTCCTAGCTGTGGCCTTGGTCTGCATGTAGCATTTTTAGAATCATAGTCTCCTATCTCCATCCACCTATGGAATGCAGCTACAGTATTTATTTTTTGGTGGCTGCCTCTATTGCATTATTCCACCACTATGACTGCCTGCCCTGGAGTGTACCTTCTACTCTAACCTCACCTAAAATGGCTTCCCCACATTTTCTAATTGTTCTGGCAAACCTGACAAACACTGCATCAGCTGTGTCTTCCAAATCCCAGTCTACTTGCCTATCTACTTCCTATGTGAATTCCTCTGTTTCCAACACCTAATAACTCTGTTTCCAACTCTGTTCCAGAATGGTATACTAAGGAGGTGAAGGTAGCTTTGTGAAACCAGCAAAAGGCTAAGAATGCACTTAGGAGAGGGAGGGATGTCAAATAACCACAAAATGGTTAAAGGGTTCATGAAGGAAGCTTACAAGAACTTTCATGAGAACATTTTGGGAGATAGGCTTAGGAAAAATCCAAAGGCATTCTGGGGATATATAAAGAGGTATAGGAAGGAGGGAGATAGGGATTACAGTGGTTAAGGATTGGTCAGGAAATTTAGTCAAGGATAGTCTTACGATTGCCAACGTTTTTAATAATACATTTGCAAAATGCTTTGCAACCAGTAGAAACAGCTCCCAGCCAGAATTTGTTAGGGATTTGCCAGGAGGAAGGGATGAGGTTATTATCACTAGGGTGGGAATTGAGCAGCTACTGAGTAAATTACCTGTATATAAGGCCATGGGCCCTGATGGTGTTTTGCCATTTATTCTGCTATGGCTTTCTGGGATTATTAGCTGTTACTTGGTGGAAATTTTTAAAAAGTCATTAGCCACAAGCATTGTTCCAGCATCATGGAAACTGGCAAATGTGGTGCCCATTTTCAAGTCTGGGGACATGACAGACCCTAAGTGCTATAGACCAGTTTCATTAACAAGTGCTGTATCCAAGATATTTGAGCACATCTTATTCTCATTTATAATGGGGTATCTGGAAAGGAAGGGCATCCTTACAAATACCCAACATGGGTTTAGGAAAGGCAGGTCATGCGACAACCAAATGGCTTGCTTGATGGATCATATTCAAAAGGCTTTAGATAGCAAAAAGAAGGTTGAGGTTGTATTCTTGGACTTTGAATAGGCTTTTGTCATGGTGCCCCATGATAAGCTGGTCTCAAAAATGTCCTACTTAGGGATACATAGAAATGTTATTCAATGGGTAAGGTCCTATCTGCTTGATAGAAAACAGAAGGTCATTTTCAAGGGTTGTGCATCTCAGTGGAAACCAGTCACTTCAGGGGTCCCTCAGGGAAGTGTATTGGGTCCTTTGTTGTACATTCTCTATGTGAACGACATGGGGCAATTTCTTCCTTGAACTATTTGCAGATGACACATGTGCTGCTCAGGTATTAGATGATGGGTTATCATCCTGTGTGCAATTACAACAGGATCTAGATAGGATTTACAATTGGTGTGTAAAATGGGAATTGCCATTAAACCTGAGGAAGTGTAGGATCCTTACAATATCCAGATCTAGAAAGCTACTTGATTTTGATTATCACATAGGTGGAGTTAGGGTTGATAGGGTTGTAACCCATAAATATCTGGGAATTGTCTTTAATAGTCAGGGTAATTGGAAGGATCACATTGGTAAAGTGATTGGGAGGGCTGGTCAATTCCTCCGTCTGATTAATAGGGTCCTTCAAGATAGCACAAAGGCAGTCCAATTTGGTTCCCCTTCAGGCAGGACATATCTTGGGAGGTTGAAAGGATCCAAAGGAGAGCAGCAAGAATTGTACTTAATGGGTTTTCTCTCACAGAGAGTGTATCTGCCATGATTAAGGAACTAGGGTGGGATACATTAAGCCAGAGGCGTATATCTCACAGCATTAGCCTTTTTATAAGACTGCTGCTGCTAGGATGTAAAGGACCTTTGGCTGGAAGTGTGTCCCCAGCTGAGTATAAAGGCAGAAAGGATCATCCATATAAATTGAAAGAGGTTAGGGCACAGACAGACTCATACTACTGGTCATTTTTGCCAAGAGTCATTCAACAATGGAATAACCTTGGTGAGGATAAGGTGGAGGGCTTCATCCAAGGAAAACCAACCATAGCTAGTATTGTATTAGGGGAGGCTCCTGAATTATAGCTTAGGGTTTTAGGAGTATTATGTTATCATAAGAAGGATTGAGAGTTAGTCTCTCCACTGCCATATTGGCCAAAAAGGCTGCTTGCAGTGTTTTATATTAGAATTAGAATAACCTGCGCTCCTTGAGAATTGACTGCCCTTCAATACTTAAGGGCAGGCATTACAGCTAACCAGTAGTCTGGGAGAATACCAACAGTAAGAAAACTAAATCAATGGGCATTAAAATAGTAAGAATGACATGCAGAAATGTTTCATTGGGGTAAATACAAAGGTACACAAAGATTAGAAACCTAATGTTTTGCAGAACTACCAAAACCACAATTTCTTGATATTTGGGGTAGTATCACAGACTACTGGTTAGCTATCTGGGGTTAAAAACAGCTTTCCTGGTTGTAACGAATTCCTGGCTATAACGAATGTGATTGCATTCCCCTACAAATTCGTTATAGCGGAGTTTTACTGTATTTAGTTTAATGAAGAAAAATAATTTATTAACAATAATGAGTAAAGTTCATTGAAGTAGCAAATAGAGACCATCATCGTTCTACCCTTATCCCGCCTGTGGCAGGGTCGAGGCCGCGAAAATGTAGGGATGGCATTTAGGCTGTGTAAGAAAAGTATTTGTTTGTTAATTACCAAAATAATAGAAAACTTTACATTTCGTTTTTTTTTCGTTTGCTAAAAATTTACAGGGCAAAGCATAATTGTATTATGTCTAAAAGCTAAAAATATTTACACTCATCATCCCCTTATCCTGCCTTTGGCAGGGTCGGGTTTGCAGGTTCTGGCTCTCCACTCCCGTCTATTTTCCACCAGGTCCCCATCCCAGGACCTAACGAGCTCCTCCTCCCCTCTCCTCATTACGTGTCCTTATACTTCAACCTATTCTTACTCATTTTTTTTTCAGCGATCTCCACCACTCCCAAGCAACAACTGATATACCCATTCCTAATTCTGTCAGCTTTCGAGACCCCTCTAATGCACTGCAGCATTCACATCTCAGCTGCTTGCATTTTTGACCACGTGCATTCTATTGAGGTGACTATAGCATAACGGGTCTAACCACTGCCCTGCAAACTTCACTTTCATCTTCCTTGGGACCCTTCTGTCACACATACTCTGCTTGCCGTTCACCACTTCAACCACCCACATTGATTCTATGCATCACTTCAGAGTCTATCTTCCCACTGCTTTGGAATGTTGATCCTAAGTACTTTTCCGCTTGCACCTTTTTCACCAGTTTGCCCCTAGAAAGTATGAAACTGTTATTCTCCTGTCCTTCCCAACTGAAAGCTAAATACACTACTCTGTTTTCTTCATGTTTATCTTTAGCCCTTTCTATCTCCTAGCCTTTTCTATCACTCATCTAATATCTTTTAGGCCCTTTTCTACTTGTTCTCTGCAGTCACCAAGTTTTGTGATATTGTTGGCAAATGCCATGCACTGAGGGACCCATTCTCCTACTCCCATCAGTAGGTTGTCCATAACTGGAATGAAAAGGTATGGACTTTGTATGGACCTCTAACTTATAACCTTACAATGTAAGAAACATAGTAAGGTTACTACATAGTAAGTTTACTCATTGGGTAGGGTCCTGTTTACTTGATAGACAACAGAGGGTCCTTTTCGAGGGTAGTGTATCTGAATGGAAACCTACCACGTCAGGGGTGCATCAGGGAAGTATGTTGTGTCCTTTGTTATAAATTCTCTATGTTAATGGCAGATGGTTTCTCCACTGCCATTTTGGCCAAATATGGCAGTGGAAATTCACTGGAACCCCCCCCCCACTATTTCCCCAAGGTGTTCTTACCCTGGCTATGGAGCCATAGCTACCCCCAAGCTACCTGCCATGGAGCACTGACATAAGCCTTCTCCAATTCAATAACGATGACATGGAGGTCTTTCTTTGCTGCCCTATTCTTTTATATAATCTGCCTCAGATTGAAGATTGGTTCCTTTGTGGACCTACCTGGCATAAACCCAAACTGATTTCCATGGACACTAGTTCAATCCTGGAAGCAAAATTCTATTACTGTCTCCCAGAGCTTCATGGAATGACTCATCATCTTAATATCTCTAAAGTTACCATAATCTTGGACATCTCGTTTGCCCTTTAAGAGTGGTACTATCCAACTCTCACGCCGTGCAGTGTGAGAAGGTTCCCTAGCTACCTGATTCCTGTCATCCCTAGACTCTGCCACACTTCAATGAGAATTCTGTCTGGTTCTCAGAGGCGTACTGAGGGGGCGCGGACCGCACCGGGTGACACTATTTCAGGGGGGGACACTATTGCAAAGTTTCAGATCCAACCTTTTCTTACAGCACTATTTGAATTTTAGTTTCAATGAATGCGAATTTTGTATGGAACACAGTCCAGCTAGTGGATTCACATAAACTCGTTTGGTTCATTAGTATTTTAGGGCTTTTTGACAACATTTCTAATGTAGAGACTGCACAGCCACTGCACTAATTTGACTAGTTTGGAGTATTAACACACTGTCATAAGCTTTCTCTAGGTCAATGAAGAAGGATAATAGCCAGGGTAAGAGCACCTTGGGGAAACTTAAGCACTAAGCCCATACCTGTTCATTCCGGTTATGAATGAGCTGCTGACGGGAGTAGAAGAATTGGCCCAAATCCATGGTATTTGCTGAGGACATTGCAAAAGTTAATGGTTCCAGAGAACAAGTGGAGAAAGGCCTAAACGATATTAGAGGGGCGATAGAAAAGGGCTAAAGATAAACATAAAGAAGACAGAGTATTTAGCTTTCAATTGGGAAAGACAGGAAAGTAACCAACTGGTGAAATCGGTGCAAGAGTAGTATTAGTAGTTGTATGTAACACTATCGGGTTGGGGAGTAAGCCAAGCAGCCATAACAGGTCAAACTCTAAGGAGGCGGCTTGCAGGTTAGGAGGGGCTAGGTGTAGGGGGCGTAGGAAAGAGTAAATTGGCAGCACCCAACGTTCACTACCAACAACCCATTTTGGTACTAACTTGGGTTGCATTGCTTAACTGGTGCATCCAACGCAACTTGGCTACGCCATGGAGGTAAAGTACTTAGGATCAACGTTCCAAAGCAATGGGGAGATAGACTCTGATTTGACCCAAAGGGGGTTGAAGTGGAGACAGGCAGGTGGAGTCTTATGTGATAGGAGGGTCCCATTCACACTGAAAGGGAAGTTTTACAGGGCAGTGGTTAGACCAGTTATGCTATGAATAGTTTGAGGGAGCAAGATCATTCCTATGAGGGATTTTCTCATAGGAACGAGGGAGAATAGGTTGAAGTGGTAAGGACACGTAATGCGATGAGCGGAGGAGCTCCTTAGGTCCATTTCAGGAATGCAGGTGGTTGGAAGTACCTAAGGCAGGGGAGACTGAAGCAGACGTGGCAGCAAGTTGTCCACAAGGACATGGCAGTGTGTGGGGTGAACGGGGATCTGGTGGAAGATAGGCAGGAGTGGAGGACTGGAACTCCCAGACCCGGCCCTGCCACAGCCGGGATACCTGATTTCCACCAAACTGATTACTATGCACACTAATCCTGTCCCATCGGCGAGATTCCATCATTCTCTCCCAGAGTTTCATGGAGTGGCTCAACAGCTTTATACCTCTATAGTTACCACAATCTTGGTCATCCCCTTTGCCCTTGAAGAGCCACACTATCCAACTCTCACGCCATGCCAACGGCATTCTACTGTATCTCTGCTGGCAATCCTCCTGAGAAGTTTCCCTAGCCACCTGATACCTGTCCTCCCTAGGCTATGCCACACTTGAATTGGGTGTTCCGTCTGGGCCCACAGCTTTTTGACCTTTCATCTTCCTAAGCGCCCTGGTTACACAGTTCTATGTCCCCATCTCCCCCTGCAGCATTCAAGAGGATTTGGAAGTACTCTTCCCACCTCCTCTTTGCCTCCATTGGGGAGAGTAGGACCCTACCTCCGCCACCCTTGGGAGCGGCAAATTGCATTGGACACACCAGTTCTCGTCTGATCACTGAAGTTAAGCAATGCAATCCCAGTTAATACTGATATGAGTGGCTGCTTTGGAAAACTGGGTACTGCTAGTATCCAAAAAAATCGTTGCATTAGTGTAGTGTCTGTGTGGTCCCTGCATCTGAACTACACTGTGGACGGGGCTCTAATAACGTTGTAGTTGAAGGGCCCTAAAACACCAACAAACCAAATGATCCACTATCCTTCACTGTTATGGCTTGGGGATATCTTTAGCTACCCTATCTCTAGCTTTGGCCAGTTTGAAAACCTCACCTCCCCTTGTCCCTAACTGCCAAAAGAGTGCCTCATACTTCTGGTGCTTGGCCAGGGCAATGATCCTCCTAGCACTGGTCTTAGCCTGCCTATATTGAGTCTTAGATTCCTGGTCCCCTATCTCCTGTTATACTGTGGAAAGCAGACTTCTTTTGCTTAATGGCTGCTTCTACCTTCCTATTCCACCACCATGTGTGCTTGTTTCTCTGGACTGTGCCTCCTACTCGACCCTGCCCTAAAATGGCTTTCCAACAGGTTCTAATTTTTCTGGCATCCCTATCCCACATGGCATCCACTGTCCCTTCTGAATCACAGTGAACCTCCCTTTGCACTTTATGGGCAAATCCCTCCGTTTTGATGGGTAGTTTCCATTACCTGATGACCTGCTCTCATTTCCAAGAATGTGCCTTGCCTGCCACTTTCACTAGGATTTGACCAATGGCCACATTACTTTTGGAAATTTTCACTTGGGAGTGCCCAACAATCACAAACCTCTGCTCTATGCCACCATCTAACCATCAAGAAATCTTTCTGGGATATCCCTTGTGGCGACTGGAATGTGATTAGGTGCTTGTCCATCTTCCTAAACCACGTATTTGCCAATGCCAGGCCAAGTGCATTGGCGGTGTTGAGGATGCACTGCCCTTCTACGCTAAATGTTCAATATCACATCCCCTTGAACATCCCCATAACCCTGGTTACCTTTGCCTACATGGCCATTAAAATCCCCACCAATAGCTAAGCACTCATTCCCTTTGCATTGCCCTATCTCAGCCTTTAGTGAGTGCACCAAGTCCTCAAAATCTGTCCATCTATTTCCCTTCCACCTAGTTTCCTGGAGGAAAGCTACATGAATCCTCCTGAATCCTTTGTTTTAGGATATTGACTAATCCCACGTTCCTAATCTAAGATGGGCCCTTATGCTGTCTGAATATGCTCTGACTGGGTTCACCCCAGCCAGGCGTCTGGAACCTGTAGAAATGTTATCACTGCTTGTCGTGGGGGGATGCTTGCCTACCTCACCAAGCGCTATCTGCCTCAGGGACCAAAGTCCCAAACCCTGTGACTTTGCAGACTGTCATTACGGTGGCCCAGGGCCCGCTCACACACCATGCCTGAAACAAACATTAATCTAAAAGCATTTGAAATTTTGGTGGCTCAGGTGGAGCACAGTGGGGGTGAATGGTGGGGGGGGGTGTCACCGGGATTTGCTTCACCGGGTACGCCTCTGCTGGGTCTACAGCTTTTTGACCTCTCATCTTCCTAAGGGCCCTAACTAATTCCTCTTCTTTTATGCTGTCTACAAATTATAATGTATAAAGGACTGCAAAAATAATTTAAGTTCAGGACAGCAAAAACGTTTGATCAGGTGCTGCATAAGTACACCTGATAAGTCACCTTGGAAATCGTTATTGTTCTTCTGACATCTGGATTGCATTTCAGCTTCATTTTAATAACAATTTGGGTCTTCAGTTTACCAGTCTATTTCCCCACCTGTGTTCAAGCTTTATTAACCATCATCTGCTGATAATCTCTATCAGAGGTTCCAACACAAAGCAATGTCTTAAGCATGGTCGGTAGCACCTGGGGTGTGGGGAGATCGAAGCAGACGTGGGAGTAGGATATGGCAGCGTGTGGGGAGGACGGGGACCTGGTGGGATATAGACGGGAGTGGAGGGCTTGAACCGCCAGATCCGACCCCGCCACAGGTGGGATAAGGGTATGATGATGATGATGATGATGAAACAGTTTAGCATAATTTGCAGAAATGAATCAGGCGATTCTGCAAGCATGTCCATGAATTTCAATTGCTATTATCAATTGTTATTCAAATTAAAAATTGCTGGAATGATTTAACAATTATAACAGTTTATTGTATTCTAAAAATGTCAAAGGGTGTCATGTTACTTAAGTGGTGGACAATTTTTATAAGCTGAGAATGTCAGAGAATGTTCATTGCATAGGCTCTGACATTTTGCACATGATTTTCGAGTCTTTTTTTCTCTGTTTATTAGGTGCTGCATGATAAATCAGTGCGCGTCACTAGGGGGTGCGGGGAGTGCGGTCCGCATCGGGTGGATCCACTCGCATCATGACAAATGGGGTGACACCAAAGCAGAAGAAGCGGATTTTTTTGAGAAGGGGGTGACACCATGGCGTCATTGCACTGGGTGACGCCAACCCTAGCGACGCCACTGTGACGAACCAACAACGATTTTCTGTCCATGTAATGTATATCACGTTGACAGGTGCAGATCTAGAGGCGGATCGGGGGGGGGGAGCACTTCAAAACAAGTGTGCCCCAAATATTTAAAAATATACAGGATCCATTAATATAAATCTAGCTAGCAATTACACTAGGCCCTCTACTACCCCTTAGACTATGTCCCATGGGTGGACCCAGAGGGGGAGCAATGCAGCAATTGTACCCCCCTCAGTACCTCAATGGGGCACAATTGATGAGGCATTTTTGCATCGCTATCACCATTTCTATCCTGCCAGTCCAACCTGTAATTGGCTAAACCACTGAAGATAGGGCGTTGTCTAAGGGGCAGGAGAAGACCTATTGTAATTGCTAGCTAGATTTATGCCAAAGGATTCTAAATATTTAAAAATATTTGGGTGCACTTTTGTTGATATGCCCTATCCGCCCCTGGATCCGCCACTTCTGAATGTCCTATCTTCATTGGTTTAGCCAACTGCAGATTGTACTGGCAGTATAAATATGGGAATAGTAAATGCTAAAATGCCTCATCAGTTGCAAAGTTGACTCATGCATTAATTGAAATATGTGCTGTATTGAGGCACTGAGGGAGGAAGCAATCGCTGCATTGCTCCCCTGTTGAGCAGGAGTAATAGTTTTTGGTGTAGTCGAGCAAAACTGGATTGATATGCAAGAGATTGATTGCAGTAGCATGCTCTCAGTTGCCAATTTTGCGAAATTACGAATGCGCCCCCCTCAGTGTCATCCTGATATTGCTGCTGGCCCCTCCCCAACCCCCCTCTACAATAAATAAAGCAATAGATGTTGCCACTAGATGATAGAAGAGTAAATTCTAGGTAGTATTTTATAACCACGCCCAGATCTGAACTCCTACGTGGCACATCCCCAGGCGGTAGATAGGGGAGTCCTTGCCAGACATGGGGGCTGACTGCCTAAGCTATCCACCTTTCCAGGGGTGGAGGAGAAAAACGAAAACATAGCTCCCACAGATCAAACTCTGTAGGTGGGTATGCCAAATTAAAAACCATAGAGTAAATAAAAAGTCAATACCAAAATGACAACTTGCAGTGCAGGAAATCAAAACCCCAGTGCCAGTTACCATAAGGGATGAATGAGTGGACTCTGGGCCATTGTTATCATGTATCCACAATGTCATGGGATGCAGACCTTGGCTCCAATGGCAGATCCCCCACAGACAACCTATCTAACACTCCTGCAGTTTCCAGACGCCTGGCTAGAAACATGGCTAATCTTAAATATGGGGACCCTGACAGGAAACGCAGGGGAATTAGTTAGTACTCTAAAGTACTAGGTGGAAGGAAGCTAGATCAAGAGCCATTGGGGAGGGACACTGGAATTGGGTGGGTATAGTATTGAATAGTGAGCTGCAGCAAGGGGGCAGCCTAATGAAAAGAATAAATAGCAGACAAATTTGGTTACAGTAGTTTGGTGGGGAGTAGTATTCCACCTGCTGGAGGAACTTTGATGAGTTGGTGCACTCACTAGATTTTTAGGTAAGGCAGTGTAGAGGCTGTTGTACACAAACGCGAAACAACTGCAGCAGATTTTTTGTGGTGAATTATTTGTGTCAAAACGCTAACTATGAAATGAAATGGCCATGCATACAACTGTGCTGATATCACACCCACGTTTTTGAAACAGCAGTCACTGCCACTGGACAAATGTTGATAGAACAAGATGGCGGGCACCAAGGAAACTAATAAATTAATAAGGAAATATCAAATTTTATATTATCTGTCACATAAAGATTATAAAAATGTAAGGAAAAAGCATAAGTTGTGGGAATGTCTACAAGCAGAATTAAAAGTCCAAACGTTCCAAATGAATTTCATGGACCTATTTTGTTTTTACCCTCATAAAAAATTAGAATATAATAATGATTATGATATTTTAAAAGAAACACAAACCTTGAATTTTCCCCAAGTTCCAAAGCAAGCAATGAAATTGCTTCTTCTTGATTCAATGAGGAATATATTTCAACACTGCTCAATTATCCGATTCAATTGGGACTGGACCCCATTCGAATAATCAAAAATTCGGATAATTGAATTTTTTCCAAAAAAAAAAAGGGTCTAACTTAATTTATTACTGTTTGTATGTTGAAAATGGAAGAAAAAAACTATTTTTAAATAAAAAAAGGTTTTAATTAATTTAATGAAATGGCAGCACTTTTATATATTAAGCATATTTAAAAGGGCTGTACATTAGTACAGTATGTACGTGTACCATACTGTAAATGAAAGTCATTGCTTTCTGACCATTTCAGTCAAAGTAAGGCTATGTCCTAAATGGCAGCGTCTAGCGTGAGTGGGCGTGCGTTTAGAGTGTAAGTGCTACCATTCTGCCTATCATTAGTGTCCAGCATGACAGTGTGCTTTGAGCTCTGAAAGCGTCAAAAAATCATGGCGGCAAGAATGTGGTGTTAAGTGTTTATTGATGACTCTGGAAAATAGTGTAGTATTCCACGGCAAGATCATGCCACACGATGAGTTTTTCAGATGTTTGGAGAATTTATGCTTTTATTGTAGTTTTATTTGTTGGGTATTGCATGAATTATGATTTCATCATGAGTGGTATGGCGGTGTACAGTGTAAATTCGTCTGCTTTGCATAATTTATGTTGTACACCGACGTATCACTCAAAACATTGATCATAAAAAATTATAAAGAGTCATAAAAAATATAAAAACATTATATTCACAATTAGATTCGCCACTAAATTCAAACATTCTCTATTGTTGTATCCTTTCCATTCAAAATCTCACATGACAGGTAGCTTCAAAACTTCGGCAGTGGAGGCAATGAAGGCAGCCATTTCAAAAAGCGCAGGGAAGGGAAGGGAATTGCAAGGGAAGGAAGCTGTGACCAAACTCATTTGATCACTCCTTCGAGCTCCTGCTAGTGACTTTATGCTAGTAGTTTGTCTGCTTTGAGTGGTAGTGCACACACGCCTGCTCATGCTAGACGCTGCTACTTAGGACATAGCCTAAGCTGTTTGACTGTCAGTATCCGTTTTTGAAATCAGCAGTGTGTGATCAAAAAATACAAAGTATTTGAAATTTGAACGCGGTGTTACTGAACAACAGGCGTTTATGCAGGTTTTTACATGTGTCGAACTGAAATGAGCGATATTTATTTTTGGTTCGGTTGTGGTTTTCGTTCCTAGCAAAAATAATGGTTTTACCAGTTTTGGGTTTTTAGTTTCGTTCTGGTTCAAGCCCTGGTACCTACGTGAGTTCTGTGTCAAAAAATCATGTTTTAAAATAATATCATATAAAGGGGTGCAAAAATAATTTCTTTTCAGGACAGCAAAACGTCAGCATGAAACTTATCAGGTGCTGCATACTGCACCAAATTTATCAATCCAATGTGTCCCCTTGGGAGTCGTTGTTGTTCTTCTGACATCTGGATTGATTTCAGCTTCTCTTCAATAACAATTTGGTTCATCAGTTTCCCCACCTGTGTTCAAGCTTCCAGTGGTGTCGCTAGGGTTGGCGTCATCCGGTGCGGTGACACCATAGTGTCACCCCCCCCCCTCCCGAAAAAAAACGGCTTCTCTGCTTTTCTCAAGGTGCAAGTGGTGTCATCCGGTGTGGCTGGCCCCCACCCCCCTTGTTGATGCCACTGCAAGCTTCGTTAGCCACCACCTGCTGATAATCTCTGTTAGAGGTTTCAACACAAAGCAATGTGACGTGTCTTAACCATGCACATATCTGTGGCTTCTCATCATGAATGACACTTCTTAAGAGAGCGGCTTATTGTGTTGGACACACCTGTTCTGATCTGATCACTGAAGCTAAGCAACTCAACCCCAGCTAGTACTAACTTGGGTGGCTGCTTGCAAAACCTAGGTGCCGCTAATACCCAAAAATCGTCGCATGCCCATCTTGGTAGGAGCCAAGTCATTACCTTGAGAGATTCTGAAGGTCTATTTATTATTTAACCCTAGACTACTATACATTAGTCTCACAGACTACGCTCTTTCTATATTTCTCAATTTTGAGGTGAAAGAATTAAATTTTTTTAACAAAACTTTCAGTACCTTCCTAAAATAGCCACTAAAACATTCCCCCTTGTTTCTGACCATTGCCCTCTTTGCAACCCTTGCATCACACCATGAGTAGTCATCCAGACTAATGTTTAGTAACTACGTGACTTTTTCCATTGAAGTTGCCATAAGCAATCTATGCATTTAGCAAAGACAGACGTTTTATTTGGTGTGACCACAGTTGATAATTTAACTATTCAAGCTTCTTAGCTGCAATATACAGTCCATGGCCATATTAAATGTGACCACTAGACATTCTCTGCATTTGTAATATTTTTGTAATGCATTTTGATTCTTAGTGATTCAGCTGTTGCACACCCTTTATGGCTGACATGCCATCATCCAGGCTTCTCATTATTCATAAGCTTCTCATGATTCATGAGCATGGCAAGACAGGACTCTTTATGTGGGTCCCAGGGCATGTGAACATTATGTGCAATGAGAGGGCGGATGCTGATGCCAATCAGGTGGCCCGCCTGCCAGAAGTCACTGGCATTGCTGTTCCCTCCTCTGATGCCGTTTCTGATGGCATGGCAGGCCGTCCATTGTCAGTTGTGGTCCCAGTTGTCTGCAGCTGGACAGTGGCGTCACTATGGGGGTGACAGCCACCCCAGGTGACATCACTGACACCATGACAAAACGGGTGACACCAGAACAGAAGATGGAACAGAGCAGCTTTTTTGAAGGGGGAGGGGTGACGCCATGGCGTCACTACACTGAGTGATGCCAACCCTAGCGACGCCTCTGCAGCTGAATATTAGCAGGTGGTCACATTAATATGGCCAGGGACTGTATATATATGCATTTTTCTTAGCTGCAGCATGTATTTTTATAGTTTTACAATTGAGACCATATTGCAACATGGATAAAATCACGTTTGACTATTGCAACTTTGCCCCACCAACTCAAATAAATCCTCTCTGAAATTTTGGGTGAAACAATTATTATAAAGTCATTTGCACTTCCACAGGCAGGAAAAAGAAAATTTTTTTTTGCATTCTGTCTTTCTAAACTACACAGAATGACTAAGTTCCACTGCCATGTGTTCAAATGCAATTGGTGGCGAGCACAGAGGAAAGATTGTTTTTCAATGTGAAAAAAAAAATTAATAGTGTAAATTTTTTTTCCCATTATCATTTTAAATGTTTGCCAAATATTAAAACTTTTTTCTAAATTTTTATATCCCTTATTTTTTTTATTTATCCAAAACAAACTTTGGTAGTCCCACAGACTAATGCTTAGTAACTATGTCATTCGTAGGGTACTATAGTAATCTAGGGTTAAGTAATCATGGCTTGGAGGTAGGCTCTATTGTTTGTTTGTTCAAACCAGGCAGTGCCCATCATTTCCTGGTCGTGGTTGCAAGGTTGCAAGATCTGAAGACAAAAAAGTAGCGTCGCTGTACACCAAAAGTAGCGGATTTGAAACATTTGTAGCCCAAATAAAAATGAATCATTTTCCTACTATGAACTTTTCCTGATCAAATTTTACTTTTATTTGTTCTAGGCTAGGTTAATTTTATATGGTTAGGTCTGGTTAGTTGGGTTAGCATCTTGGGGAACTGGTGATAAAGGTACAGGAAGTGAAGTAACTAGGATCAGTGATCCAGAACAATGGGGAAATAGTTGAAAGTTACCCATAGAATCAATGGGGGATGGTTGAAGTGGAGACAGACAAGTGGAGTTCTGTGTGATAGGAGAGTCCCAATGAAGTAAAAGAGAAGTTTTGCAGGGCAGTGGTTAGGCCAGCTATATTATATGGATCAAAGTGTTGGGCAGTGAGAAAGAGCCAAGTAAACAGAATGCAAGTAGCCAAAATGAGAATGCTGTGGTATATGAGTAGGGTGTCGAGAGAAGATACTGAATAATTAGGAATGTGTATATTAAAGGTAGCCGGGGTGGGGGACATCACGGGAATGATGAGGAGAGTAAGTTGAGGTGGTATGGTCCCGTAATGAGAAGAGGAGAGGAGGAGCTCGTTAGGTTCATTACAGGAATATTGGTTGTTGGAACCACCTGGGGCAAGGGGAGCTCAAAGCAGACATGAAAGCAGCTTGTCCTTAAGGATATGGTAGTGTGTGGGGTGGATGAGGACCTCGTGGTAGATTGGTGGGATTGGCGGGCAAGAACGGACAAACCCGACCCTATCACAGACAAGATAGGGGTATTATGAGGATGGATGTTTTACACCTTTATACATAACTATAACAAAGTAGCGTATTTTAAAGATTTATAGCTCTCAGACAATTAAAGGTAGCCCAAAAAGTAGCGTGTCGCCCAATTTGAATTTTTTGTAGCAAGGACACTTAAAAAGTAGCCCAATCTGGCAACACTGCGTGGTTACGCCCATGCTCAGCGTTAACTTTCAATATCAGTCTCAAAACAAACTTCTGTTTTTCGATTGTTGTTTCGCTTGTGGCTGTAGACAACAGTAGGCATACCTTGGAGAGGGACGAGCTCACGCGAATGAACCTTTAGGATATGTTTGTGACGCATAATGGTAGTGAGCTGCTTTCTGGCAGGCTGTGAAAATCGCACCTGTGTAATGAAATATTGAGTCCAGGGCTTAGTTGGAATACTTCGCCATATTTGTACTGTATTTTTTACTTTGACGGTTAATGCATTAGGTCTCAGTGGACTTCTGATGAAGTTCTCGTCTGATCACTGAAGTTAAGCAACACCAGCTAGTGCTAGCATGGGTGACAGCTTGAGATCACTGGGCACTGCTAATGCTCCAAAAGCGTCAAAACCACGTAGTGTCTGTGCAGACTCTACATTAGAGCTAAGCAGTGGATGGGGCTCTAACGACGTTTATAGTTGAAGGGCTCTAAAACACCAACGAAACGAAAAACACAAAATTCATTAAAGTGTCATGGTATGTTATGAAGGTTTTCAGCTCCTTGTGCGGCCAAGTTGCGTTGGACACACCAGTTCCCGTTAGATCACTGAAGTTAAGCAGCGCACACCCACGTCAATACCAACTTGGGTGGTTGGTAAAGAACGTTGGGTGCTGCAAATTAACCCTCTTCCTCGTCCTTTCACCTACCTCATCTCCCGCGGGCAGCCTCCTAAGGGTTCGTCCTGTTATGGCTGCCTGGCTTACACCCCAACCCACAAACTAATCCAACTAATCCTCAAATAAGATTCAGTTTTCACATGTTATAGCCCCTGGAAAAATAGATTCGGATGTGACTCGTATAATCAATGTAGAGTGGATGAAGTGGAGACAGGCAAGTGGCCTGCGTTTTCGGAGGGCCCACATAAAGTTTAAGGGGGAATTGTACACGGTGGTCATTATTACAACTAGACTGTATGGAGCAGATAATAGAATGAGGTTAGCTGAAATGCACATGGGTGACGTGTTAGTATGGTGTTTCTTGGTGCTTTGGGCCCACAAGTACTTTGGTTATAAGATTTCATGAGGGAGTTGAGAGGAGACTGAATTAGGAATGAGGGTATCGCGGAAAGGATGAGAGAGATTCGAATGGGGGGCCGGCGAATTGCGTTGGAAAAACCAGTTCTCGTCTGATCACTGAAGTTAAGCAGCGCAACCCCAGCTAGTACTGTCATGGGTGGCCGCTTGCGAAAACTGGGTACTGCTAATACCCAAAAATCGTCTCACTAGTGTAGTGCCTGTGCAGTCTTTGCATAGGAACTATGCTGTGGACGGGGCTCTAGTGACTTTTGTAGTTGAAGGCCCCTAAAACACCAACAAACAACAACAGCTCGATTGGGGTGATATGGGCATGTAATGAGAAGACGGAAGGAGCTGAATAGGTCCATCATAGGGATGCAAGTCATTAGAAGCATCAGGGACAGAGAAAGATCAAAGCAGACATGGCAGCAGGTTGTAAGAAGGGATTGTAGGAAGAAACCGCTACTATGCAACATGTAGATGAGGCAAAATTTCCAAATGTAGGATGACGTCGGTGGAGTTACAACGATGGTCTAAACCCTGCCATAGGCAGGAAAAGGACTATTGGTGCCTTTACTTTTGCAAAAATCATCTTATAGGTAGCTCAAAGGATTGTCCAGTGTTCTAATGACCCCCACTGGCATTACCCCCATTTATAGGCTTGTGGACCTATGCCGGGAGCGGCTGTATTGCGTTCGACACACCAATTCTCGTTCTAACCATTGAAGCTAAGCAACACAACCCCAGTTAGTACCAGGGGTGGCAGCTTGGGAACACTGAGTATCATAGTACTCTAAAATCGTCGTAATCGTATTATGTCGGGTTTTGTTTGTTTGTTTGTTGGTGTTTTGGGGCCCTTCAACTACAAGGTCATTAGAGCCCCGTCCACTGTGTAGTTCTGATGCAGAAACTGCACAGACACTACACTAATGCGACGATTTTTGGATACTAGCGGTACCCAGTTTTCCCAAGCGGCCACCCATGTCAGTACTAGCTGGGGTTGCGCTGCTTAACTTCAGTGATCAGACTAGAACTGGTGTGTCCAACGCAATTCGCCGCTCCCCGATTATGTCGGGAGGGAGAGAATTACAGTGGAAGGAGTGATGTATGATGGCATTTGCTCATAAAAGACACTCTTTACTTTGTAATGGGTAGATTGTAATTCTAATTCACTACACTGCAAGCAGCCTTTCTTTGGCCAATATGGCAGTTGAGAGACTGACTCTCATTCCTACATATGATGCCATAAAATTCCTAAAATTCTAAAATCCCTTGTTCCTCCATTACTAGCAATGGTGGACTTTCCTTTGAGGAAGCCCTCCACTTTATCTTCTCCAAGGCTATTCCATTGTCGAATGGTCCTTGGTAAAAAACAGACCAGTAGTATGGGCGTCTGTGCCCTAATCTCTCTTAATTTATATGGATGATCCTTTCGGGATTCGCAACATTCGCACCCAACGTTTCGCCTCCGACATTTCGCCCCTGAGTACTTTTCGCCTCCGGAGCTTTCACCCCCCACACATTTCGCCCCTCAGGTCCATTGCATTCCAGCAGCAGCAGTCTGATAAAAAGGCTAATACTGTGAGATGTACGTCGCTGACTTAGTGTGTCCCATCCTAGTTCCCTAATCATGTCAGACACGCTCTCCCTGCGAGAAATCCTGTGGAGTACAATTCTTGCTGCCCTCCTTTGGATCCTTTCAACCTCCCAAGATATGTCCTGCCTGAAGGAAAACTACAAGATGGATACCCGACCTTGCCATAGGCAGGAAAGCGGTTAGTTGTTGCTAACCCTGCATAGCTACTTCAGTGTTGAATATTTAGTGCTTACCATTTGTGTGGAGGCTTCTCTTTTCAATTGAAAATTGCTGTGCACACTGCTAGATTCCTCATTATCCCTGACAAACGTAACCAATTAAGGTACTTTCAAAACGAGAAATTGAACATTTGATGAAAAGTACAATTTAGGAAACTTTCTCTTTCCAAGAAAGACCGGTAGATCCAAGAAAGACTTGTAGGTAGGACGTCTGTGGCTGCACCCGGATGGCGTTCAAAGAGCAACTAATATTTGAAACACTAAATGTCAATTACCTTAAGCGTTTACTAAGTGATCTCTATGAAATCTCATCTTACCTGTCCTTCCAACTCTGCTTTATTAGCCTTTTCACGTGATTGACGCGGATAATGGTTAACTGCATCTGCAGCATTTATGAACATCTAATATTTGAAAATTAACGTGGAAATTGCATTAACCCTGGAATCACAACACGGGGTCACGGGTAACCCCAAGCATTTAAAAATTTTTTTTTATTTATTTTTTAATTTATTGACTTGTGCAGTCTCGTACCTTTCAATTTCCACATTTAGCATGTAATGCTGGTTCAGTTTCTGCTCCAAACATTCGAAGTCAGCTGCAGAGGTGTACCGAGGGGGGTGCAGACTTCACCGGTATGGTTACTATGGGCCCCAAATTATGTTTTTGACATGGTTGCTAAGGGTCCCAAATTTTCGGTCAAGGGCCCTAACAACAAAGAATCATCTCCTTGGCTGACCTCCAAAAAGTTCAATGTTCTATTCCAAAAACACTTGAAAATTAATATGTTCACAGTTCACTTAAAAATATGATACAGTGGTACCCCGCTTAATGAACATAATTCGTTCCAGCGATACGTTCGTTATGAGGGGTGTTCGTTGTGCAGAACACAATTTCCCATAGATCTCTATGTTATATTGTGTAATCCGTTCTGGGTTGCCACGAAAAATTGTGAAAATTGTTAAGAAGTTAAAAACAAAGTGCAGTGTTGATTGTTTATGAGCGAAAACACTCTAGCACCCATTTTTTTTTGGGGGGGGGGGGGGGGGTCATACTTCACAAAAACTAGGAATTGCCCTGCAATGAGAAGGCAGTCAATTACTTGCAGTGTGCAGTTGAACGGTGCTCGTCAGCAAATGCCATGCATTGAGGGGTCCATTCTCCTACTCCTGTCAGTAGCTCGTCCATAACCAGAATAAAAAGGTATGGATTTGAGTGCTGAACCTTGGTGCACCCCAAACTTCACTGGGAAGCCCCCCAGTATTCTCCCCAAGGTGTCCTTACCCTGGCTGTGGAATGGAACCATCATACGAGTACATATCCTAAACTATTCGAATTAACTATCCTAAACTATCCTAAACTTTTGCCTAATGCCTGTTGTGGAACACTGGTAGGCCTTCTTCAAGTCGATAATGATGGTATGGAGATCCTTCTTAGCTGCTCTATACTTTTCTATCATCTGCCTCAGAATGAAGATTCGTTTCATTGTGGACCTGCCTAGCATGAACCCAAACTGATTTCCACGGACACTAGTTCTAACTTGGAGGCAACATTCTATTGTGGAGTTGAAAAATAAAATCCAAACACAGAGTGTGGAGTTCAAAAACTAAGTAATTAGCTGTAGAGATGGCATAGGCGGCAGTTCCAGGCTAGGTGAAGCGGGCGAGTCTCAGCTCATCAAGCTTGCCAAGCAAGCATCACAGAATGGCCAAAGAGTTCTTCTAGGCACTTTACCGTCGACACACAGCACACACTGGCTCGTCTAGTCCAGTGTTGGTGCTAAATCAACTGAAGAAATACACCTCACTATCATTACCACACACATTGGCTCGTCTATTCCAATGTGTGCGACTGTATAAGACTATTAAACTATAAAATGTAGAGTAAATGCTAGAGTTCTTTGTTTGGGCGCTTGCCCGCCGTTAAACGCAGCTTCACACTGCACAGCTAAGAGAGAGACTGCCCTTTCCCGCCTTTTCCGTTGTTTTTATAGGACGCGTCCCATTTCCCACCTAAAACTAACTAAAGCAGACTGCACGCCACCAAGCGGGAGCGTCAGCCTACTAACTGGGTAGTTTGCCCAGTACGTGGTGCCATCTACTGTTAAATAGGGAAAGTGGCCTGAGTGTGGCTGCACAGTGACGCCACCTGGCGGGGCGTCGGTACATTGCAACCCTACACTATTACATTACATTGGTATAACTCATTGGATTAATACCTCTGTAGTCACTACAGTATTGGACATCCTATACCAGTGGTGGCAAACCATTTTTGAAGACGGGCCACAATAACACAAAAGCAAACCAAGAATTTGTCCATGGGTCAGATGCAAGATCTATTCAATTTTATGAATAAAAATAAGTTATTATTAATAGTGAATAAAGTTTATTAAAGTAGGGAATAGAGAACATCATCCAACTTTTATTACACCTTTAACATCATCTCATTAACACTCAGGCTACTTAAAATTGCACGGTGGGTCGCAGGTTCGCCACCACTGTCCTATACAGTTCCTAGTTCACTTTGTATATTGAACAAGCGTTCGTTATGTTAAACAAGTTCATTATGCAATACTCCTGTGCTTTTTTGACGGTGTTCGTTATAGGGAGCATTCGTTATACAAGGCGTTCGTTAAGCAGGGTACCACTGTATGTACAAAAACAACTCATATCGATGACCAATCATGTTGGATGACTGCATCATCCAATTTAAGAAAACCAATCAAAGAAAATTGTAATTATGAACTTTGATTTTGAACCCATTGAATTTTGAACCTCTTGTAACTATTGCACTCTGGAAAAATGGAGAGAAAAGAGACTGGAGAGAGAAGAGAGAGTGAGAGGACCACATACGCTCTCCAGAGGACAGCATGAACATTAGCCCTCCAGAGGACAACAAGGAAGCCAAAGGAAGACAGAAGAAACGCTCCTCTGATGACAACATAAACTCAGAACAGCAAAAGAAGCACACTCGCTATTCAGATGACAGCACAGATACTGGAGGACAACTGAAGAAGACTACTGCGAATACAGATGGCAGCATAGCAGAAGTCCTCCGAGGAAATACAAGCACTAACCAAATGTGAGCATCTCTACCTCTCCAATCTCTCTCTAGTCTCTGGCTCCAGAAGGCAACTCAACCCCTACATCTTGTACACCTTCCATTCAAAAATAAAATCACCTGTATTTATCTACGTATATATATATAATTCTTCTGAGAACTAAAAACCTTCTACAAAACTACAACATGCATCCACGACCAAAACCACCATTATGAGGAAGAGCCAACACCAGTATGTAAGTGTAAGTTGCTATTTTTTTTTTTTTTTTTTTGCAGTAAAACATTAGAAGTATTGGTTTTGCAATTGATTATTCTGCAGCAGATTAGCACACTGCAGGTTATTGCAATTTGCAAGCTGTCCTGCCAATTGTGGCACATTGCAAGTTGTTGCAGGCTTTTTTTTGTAATTGATGTGCAATTTGCAAGTGGTCCTGCCAATTATGGCACATTGCAGGTTGTTACAGTCAATCAATTTTAGTATACAATTTCAGCAGATAATTTTTGTGTGTGCTTGCAAATCCTTTTTGGATTATTTGCAGATGATTGAGGATTATTTGCAGATTATACATGTTGAGGAATATTTGGCAAATTGTTGCAAATTGGTTTGCAACTTTTTTGCACATTATTTTGTGGATTTTTGCAAATCATGTTTTGAGTCATATAGCTGCAAGGGGATGGTAATTTAATTACGTTTCATTCCTTTGCAACCTTTTCAGGAATTACATTTTATTTGGATGATGTTGACATTGTGTGATTTTTAATTATTTAAGAATTGACTTGATTGATTTGAAAAGAATATTGGTTTGAAACATGTATTGGTTTGAAACACATATTGGTTTGAAATGTGTATTGGTTTGAAACGTGCATTGGTCTGAAACACATATTGGTTTGAAATGTGCATTGGTCTGAAACACATACTGGTTTGAAACGATAGCATTGGTTAGAAACACAAATTTTTATTCCCTAAGGAAAAGTGAAAGAGTGATGGCTACCTCCCAAAATGACCCATGATTATGTACCCTCAGGGGATATGGCCCAATCCCAACCATGTGTGGCATATAGTACCCTGATCCCAATATTTTCAGGAGATGATAAAGTATCAATAGAATCCTTTTTGGAAATTTTAGACTTGGTACGATCCTTGAGCAATTGGTCAGATGAATTTACAATTGCCATTCTGCGATCCAGACTTAGAGGTTTGGCTTCACAAGTCTGGCAAAAGTCCCCCGACTTTAGAAATATCAAAAAATACAATGAGCTTTAAGCAAAAACAGCACATGGCTGTTTTGATGGCCAAATTCAGAGAACTTTGTCAGCAGATGAATGAAAGAGTCATCCAATATGCCAATAGGGTGAAAAAGGAAGCCCACGAGATATTTGGAGTGCCCACAAGTTTGACTGAAAAGGCTATCATACAGGCACAGTTCACGATGGGGCAACCTCGAAGGAGAAGATACAAGAAAATAGTCTTAGCCAAACCGGCCATGACAACAACATGACACTATTGCAAAGTTTCAGATTCAACCTTTTCCTACAGCACTACACCTATTTGAATTTTAGTTTCAATGAATCCAAATTCTGTATGGGACACACTCCAGCTAGAGGATTCACATAAACTCGTTTGGTTCATTGGTATTTTAGGGCATTTGGACTACAAGGTGATTAGAGCCCTGTCCACTGCATATTTCTAATGTGACTATTTTGGGGTATTAGCACACTGTAATGAGCTTTCTCCAGGTCAATGAAGAAGGGTAACATCCAGGGTTTGGCATCTTGGGAAAATACTGGGGGCTTCCCAGTAGAGGCCAAATGGTGAAAATGGTGCAAGAGTAGTATTAGTAGGAGTAAGTTACACTATCGGTTGGGGAGCTAGCCATAACAGGCCAAACCCTAAGGAGACTGCTCACAGGTGAGGAGGAGCTAGGTGTAGCAGCATAGGAAAGGGGAAATTAGCAGCACCCAATGTTCATTACCAACCACCCATATTGTTACAACCATGGATTTGCATTGCTTAATTGGAGCATCCAATGCAACTTGACTACACCATGGAGGTAAAGCACTTAAGATCAACGTTCCAAAGCAATGGGGAGATAACTGTGATGTGACCCAAAAACTCAATGGGGGATGATTGAAGTGGAAACAGGCAAGCAGAGTCTTATGTGATAGGAGGGTCCCATTCACGTTGAAAGGGAAGTTTTACAGGGCAGTGGTTAGACCAGCTATGCTATGAATAGGTTGATGTTGTTGTTGTTTTGTTGGTGTTTTAGGGCCCTTCAATGAGAAGGTCATTAGAGCCCCATCCACAGCAGAGACTGCACAGACACTACACTAATGCAACGATTTTTGGCTATTAGCAGTACCCAGTTTTCCCAAGTGGCCACCCATGTCAGTACTAGCTGGGGTTGCACTGCTTAACTTCAGTGATCCAACGAGAACTGGTTTGTCCAATGCAATTCGCCATTCCCATGAATAGGTTGAGGGAGAAAGATCATTCCTATGAGGGATCAGTGTATGGGGTGGACAAGGATCTGCAGGAAGATAGGGAGGAGTGGAGGAATGGAACCCAGATGATCCAGCCCTGCCAAAGGTGGGATACCTGATTTCCACCCACACTAATCCTATCCCAGGGGCGACATTCCATCACTCTCTCCCAGAGATTCAAGGAGTGTTTCATCAGCTTTATACCTGTATAGTTACCACACTCTTGGACATCCCTTTGCCCTGGAAGAGTTTACTATCCAACTGTCATGCCATGCCAATGGCATTCTATCTCTGCTGGCTATCCTCCTGAGAAGTTTCCCTAGCCACCTGATACATGTCCTTCCTAGGCTATGCCACACTTGAATTGGTGGTTCCGTCTGGGCCTACAGCATTGAGCCCTTTCTTTTTCCTAAGTTGCGTTGGACACCCCAGTTCCCATGAGATCACTGAAGTTAAGCATCACAAGCCCACATCAATACCAACTTGGGTGGTTGGTAAAGAATGATGGGTGCTGCAAATTAATCCTCTCCTTCATCATTTCACCTACCTCCTCATCTCCTGCAGGCAGCCTCCTAAGGGTTCGTCCTGTTATGTCTGCCTGGCTTACTCCCCAACCTGCAAACTAATCTAGCAAATAACTGCCCTGGTTCCACAGTTGACCATCCTCTGCCAATGCAGTATAGGTGGCAAGGTCCCCATCTCCCCCTGCAGCCTTCAAGAGGTTATTGAAGTACTCTTTCCACCTCCTCTTTGTCTCCATCAGGGAGAGTAGGACCCTACCTCTGCTATCATTCACTGTTATAGCCTGGGGTATATTTTAGCTGCCCTATTTCTAGCCTTGGCCAGTTTGAAAGCCTCCCCTTCCCTTGTCCATAACTGCTCATGGAGTGTCTCATACTTCTGGTGCTTGGCCAGGGCAATGATCCTACTAGTGCTGTTCTTAGCCTGCCTATATTGAGTCTTAGATTCCTGGTCCCCTGTCTCCTGCCAACTGTGGAAAGTAGCCTTCTTTTGCTTGATGGCTGCTTCTACCTTCCTATTCAACCACCATGTGTGCTTGATTCTCTGGACTGTGCCTCCTACTCGACCCTGCCCTAAAATGGCTTTCCAACAGGTTCTAATTTTTCTGTCATCCCTATCCCACATGGCATCCACTGTCCCTTCTGAATCACAGTGAACCTCCCTTTGCACTTTATGGGCAAATCCCTCCGTTTTGATGGGTAGTTTCCATTACCTGATGACCTGCTCTCATTTCCAAGAATGTGCCTTGCCTGCCACCTTCACTAGGATTTGGCCTATGGTCACATTCTTTTTGGAAATTTTCATTCGGGACTGCCCAACAATCACGAACCTCTACTCTATGCCATCCTCTAACCATAAAGAAATCTATCTGTGATATCCCTTTTGGTGACTGGAATGTGATTAGGTGGTGCTTGTCCCTCTTACTAAACCATGTATTTGCCAATGCAAGGCTAAGAGGGTTGGTTGTGTTGAGGATGCACTGTCCTTCTATGCTAACTGTTCCATCCCCCATGAACATCCCCATAACCCTGGTTATCTTTGCCTAAATGGCCATTAAAATTCCCACCAATAACTAAGTGCTCATTCTCTTGACATTGCTCTATCTCAGCCTCTAGTGCATGCACAAAGTCCTCAAAATTTGTCCAGAAACCCACTTTTGTGTGTTCATCCAGACCCACCTAGTGGGTGTAAGCATTGATGAGGTGGAGCACTACTCCTTGCCAAACTACTGTAACTAACAGTAGCCTGCTATTTGTTCACTTCACCTGCATGACCCCTTGTTGCAGCTCCCTGTCTAATACTATACCCAAACCGTTTTCTCCCCCTTCACTCACTGCATATATAAGCTTGTCTCCCTCTCCAAAGGCCCTTGATCTATTCTCTTTCCACCTGGGTTCCTGGAAGAAAGCTACCTGAAGCCTTCTTCACTTTAGTATATTGAATAATTCCCCTGTTGTGCAAGTAAGGGTCCCCACATTTGACGTTTCTAATTTAAGATGGGCCCTTATGCTGTCTGAATGTTGTCTCTGCTTACCATGGGGGATGCTTGCCTACCCCACAGAGGACGATCAGTGTGCCATCTGCCACAGGGACCAAAGTCCCAACCCCTGTGACTTTGCAGACTGCTGAGGATGGCGGCCTGGGAACTGCTTGCACACCCCGGATGGCGACCGGTGGTGCCTGAAACATTAATCCAAAAACATTTGAAATTTTGGTGACTCAGGTGGAGCACATTGAATAGTAAAGTGTTTATGTGGGAGGGGGTCAGTGGTGGGAGTGACACCAGGATTTGCCGCACCAGGTGACACCAAGCCTAGAGACGCCTCTGGTCAGCTGCAAAAGTGCGTTTGGGTTACTGGGGACCCACGTTGTGATTTGTGTAACTTTTTTTTTGTCTTCCACTCCAAGCCAGTTTTTAATGCTAAATTTTTTTAAATCCTTAAGTTAAATTTTCTTGTTTTACTTATTCCCCATTTTGTGTTATTGATCTTGCTACTTTTTTTTGTTTTGTAATAACTTTTCTGCCATTATTCCTCATGCAAATAGAAGGCAATTTTGACATCCTACAAAACTTTGGCATTTTTATATTAAATAACATTAATATCTAATGCTTTTTACATTATAAACAGTCTACCTATAGTTAAAAGTTATTAGAAATTGTCATATTTCTTCATAATACCTGTTAATTAAAAAATTTGACTAAAAAGAAGCAATCGTGATATGTGTCATGGAAATTCACGTTGAGATTCCAGGGTTAATTTTTTATTGAGTGATCTCAGTATCGGTGTTGGTTGTCTCAAGATCAACACAGTTGCAATAACGCAATAACTCCCATTGTGCAGCAAGTCTCCGGATTGTTTCACCTCCACAGCTGGTTGCCGACCAAAGCTGCAACCTCTATGCTTATTTATCGTCGGTCTACTGTTCCTAGCTCCTGCACCTGGAAATTTTGCCTCATCTACCCCTTGTGTCCATTCGGAGGGGACTCTGCCATATACGTGAAAAGGGCTAGGAGTTGCTTTTATATACACATTTGACAATCTCATTTATATTACATATTTAACTTCGCCCTAATATGACCTTCGGTGTCCGTCCTTTTCCATTATCCTCTACTTACCCGGAACCATTTAGCATGGATAAACAAGGGTCTACTGTTTTAAAATTACCAATTATAGGTCCTCCACGATGGATCCCCAAAATTATTGTAACTAAGCAATAGCATTCATGTTAAGCACGTCTCTGTTGTTAGCTTCTCTTTCCTTCGTCTTTAAGTGACAGTGATGTAATGTCTTGAAGCTCTTGGAATGGATCTAAGCATGGATAATTGTATTTCAGAAATGGAATTTGTTTGTCTTTTCTTTGATAGCAACGCTATTGGACCTCTGATACCCATCTGGATGGTGTATTTTGAGGGCAACGTGAAACAAGAAGCTAAAACACCTATTGGTATTCTGTTTTATGGTGGGTTTTGTATTGCTGTGGGTCTATGGATCTGGGGTCGTAGAGTAATGAAGTCTATTGGTGAAGATTTAACGAAGATCATTCCATCGAGGTACAGTTCTTTGCTTAAATTATTTTTGACGGTTGAATTTTGCGAAACCGGTAGCAGATAGTAATGTTGTTGTATTTTATATCATGTAGTGGTTTCAGTATTGAGCTGGGCTCGGCTCTGACCGTGTTGCTGGCATCAAAAATTGGAATTCCTATCAGCACCACTCACTGCAAAGTCGGCTCAGTAGTTTTTGTTGGCTGGATCCGTTCCAGGCAAAGAGTTGACTGGATATTGTTCCATAATATAATCTTTGCTTGGTTGGTGACATTGCCCATTTTGGTGGACTAGCAGCTGCTCTCATTGCTGATTCTTATGTTCCTCGTGGTTTGAAATGCACTTGGATACTTGCTGGACTTGGTCATTTTGAACTTTTGCTCTCCTGCCCCACGACAATCCCCAACAATTTGAAGGAAAATATCCGTGATTGTGCAGGGCATTAGTCACGAAAATCCAACTTAGTTGAAATGCAAGATTCACCAACTTTTAACGGAATTATTTTTTTTTGTCCTCCACTTGGTTTCTTTTTTCTTTTTTTGATACCAACCAGTTGTACTAGAAATATAATCAGTGAGAGTGAAAAGTGAAAGGCCATGCATGATTGTCACACATTTTTGTTTGTAAATAAAAATGTAGTTCACATAAATAAAAAAATATTTTTTTTTAATTTCAACCATAACATGTTATTAATACCTGGTGAAAAAATCAAATGAAAATTTATGCAAGGTATTGAAAAAAATGCAAATGTGTATTGATATACCATTTTTTAAGCGTCAAAAGTGTACAACCAAAACATGCCATTTGCATGATAAGGAAGTGAAACTTTCTTTCCCTACTACTTTAGTACTTTGTTGGTCCTCCTTTACTTTCTATTACTGCTGATAATAGGTGTGGAATTGACTCCACCAAGGTTTATGTGGGTTTTGTTGGTATTTTTCCCCACTCTTCAATAATCACATCTTTCAGCCTGGAAATGCTGGAAATTTTCTGTTTTTGTATTTGTTTCTCTAAATAACTCCATAAATGTTCAATGGGATTTAAATCTGGAGACTGGGGTGGGTGACCAAGTATTTTTGGAACGTTATACAGTAACCATTCCATCACCAAATTCAACTTATGCTTTGGATCATTGTCCTGCTAAAAGATCCAACTTGGTCCTAGCCTTAAATGATACACACTAATCAACAAATTATCTTGCAGAATCTTCAAATAATCTTCTTTTTTCATAGTAGAGTCCACAAACACTAAATTACGAACTCCAGAGGAAGCCATACACCCCCACACCATTACTGCACCTCCACCATGCTTCACCATTGGCAGAACATTGTGTTGTTGATATTCTTGGTTTTGAGATCTCCATATTTTTGGTCTTGTTTCAGGTCGAAAAAGTTCAAATTTAGATTCATCTGTAAAAATAACACTACTCCAAAATGAAAAGTCAAAATTTTTGTATTTTGTAGCAAAAATCAAGTCTTTTCTGTTTATTCACTTTAGAGGTGTATGGCTTCTTCCTAGGTAATCTGCCATGTAATCCTGCATCATTTAGTGCCCCCTTTATTGTGCTGGCACTAACTGGTACTTCACTAAGAAATGAATGATTTTTTGCAATAACAACAGCACTTGCCAAAGGATTTTTCTGGACTTCACGAACCACTGCACGTTCATCAGCATAAGATGTATGTTTGTATTTAATCATGAAGGTTTTTACAGTTGATGGGGAAATATTGAGAATTTCAGTGATTATAGCAAATGTTTTACCTTCATTTCTAAGTTTTATGAAGACTTTTCTCAAATCATTACTAACTTCCTTTCTATTATCCATTTTGCGACAAGATTGAATATTATTTTCGAATAGAATGTGGAATAGAATATGAAATGGAATATCAAATAGAATTGATTTGCCCATATGACAAAATTATGTCTTATTGCTTTGAAAATTACTGGTAAAATCATACATGGTTGTTGACTTTTGCATATCCATACACAATTTCGATTTTGTCAATAATCAGCACATATTTTCCTCTTATTTTTTTTTCACCAGGCATTAACAACATTTAAGAGTTGAAAATAAAAAAATACTTTTTTATTTATTTGAGCTGCATTTTTATTTACGAACAAAAATGTGTGACAATCATGCATGGTCGTTCACTTTTGACTCTCACTGTATTCATAGAAATAGAATGTTTCTGTTTGATACACTCAGTGTTGATAGGGCAAACTGCTGTTCAAGTTCTGTCTTGAACAGCAGTTGTTGTGCAGTATCCTATTTCTGAATGCGGCTAGTATAAAATCGCCTCGAATATAAAACTGTACATATATAAATATATTATATAGCTTTCTTTAAAACAATTCGATAAAACAAAAATGCAAATGTAGAAATAGTTAAAAAATAAAATTGCTTGACGGTATCACCCAGTAGTAAAATGTCCAGCCAACTGTATAAGCCACATTTTTGGCTTGTGATGTTGCCCGCCTCTTTTGTGAGGATTTTTCTGTAAAAAAAAATTTTATTATGCGAATAACAGTAGTTTAAGTTATTTTGGAAAAGTGAAAATTAAGAAGAACCGTTCACGAAAATATGGGGTTATGAAGAAGTTATTTTTCGTTGATACCCATCAAATGTACTCAGCCTGCTAACTGTTAAGCATTGAAATCTAACTGATAATGCATTAAGTTTCCTGACTCTGGCATCTGTTATTATGTTGCAGTATTGATGAAGTCCTCAGTAGGACCAGATATGGGACTTTTAGAACATACCTTTTCAAGCTGTCTTCTGAGGACTTCAACCATACTGATGGCAGTTTGAAAATTCTGAAATGGTTTTCAAACTGGCCTCTTACATCTGAGTGTCAGGCCCATCAAATGCACTCATCCTATTTGTTTCATGGCCCGGCATCTGTTATTATGTGGTAGTATTGATGAAATCCTCAGTAGGGCTGGATATGATATTTTAAAACCTACCTTTTCAAGCTGTCTTCTGAGGACTTCAATCCTACTGATGGCAGCTTGAAAATCCTGCAGTGGTTTTCAAAATGGCCCCTCCTCCTCCTTCCCCTGCAGTACCGATTGTTATTTTAGTACTACAGTCTGCTTTTTTTTTTGGTAGAAATGGTCCATTTAATACCAATTTCATCATCCTTTACCCATTGTCTAATTTCTGTTATTTCATAGCCTACGTTTGAAACTTGTTGACCGAGGATTTTGCATAATATTTTGGAAGATAACTTAAATGTTGTGCAGATTCGATACTAATTTGTTGAGATAAGTTTGTAAACTAATTCAGTGCCTTATAAAACTCAATAAAAATTTTGTCTTTTTCAATTACTACTGTAGGCTGGCTTGATAGTTTTGATGTTTGCCCTTTGGGGCCTTTTCACCACCTCATTTTGTGCAGTGTAACTTGAATGAGTTAATTTATGGTTTTTTAAGCAACAAAAAATGCTTTTTCCACTTCAGAATAATAGTTAATTCCTTGAAGGGCACCCACGTTTATTAAAATTTTTCTGGTTCTAACTACTATGGCGTCAACTTTCGAAATTGAATGCATTACGTAATTAAAAATGAATTTGAACTAATGTTTATTAATCTAATAACAATTAATAGACGTGTCAAACGTCGTTCCTCATCAGGCAGTTGTTTGCCAATTTAATTGTTTTTTGTTCAATAAAGGGGATACTTTGTTTCCAACGTGATGTGGCCTATTGTAATTTTTAATCATTTCCGAGGCAGTAATTTTTGTTTGTTTGTAATAAGTTACCTTAACTAACTTGCAAGTAGTTTTGTTCTACCACCGCTTTTGTGCAAGAATTGGAATTCTTGTGGTTTGTTTCATTAGTTTGTTAGACGGATGTTTGCACATTTGTCTAGAAACATTAACATTTTATTACCCGTGTGTGCCCGGGGTAGAATAGGCACACTGCATACCTGCATGTCGTAAGAGGCGACAAAATGGGGTGACTTTTTCTTGCCCCTGACTGGACAACACCACTATCGTCTTTGTCTACGACGTGTTCTGGACAGGACGATACCAACATCGTGGTTGTTCCAGTGTTCGGTCTGACTTGTTCTCGGTCGACGTAGGCTCCTCACTGAGGTGACCGTAAACAAACGCCTACCCGCGTGTTTGCCGTGCGTGGAGACCCGTACCCTGGGAAAAGCGGATCCTGGTGATTGAGGAG
>JAAFCE010001963.1:15923488-15944567 GCA_013389805.1 Trigoniulus corallinus | reverse complement strand
GCAGCCTTACCCAAAACCAGTACCGATAGGTCATTGTACCAACAAGAGTTCGGACGCCTCTCTTGGACCTATCGAGGCCATGTTTTTATTTACACAGATGGGTCGAAGGATGGTTCCTATGTGGGTTGGTCAGTCTTTACAACTGGTCATCTCATAGGGGGCCGCCTTCCAGGCATTGCCAGTGTCTTAACTGCAGAACTCACAGCTCTGCACAGGGCACTGGAACTCATCCAAGTATTGCATAACAGACACTTTGTTGTTGCGACTGACTCCCTATGCTCCCTTCAGCTGTTGCACACCCTGTATGGCAGACATGCCATCGTCCAGGGTGTGCACAGATTGCTGCTTGTGATTCGTAAGCAGGGCAAGACAGTGTTGTTTATGTGGGTCCCAGGGCATGTTGGCATCGTGGGCAACGAGATGGCAGATGCCCATGCCCGTCAGGTGGCCCACATGCCAGAAATTCCTGACACTGCTGTCCCCTCCTCCGACGCTCTCCTGATGGTGTGGCGGGCCGTCCATGACCAATGGCGGGCCCAGTGGTTTGCAGAGACCACGAACAAACTCCGCACACTGAAGGACACTCCAGTGCACTGGGTGTCCTCGTGCCGCCAATCGCGGAGGGAGGAGGTTGTGCTTGCTCGGCTGCAAATCGGTCACACCTTCCTCACCCACTCCTACATTCTACAGGGTGAGGATCAGCCATGGTGTGACTTCTGTTGGGAGCCTCTCACAGTGGCGCCCATCTTTAGTCACTGTGAGAGATACCGAGAACTTAGGTGGCGACTGGGAGTCAGCACAGAGCTCTCCACATCACTTGGGGATAACCCTCAGGCAGTGGAGAGCTCGCTAGTATTTGTGAAAGAGGCTGGCCTCTTTCACAAAATTTGAATTATGTGACATTTCTTTTAGGCCCTTTTTGTAATTATTTTTGAATTATATGGCTTTTGCCTTTTTGTTTCTGTATTCGTTTTGGCTTTTGCCACATTTATTGTAATGTCTGTTTTGGCTTTTGCCACAATTATTATTCTGTCTTTTTTGGCTTTTGCCTTTTTATTTCTGTGCTTGTCTTGGCTTTTGCCACATTTATTATTCTCTCTGTTTTGGCTTTTGCCACTTTTATTGTTGTGTATGTTTTGGCTTTTTCCTTTTTTATAAGTCTGTTTTGGCTTTTGCCTTTATTTATATGTCTGTTTTGGCTTTTGACTGTATTTCTTTTCTGAGTATTTATTAGGCTATTGTGTTTTTATTGTTATTACTTTTATTGGCCTTTTGCCCTTTTTATTGCCATCATGGTGGGATGGCCATTTACACCCCCACCATGGTGATGTGTCTTTCTGGGCCCTAATGACCTTTGTAGTTGATGGGCCCTAAAGCAACAACAAAACAAAA
This sequence comes from Trigoniulus corallinus, assembly GCA_013389805.1. Taxonomy (NCBI): domain Eukaryota; kingdom Metazoa; phylum Arthropoda; class Diplopoda; order Spirobolida; family Trigoniulidae; genus Trigoniulus; species Trigoniulus corallinus. The sequence goes on along the minus strand of JAAFCE010001963.1, from coordinate 15,943,175 downwards.
AAAACAAAGTTAACATTTTATTTTAGTGTTTCTTAGGAATGATATTCAGTGACACTCATTTTGTGTCCATCTTTAAATAAAAAGCTCGTTCCACCGATTGAAGTTGTGGCATGCATTTGAACTCTTTAAAATTGATTTTATAAGTTGAAACTCACATCTTTAAAAGTGCATCAAAAAGGTAGTTATTGTGATATGCTTCTGGTGGATTTGAGTTTTTCATGCTGCCATGCCCTTTTGGCACATTATACATTTATATACTGTATTTGAATTTGCCAATTGTTGTGTTGCTTAATTTGGTTGACTTGTATATAGTATAAGGCGCATCACTGTTTTCGAAAATTGTATTATTTAAAATATGCAACACTTGCCGATAACACTGAACAACAGAAAAAAATTTTTGGAAGATATCTGAGTATCTGAAGGCTGTTTTTGGTGAATTGCAACCTGTTAATTTCAAAAATGCAAACCGTTTTTCTCTATCACCTCCCATTCTTGAGATATATTAATTTTTAATTTTTCAGGTTATGTAATAGTCTCCATTTGTGATTATTATTTTTATTACTTAAAAAATTCTTAACACATAAAGCTTAAATAGAATATTCAGAGAAACATGAACTCACAGAATAACATATAGTAAATAAATATATAAATGTTCATTCTAACAGTTTAAATGTCTTGGCCATTGTCTGGCTGCATTTCATCTCTGACATGCCAATTCTTCTTCACATAGTGATGTTTCCTGTCTCGGCTATCCCACTATGTTTGGTGTATCCAACCTGCAGTCCCATCAGAATTGCAATCACTTTTAAATCACCACATGTGCACCAGTTAAACTCATCATAATGTATTTCGTGTAGAAGAAGTGGCATGTTTTGGTACGTTTCTTTCATATGAGTGGAATAACCAACTGGTATTGATGGATGGTTGTTTCCATTGTGCAGCATCACTGCCTTAAGACTCATTTTGGATGAAACCATGAAGAGACGCCATTCATAAATTTTGTGATCATATCAACATGTCACAAATGTCAAAGTACTGAATAAGATCTTTATGCCGATGGCCAAAGTCAAATTCTTGAAGGCGTGAACCTAGTAGTTCAGACTGACCTTTTGTAAGAGCAAGATCCCACACTAGATCACAAAGTTCAGCATGGTTTATTAAATGAATCCCCTCTTCAGGCTGGTAGTCAGAATCTGAGTGATCAGTAGATGAACTACTAGAGTGTTGTTGGTCCTCAGATTCTTAATTGATTTTGTATTTTGCTGGCACTGGTGGAACTAGACATGTGACTGAATCATGAGATATAGGTTTTGACACTGATGAAACGTCTGGATATTTCACTGCAGAATGCGTTTTGTAAGAGAATCCAGTAACATTACACAAGCAGAAATAACAATCAGTGGAATGACTGACAGGTTCATGCCAAATCATTGGCACTCCAAATGCCATGTGATTATTCTTTTTAGTATTTTTGATCCATCCATGCAGGTTGACTGAACAATTCAAACAAATAAACCTTGGTGCCCATGATTTTCCAATGTCCACTTTGGAATCAAAATACAGTTCATATGCTTTCTTCAGTAATGGTGAAAATGTCTTCCTATGTGATATGTCCATAAAACAACCACAAACATAACAAAACAAATGTGGTGATGTCCCACAATCTCTTGATGCCATATCACACAAATGACTAAATGAACAAAGGATGACAACAACAACAAAGGATGACACTAGAGTTGGGTCACCCAGTGAGGTGATGCTATTGTGTCATATTGTGATTGGTAGCACCCAGTGCAGCCTCCATAGTGATGCCAGTGCCAGCAAGTTAACCCTCTGTTTGAATGTTGTCGCACCCAGTGCAACCTTGCTATGGTGTCATGGTGTGATTGGTGGCGCCCAGTGCAGCCTGCACCCCCACACACCCTAGTGACGCCAGTGGCAGCAAGTTAACCCCCAGTTTGAATGTTTAATATGTTACAGTTGACACATCTTTTCCTTTTCATAAATGGAATCAACAACATTTATAACAGACAAGGAATGCATGCACACAAAGTCTAACAATTAAATTTCTATATTTTCAAATATCTTTGCAACCTTAGGTGATAGACCAAATCTGTTTGCATATTTGAATTTAGCATGAAAATCTGATATAGAAGCACTGAAAGATATGTCAGATATCTACAGCTTGTTTTACAGTGTAATTAAAAATGTTTTTGTAGAAATGTCTGTTGTTGCAATACTGAAGTGTACTTTTCCAAGAAAATGATAGGCCCTAGTGGGCCTTCCATCGGGTGAGAAGTATGGTGTACGATGTCATTTGCACCAAAAGGAGGGAGCGGCAGTATTGGTTTGGCTGTATTGGACACACCAGTTCTCGTCTGATTGCTGAAGTTAAGCAATGCAGCCCCAGCTAGTAATAACATGGGTGGATGCTTGGAAAAACTGGGTACTGCTTGTACCCTAAAATGGTGTCTCTACAGTCTCTGCATTGGAACTGCATGGTGGACGGGGATCTCATGACCTTGTGGTTGAAGGGCCCCTAACACACCAAAGAAAAAGTGCACCAAAAGGAGCTTTCTCTACTATTCAATGAGTAGATCGATATAATTCTCGGACGTAGGAGCTCGCCCCTCTGAGTTGGTGGAATTCCCCAACGAACAGTGGGCCGACGATAAATATGGGGGCTGCAGCTTTGGTTGCTGGCTGTGTCAAAATTCCACCCAACAGATTGCCCATGTGTTATCCACAAGAACAAAGAGGGGTGCTCGACTCTGTCATAGGCGAGAAAAAGGTTAGTAGTTGTTATTTTGTGCAAAATTTGGTTAGGACGTTTGGTGAGTGATCGAATTTTTTTGTCTGCATTGCAGCTGAATTTAGTTCAATTTCCAATTGGGACACTTTTCCAGTCACTTGTGGTGATAGAAATCCAGTGCTCGAGCTTAATGGGAATTGTACATGGTTGTTTAGTTGTCATTGCATGAAATGGTGAGTTACACCTCTATCAGTGCGGAACTAAGTCCTTTATTTGCTCTAAGGAACAAAGAGTGGATTTGTGTGGTCTCAACAAATTTGTACATCTTTGATCGCCTCAATATTTGAGGTTGATATCAATTAAAAGAGATTTTGCTGTTAAATTATTTCAATTTGAACAACCAAGGAGATAACGATAAATTAATGGTACTGTCTTTCAGATTTTCAGGTATAAGTTAAATTCTTCCTTGTCTATCAACACCATAGCTCAAACTTCATCTTAACAATAGAAGCGACGGGCGATAGACTTAAAATTATTTGGGGCATGGCCGAAAAATTGGTTTGGGAACACTGTTCTAGATTAATCACATTTCGCAGTTTCTGTCAGTTTCTGTTCATTTTCTTTTCATGGCTCTTTCTCACCGGCCAGCACTCTGAGTCATACAGCATAGCTGACCAAAGTCTCAGATGTAGTTCGGTAACACCCTGGGCCGGCGCTAGAGTTTGCGGGGCCCAAGGCAGCAGGCGAGAGCGGGGCCCCAGTGAAAACATTTACCATATTTATTCTAATAAACAGCGCGCCATTTACTTTTTCAAAGGTTTTTTTGTTGTGCCATTTATTGGAGGGTGCTGTTTATTAGAGGGCGCTGTTAATCAGAATAAATGCGGTTTAAAATTGATTGCTTTCCAATGCAGGACTTTAATTTCTTTAAACACACATGAAATCAAAATAAAACGATTTGAGCCATTCACAGGCCAAATCGATTAACTCCACTTTTTGAAATTTTAGTGTCAAAGCACTTGTTCAGACATAACTTTTATTATGTATAATACATTTCCGAAATAATATAAATTAACACCGTTAAAAATCAAAAAATTTTTTGGCCAGTGAATAATTAATAATTTCTTTCAGAAGCCTTTCTGACTAACTTCATACTGTAATGTAAATCACTGCAATAACGAAAATTCTGTCTTCGATAGTGAGGGAATTTGGAAATGGCTGCAGATTGAATGTAACAATTTGAGAGTTTTACTATTTTCGTTTGACTTAGAAAAACCTTTGCCATTTCCTAATCTTTCTACATCAGTAGCTTATTATAAGCAAAATTTTTATGTTTATATTTTTGGTTGTCATGATTTTAACAAAAATATAAGCCACAATGTTTGTTTGGTCTGAAACTGAAGGATCTCGTGGGTGTCAAGCAGTTGGGGTCTGCAACAAAAATATATAATGTGAGTCTGCTTGGTTCCATTGCTAGGGTCAGAACAGCATGGGAAAATACTGCGTGCGGTGACACCCCCTCTCCCGAAAGCACCCGGTGCGGTGACACCATGGTGTCGCCCCCTCTCCCGAAAGCACCCAGTACGGTGACACCATGGTGTCACCCCATTTCTCATGGTGCGAGTGGTGTCACCCGGTGCGGCCCGCACCCCCTGGTAATGCCACTGCCCCCAGGTACCCCTGAAAAACGATCAGTTTTATGTCTTTAGGGACGGTGATTACACGCCAAGCGTTATTTAGCCAATTGTAGAGTACCTTCAAAATATTGAGTTAAGTTAAACCCACACTCAAAAAATGTGCATGCATTTAGGATGCTGTAATAAGATGCAATGTAGTTCCCGTGTTTTTAATTTGTTTCGTTGGTGTTTTAGGGCCCTTAAACTTCAAGGCCATTAGAGCCCCATCCAGTGCATAATTCCAATGCAGACAGGGGCAGACCCAGGGACTGATCAAGGGGTGAGCACTTTAGAAAATAACGGGCGCCCCAAATATTTTTAAATATTCAGAATCCCTTGTGGTGGGGTAGGCTGACATCCCCCCACAGACAACTTTGCCAATATTCCTGTGGGTATCAGACGCCTGGCTTGGGTGACCCCAGTCAGAGTGTGGGAGCGGTTAATTGCGTTGGACATACCAGTTCTCGTCCAAAAACTGAAGTTAAGCAACGCAACCCCAGCTAGTATTGACATGGGCAGTCGCTTGGGACAACTGGGTACTGCTAATACCCAAAAGTCGTCGTATTAGTGTAATGTCTGCGCAGTCTCTGCATAAGAACTACACTGTGGACGAGGCTCTAAATGACCTTGTAGTTGAAGGGCCCTAAAACACCAACATACAAATCCAGTCAGAGTATGTTCAGTGGACCCACAGATCCGACCCTGCCACAGGCGGGATAAGGGTATGATGATGATTTTAGCTAGCAATTGCAATAGGTCTTCTACTGCCCATTAGACAATGCCCCATGTTAAGTGGTTTAGCCAACTGCAGATTGCACTGCAACTGTTGAACTGGCAGTATAGAAATGGGGATATTAGGGAAAGATAGTATTAGGTAAAACGTATGCACGCATCAGCGTCAGAACACCACGTGATCAATGAATGATAAATGTTTAAAAATGATGTCGCACCCACTTCAGATTGGACTGTGCGCGCCACCTAGTGATTGATGAAAGGAAGCATGAAAAGCATTGTTTCAAATGCTACGTTGAATTGTATGGTCCTCCATAGGTCAGGCAAGTCGTATGTGCTCTGTATCTCAAGCTGGTGTTTGTGCGTGCAAGTTTCCATTTTCGATCTGCTAATCATGTTGTACGTTTCAAAAAACGCAATGCTAAATCTCCCTAGTAATTAAAAAATGCCTCTGTTAGTTGCAAAGTTGAATCATGCATAAGTTGAAATGGGCGCCCCATTGAGGCACTAAGGGGGAGCAATTACTGCATTGCTCCTCCCCTCTGGATCCACCCCTGAATGCAGAGATTGCACAGACACTACACTAATGTGACGATTTTTGGGTATTAGCGGTACCCAGTTTTCCAAAGTGGCCGCCCATGTTAGTACTAGCAGGGGTTGCGTTACTTAACTTCAGTGGTCAGACGAGAGCTGGTGTGCCCAATGCAAGCCTGTGTGCCTGTGGGGTGCTTCTCATAGAAACACCCCAAAGTTTTTTTTGGTTAACATTCCTACAGACATTCTTCATGGCATGAGCCTGACTCCTGTTGCATTATAGTTATTGTGCAATAGGTCAGACACAATGAAATATTATAAGCGACAAAGCATTAATTTACCTGCAAAAATTTATATTTTGATTTTATAATGCAGTGTTGGACCAGTGGGGTAGGCCGGCATCCCCCCACAGGAAACCCCCCAATATTCCTGTGGGTTCCCGAAGCCTGACTGGGGTGTCCCCAGTCAGTTTGTTCAATGGACATGCAGATCTGACCTGCCACAGGTGGGAAAAGGGTATGATGTTGATTTAGGTGTGTCTCATAATTATAAAGACACTATGATAATACTAATGTTTAAAATAACCAGTTGTTATTTTTATATCAAATTGAATTGTAAACATTCTTATACAGTATAAAACAACTATAAACATTTAAATGGATGTTAAGTCAGCAATTGATAAAAATAATAAAGAAAAGTGAAACAAACTCAAACTCATTTATAAAGACACTGGAATTAATAGCCAAACTACTTCCCCAATTTCACAATAACTTTGTATATCTGGTTAGGGAGTGTAGTTATTAATTTTTGAAGTTTATGTAGCTCAAGTTTTTCCCAATTTGAAATGACTGCAGCTTGCAGTTCATACTAGAGTAATACTGCTTGTCACCAGCATACAGAGCACAAGCTAACATAGCCCAGACGTTCTCCAGTGGGTTCAAATCTGGTGAAAGGGCACACAAATCCATTACTTGAACACCATTATCCCAAAACCACTGCCAAGTTGTTTTTGCAGTGTGAATTGGGGCATTGTCCTGTGGAAATTCAAAGAATGGACCTGCAGTCATCTCAGCAAATGGCAGTAAATTGTCTTCAAGTACATGTTGGTATGCAAGGGCATTAATGAAGCACCACGTTGCTGTCATTTAGAGAAGATGTTATCATCAGCCATGATGTCTTGCCAGTAGTGAGCCCATCCATCCAGACCATCCAAATTAACCTTTTTTTCATCACTGAAAATCACCTTCTGCCAATCATTGACCCAGTGCATGTGTTCTTTACCCCCACCACAGTTGCTTCTCTTTGTGGCACTCTTTCAGTGGTGGTGCCTTTTTTCTTTTTCAGCATACAAGTTATTTTGACTGTTTAACAGCAGGACCAACAGTGTCTTTTGAGGCATTAATATCTGGGTGGCTGTCTACCGATTGCAGTGATGATAATCTCTCTTGCAACATCTGACAAATGGCTCTTTTCTGCCATGGTGTAAGCTTCGGTGGCCTACCAGGTCACTTTTTTGTGCCATAATGTTGTCCTAATTTAAGATATTTACTCACAACACTCTTGGAGTGGTTTAGGGCTTTAACAATTGCCTTTATTTACTGCCCAGCAGCCTTCATTGTGGATACTTGTCTTTTTCAAAATCAGTGAGACATACACCTCTAGGCATTGTGATGTATATTAATTCAGGGAGTTGAAACGTAATTAATGGTGGCTGTCATATACATTTGCATACTATGACTTCTATTGGTAATTATTGTCATCATTAACATTGCAATTCTTAACATTTAATTGGGTGTCTTTATAAATATGAGACAGTTCTTTCTCTATTAATTTTATCAATTGTTGACTTAACATCCATTTAAATATTTGTAGTTGTTATACTGTATAAGGATATTTATAATTAAACTTGATATACAAATAACACCTGGTTATTTTAAAATTAAGATTTTCATAGTGTCTTTATAATTACGAGACACACCTTATTACAGACATTCTTCCATTCCTCTTGCATCCTTTCATTTGCACTTTAAAAACTATATTATGGTCAGGAGTTGACATTTTTGAGTGCTGTCTGGTGGTGTGGGGCATATTGCATATTGCATAAAGCAGCATATTGCATTGGACACACCAGTTCTCACCTAGAAGCAGAGAGCAGCGAAATAGGATTTCTCGACCTTGGGAAAGCATGTGTGTCCCTAGACAGACAGTATGGAGCGTTTTAAGAAACAGAGGGGTTGATGTAGGCCATATTAGGATAGTGAAGGATATGAATGATGGTTCCATCGCTAGGGTAGGACAGCAGGGAGTAGCAAATTGCGTTGGACACACCACTTCTAGTCTGAGTACTGAAGTTAAGTAGCACAACGCCAGCTAGTACTGAGATTGGTAGCTGCTTGGGAAAACTGGGCAATGCTAATACCCAAAAATCGTCACATTAGTGTAGTGTCTGCACAGTCTCTGCATAAGAACTATGCTGTGAACCAAGCTTTAATGACCTTTGTAGATGAAGGGCCCTAAAACACCAACAAACAAACAAGTGAGGACAGCATGGGGAAACACTGCATGCTGCAACGTGGAGGTTGGTGTGCATCAAGGGTCAGCACTTAGCCCATATCTATTAACTCTAGTAATGGATGGGCTGCTGACGGGAATAGGGGAATGCCTGGGAATACCAGTGCCTCGTATTCGCTGATGATATCAGAAGGCTTACAAAGACATTAAAACAGAGAGTAGTTCTTAAGTTGAACATGAAGAAGACAGAGTACCTAGCTTTCAATTTTAGCTGGCCTTCGGGAAAGGGAGTGAGATTCGTTGTGGGGGTAAGGGGATACCAGTGTTACAAGAGTTTCGTTATTTAGGAATAGTTTTCCAGAGCAATGGGAAGATAGATTCCAACCTGACCCACAGGATTAATGCTGAATGGCTGAAGTGGAGTTGTGTGCAACGGAAGAAAGAACCATGAAAGGAGAATGCAAGTGGCAGATTTGCAAAGGCTGCGATAAATGATTGGGGTGTCACTTCCGATAGAATCCGAAACGATTACATTAGAGGTAACTTGGGAGTGGGAAACATCACACAGAAAATGAGAGAATGCCGGCTGAGGTGATATGGACATGTGATGAGGAGGGAGGAGAAACTTATTATGTCTGTTATGGGACTAAGATAAGAACCCACAGACCCGAACCCACTGTCGGCGGGACAATGGTAAAATGATGATGATGACAACACTGAAGTTAAGCAATGCAACCCCAGCTAGTACTAACATTGGTGGCCGCTTGGGAACTAATCCTCGCATTAGGCCCACAGAAAAATGAGACGCAGTCTCCACACGTGATGCAGGGTGACTCACTATAAATTTCTGTGGCTCACATGATAGTATGTAGTTGCACATTTAAGTTGCAGGGTGACGTGACTCAGTGTCTGCACCACGTGACCCTGCAGAGAGCAGTGCCAATGCTGCAGTTTCCTGCATGAACTTGGCGTGACAATAACAAAAAGCGATGCTAAGCAGAGAAGTTCCCTTGTTATTTGATGCAAGTACTGTGAAATCCGTTTAACACGAAAACGCTTAACATGAAATAACGGTTAACACGAAACAACACTGTGGTTCGGAAAAAATACTCTGTAATTCCATACATTTTTTTTCTTTTAACACGAAACAAAAATCACTAAACACGAAATTATTTTCCTTCTCAGCTAACAAAATCATGGATATACAACATATACTAGAGTTTTCGTTAAACTAAACAAATAAACAATGGTTGCCACTGTTGTTAGATTACAGCCTGGGTTCAGGATGTAGAGGCATGCCATTGAGAAACCTATCAAAATATGGGGAGGGAGGCCTTTTTATTGACACTTTAGGCTCAAAAAGATACTGAAAAATAAAGCACATTTTATCCCAAAAGCAATAATTCATTTAGGCTTTTTTTTAAATTATGCATTTGTAGCCTACATCATTATTTAAATTGAAAATATTGAATCTCATATGATGCTCACAAATGTAACTTTTAGTAAACATCATCACATCCTCATCCCACCTGCAGCATGGTCGGATCTGTGGGCCCACTGAACATGCCCTGGACTGGGGGCACCCCAGCCAGGCATCTGGAACCCACAGGAATATTTGCCGGGTTGTCTGTGGGGGATGATGGCCTACCCCATTTGTTCCAACATTGCATTATATATCAAAAATAGAAACGTTGGCAGGTAAATTAATGCTTTGATGGTTATATTACTAAAAATTACAAGTGTAACTTTTAGCAATAAATCCAGTTAATAAAATATGAAGATATACAAAACAATGATGGGTTTTCTGCATGAATCGCTTAGCACGAAATTCTTTTAACACGAAAAAATATTTTGGTCCTGTCAGTTTCGTGTTAAACAAGTTTCACTAGGGATTTTGCGATTTCTCGTAATGTGGGCATTTCGGAACGAAAGACAAGAAGTAAAAAGCCCTCTCGCCCCTCCCAGTCGTCTTCAATAAAATAAGGACGAGAAAACCGCAAATAATCGCCCTCCTTTCTCACTTTTATTTATGATTTTCTCGTCGTTATTGTATTGAAGACGACTGGGAAGGACGAGAAGGCTTTTTACTTCTCGTCTTTCGTCCTGAAACGACCACGTTACGACCAATTGCAAGATCCCTACTGTATGGTGAAAAACTGCGACTCAATGTGCGGTGATTGCCTGCTAGCAGATTTTCACGGGACAGCTATACCCTGGGTCTCATATTTGCGCCTTTTCTTAGTGTAGAGTCTGTGTAGTCTTTGCACTAGAGCTGTGCAGTGGAAGGGCTCTAAAACTCCAATGAAGCAAAACAAATAATTTAGTAGATTAATTATAATTAAAGTGCAATAACTTTTATTTCTACTCAACTTCTACTCAATTTGAGGGAGCGTCAGTTCTCGTCTGATCACTGAAGTTAAGCTGGCAACCCCAGCTAGTACTGACGTGGGTGGCCGCTTGGGAAAACTGGGTACTGCTAATACCCAAAATTCGTTGCATTAGTGTAGTCTCTGTGCAATCTCTGCATAAGAACTATGCTGTGGACGGGGCACTAATGACTTTGGCAGTTGAAGGACTCTAAACACCAACAAAAAACAATGAAAATTGAAATGAATTATTAATTGTGCATATTCCTCATTCCGTAAGATTTTGTAGTAAACATTCAGAACTATTCTTCTGCCCAAGAATGCAGAGAAAACATTGAATCAGTTCATAGTCTATTGCCTTAAACAAAGTGCTTTATTAGGTTGTGCAATTCACGCACAATTTGATAATACAGTATAATGTTCACAATAAACCTCAAATGGGAGTCATTGCTGGTGTGTTTCAAGCTGTCCATAGCTTCATTATAACAGCCATGGCTTTCGTGCCCATTGACTTCAACGTTTCATCTCATTTCGCCTTTGAATTTTCATTTTCTGGCTTAATATCTATAACAAAAAAGTTCTGCCTAATAACCTGTAGTTCTCCCTCTCAAGCAAAAGCTGGCTAGTTTGCCAATAACCATATCAAGCAATGAAAACAACTCATAACTCCTTACCCGTTTACCCGGTCGGGTATCCATCTTGTCCCTCTGAATGGACAAAAGGGCTATTTATTTGACTGTTTTTCCACAGCCGGTTGCCAACCAAAGCTGCAACTCCCATGCTTATTTATCGTCGGCCTGCTGTTCGTTGGAGCTTTCCACCGACCCCAGGAGGCGAGCTTCTGCACCTGGGAATTCTGCCTCTTCTACCCGTTGCATAGTAGAAGGGGTTCTTTGATGTGAAAAACGGGACTTCGGTTTTACTTCTCCTCCGAAAGAAGGCGCACTCGAGGAATCTCTTTTTCGCCCGAAAGAAGCCATCTCACCTCGGTCTAGTATTGAACCTAGAAGTTCCTAGAACAACTGCCGAACTTACCGAGTAGGCTAACCACAGCTCCACCAAGGCGGGTATAACCGTACTTAAACCGGACTTAATCCTGCATGACTACTTTTGGCAACCGACAGAGGAAACACACACTGTTCAATATATCGCCCTTCAGAGGGACAAGATGGGTACTCGACCCTCCCATAGGCAGGAAGAAAATTAGGAGTTGCTAATCCTGCGTCTTACCATCGTTGTGCATGAAGGCTCCTCTTTTCAATTCAAAATTGCTGCGCACACTGCTGTCCACATTATCCCTGACAAACGTAACCAATAAAGGTACTTTCAAAATAAGAAATTCAACATTTTAGGAAAAGTACTACAAACCTGATTTTTCTTTCCGAGAAAATACTGGACTGTGCCGGAAGGCTGCGTGTGTCTCCAGCCGCATGGCGTTTAAAGAGCAACTAATATTTGAAGCATTACTTGTTAATTACATTAAGCGTTTGAGTGATCTCTATGAAATCTCATCTTACCTGTCCGTCCAACAGTCTTGTACCATCCTCAGAACTTTCATCCGAACGACGTTTAACTGTATATGCAGGATTTATGAACATCTAAGATTTGAAAACTTATTCAGTGATGTTGGTATCGGTGTTACTTGTCTCAAGATCAAAACCAGTGCCATAATGAGGGAGTGACGAAAAAGGCGCTTGCCGTGGGTGCAACTGGGTTTTGGGGCGAAAAACAAAGGATGCCCCGTGGATTTTATTTTACTTGACAATTCAAATCCACATGAATCAACACCGACTGCCACATTGTGTTTAGTAAAATATAGCTCGGTAGTAAAAAGTTAGCAGGGTCGGGTATGCGGGTCCGCTGAACATGCGCTGACTGGGGACACCCAAGCCAGCCGTCTGGAACCCACAGGACTATTGGCTTTGTTGTCTGGGAGGTAAATTAGCGCTTTGTTGGTTATAATTCAAATTCTAATTGAATACACTGCAAGCAGCCCTGATAGGCCAAATTGGCAGTGGAAAGTATGACTCATTCCTAATTTATAACCCATTGAACCCCTTTAAGGAGCCTGAGGCATAGCATCTATTCTGTGAAATATTGCATACCTGGTATAATGGCACCTTCTTGCAGAATCTCTCTTGCCCTATTCTCACTGAGAGAATTCCATTGCCGAATTACTCTTGGCAGAAAAGACCAGTAATACGAGTTTGTTCGGGTCCCAACCTCCTTCAGTTTGAAAGGATGATCCTTTCTCCCCCTATAATCTGCCAGGGATGAGTTGCTTCCTGGAGTGCTCTGATACGCTAATCTCAGCAGTCTGTGAAAAAGCTTAATGCTGTCAGATACCCGTCTCTGATGTAGTGAGTCCCACCCTAATTCCGTGATCATGCCTGAGACACTCAACCTATGAGAGAAGCGATGCAACACAATTCTTGCAGCCCTCCTTTGTATCATTTCAATTCCCCAAAATAAACCCTGCCTAAAGGGAAACCAAATTGTACTACAGTACTCCACTATTGGCTGTACCAGTGAAAAATAAGCTACTTCTTTTACATCCTTTGTGCTGTCTCCCAACACTCTTCTAACCAAGCGGAGAGCACGCCCAGACTTCCCAGTCAATTTGTCTATGTGTTCCTTCCAGGTGCCCTCAGTGTTTAGAATAACACCAAGGTGCTTATGGGTCTCAACCCTATTAACCCCAACACCACCTATGGAATAAGTTAAATCAACTAGCTTTGTAGACCTGCTTATCCTAAGAAAGCTACATTTGTCCAGGTTTAATGGCAACCCCCACTTTGTGCTCCAATCATATATCTTGTTTAGGTCTTGCTGCAATTCTATGCAGGAAGACAACCCTTCGTCCACTACCCTTGCAATGCACCAGGGCCGGCCATACGGGGGGGGGGGGTGCAGAGGGTGCCTTGCACCCGGGCCCCACGATTGAAGGGGCCCCCATCAGTGCCCAGATCACTACTAATATTAAAAGTTTAATACGGCTGCTCCATGAACTGATTGCCAGCAACAGGCTGTCAAAACCAAAACGGGTGAAGATAACGTTAGGTGTAACATAGCAGATAGGCTATAATACATAATTGGGGCCCTAAAAGGATTTTTGCACCCGGGCCCCTTTATAGAGAAGGCCGGCCCTGCAATGCACGTGTCATCTACAATAATATTGCATGTGTCTGACCTATTGCACAATAACAGTAAGCAACAGGGATATTCCAGACCGCATGCCTGTAACTTGTTGCATTAAAATTTTAAATTCTTTTGTCATTATTGGATTACGGGGAGGCGCAAGTTAGACACTTGACACAGGCGCTTCATGTCCTCGTTATGGAACTGATCAAAACAGTCGCAATAAAGCAATGTCGCCGGTTGTGCAGCAAGTCTTCGGATTCTTTCACGTTGAAGGCCAACTAACACCAAACAAAATTTGCACAAAGCGACTAATGCACATACAGTACATTTTGGATCCGGAGACAAGCTACGCCAGTACGAGTGATCGTTATTCAGGAGCTGATTTCCGATTTCACAGACCCTACGCTAAATTGTTCTACCTCCCTCCCTTTAAAAACTTTACACTGCACAAATTCATTGTGGAGGGGCGATAGGCCAATGTTATCATCATCATCATACCCTCCTCCCGCCTGTGGCAGAGTCGGGTCTGCGGGTTCTAGCCCTCCACTCCCTCCTATTTCCCACCAAGTCTCCATCCACCCCACACACCGCCATGTCCCGTCGGATAACCTGTTCCCACGTCTGCTTCGGAACTACACTTAGGACGGGGCTCTAATGACGTTGTAGTTGAAGGGCCCTAAAACACCAACAAACAAACTCCGGCGATAAGAGATTGTTGGATGTTCAAATATATTCTCTAATTAGATCCCTTTTTCACAGAGCCTTTTATAGCAATTCTGGCCTGTTTTGGGCAGGGTTTCGAACCCGGAACGAAACCAAAGACCTAAAACTGTTATTTTTACTGAAACCGGAACTGAACCGAAAAAATATTGCTCTTATTGGTTCGTCACATGTAAAAACCTGCATTAAAGTGTGTTGTTCAGTGTCATCGTGTCAGTAGTCGTTCAAATGTCTTATATTAGGGTCAACGACAATTAGGTGAACGACAGTTGGGTGAATGACAATTCTGTGAACGACAATTGGGTGAATACGACAATTGGGTGAATGCGACAATTGAGTGAAAAACATGCATTTTTATTTACTCTGAATCCTTTTATTTTTACTTCTGAAAAAAAATTTTGGGGCCCCAAAAGGATTTTTGCACCCAGGCCCCTTTATAGAGAAGGCCGGCCCTGCTGCCAAGCTGTGTTGTGTCCATGGTGAACTTCGGCGGAGGGTCAGTGATGGTGTGGGGGGGCTTCTCATGGTATGGGTTGGGTGCAATCGTTTCTATGGACGGTCATCTAAACGCAGAGCATTACTTGAACATTCTGGACAATGCAGCACTCCCATCTCTCTGGCAGCACTTTGGCAATGGCCCTTTTCTGTTTCAGCATGATAACGCACCTTGCCATACAGCACGGGCTGTAGGCACATGGTTTGATGAAGTGGGGGTTCGAGAACTTAAGTGGCCTGCACAGAGTCCTGATCGGAACCCCATCAAACATCTGTGGGACGTGTTGGAACGTCGATTGCACACTTGTGCAGAACGCCCGACATCTGTGATTGAACTGTAAACTGCGGTAAAGCTACTTGTAGTAGCGCAGCTCCGCATGACAGCTTGCTTTGTAGTGCAGTAGGATTACGTGAGGCAAAAAGCTAATTAAAAATACATGTCGCATTCACCCAATTGTCGTATTCACCCAATTGTCATTCACCCAACTGTCGTTCACCCAATTGTCAGGATCCCCTTATGTTCGATACGTCTGTGCATTTTACATTTTGGGTCACAATTTTCATTAATGGTGTCCATGGGGTCGGCCGGCATCCCCCATGGCAAGCAGCGTCAACCTTCCTGCAGGTTGCAGACGCCTGGCTGGGGTGGCCCCAGTCAGGGCGTGTTCAGACAGTATAGGGGCAAAGCTAAGATTTGGATCATGGAATGTGGGGATCCTTACTGGCAAAAAGGGGAGTTAGTTAATACCCTAAAGCTAAGGAGAATTTAGGTAGCCTTTCTCCAAGAGACAAGATGGCAGGGGAATAGATCAATGGCCCTCGGTGAGGGATACAAACCTATTTATGCAGCCAGTGAAGTGGGACATAATGGTGTAGGTATAGTATTGGATAGAGAGCTGCAGCAATGGGTCACCCAGGTGAAGCACATCAATTGCCAAGTTCCCATTTTACAATTGGTGTGTAAAATGGGAATTGCCATTAAACCTGAGGAAGTGTAGGATCCTAACAATATCCAGATCTAGAAAGCAACTTGATTTTGATTATAACATAGGTGGAGTTAGGGTTGATAGGGTTGTAACCCATAAACATCTGGGTATTGTCTTAAATAGTGAGGGTAATTGGAAGGATCACTTTGGTAAAGTGATTGGGAGAGCCAGTCAATTCCTCTGTCTGATTAATAGGGTCCTTAGAGATAGCACAAAAGAGGTAAAGGAAACAGCATATATTTCTATGGTAAGCCCAATTTTGGAGTATGGCAGTCCAATTTGGTTCCCCTTCAGGCAGGACTTATCTTGAGAGGTTGAAAGAATCCAAAGGAGGGCAGCAAGAATAGTACTTAAAAGGTTTTCTCACACAGAGAGTGTATCTGCCATGATTAAGGATCTAGGGTGGGATACATTAAGCAAGAGGCGTATATCTCACAGCATTAACCTTTTTATAAGACTGCTGCTGCTAGGATGTAATGGACCATTGGCTGGAAGTGTGTTCCCAGCTGAGTATAAAGGCAGAAAGGATCATCCACATATATTGAAAGAGGTTAGGGCACAGACAGACTCATACTACTGGTCATTTTTGCCAAGAGTCATTCGACAATGGAATAGCCTTGGTGAGGATAGGGTGGAGGGCTTCATCCATTGAAATCCAACAATAGCTGGTATTGTATTAGGGGAAACTCCTGAATTATAGCTTAGGGTTTTAGGAGTATTATGTTATCATAAGTAGGATTGAGAGTTAGTCTCTCCACTGCCATATTGGCCAAAAAGGCTGCTTGCAGTGTATAATATAAGAATTAGAACTGCAGGCTACTGTTAGTCACAGTGGTTTGGCACGGAGTGGTGCTCCACCTCGTCAGTGCATATGCCCCCAGGCGGGTCTGGATGAACCCACTAAGGTGGGTTTTAGGACAGAGTTTGAGGACTTGGTGCACTCCCTAGAGGGTCAGGTAGGACAATGTCTGGGAATTGAGCACTTAGTTATTGTGGGGGAGAGTTTAATGGCCATGTAGGGAAAGAAAACCAGAGATTTGGGGAGGTTCATGGGGGATGGGGGTTTGGAGCAGCTAGCATAGATGGGTAGTGAATCCTTGACACAACTAATGCACTTGGCCTCACCTTGGCAAACACATGGATTAGAAAGAGAGACAAGCACCTAATCACATAACAGTCACCACAAAGGATGTCACAAATTTATTTCTTTATGGTTAGAGGGAAGCATAGATCAGAGGTCCGAGATTGCTGGGCATTCCGTAGTGAAATCTTTCAAAAAGAATCAGGTCATAGGCTACTAATGTTAGAACTAACAGTGAAAGTGGCAGGCAAGGAACACTCTTGGAAAGGAGAGTAGGTCATCAGGTGGTGGAAACTACCCACCAAAACAGAGGAATTTACACCAGAAGTGCACAGACAGGTAGACTGGGATTGGGAAGGAACAACTGATGCCATGTGGGACAAGGTTGCCAACAAAATTAGAGCCTGTGGGAAAGCAATCTTGGGGCAGGGTAGAGTGGGAGGCACAATCCAGGGTAATAGGCAAACATGGTGGTGGAATGAGGAGGTAGAAGCAGCCAGAAGGCTGCTTTCCACAGGTGGCAGGTGATCAGGGACCAGGAATAAAAGAACCAGTACAGAGAGGCCAAGACAACTGCTAGGAGGAAGATTGCCCTGGCCAAGCATCAGAAGTATGAGGCCCTCTATGAGCAGGAAGGGGAGAGAGAAGTTTCCAAGCTGGCCAAGGCTAGAGATAGGGCAGCAAAAGTTTTACACCGAGCCATAACAGTGAAGGATGGCGCCGGTAGGGTCCTGCTCTCTCCGACTAAGGTAAAGAGGAGGTGGGAGGAGTACTTCCAAAACCTCTTGAATGAAGCGGTGGGAAACGAGGACATTGCCATGAACCCTGCACCTGTAGGGGCTGTGGACTTCGTAACTGAGGTGGAAGTAGTCAGGGCACTTGGGAAGATGAAAGGTCGAAAAGGACAGGGGAACTTTTCAATAAGATAGCTAGCAGAGATAGAATGCCATCTGCATGGCGTGAGAGTTGGATAGTGCCACTCTACAAGGGTATAGGGGATGTCCAAGACTGTGGCAATTACAGAGGTATAAAGCTAATGAGCCACACCATGATGACCACATTGGGAGAGAGGTATGGAACGCCGCATCCAAGATAGAACAAATGTCCATGGAAATCAGTTGGTATTTATGCCAGGTAGGTCCACAATGGAGCCAATCTTTATTCTGAGACAGATATAGAAAAGTATAGGGCAGCTAAAAAGGACTTCCATGCCATCTTTATTGACCTGGAGAAGGCCTTCGACAGTGTTCAATGACAGGTAGTTTGGGAAGTATGATGAAAAAGGGGGGGTGGAAGACGGGTTTTTTAAAATAATCCAGGATATATATGATGGCTCCATAGCAAGAGTGAGGACGCCATGGGGAAACACAGGGGGCTTCCAATTGAAAGTTGGGGTGCACCAAGGTTCAGCACTTAGCCCATATCTTTTCATCCTGGCTATGGATGAACAGCTGATGGGTGTAGGAGAATGGGCCCCACAGTACCTGGCATTTGCCAATGATGTAGGAAAAATTAGTGACTGCAGAGAGCAGATAGAGAAGAGACTAAACGACATAAGAGAGGCAATGGAACAGGAAGGGATAAAGATTAACATGAAGAAGACAGAGTACCTAGCTTTCAATTGGGATGGTCAGGAAAATAATGGTGACATATGCTCAAGGGGCGAACTGGTGAAAATGGTGCAGGATGTAAAATACTTAGGATCAACATTCCACAGCAATGGAGAGATAGACTCAGATGTGACCCATAGAATCAATGTGGGGTGGTTGAAGTGGAAACAGGCAAGTGGAGTCCTGTGCAATAGGAGGGTACCAATCAAGTTAAAGGGGAGGTTATACAGGACAGTGGTTGTCAGCTATGCTATACAGATCAGTGTTGGGCAGTGAAGAAATGCCACATAAATAGAATGCAATTAGCCAAGATGCGAATGCTGTGGTACACATGTGGCGTGTCGAGGGCAGATAGAATTAGGAATGTGAACTTTAGAGGTAGCCTAAGGGTGGTGAACATCGCCAAAAAGATGAGGGAGAGTAGGCTGAAGTGGTATGGACACGTTATGAGAAGAGGGGAGGAGGAACTTGTTAGGTGCATCCCAGGAATGCAGATGGTTGGCAGCATCTGGGTTTGGGGGAGACCGAAGCAGAAGTGGGAGCAGGTTGTCCAGAGGACCATGGCAGTGTGCTGGGTGGACGGCGACGTAGTGGGAGACAGACGGGAGTGGAGGGCTAGAACCTGCAGACCCGACCCTGCCTTAGGCGGGACAAGGGTATGATGATGATGAGGATGATGATGATGATTTTAATTAATGGAGTGTCCACATTGGCAAACACGAGCACAAGCATGGGGTCCAAAATCATTCTAAACCTCAGACACGCACTGTACGTGTTGTACAGTGTATGTAGGGGAAAGGCGGGTAAGAGTATGCATGTGGCTAAGAGTATGCAGGGAAATTTCATGATGTTGGCAGCATTGAAAAAAACTTCTTTGGTGACACTATAGTGTGTGTGTATAACAGTAGAAGAAGACACCACATTTTCATCAATCTGCTCCTGTTTGTTTTCAAACTACTAGCTAAAATATGCTTTTCTTACTTTCCTGTTATTTTTACATTGTATAATTCTGGGTGTTTTCAGAATATAATATGCCAAACTATTGTTTATACCTATTCCATAATAAAGTACATTTCATGTGCA
>JAAFCE010001963.1:15867148-15923478 GCA_013389805.1 Trigoniulus corallinus | reverse complement strand
TGCAACTTTGTTAGTTGAGAACCACTAGGTGCATACTCTTACACTCCACAGTGGAGGGCTAGAACCCACAGACCCAACCCTGCCATTGGTGGGACAAGAGTGCGATGATGATGCCCCAGATATGTATGTTCATATTCTGAAAACTGGATTCAATGTGGCATCGTCAAGGAGTGGTGGCATGAGAACTGCTCAGCTTATGAAGGCAGTGGGCCATTTGTTTGTGACTGCTGTTAGTGTACTTCCTTAACCACTCTACTTGCATACTCTTGCCGACTTGCATACCCTTGGGCAAATACCATTTTTTTGCATTTTATTCTTCATTTATGTAGGCCTTTTCACAAATTATTGAAACTTAGTCTATTGTTTCACAAAGAAAAAAAGAATGTGTAATAAAATTTTGAAGTCTGTAACTTTGCTAGTTGAGGACATCCACTTCATAATATTCTAGGTGCATACTCTTATGCTCCTTTCCCATACAGCATAAGGACTCGAAGGATCCGAAGCCCTGGTTCTGCGTACAGCTGCTGTGACGGAAATCTGAGAGAATGGTTGAGTAGATGTACCATGGTCAGTGCCGGATTTAGATACTGAAAGGCCCTAGGCTATTTCCATTTTGAGGGCCTTTTTATGCCCTTTTGAGGCCCCTATCTTAAGTTTTGAAGCCCTCTAAATGTAGAGGCCCTGGGCTTCAGCTTAATTAGCCTAGCGGTCCGTCACTCCACAAAAGGCCACTTTTATTAAGAACGGAACAGTTTCTGGTGAACCTCCTAATCGGTCCACCCCTTTGATGGGTCCAATTTTCTATATCCCCATGAGTGCACCGAATAGAGAAGATTCACTGTACTATTTTATTGCATTAATTGTCTGAATCCAGAGACTTTTGGGGTCTTCTATGAAAAACGGAGTGGCTGTATTGTGTTGGATACACCAGCTCTCATCTGATCACAAAAGTTAAGCAACGCAACTCCAGCTAGTACTAACATGGATGGCCGCTTGGGAAAGCTGGGTGCCGCTAATACTGAAAAATCGCCGCATTGGTGTAGTGTCGGTGCAGTCTCTGCATCTGAACTTGGCAGTGGACTGGGCTCTAATGACCCTAAAGGCCCTAAAACACCAACGAAACAAAAAATCCATCCACCTCTGCATTTAAACGCTTGTCAAGATTTTGATGCGGAAAAGGTGGTGGTAGATTTGCGAACAAATATTTGAAAAATTTACGCATAAGTCACATTAAAACTTTCCGGTGATCTCAATAAAGTCTCAGCTTACCTCTACACCTCTCTGCAGTTCTGGTTCTGGTTTTGAACGCTTGTCAAGAGCTTCAAAGAAATCAGCTAGGCTTTCATGTCCAGCGTTAAGAGGTTCAATCGGCTGAAGTTGAATAAAACATACCATAAGTGCAAAAGCAATTACGCAGCTCGACATTGTAGTTAGAAAATTGTTTCTCGGGCGGTAAGTGATACTGTAGATGGCTCCCCAAATATATTCTTTATCAAGTCATTCTTTTACCCGTCGCGGTGGCGTAGTGGTTAGCACGCTCGGCAACTGCGTCAGTAGTTCTAGGTTTGATACTGGACCGGGGTATGTCGGCTTCTTTCAGGCGAGAGACAGGCCGCGACTGTGCCTTCTTTCGGATGAGAAGCAAAACTGAGGTCCCGTGTGGGTGTACGATGGCACTTACACGTAAAAGTTGGCCACCCTCTCTACTATGCAACGGGTAGATGAGGCAAACTTTCTAGGGGTAGGAGCTCGCCCCCTGGCGTCGGTAGCATTCCCCAACGAACACTAAACCGACGATAAATAAGCATAGGGGTACAGCTTTGGCCGGCAACCGGCTGCAGAAGAAGCTATGACCAATATATTGCGCTATGTCCATTCAGATGGACAAGATGGGTACTCGACCCTGCCATAGGTGGGAAAAGGGTTAGGAGTTGTTTTTTATGTAGATCCCCTTTTATAGCAATTGTGGCCTATTTTGGGTACCGCTGCTGTGACGTTAATCTGCGAGAATGTTTGCATAGGTGCACCATGCAATTCTACTTTATTACATTCATACAGAAACTTTGGTGTCTCCACTGAAAAACAGAGAGCGGCTGTATTGAGTTGGACACATCAATTCTCGTCTGATCACTGAAGTTAAGCAACGCAACTCCAGCTAATACTAGAGAATCCAAAGAAGGGCAGCAAAGAATCAAAAGAAGGGCAGCAAGAATTGTGCTCCACAGGTTTTCACGCAGGGAAAGTGTGACTGAAATGATTCTTGAATTAGGGTGGGCACACTGAACCAGAGGCGTTTATCTCACAGCAGTTGATCGAGGCGTTGATCTCAATAAAGTCTCTGCTTACCTCTGCATCTTGCTCCGGTTTTGGTTTTGAACGCTTGTCATGAGCTTCAAGGAACTCATCTGTGCTTTCATGTCCGGCGATAACTAGAGGTTGAATCGACTGAAGTTGAATCAAACATACCGTAAGTGCAAAAGCAATTACGCAGCTCGACATTTTAGTTAGTGAATTGTTCCTGGGGCGGTAAGAGATACTGTAGATGGATGCTCAAATGTATCTAGATCCCCTTTTATAGCAATTCTGGCCTATTTTGGGTACCGCTGTTGTGACAATATGCGAGAATGTTTGCATAGGTGCACCATGTAATTCTACTTTATTACATTAATACAGAAACTTGGGGGGGGGGGGTCTCCACTGAAAATTAGAGAGCGGCTGTATTGGGTTAGGCCACAATTCTGGTCTGATTAGCTAGTACTAACATTAATGGCCCCTTGGGAAAACCGGGTATTGCTAGTACCCAAATATCGTCACAACAGCATAGTGTCTGTGCAGACTCTGCATTAAAGTATGCAAAGGACGTGGCTGTAAAGACTATTGTTGGGGAAAAGCCCTAAAACAGGGGTGGCCAACATGAAGCCTGCCGGGAGTCATGTTGCGGCCCACGGAGCTAGGTCAAGAGAGCATAAAATTATTGTATATATCATCAACCAGGCAAGTGCTTGACCACGATCTCACATACTGGGAAGTGATGATGTGGTCGAAGTGGTAACATGCTTGCTTGTTTACTTTAATTCAACAAAAGAAACGGTAATATTTCGTGGTCGGCAGGAAATATTACCGTATTTATTCTAATTAACAGCGCCCTCTAGTAAACGGCACACTGTTTATTAAAGGTACTGAATTCATCATCATCACGCCCTTATCCCGCCTGCGGCAGGGTCGGGTCTGTGGGTCCACTGAACATGCTCTGACTGGGGGCACTCCAGCCAGGCGTCTTGAAGCCACAGGAATATTGGCTGGGTTGCAGTGCCGGATTTCGATATTGAGATGCCCTAGGCTATTTCAATTTCGAGGTCCTTTTCAAGCTCTTCTGAAGCCATTTTCTTAAGTTTTGAAGCTCACTAAATGTTGAGGCCCTAGTCTTTAGCCTACTTAGCCTAGTGGTAAAGGTCAGGTTTGCAGCTTCTAGCCATCCAGGTCCCTGTCCACCACACACACACTATGAGACTAAAACTAGATATGATTCATGCTTGGGTCACTTAAAATTTTATGGTGGGTCACTTTGTGACCAGCAAGTCACAGGTTCGCCACCACTGGTATAGCCCAATTCCCAATATTCATTTGACCATTTCAAACAGCATAGGAAAATTCATGAAGCTAGAGGCGTTTGAAGTATTGAAAACTTATTGGGAATTATTTACTGTAATTATTATATGCATTTACTGGACTTTTTAATGCACGTGGTGCATATGAGGCTAAAATTATGGATATATCATATCTATGGAACAAGAAATGAGGCCCAGCATTTTTTAAACATCTATGAGTCAAAATTACTTTACAGAAATTATGAGGTTTATTTGATTTTACAACAATAAAATAATCAATGAAGCTAGTGATTGCAAACCAATAAATTCACTTTGAATTCCAAAGATCGCTACAAGTTTATTGAGAACAGCCAAAACTATTATTCTATAGATGAACAATTATTTAAATCTAAAGCAAGGTGTAGATTTACTCAATACATGTCCAATAAACCTGACAAATTTGGCAAAAGAAATTCTGGTTAGCTTCTGATGTAAGGAGTAAGTATGTAGTAAATGGATTTCCATATATAGCAAAAGATGAAAGGAGAGAACTTTCAGTTGCACTTGAGGAATTTGTAACTTTGAAATTAGCAGAATTGCTGAGGAAGGCAAAGGACAGCATGACATGCATTTCAACAAAATTATATCAACCAAACAACTCTACCCTGAAAATTTATGAAGCTAAATCCTATAAGAATACTCACTTGGGGATTGCAAGAAGTGACTGAAAAGAAGTGATGCCCATATACTGGAGACAACTTGATTTTACAATAACACAAAACTTCTTGTGGATGAAACTTACCCAATGGCCAAAAAATTTAGTGTAAATTCTAAATATCAGAGATGGCCTCTACTGTTATTTGTCAATATCTTAGATTTAGCTGGGGAAAATTCTCATATTTTGTAAAAGAAATGATGGGTGAATAAATTTCAGCAGAAGCGCTTTAACTGAGTAACGGAGTGCAAAAAGAGTGATTGTTAAGCAAAGATGGTATATCAAAAACAAGAACAACCACAACTAAATATTCATATGAATGGAAATGTGAAAAATTAACCTGCAGAAATGCTGATGTAAAATCGCTGTAATTTGTAAAAAAAAAAAAAGTGTAGTCATAATGCCTTAAATGTGCATTATTCAATTTTAAATAAAAGGAAGTATTTCGTTCATTATCCAATTGGCTAAAATGCCATTCTGTATTAAAATATACTGTATGTTGTTCTTTTTCAAATGGTCATTGGACTACTCATTGTAGGAATAGGTATGCAAGAAGTGTTGGTAGGTTTAGTGTTAAATACCCAATTACAGTAATAGAAAATTTCACATATTAGTTTTTTCGTTCCCTAAAAATTTACAATGTGTAGCATATTTACAGTGTATTGTTTACGTCTAAATGCCAAAAATGTTATACAATTGTTGAAAAATTAATGCAGAGTTTTTAAAGGACTCTGCTTGAACTTGCATTATATTCTTAAGGGGCAGAAATTTGTCATTTTGTCTGGGCCCTGGGGGTGGTCTACATTTTAACAGAGAGAAATGATAGTAAGTTGGTATACCGATGCAAGATATGGGGACCAGAGAAGAAAAGTTCAATATGACAGGTCAATCCATGGGTAAACAACATGAGGGTATCTACCAACTGGGAGAGGAGAGTAACCAAGGAGACAGGCATAACACTGAACCCTGGGGAGGGCAACAACAATGCAAATTAGTGCAGGACAAAGTTAAGGAATGGGGGTTAGGGCAGTGGCGACATTCCCTATGCCCTTGAAGACTGCTTATCCATGCAGTGTGAGAAGTTTCCCTCGCTACCTGATTCCTGTCGTCCCTAGACTATGCCACACTTCAATGAGGATTCTGTCTGGGTCTACAGCTTTTCGACCCCTAATGTTTTGCAGAACTATCAAAACCACAATTTCTTGATATATGGGGTAATATCACAGACTATTGGTTAACTATCTAGGGTTAAAAGCAGCTTTCCTGGTTGTAACAAATTCCTGGTTATAACGAATGTGATTGCATTCCCCTACAAATTCGTTATAGCAGGGTTTTACTAGGGAAGTTGAAAAATAGTTATAATTAGCACTATGAATCACCACTGTAATTAGCACTACGAATGAATTCATTTGTATTTGTACTTGTGAAGGGACGTTGAAATGCAATATCCAAAGCGAATGTCGCCACCTAGGGAAAAGCATCTAACACTCATTGGAAAACACTATGTGCTACAGTGCAGTGTGATTTTGCTAGCACGGTGTACTAATCCCCTTGCACATTGTTGGGAGATCAATTTTTCAACCAATTTAATGATATTAATTGTTTCATAATTGTAATTTAATAATTATACTTTTAAACTTTATTTTTACTCCCTTGAATTTTTTCTGCATTTGGTATTAGTGATTATTTTCCCGCATGTAACATCGTTAAAGACCAGACATCTTCGTTTTTAAAGATGGCTGCCTCATGCTGATGTTGGAGCTTCATTGCACATGTGTGAGGGTGTGGCCTGTTCAGTGCCTTCCCAATCGTAACTGGGGAGAAGTTACGATTCTGGAGGCTTCTAACTGTTGACAAAGTTGGGGGGTTGAGTGGGAGGCACAACTACGCTCAACACAATCATTTTTGTAGTCAGAACGCCCAATTCGTTCCTCATTTCAACGTCTC
This sequence comes from Trigoniulus corallinus, assembly GCA_013389805.1. Lineage (NCBI taxonomy): Eukaryota > Metazoa > Arthropoda > Diplopoda > Spirobolida > Trigoniulidae > Trigoniulus > Trigoniulus corallinus. The sequence continues at coordinate 15,917,229 of JAAFCE010001963.1, read as the reverse complement.
TACTGTATTCGTTGAATGTGTGAACACCACATTCGTCATTCACCTCATGGATTGCCTAGCCAATCATGGTGCTTGTGTTGACAGTGGTTTTTTTGACACGCATCAAAGGGCGTGAGTGACCTAAGGCGATTGGAGAATGACCATCTGGCGAGACAATATGAGTCAAAGGGCGCTAGTGATGGGGAGATTGGAGAATGACCATCTGGCGAGACATTCATCGAATGTGTGAACAGTCATTCTTCATCCAAAGTATGAATACAAACATTTTGACAACAAAAGTCTTGCCTCGCCATTCGACTGTCTTATTCGCAAATGTGTAAATGTAGTATTGAAATAAGTACTTTTATATATTCTTAAGGGGCGGAAATTTGTCTTTTTGCCTGGGGAGACATTAGCACTAGAGCGCGCCCTGGGTTGGGGAACCCCCACATTGGAAGGGGGAGCAGTTACAATGGGTTTGAAAGGCAATCGTGTTGCTAAGGTGCTGGTGGAGATCTAGGCATCACAGGCATACCGAGGTGGTGCGGGGGGTGCGGACCACACCGGGTGACACTATTGCAAAGTTTCTGATCCAACCTTTTCCTACAGCACTACACCTATTTTAATTTTAGTTTCAGTGAATGCGAATTTTGTATGGGACACAGTCCAGCTAGTGGATTCACATAAACTCGTTTGGTTCTTTGGTATTTTAGGGCTTTTTAGGGGTATTTTAGGGCTTTTTTTTGACTACAGGATCATCAGAGCCCCGTCCACTGCATATTTCTAAGGCAGAGACTGCACAGCCACTACACTAATGTGACTATTTTGGGGTATTAGCACACTGTAATAAGCTTTCTCCAGGTCAATGAAGAAGGGTAATAGCCAGGGTATGAACATCTTGGGGAAATACTGGGGCTTCCCAGTAGAGTCCAACTAGTGAAAAGGTGCAAGAGTAGTATTAGTAGGAGTATGTTACACTATCGGGTTGGGGAGTAAGCCAAGCAGCCCTAACAGGCCAAACCCTAAGGAGGCTGCTCACAGGTGAGGAGGGGCTAGGTGTAGGGGGCGTAGGAAAGGGGAGGTTAGCAGCACCCAAGGTTCACTACCAACTACCCATTTTGTTACTAACATGGATTTGCATTGCTTAACTAGTGCATCCAATGCAACTTGGCTACACCATGGAGGTAAAGCACTTAGATCAACGTTCCAAAGCAATGGGGAGATAACTCTGATGTGACCCACAGACTCAATGGGGGATGATTGAAGTGGAGACAGGCAAGTGAAGTCTTATGTGATAGGAGGGTCCCAATCACGTTGAAAGGGAAGTTTTGCAGGGCAGTGGTTAGACCAGCTATGCTATGAATAGCATAGCTGGTCATTCCTATGAGGAATTTCCACATCGGAGTAAGGGAGAATAGGTTAAAGTGGTATGGACACGTAATCTGAAGGGGGAAGGAGCTCCTTAGGTCCATTTCAGGAATGCAGATGGTTGGGAACAGCTGAGGCAGGGGAGAGTGAAGCAGACGTGGGAGCAAGTTGCCCACAAGGACATGGCAGTGTGTGCATTGGACAGGGATCTGGTGGAAGATAGGCAGCAGTGGAGGACTGGAACCTGCAGATCTGGCACTGACAAAGGTGGGATACTTGATTTCCACCTGCACTAATCCTATCCCAGAGGCGAAATTCCATCACTCTATCCCAGAGATTCAAGGACTGGCTCATCAACTTTATTCCTCTATAGTTACCACACTCTTGAACATCCCTTTGCCCTTGAAGAGTGGCACTATCCAACTCTCACACCATACCAATGGCATTCTATCTCTGCTGGCTATCCTCCTGAGATGTTTCCCTAGCCACCTGATACCTGCCCTCCCTAGGCTATGCCACACTTGAATTGGGTGTTCCATCTGGGCCTACATCTTTTAGACCTTTCATTTTCCTACATGCCCTGGTTACACAGCTCACCATCCCCTGCCAATGCTGGATAGGTGGCAAGGTTCCCATTTTCCCCTGCAGAATTCAAGTGGATATGGAAGTACTCTTCCCACCTCCTCTTTGCCTCCATCAGGGAGAGTAGGACCCTACCGCTGCTATCCTTCACTGTTATAGCCCAGGATATATCTTTAGCTGCCCTATTTCTAGCCTTGGCCAATTTGAAAACCTCCCCTTCCCTTGTCCATAACTGCTCCTAGAGTGCCTCATACTTCTGGTGCTTGGCCAGCACAATGATCCTACTAGTGTTGGTCTTAGCCTGCCTATATTGAGTCTTAGATTCGTGGTCCACTGTCTGCTGCCAACTGTGGAAAGCGGCGTTCTTTTGCTTGATGTCTGCTTCTACCTTCCCATTCCACCACCATGTCTGCTTGTTTCTCTGGACTGTGGCTCCTACTTGACCCTGCCCTAAAATGGCTTTCCCATAGGTTCTAATTTTTCTGGAGACCCTGTCCCACATTGCATCCACTGTCCCTTCCAAATGCCAGTCTACCTCTCTGTGCACTTTGTGGGTAAATCCCTCCGTTTTGTTGGGTAGTTTCTGCAACCTGATGGTCAGCTCTCCTTTACAAGAATGTGCCTTGCCTACCACTTTCACTAGGATTTGGCCTATGGCGACATTCTTTTTGGAAATTTTTACTCGGGACTGCCCAGCAATCATGAACCTCCACTCTATGCCACCCTCTAACCGTAAATAAATCTATCTGTGATATCCCTTTTGGCAACTGGAATATGATTAGGTGGTGCTTGTCCCTCTTACTAAACCACGTATTTGCCAATGCAAGGCCAGGTGCGTTGGCTGTGTTGAGGATGCACTGTCATTCTATACTAACTGTTCCATACCCCATCCTTACCCCTGTGACTGTGGAATGCTGATGACGGCGGCCTGGAGCCTGCTTGCACACCCCGGATGGCCACCGGTGGTGCCTGAAACATTAATCTAAATACATTTGAAATGTTGGTGACTCAGGTGGAGCGCATTGAATAATAAAGTGTTTATATGGGGGGGGTCAGTGGCGGGGGTGACACCAGGATTTGCCGCACTGGGTGACACCAAGCCTAGGTACGCCTCTGCTAGGCATATGGGTCTAGCATGAAAAGTCTCACTAGCAAGGTATGCGTCACATGCTAATGGAAAATTTTGACCAATCTTTCACCAAAAAGGTTTATAACTCTTGTCTGGCGTTTTATAGTTCTTAAAACTGCTATACCTACAAAAATTCTGCGTTAAAATTATAATGTATAAAGGACTGCAAAAATAATTTAAGTTCAGGAAAGCAAAAACGTTTGATTAGGGCCTGATGGTACTTATCAGGTGCTGCTTAAGTACACCTGATAAGTCACCTTGGAAATCGTTGTTGTTCTTCTGACATCTGGATTGCATTTCGGCTTCAATTTAATAACAATTTGGTTCTTCAGTTTACCAGTCTATTTCCCCACCTGTGTTCAAGTTTCATTAACCATCACCTGCTAATAATCCCTATCAGAGGTTGCAACACAAAGCAATGTTTTAAGTGTGGTCGGTAGCACCTGGGGTGTGGGGAGACCGAAACAGACGCGGGAGCAGGATATGGCAGCGTGTGGGGTGCACGGGGACCTTGTGGCAGATAGATGGGAGTTGAGGGCTAGAACTGGCAGATCCGACCCCACCACAGGTGGGGTAAAGGTATGATATGATGAAATAGTTTAGAGTTTGTAGAAAGAGTGGCAATGAATGAGTCAGAAATGAGTAAGGCGATTCTGCAAGCATGCTTGCCTGTGAATTACAATTCGTATTAACAATTGCTATTCCAATTAACAATTGCTGGAATAATAAAGTACCTGGAGAAAGTTAAGGCCCAATTTAATAAGTCCAAAACAGTAAGACGAATTGGCTCAATCTTTGAATCTACATATGTACCTATTATATTCACGTAGGGGATATCTATGTATGAGATCATATCTCATACTTATACACTGTACAGCAGTGGTTCTCAAAGCGTGTTCCACAACAAATTTAATGCACAAATAAAGCAATGGAGAGATACTCTGATGTGACCCACAGAATCAATGCGGGAGGTGGTCACTGAAGTGGAGGCAGGCAAGCGGAGTCCTGTGTGATAGGAGGATCCCAATCTAGTTGAAAGGGAAGTTCTACAGGACAATGGTTCGACCAGCTATGCTATATGGATCAGAGTGCTGGGCAATGAGGACGAGCTACGTAATTAGAATGCGAGTAGCCGAGATGCGAATGCTGTGGCACATGTGTGGCGTGTCAAGAGCTGACAGAATTAGGAATGAGCATATTAGAGGTAACCTGGGGTAGTGGACATCGCCGAAAAAATGAGGGAGAATAGGCTGAAGTGGTATGGGCACGTCATGCGAAGACGGAAAAAGAAGCTCGTTAGGTTAATTCCAGGAATGCAGGTGGTCGGTAGCACCAGGGCAGGGGGAGACCAAAGCAGATGTGGGAACAGGTTGTCCATAAGGATGTGAGTGTGTGGGGTGGACGGGGAACTGGGGGAGAGATAGACGACAGTGGAGGGCTAGAACCCGCAGACCCGATCCTGCCACAGGCGGGATAAGGGTATGATGATGATGTAGTAAATACCAAGTGTAGAAGGTGCACAACCTGCTTTAAAGTTTATGTTGAATTGTAAGTGTTCCATGCTAGTAAAATGTCAGTTTAGTGTTCCCCGACTTCAAAAAGATTGAGAACCACTGCTGTACAGTATTTTAAAATCACACAATACATGCATACTGTATGTACAATGTGGATATTGTTCTGAATTTTTTTAAATAAATTTTGATAACATATGAATGTCGCTTATTTATTGAATACCGTAATTATTCTAATAAACGGTGCGCCGTTTATTTTTTCAAAGGCCTTTTTGTTGCGTCGGTTATTGGAGGGCGCCGTTTATTATTTTTTTCGATTTTTTAATGGAAACTTTTTAGCCAGACAAGTTGATTTCATTAATTTTCATTTTTGCTGATGACACTCTCGCATCTGAATTTATTGGCAAAATGAAATTGAGAAAAATAATCAATGGTTCATTTAAAATTTAAATCCTTACCCTAGATTCAGATAACTGTAGAGGTTTAGCCACAGGACGATTACTATCATCCTCAACTGCAGAAATTACCAACAATTTAAATGCTAAAAAATACTTTCTCTTTGAAACTTTTCTTTCAACAATATCTGCACTAAAGCTTAGTTTACACGACTGTGACTTATTAGGAAGTTCAACCTATCATTTGAAAATACTGTGAATGGCATTGCACCAGGGTCACCCACAGAACAGAGAGGAGGAAAAAACCCTGGGGTACACCAGTACCTCTGTTCAGGCATGAGCCAGATTCCTTATTGCAGTATAGTTGTTGTGCAATAGGTCAGACACCATGCAATATTAAAACTGACAAAGCATTAATTTACCTGCCAAAATTTATATTTCGGTTGTAAAATGTGGTGTTGGAACAGTGTGGTAGGCCGGCATCCCCACACAGCCAGCCAATATTCCTGATGGGTTCCAGACGCCTGGCTGGGGTGTTCCCAATCATAGCATGTTCAATAGACCCACGGACCCAACCCTGCCACAGGCTGGATAAGGGTGTGATGATGATGATAGCAGTACCCCTGTATAGCATTAAAGGGTTAATCATTAAAAAAATTCAAGTTAACTTGCATGATCACTTCCAGTCAGTTTTGAAATAAACGGCGCGCCGTTTATTAGAGGGCGCCGTTTATTATTTTTTTCAGGTGAAAGGTGCGCCGGTTATTGGGAGGCGCCATTTATTAGAGGGCGCCGTTTATTAGAATAATTACGGTAACTAGCCATTTCACTACATATGCATACAGTATGTATTTTACAATAGTTATAAAATACTATATTCAATATAACACTGCTTACAATGATCCCTTCATTATAAACAATAGTACAGTATAGTCCTGCTTATCCGACCTTCATTTCTCTGACGTTTCGTATTAACCAACAACCTCTGGGCACAGACTCCTTTTGCTCCGTTGGCATGATATTTCTGCCAGAACGGGATACCAATAAGGAAAATAAAATGTGATAACGAATTTCTTTAAAAATTAAACATGTATTTACATGTGTGCATGTATAATTAAATGTTAGGAACAATAAATGCCACATTATGCCTGTCCCAATTTGGTTAGATGAGTGGGACGAATTTCATTATAAACGATTTTAACTGCAAAAAGCTGTCGAATGTGCAGTGGTGTAAATCTATAAGGGACCATGGGGGTGCATTGACCCCGAATTATGCTCAAGCTACCTGGCTGCCTAAGCTGTCAACCTTTCCAGGGGTGTGGGAGCGGCGAGTTGCGTTGGACACACCAGTTCTCGTCTGATCACTGAAGTTAAGCAACGCAAGCCCAGTTAGAACTGACATGGGTGGTCGTTCGGGAAAGCTGGGTACTGCTAATACCCAATAATCGTCTCATTAGTGTAGTGTCTGTGCAGTGTATGCATTAGAACTATGCAGTGGACGGGTCTCTAATGACCTTGTAGTTGACGGGACCTTAAACACAAACGAACGAACGAACTGCCTTTTTTTCGGCAATGTCCACCATTCCCAGACTACCTCTAATATACTCGTTCCTAATTCTATCAGCTCGCAACACCCTTCTCATACTGCCGCCACAGGTTGCTCATGGAGCAGGCAAACCTAGCCGGCAAATTTCAAAGGGGCGGCCAATTTTAGAGGTACGTCCTTGGCTTGCAGTCTATCGCTGATTTAAAATGTTCACAGTCCTGGGATTCCCAACCTTTTCTGATTAGTGGGGCCTTTTCTAAATGTTGGCTTTCTCAAGGCGCCTGTTGCAGAGTCACAGCCATGCATTGACAGTGGGGAAAATGCCAAGGGCGTGAGGGACGCTGGGACAATTTAGAACTGCATTAAATGTAATGAGGGAGGGCGGCGATAGACCCACATTCCTATGGCGCCTGAAACTCATTCTTTTGACGTGGCACTTCCTTACTTCCGCACTCTTCCATTTAGCACAGCTGGTATAACCACTGTCCTGTAAATCTTCCCTTACAACTTCATTGGGACCCTCCTATCACACAGGACTGCCCTTATGTATATTTGTGTACTGTTTTGCTTTTATTGTTCATAAAATAATTTTCCTGTTTGTCTTAATTGTGTAAATTTTAAATATTAGTATGGTCTCTTTACTGTATATTAGTAGCAAGTGCTTTCACGGTGACGTCACAGCCATACTTAAATTTGATGGACTATCGCTCTGAGTGGCCAACCTTATCTGTAGTAACCTTGTGCTACTGCAAATGGATCACAGCGTTGGGCAGTGAGAAAGAGGGGGGTTAAGTTCCCCCCTTGGGCCTCGAGTCATACTCACCCCCCTGCCCCCTCAGAAAATCCTGGTTAGCTCTATCGACAGTCATATCCACCCCTTCAGAATATCCTGGCTACGCCACTGCCTACTGATAATCTCTATCAGTGGTTCCAACACAAAGCAATGTGACGTACAGAGCCGTAACGGGGGTATGAAGCGCCTGTGGCCAGTGTCTAACTTTCGCTTGCCGGTAACCCAATAATGACAAAAAACTTAAACATGTTGTGCCCCAAACCCAGTTGCGCCCGTGGTGGCCGCCTTCTTCGCCACGCCCTAGTTACGGCCCTGGTGACGTATCTTAAGCATGCCCATATCTGTGGCTTCTCATCATGAATGACACTTCTTAAGGAAGCGGCTTACTGCGTTGGATTCACCTGTTCTCGTCTGATCACTGATACTAAGCAACGCAACCCCCAGCTAGTACTAACATGGGTGGCTGCTTTGGAAACCTGGGTACCGCTAACAGCTAAAAATAGCCGCATGCCCATCTTGGTAGGAGCCAAGTTGGACATGGCCATTACCTAGAGCAGCGATTCTCAACCACTGTGCCGGGGCACTTTAGTGTGCTGCGAGATTCAGGAAATGTGCCGCCACTGCGAATACCAATGCATAAGTGACGTTGGTCAGATCGGTTCTGCCTTCCGAGGAGGGACTGGCTGAACCAATGGGCATGAATTTTACAGTTTCCCACTACTGGATGACAAAGCTAGTTTAGTCTACTAGTCACCAGCTTGATGTGTGACTACAAGGTTACAAGTAACTTCTAGCCCTCTTCCCGCCTATGGCATGGTCGGGTACCCATCTTGTCCCTCTGAGTGAACACAAGGGCAATATATTGGACAGTGTTTTCCCACCCCCAGTTGCCGACCAAAGCTGCAACCCCTATGGTATTTATCGTCTTTCTACTGTTCGTTGGGACATTCTACCGAAGCCAGGGGACAAACTAGTTTTGCTTCTTCCACCCGTTCCATAATAGAGAGGGTTCTTTCACGTGCAGATGCCATCGTTTTACTTCACATCCGAATAAAGGCGCACTCAGGGCTCCTATCTCGTCCGAAAAAAGCCAACCCTTCTCAGTTTAGTATCGAACCAAAAATTACTGACGCAGTTAGCGAGCGTGTTACCCATTGCGCCACCGAGGCGAGTTTTTGCCTAGGGTTAGGTTGCAACTTAACAGCATATATTTTCTTTGGCGTTTGTGTGCCCCGAAATGTGCCGTTATTAGTGTGCTGAAAAAAAAGGTTAAAAATAGCTGACCTAGAGGGATTCTGATGGTCTGTTTATTATTTAAGTAATCATGGGATGGATGTAGGCTCATTCTTTGTTTGTTCAAACCAGGCAATGTCAATCATTTGCTGGTCGCGGTTACGCCCCTGCTCAGCGATAACTCAATATCAGTATCTAAACAAACTTCTGTTTTTCTGTTGTTGTTTCGTTTGTGGCTGTAGACAACAGTAAGCATACCTTAGAGAGAGACGAGCTCACGCGAATAAACCATTAGGATATGTTTGTGACGCATAATGGTGATTAATGTAGTGAACTGCTTTCTGGCAGGCTGTGAAAATCGCACCTGTGTAATGAAATATTTAGTCCTTGGCTTGATTGGAATACTTCGCAATATTTGTACTGCATTTTTTACTTTGACAGTTAATGCATTAGGTCTCAGTAGACTTCTGATCACTGAAGTTAAGTAACGCGACACCAGCTAGTGCTAGCATGGGTGACTTCTTGGGAACACTGGGCACTGCTAATGCCCCAAAATCGTCAAAACCACGCAGTGTTTGTGCAGACTGCATTAGAGCTACGCAGTGGATGGGGCTCTAACGACGTTTATAGTTGAAGGACTCTAAAACACCAACGAAACGAAAAATGGACTTCTCACAAAATTCATTAAAGTGGCCACCCGCGGATCCAGGATGGGGTTTTTCGGGTTGCAACCCCCCCCCCCCATGCACATATAAACTTATATTCGCATAATATGTGAGGTTTAGCTCACCCCCCTCCCCCTGTACTGAAAGTGTCATGGTATGTTATAAAGGTTTTCAGCCCATCAAATAAGATTCAGTTTTCACATGTTATACCCACTGGAAAAAAATAGATTCAGATGTGACCCGTATAATCAATGTAGAGTGGATGGAGTGGAGACAGGCAAGTGGCCTGCGTTTTCCGAGGGTCCACGTAAAGTTTCAGGGGAAATTGTACACGGTGGTCATTATTACAGCTAGCAGAGTGTTGGGCGTTGCAAAAAAATTAAGATAATATAATGAGGGTAGCTGAAATGCACATGTGTGATGTGCTAGTTTGATGTGTCTTGGTGCTTTGGGCCCACAAGTACTTTGGTTATAAGGTTCCATGGGAGTGTTGAAAGGAGACAGAATTAGGAATGAGGACGTTAGAGGTATCTTTCGGGTAACGCGGAAAAGATGAGAGAGATTCGATTGGGGTGATATCGGCATGTAATGAGAAGACGAAAGGAGGAGCTGAATAGGTTCATCACAGGGATGCAAGTTATTAGAAGTACCGGGGACAGAGAAATACCAAAGCAGACGTGGGAGCAGTTGTAAGAAGGGATTGTATGAAGAACCCTCTACTACGCAACAGGTAGATGAGGCAAACTTTCCAGGTGTAGGATGAAGTCGGTGGAGTGCCCAACGATTGCCTAAACGCTGCTATAGACAAGAAAACGGCTACTGGTGCTTTTACTTTTGCAAAAATATCTCTAAATCATCATTTTATGGGTAGCTCAAAGGATTGCCCAGTGTTCTAATGACCCCCAATGGCACAACCCCCCCTCACAGTGGCGCATATCTTTAGTCACTGTGAGAGATACCGCAAACTGAGATGGCGACTAGGAGTCAGTCGGGAACTCTCTGCCTCACTTGGGGATAACCCCCAGGGGGTTGAGAGCTCACTTGTATTTGTGAAAGAGGCTGGCCTATGGCCACATTCCTTTTGTAAACTTCCTCTACTCTATGCCATCCTCTAACCATAAAGAAATCTAAGTGTGATATCCCTTGTGGTGACTGGAACGTGATTAGGTGCTTCCTAAACCATGTATTTGCCAATGGAAGGCCAAGTGCATTGGCTGTGTTGAGGATACACTGTCCTTCTATGCTAACTGTTCCCTATCCCGTCCCCCATAGACATCCCCATAACACTGGTTATCTTTGCCAACATGGCCATTACAATCCCCACCACCCATCTCAGCCTCTAGTGAGTGCATCAAGTCCTCAAAATCTGTCCAGAAACCTACTTTTGTGGGTTCATCCAGACCCACCTGGGGGGTGTATGCACTGATGAGGTGGAGCACAACTCACCAAACCATTGTAACTAACAGTAGCCTACTATTTATTTGCTTCACCTGGGTGGCTGCTTGTTGCAGCTCCCTGTTTAATACAATACCCAAACCGTTTTGTCCCCCTTCACTCACTGAATATACAGTATAAGCTTGCATCCCTCACCAAAGGCATTTGATCTATTCCCCTTCCACCTAGTTTCCTGGAGGAAAGCTACCTGAATCCTCCTTCACTTTTTCCAACTAATTCCCCTGTTTTGCCAGTAAGGGTCCCCACATTCAATGTTCCTAATCTAAGATGGGCCCTGATGCTGTCTGAACATGCTCTGACTGGGGTCATGCCAGCCAGGCTTCCAGAAGCTGCAGGAATGTTGTTGCTGCTTGCATGGGGGATGATTGCCTACCCCACAGAGGACACTCAGTGCACCATCTGCCACAGTGACCAAAGTCCCAACCCCTGTGACTTTGCAGACTGTTGATGAAGGCAGCCTGGGGCCTGCTTGCACACTCCTGATGGCCACCGGCAGTGCCTGAAATGGTGACACCGTTTTTTTCTGCACCAGGTGACACCAAGCCTAGGTATGCCTCTGATTCCAGGAGTGGCTGTATTGCGTTGGACACACCAATTCTCATTCTGACCATTGAAGTTAAGCAACGCAACCTGAGTTAGTACCTTGGATGGCAGCTTGTGAACACTGAGTACCGCTAGTACCCTAAAATTTCCGTAACTGTATAGTGTTGGGAGGGAGAGAATCCCACGAGTTATGTATGATGGCATTTGCTCATAAAAGACACGCTTTACTATGTAATAGGTAGATTCTAATTCACTACACTGCAAGCAGCTTTTCTTTGGTCAATATTGCAGTGGAGAGACTAACTCTCATTCCTACATATGATACCATAAAATTCCTAAAACCCTAAGCTATAATTCTTGTGCCTCACCCCCCCCCCCCACACTATACTAGCAATGGTGGGCATTCCTTTGAGGAAGCCCTCCATTGCCGAATGGTCCTTGGTAACAAAGACCAGTAGTATGAGTCTGTCTGTGCCCTAATCTCCCTTAAGTTATATGGATGATCCTTTTGGGCAGCCTCGACATAATTTCACATGGGCAGCCAAACCTACAGGACCGGCCCTGGTCCTTGTGAAGTGCATATGGAGGTAACTAATAATTTCAACACGTGATTTCTGGTGATCTGTTCATTAGATTTTGGAATTTTGTTTTGTTTTGTTCTGAATTTCATTCTGAACAAGTCTCCAATTGGAATTCTTCATGTATCTGTTATGGTCTTTAATATAAAATTTGAATGGGTCCTAAATTGCATATTTGGGATGAAGATGATGCACCATAGGATAGGTCACCCACAACTTCCTATTCATTGGATTCATCACAATTGACATATCTGCCTCAGTTACAAAAATAAAAGGTGGGCGCCTTATCATCACCACCCTGTATACATGCAAAGAAAAATTGTTGGAGGACCATTGCCCTGGCCAAGCACCAAAAGTATGAGGCGCTATATGAGGAGTTAGGGATAAAAGAAGGCAAGAAAATCGTTTTTAGACTGGCAAAGACCAGAGGTAGAACTAGTAAGGACATAGCCAGGTCCATAACGGTCAAGGATAGCAGTGAGAGAGTCCTGTTTCAACCAGCAGAAATATCCAAGAGGTGGAAGGAGTACTATCATGGCCTCTTAAATACTGCCAACCAGAAAAGGACCATTGGGAGCAACCCAGTCATCCCAGAAGCAGTCAACAGGGTGATGGAGGAAGAAATCGTCAGGACCCTCTAAAAGATGAAAGCACACAAAGCACTAGGCCCAGATAAGATTCCCATGGATGTTTGGCATACTCTGGGGCAGGCGCGGATCCAAGGGGGGGTTGCAACCTCCCCCCTAAATTTTGGGTCGACATTGACACTGACAAGTGAAAATTGCGTTTCCAATCGCTGTCTATGGCTCAACCCCCCCCCCCCCTGACGAAAATCCTGGATCCGCCACTGCTCTGGGGGCTACAGGAATATAGGTTTTGAATATGGTATGAATATAGATGTTGTTTTTAATTCTATTTTAATTCGAGTTTTAACAGTCATACCCAGCATAAAAGCCATCTGTCAAGTTACTGATATAACAATTATGCCAATGTATAAATGGTTGGAAAAATAATTTTTGTGTTCAGAACAGCAAAAACGTTGGATCAGGGCCTGATGGTACCTATAAAGTGCTGCACTGCATAAGTGCACCGCATTTATAAATCCAACGTGTCACCTTGAGAATCGTTGTTGTTCTTCTAACATCTGGATTGCACTTCAGCTTCACTGGGATAACAATTTTGTTTTTCAGTTTGCCAGTTTATTTTCCCACCTGTTTTCAAGCTTCATTAATCATCACCTGCTGATAATTTCTATCACAGGTTCCAACACAAGCAATGTGAGGTGTTGTAAGAAGGCACCCGTCATGAATGACACTTCTTAAGGGAGCAGCTCATTGTGTTGGTCACACCAGTTCTCACCTTATCACAGAAGTTAAGCAACGCAACCCCAGCTAGTACTGACATGGGTTGCCACTTGGAATAACTGGGTACCACTAATACCCACAAATAGTCACATCAGTGTGTTGATGTCTGTGCAGTCTCTGCATTAAAACTATGCAGTAGACAGGGGCTCTAATGACCTTTGCAGTTGAAGGGCCCTAAAACAGCAATGAAACAAAACAAACAAAAGACGCTTCCTAATTATGTGAAAATCCCATACGGATGTAATCAAATTAGTTTCATTTGAGGAGATATGTTGTATGTCACCCTAGATTACTAATTTCAGACTACCCACTTCCTGTGAAACTTGCAGTTCATCAATTTCCAAGCTTAGGATGTTCATGAAATTTTTAGTATCTTCATATACAGTAAAACATGGTTATAACGTTTTGTTGGGGACCAAAGGGAACAAACGTTATAACTGTGCTTTTCCATCCATATTACTGCATAGTGGTAAAACGTCATGTTGGGGTACATACTGTAAATGATTTCCCTATGTGTACAGTAATCAAGAATTGATGATTGCTTCATGGTGGACGGCTGCTTTCACCTCTGGATGTTGTTTGTTTGCTGGTGTTTTAGGGCTCTTCAACTACTAGGTCATTAAAGCCCCTTCCATAGTGTAGTTCTTATGCAGCGACTGCACAGATACTACACTAATGTGACGATTTTGGGATAATAGTGGTACCCAGCTTTCCCAAGTGCCCACCCATGTCAGTACTAACTGGGGTTGCGTTGCTTAACTTCAGTGATCAGATGAGAACTGGTGTGTCCAATGCAATTTGCCACTCCCTCTCTCGATGTTGAGGCACGCATATCCTCTTGGTATCTTGGCTGACCTCGACACAAGTTCACTGTAAATTGTCTTACCACCTCAATTCTAGGTCGCTTGTGTCATTACTACTAAAGCCACACATTAGCAAGATTGGGTGGTCTGTTCATATACAATGTGGTGTCATGACAAAAGGGCACGCCAAAAACGGCGCGCGACTTAAGGGCGCACGACAGATGGGCACTGTGACAAAACGGTGCTGCAACAAAATGGCGCAGGGAATAAAGGGTGCAGCAAAAAAAAAGGGCGACGAGGACAAAAGGGCGCGTAAGAGTGTGGGTACTTACGTGATCGCCTTTATATCTATGTTAATATTTATGTCCCTTCGCCGCATTTAAAATCGACAAAATCAATGTTTGACTTCAACCCCCAGAATTGCTATTTTCGATCGGGTAGACCTCCAGAATGTTGGTGCTGCCCAACTATGGTCAGGATTATTATCATATTTAAGTGTTTGTAAAACTGCTGCATGGTTAATGCATGGCTTTGTTTCGTTGGTGTTTTAGGGCCCTTCAATTACAAGGCCACTAGAGCCCTGTCCACTGTGTAGCTCTAGTGCAGAGACTGCACAGACACTAAACTAATGCGATGATTATTTGGGTATTAGCAGTTCCCGGGTTTCTCAAGCGGCCACCCATGCTAGTACTAACTGAGATTGCGTTGCTTAACTTCAGTGATCCGACGAGAACTGGTGTGTCCGACGCAATAAACCGCTCGATGATGACGCTGATGATATCCTTATAGCGGGCAGAACTGAGCAGCAAAAGTGCGCTCTTTTGTTGCTGTGCCATTTTTGCAATGCGCCCTTTTGTCGCTGCGTCATTTTTGCAATGCGCCCTTTTGTCGCTGCACCATTTTTGCAATGCGCCCTTTTTGTTGCACCGTTTTTTCGTTCGCCCTTTTGTCACTCGCCTTTTTGTCATGTAATCGTACAATGTTTAAATGCACAGCTTATGTTGTGCATTCTGCACATATGCAACATTCCTAATCAGGACATGTGCACATACAGGTTGGAAGTTTTTCATATCCATGATAGGATATGAAAAACTTGGCTGCCCACCAGGGCCTTGCAAACGTTGTAGCTATGAAAGCAAACGCTACAGTATATCCGTGACGCTTTACCATTAAAAAGCCATAGGCTCTGCCGGGACCAGCCCAAACAGACACCATAGCCGTGAAAACGTTGTAGCCATGAACGTTATAAACGTGTTTTACTGTATTTGTAATTTAAGACCATCTATGCGGTATTTTCCACATACTGTAAAACCTCACTTAGAGTCCACAGACTATACATAGGTTCATTTAGTGCAGACTATAAGTGAGGGTGGACTATAAATGAAATGAGCTCTCATGGAAAATTGCTTCTGATATTTTGAACATTTTATAGCATCTCCCAAAATTCATTAAAGATTTGAATGAAATGGAAATGACTTTTTTGTTAAATTGCATTTGTTTTTATTGAAACATAAGGTACATAGGATAGGGTTATGTATGGAATATCACATCGGGCAAATGACCTCCACAGCCTTGCTGGCACATGTGCACTCCTGTAGGGTTGCGATGTACTGACGCCCCCGCCAGGTGGCGTCACTGTGCAGCCACACTCAGGCCACTTTCCCTATTTAACAGTAGATGGCACCACGTACTGGGCAAACTACCCAGTTAGTAGGCTGACGCTCCTGCTTGGTGGTGTGCAGTCTGCTTTAGTTAGTTTTAGGCGGGAAATGGGACGCGTCCTATAAAAACAACGGAAAAGGCGGGAAAGAGCAGTCTCTCTCTTAGCTGTGCAGTGTGAAGCTGCGTTTAACGGCGGGCAAGCGCCCAAACAAAGAACTCTAGCATTTACTCTACATTTTATAGTTTAATAGTCTTATACAGTCGCACACATTGGAATAGACGAGCCAATGTGTGTGGTAATGATAGTGAGGTGTATTTCTTCAGTTGATTTAGCACCAACACTGGACTAGACGTGCCAGTGTGTGCTGTGTGTCGACGGTAAAGTGCCTAGAAGAACTCTTTGGCCGTTCTGTGATGCTTGCTTGGCAAGCTTGATGAGCTGAGACTCGCCCGCTTCACCTAGCCTGGAACTGCCGCCTATGCCATCTCTACAGCTAATTACTTAGTTTTTAAACTCCACACTCTGTGTTTGGATTTTATTTTTCAACTCCACACTCCTTTGTCAAAATTTTTCATAACCGTTTTGCATAAATGTGGCTGAATTTGCTGATGCAGTGTTGAATCTCCTCCTTCAGTGCCCAGGTGGATGTGGGCTTGTTGACAATGACCTTAGACTTTAAACAACCCCCAAAGAAGAAAGTCCAACTGTGTTAAATCGCATGATCTGGGTGTCCAATTCTGATCACTGAAATGGGATATCACATGACCAGGAAATGTCTCATGCAGTAATTGGATTGTTTCATGGGCTGTATGGCATGTTGCATTGTCTTGTAGAAACCACATGTCATCCAAATCCCTAGGCCTATCTTGCAATTTAGGAAGAAAAATAATCGGTCATTAGGCTTCTGTTCTTGTGTCATTTTAACTTTGTAAACATAGAGATGCAGATCGTTAGTGAGTATATGCTGTAGATAGCTTCTTGAAATGCCCAATTTTTGTCTATGATGCCAAATCGATGTTTCTCGACTTTCACCAACACTCACTCACTGCTTCGACATTATTACTTCCATGGCTTGTTATTGGATGGCCAGTGTGTTTAGCTTCCCCAAATGATCCAATCTCCCTAAATTTATTAATTACTCCCTGCACAGTTGGTGAAGTTAAATCAATATTCTGACCATAATTTGTAATAGATTTTGTCCAACTGCCACTCGACTTGGGATAGATGAAAAAGGGTTTCCTTAAAATGGGTGTTTCCTTACTAGGGGAACAATGTAGCAATTGCTCCCCCTCAGTGCCTTGATAGGGTGCATATTCAAGCTGGTATCTGATGAGGCATTTTTGCATTTGCTATTCTAATTTCTACACTGCCAGTCCAATCTGCAGTTGGCTAAACCATTGATGATAGGACATTGTCTAAGGAGCAGTAGAAGCAAAGCAACCCCTAACCCTTTTCCCGCCTATGGCAGGGTCGGGTACCCATCTTGTCCCTCTGAATGGAAACAGGGCGATATATTGGTCATAGTTATTTTCTGCAGCCGGTTGCCGGCCAAAGCTGCACCCTACGCTTATTTATTGTCGGTCTAGTGTTCGTTGGAGATGCTACCAACGCCAGGGGGCGAGATCCTACACCTGGAAATTTTGCCTCATCTACCCGTTGCATAGTAGAGAGGGTTCTTTTACGTGCAAGTGCCATCGTACACTCACACGGGACCTCGGTTTTACTTATCTGAAAGAAGGTGCACTCGCGGCCTCTCTCTCGCCCGAAAGATGCCGACCCACCTCGGTCCAGTATCGAACCTAGAACTACTGACGCAGTTGCCGAGCGTGCTAACAACTACGCCACCGCGGTGGGTTATAAGGAGCAGTAGAAGACCTATTGTAATTGCTAGCTAGATTTACACTAAGGGATTCTGAATATTTAAAAATATTTCGGGTGCACTTTTGTTGAAGTGCTCCCCCTGATCTGTCTTTGGATCCAGCCTTGTTCCTTACAATCGCATGAAAGTCATTAAATTTTACCATCTTTTAGGTAAGAGAATGGTGTCAAAAGAAAAAGGAACTGGAAGGGTTAAAAAAAGAAGCAGTGGCCAAAAATTTCTAAATAAAAGTTTGGATGACAAATTATGCCAAGAAATTTTGGAGCTTAAAGAAAGGTGCTTAACAGTCAGCTGCAGATGGATTACTTTTAGAGCTATGGCAGTCATTCCAGCTGGTTGCACTGGTCTCTTCAACCTACAGATGTCAGTTGCAACAAGCCATTTAAGCAGTCATTGCAAATGGATGGCCTCTGGCAAGCGAGAATATACAAAATCTTGAAATCTGAAATAAGTGCTCCTTGATATTGCTTGGCAGTGGATAATTAAAGTTTGGGATAGCCTTTCAAATGTTTTAGTCAAAAAATCATTTTGTGCCTGTGGAATTAGTTTACCAAGTAGCTGTTCTAGCATACGCGAAACCCTGTGCAAATTGAAAGCAAATTGAAAGTGCGAGGCCCTTTCCAAAAATTTGCAACTTGCAAAAGCGAGGCCCCGTGCATTTGCACAATTTGCACATGCCTAAAACTGCCACTGAGCTTACCTATACGTAGATGGGTCAGAGAAGAATGAAATGCAGCGTTTTAAAGAGCATCATACATGTGCTGATGTTTAATGAGCCCCAATTGCTCACTATTGCTACTCAAGATTCAATATTTGGAGGTGAGCCAAATGAAAATATTTATACATTGTTTGCTGATTGTGACATTGAATCGGGTGAAGAAGTAATTAAAATTCATGAATAACATCTGTATGATGTTAATTGTAAACATTGATATGTTTTGCTATTCAACTGCCATTATCATCTATAAAATCATCATACCGTTATCCCACCTGCAGCAGGGCTGGGCATGTGGGTTCTAGCACACCACTCCCGTCTATCTCCAACCAAGTCCCTGTCCACCCCACACACTGCAAAATCCTTATGGACAACTTGTTTCTACGTCTGCTTTGGTCTCCCCCTGCCCCGGGTGCTTCTGACCACCTGTATTCCTGAAATGGGCCCAACAAGTTCTTACTGCCATCTTCTCATTCCATATCCTTACCACCTAAACATATTCTCCCCATTTTTGGCAATGTCCACCACCCCAGGCAACCTCTAATATTCTCATTTCTAAGTTCTATCAGCTGTTGACACCCCACTCATGTACTGCAGCATTCACACCTCAGCTACTTGCATTGTATTGATGCGGGTCTTCCTTTCTACCCAACACTGATCCATACTGAATAGCTGGTCTAACTGTCACCCTGTGAAACTATATTGGGACCCGCCTATAACACAGGACTCCACTTGCCTGTCTCCACTTCAACCATCCCCATTGATTCCAGCGGCATCTCCCCATTGCTATGGAACGTTGATCCTAAGTACTTTACCTCTTTCACCTTCTTCGCCAGTTTGCCCCTAGAAAATATGTCACCGTTATTTTACTGTCCATTTTTATCGTCTATAAGAGCTCACAAAATTACTAAGCGCCGCCCCCTAATAGGCGCCACACCAAAAACACCACAAAAAAATAAACACAGCAGCGTTTATTGGAATGAATATGGTATATGATATTGCAATATAAAATCTTTAATATCATCAGATCAATCTGACATTTCATGTTCAAATTCATTTGACTCCATTGCCCCTACAAGTTATGCCACTGGCTACAGAAGGAATTTTGCAGTGCAGACTATACAGGGTGTCCGTGAACTCGGCAAGAAAAAAAAACCATATTTAAGGGGGTGCCAAACTAAGCTTTTTAGCATAGGAATGGTCCAAAGTCAAGCCTTAACAAATGTCAAGCAAAAGAAGGTGTTGTATTTGATGTGGCCATACTTGCTTCCACATCAATTAACAGCGCACAAGAATCACTTTTTTCTACAAGAACAGTTGCCAGAACTTATGGCAAACATTCCACCTCAAATTCGCCAACAGATGTGGTTTCAGCACGATGGAGCCCCAGCACATCTTAAAGCGAGCTCATCTTAATGCCACTTTTGGGGACTGCTGGATTGATAAAGGAGGACCTGTTCCTTGGCTACCATGATCATCTGATTTGGCACCAATTATTATTTTCTGTGGGGACACATTAAAAGTCAAGTTTATGAAACCCCTGTCCACTCTGCTGAGGATCTTATGGCCAGAATTGCAGTTGCTGCTGGAGATGTACTGTACAGGCCATGGCAGGGATGTTTGAAAGAGTTAGACAATCACTGAATAGACGTTGTGCAGCATGCATAACTGCAAATGGTAACCACTTTGAACATTTATGGTGAAAGCTTTACATGAAAATTGACTGTCTACCAACACCTTATTTTGCTTGCCATTTTTAAGGCTTCACTTTGAACCCTACGTTTTTTTTCTTGCCAAGTTCACGGACACCCTGTATATACGTACCCATCGCTGATGTGGAACATAAACCAATGCGGACAGTATATTAGATGAGATGTTACAGTAAATTAAAGCCAATATACAGGTCCGACGAAAGGTCACCATTCGTTGGAGACCTGCATACTTCCTATTTCTTTCTTGTATCACTTTTTCCAGTTCTCCCATAGTTTAGAAGTTTTGAGAGAGGGACAGACTTAATTACCATAGTGTATAGATCCTAAAATTTGAAAATACCTGGAAGATTTTTTGGCTCATAAAGAGCAGGCCCATGTTAATTTTGGGTGCTGTTGTATTGTGGCTGTACACACCAGTTCTCATCTGATCACTGAAGCTAAGCAACGCAATCCCAGCTACTACTAACATGGGTGTCTGCTTGAAAATACTGGGTACCGCTAATAAGCAAAAATCGCCACATGCCCATCTTGGTAGAAGCCAAAATGGCATGGCCATTACCTAGAGGGATTCTGATGATCCAGACTGTGATCTATTTATTAATTAAGTAATCATGGCTTGAAGGTAGGCCCTACTTTTTGTTTGTTAAAACCAGGCATTGCCCATAATAGCCTGGTCATGGCTACGTCCCTGCTCAGTAATAACTTTCAATATGTCTCAAAGCAAACTTCTGTTTTTTAAGTGTTGTTTCACTTGTGGTTGTTGACAACAGTACCTTGGAGAGAGACAGGCTCACGCAAATAAATCATTAGGATATGTTTGTGATCCTTAATGCTTCTGGAAGGCTGTGAAAATCGCACCTGTGTAATGAAATATTGAATCCAGGGTTTGATTGGTATACTTCACCATATTTGTATAAGAACCCTCTACTATGCAAGAGGTAGATGAGTCAAAAATTCCAGGTGTAGGATGGAGTCGGTGGAGTGCCCCAACCATAGGTATCACACCCTGCCATAGGCAGGAAAAGGGCTATTGGTGCTTTTACTTTTGCAAAAAGATATTTAAATCATCTAATAGGTGGTTCAAACGATCACCTAGTGTTCCAATGACCCCCACTGACTTAAGCACCATTTAAAGGCCTGTTGGACCTATCCGGGGAGCGGCTGTATCACGTTGGACACACCAGTTCTTCTTCTGATTACTGAAGTTAAACAACGCAATCTCAGTTAGCACCATGGGTAGCAGCTTGAAAACACTGGGTATCACTTGTCCCCAAAACTCGTCATAACAGGCTTAGTGTCTGTGCAGACTCTGCATTAGAACTATGCAGTGGACGGGGAATGCAGTGCAGTGCATTAGAACTATGCAGTGGACAAGTGGACCTATGCCTACAACTTAAAATAATTCGCAAGGTGTGCCTTCGTTTTGGGGCTTGAAACTCATTCACGTTCCAATGTTCTCATATGCGTAATTTATTTTGAAATCTTTGCTTTCTCTTCTTTGCAATGCACGTCAAAACCTGAATGTAATGAAATTCATACAACGAGCAACTCCTAACACTTTTCCCGCTTATGGCAGGGTCCCTCCGAATAGACACAAGGGTGATATATTGCATGGTGTTTTTCCGCAGGCGGCTGCTGAAGAAATCTGCAACCCCTATGATTATTTACCGTCGGTCTACTGTTCCTTGTGGCCCTCCACAGCAGAGGCGTAGTTGGGGCCAGGGGGTACATATGTCCCCGGGCGCCAAGATACAGGGGCACCAAAATGAGGCTTACAACGTTACATTACAATAATAGTGTTTAGTTCGATAAATAGTTCGTCCCAAGGCGCAAAATATCCTAGCTACTCCGCTACTCCACAGACCCCTGGCTCGCCGGGCCCTGGGGGAAATTTTGCTTTATTGTTGCCTCTCTCCGGCCCTACATTAATGAGTGTGCACCAATGGCCTAGGGCTACAGAATGTTGTCGCCCTTAACCGCTACAACAAATTAGAACGTTTTAATAAAGTAATGTCATAGGAGTATGCAGCTCAGCAAATTGTCACTCTTAGCTGCTCCAACTATCTAACTTGGAGCACAAGCCAACGTGTCACAATCCATGTTAGCTCAATGCTAGCTAGTTTTAGCGGTTAAGAGCGACAATTTGCTGAGCTCCATACGTGAGACATCATTCTGTAGCCCTGGGCCATTGGTACACACTCATTAATGCAGTTTTGAGGGTGTATTTTTAATTTTAGGTATAGGAACATGTTATATCAAAATTTCACATATTTTTAAAGCTATGTGATGTGATAGTTAATACTACCCCTATCTATTGAAAAAAATGTAACTTTGCATTGTCCTGAAAAAACTACTGCCAAAATTTCTGAACTGTTTTGGAAAGGGAATGTCCCCCTCCATCAACTATTACTTTTTCCTAACCAGTTTATCCCATATCTCACAGATTTTTTTTAAAAAAGGCATTGGTTACTTTACAGGAAACACCCTGTATATCCAAAGATGTTCTATATGAAAGTTGCTGAAAAACCTTTTGCATGAAAATTAACCAACATTCTGGCTAAAATATCTCAGAATGCGTTATTTCCAATTTGTTTTCCAATGGTACTACTGGTAGGTTTTTTCATTAAGAATAATGTTTAATTACGTTGGGTTCTAATTTCCCAGGGGCAACCACATGGCTCTGAATATCCTGCACTTTGCTGCGGTATTCCAATGGTTATGGTACATCCAGTTACTTCATCTTGTCAGCTGTATTTCGGCATTCCAACACAGCACGTAGGCATTTAGGAGCATGCAGCTGACATGATGAATCATGATTTGATCCATTGGATACTACAGCAAAGTGTATCATATTCAGACTCTTGTGGCTGCCCCTAGGAACACAGATCCCAACATAAATAAACATTATTCTTTATGAGAAAAACCTGCTCTTTCCAATGGTACCATTCAAAACCAAATTGGAAATGACGCATTCTGAGATATTTTGGCCTGAAAGTTGGCTAATTTTAATGCAAAATGATTTTCAGCAAATCTCATGTAGAACATCTCTGGATATATAAATACAACAAGGTGTGCGTTAGTGTGCGTTGTACTTAATTGCAAAATATCAAGACATATAGACATCTTGCTGCTGAGCAACTGGTGTCCAAACTTGGGTTGAAATTTGTGATGATAAAAGTTGATGGTGACTTTGGCTTGGATGGATAGCTGAATGACCAATAGTACTACTTTCTTGAACATAATACTACATCCTGCACTAAACGTTAACTTAGTATACCAAATTTCATACTTATCTGGCAACTAGAACTAATTTGACAAAGGGTCAAAGTTGGTCTTTTTTATGGCATGGGCATGTTTATGACCTGATAGCCCATTGAACATATGCTGTAACTTCTGAACTAAAGCACATTCAGCTCAAATATTTCATAGTCCAAACTTGGGTTGAAATTTGTCATGATAAAATGATAAATTTCCAAAAATTCAGAACATTGGAAAAAAAATTCCAAAAACTCTGAAAATTGGAAAAAATTTTTAAAAAAATTCTGAAAATTGAAAAAAAAAATTCCAAAAATTCAGAGAATTGAAAAAAATTTACAAAAATTCAGAGAATTGAAAAAGAAAATTTCCAAAAATTCAGAAAATTGTAAAAAAATTTACAAAAATTCAGAAAATTGAAAATTGGAACTATGGAAAAGCTGGTCTATTTAGAGCACTGACAGAAACCAGGTCCCTTTGGATCAGTGGGGAAAGACTGGTGCCTTTGGAGCACTAGGGAAAACGTACTTTTGGAGCACTGGAAAAAGTCTTCGCTTTTGAGCACTAGAGAAAATGTCTTACCTTTGGATAACTGAGGAAAAGCTGGTACATTTGGAGCACTGTAGAAAAACTGGTCACTTTGGAGCAACAGGGTAAAACTGGTCCCTTTGCTGAACTGGGTCCTTTGCTGATCTTGTTTCTTTGGAGCACTTGGGAAAAGCTGGACCTCTTAGAGATCTTGCTAAAGATCGGTTTCTTTGCAGCACTAAAAGACTGCTCCCTGTAGAGCACTTGTCCCCTTGGAGCACTAGGGAAAAACTGGTCCCATTGAAGTACTAGGGAAAAATTGGTCCCATTGGAGCACTAGGGACAAATTCGTCCATACCAACCATGGGGGAAAACTGGTCCCTACCAACCAATGGGGAAACTGGTCCCTTTGGTGCATGGGGGTAAAACTGATCTCTTTAGAGCACTGGGGAAACCTGGTCACTTTGAAGCACTGGGGAAAACTAGTCCCCTTTAGAACACTGTGAAAAAACTGGTTCCTTTTGATTATTGGGGAAAAACTGTCCCTTTTCAAGCCATAGGAGAATAAAAGGTCCTTTACAGCACATGGGCAAAAGTGGTCCCTTTGAATCACTGTAGAAAACGGGTCCCTGTGAAGCATTGGGGAAAAACTTCTCACTTTGGTGCATTTGGGAAAACGTTGTCCCTCTGGAGCCCAGTGGAAATGCTGGTCCTTCTAACAAAATTTAAAAACTTCCTCGTGTGGAGCACTGGGGAAAATCAAGGCCTTTCAACGATTGGGCAAAAACTGTTGCCATTGCAACACTAAGGAGAAACTGGTCCTTGGAGTACTGGGGAAAAAGTGGTCACTTTGGAGCACTGGGTAAAACCGTTTCCTTTGGATTCCAGGGAAAAAGCTTATCTGATTGATGCAATGGGGAAAACTAGTCTTTTTGATGAACGGGGTAAAGCTGGCCTCTTTGAAGCACCAGGGGGAAACTGGCCCCTTTGAAGCACTAGGGAGAAACAGTGGAGTAGTTTGAAGGGTTGGGGAGTAAGCCAGGCAACCATAACAGGACGAACCCTTAAGAGGCTGCCTATGGGAGATGAGGAGGATAGGTGAAAGGACAAAGGAGAGGGGTAATTTGCAGCACCCAACGTTCTTTACCAAGGACTTGCACTGCTTAACTTCAGT
Source organism: Trigoniulus corallinus (assembly GCA_013389805.1). Classification (NCBI taxonomy): domain Eukaryota; kingdom Metazoa; phylum Arthropoda; class Diplopoda; order Spirobolida; family Trigoniulidae; genus Trigoniulus; species Trigoniulus corallinus. The sequence continues at coordinate 15,892,359 of JAAFCE010001963.1, read as the reverse complement.
GATCTCATGGGAACTGGTGTGTCTAATGCAACTTGGCTGCACTTAGCTTTTGAAGTAATGGAGAAAACTGATTCCTTGCAAACACTAGAGAAAAACTGATCCCTTTCAAAAACAGAGGGGAATCTTGATTCTTTGGGTCAGTGGAGGGGGGGGGACAGGTAGTTTTGGATAACTGGGGAAAAACTGGTCCTTTTGGATAACTGGAAAAATTCTGGTCCTTTAGGATAACAGAAAAAACTGGTCATTTTGGATAACTGAGAAAAAGCGGTTCCCTTTGGATAACTGATAAAAACTTGTCCTTTTGGAGAATTGGGAAAAACTGTGCTTTTGGAGAATTGGGAAAAACTGGTGTTTTGAATCACTGAGAAAAAATTGTTTCATTTGGATAACTGAGAAAGAACTGTTACTTTATGGGTGCTCAAAAACTTTGTCCCATTACATAGCTGAGAATACCTATGAATATGGTGCAATACATAGAACTTTTGATTCCAGAATGAATTGACTGAGAAATAACTAGTCCTTTTGAATAATAATTGAACTGTACTAAACAAATGCCACAAAGGCCATTGGTAGTGGAGTGCCAGTAATGTCTGGCGCCTGTGTGCAAAACCCTAATTGACACTGTTGTCTCAGTCATCGAGTCTAATTCAAAATCGCTATATTAACCCTTCAGTACTGTAGTTGGGTCTATTTGGTCCGAGTGATTTTTCATTGCAAATTTTTAATGTGTATATGAGGTGGTAAGTGACTGTGCTTACATGTAAATTCCTTTTTTTCAAATATATTTTAGCTAGTATTGGTTTGACGTTCATTACAATTATTAGTATCCTTGCGACAGCTATTTTGACCTGATTGTACTAAGTTGCAAAACTTAGTTGAAGTTCCATTTGTGCATCTCTTATTTCTGTAGGGGCAACACATCTTACTTGCCCATAACATTGCAATATGGTCCTTATCCAAGAAGTCAAAAAATATGTTTCACCAGGCAGGGATTATCAGCTGGAGTAGCTTAGTACTAGAGTAGAGGTAGATAAGGAGATCAATGCATTGATGCTGGGAAAAGTGTGTGTGGAGGACATGGTAGCAAATGAGTTTTTCAAAGCACTAGGGAGTAAGGGCAGAGAACTGCTCTGAAGGATATTTAATGGGTGTTTAGGGGATGGAAAAGTACCAGATGATTGAGGCATCACAAGGAAGTGATGCTGTACAAGGGCAAGGGAAAGAGCAAGGAAAGTTTGGATAGCTACCAGCCAGTAGCTATAAACCATTGCATGTATAAGTTATTTGCTTGCCTAGTAAGGAGGCCATTAGGGACAATAATAGAAGGGTCAGGCAAATTAGTAGTTTCAAAATGGGTTCCAAAAAGGGGCATAGAACAGATGATAGCCTGTACATGATTACACAGATTATGGAAGTAGTACAAAGTAAGAAATGGATGGCATACCTGTTTTTTGGATGCCAGGGGTGCATATGATAAGATGGATAGAGAGATTATTTGTTTGTTGGTGTTTAAGGTCCCATCAACTACAAGGTCATTAGAAACCAGTCCATTGCATAGTTCTATGCATAGACTGCACAGACACTACACTAATGTGACGATTATTGGGTATTACCGGTACCCAGCTTTCCCGAGCGACCACCCATGTCAGTAATAACTGGGCTTGCATTGCTTAAATTCAGTGATCAGACGAGAACTGGTGTGTCCAATGCAACTCGTCGCTCCCTGGATAGAAAAGAAGCTATTGGCAGTTCTTCCCAAGTATGGGGTAAATAAGGTGCTGTTGGAGCTGCTCCAGACGCCCAGATTTCCATTTGGAGGGAATAAATACAGGACAGATAGGTGTGGACAAGGGGTTTTCACAGGGCTGTCCATTGTCACCAATGCTGTTCCTAGTGTACATAAATGAACTGGGGATTAGGCTCCTAGATAGAGGGCCAGGGTTTCCTCTAGGGATGGTATCAAATTGCCTGCCATCTTCCAATGTGATGACAGTGCTGCTGACAGAGACAAAGGGAGAGCTCCAAAGAGAACTGCATATCTGTGAACAGTTCAGTAGGGATTTTCTGTTAGAATTCATTCGAGACAGAACAAAGCTGATGATCATAGGAGAGGATAACCTGCTGCCTAGAAATAAGATACCAATCAAGTGTGGGGATAGTGAGATAAATGTAGTGTTAATACCTGTGGGTTAAACTTACAAATGACAGGGTATACCTAAAAACAATGGAGGAAAACATCATTTGTAAGCTAAAATCCAGAGACAGATTAATAAAGAAACTGGCATTTGATTCATTCTCAAGGTATGAAATGGTTAGGGGCCTATGGAAAGCAGTAGCAGTTCCAGGGCTAACATATGGAAATGAGGTTCTGTGCATTGGTAAAAAGGTAATGATGGACTGTATGGAAGTAGCCTAAAGATGGTAAGGTAGGATGGCCTTAAAGGGAAATTGGTTTACAGCAGTTGAAGCAATACAGGGGGACATGGGGTGGTCTACATTTTAACAGAGCAAAATGATTAGTAAGTTGGTATACCTATGCAGGATATGGGGACTAGAGAAAGAAAATCCAGTATGGCAGGTAAATGCATGGGTAAACAACATGATGGTCTCTACCAAATGGGAGAGGAGGGTAAACAGGATGTCAAACAAGAACGCATAACACTGCAGCCTAGGGAGAGCTAGGGGGGAGCAACAACACTGCAAAGACTATTACAGAACAAAGTTAAGGAATTGGGGTTAGGGATGAAACAGAGGATGGCAAAGATAACAGATGGAGAGGTGGGGTGTGGATTATGTGAGGAACAAGTGGAGGATGTCAGGCATGTGTCACTGGCCTGTCCAGCACTGGATCACTGCAGGAGGGATTGGGAAACCCACACATTGGAAGACGTTCTGAGGTGGAGCAGCTTGAATGGGTGTGAAAGGCAAAGGTGTTTGTAGGGTGCTAGTGGAGATTTAGGCATATGGGTCCAGCATGAGAAAAATCTCACTAGCAAGGTATCCACCACAAAGGATTACATATTCACATTCACCAGTTTTTATGATGGTGGACACCACACCATTTTATTTACTCAAAATGGAAGTTTTTGGCACTCAACCAGAGGGACTAAAGAAACTATCAAATTCTCCTGCTTTGCTTTCTTTAACTTATTAGAAATTCTGGTTGAAATTTCATCATCACACCCTTATCCCACCTGTGGCACACAGGCACCCTTATCCCACCCCACACACTATCATATTCTAATGGGCAACCTGATCCCACGTCTGCTTTGGTCTACCCCTGCCCCAGATGCTTCCAACCACCTGAATTCCTGAAATGGACCTAACAAGCTCCTCCTCCCCTCTTCTCCTTACGTGTCCATACCATCTCAACCTATTCTCCCTCCTTTGTTGGCGATGTCCACCACCACAAGGCTACCTCTAATGTACTCATTCTTAATTCTATCTGCTCTCGACACCCTAATCATGTGCTGCATCATTCGCATCTCAGCTACAGTAAGCCCTCGACTTATGGGATTAATTGGTTCTAAAGGTTTATGCATAAGTCAACAAAAGCACTAAATTTAGCATTTTTGACAAAAAATGTTTTAGTTTTAAACGATAGGTGAAATTAAAATACAGTAGATCTAACTAGATACAGCTAAAAAAACATTATTTATTGGACATATTACACCTAAAAAAAAACATTATTTATTGGACATATTGCACATAAAAATCTGCATACATACTGTAGTTATAGATGAACTACTTCAAGTATTGGTCCACCGTTAATTGTCTTTTAGTCCTTTGTGACAGGAGAGTGAGGCACTGAGGAAGTGCCACGTCAACAGAATGCAAGTAGCTGAGATGCAAATTCTGTGGTATATGAGTGGGGTGTCCAGAGCAGATAGAATTCTGAATGAGTATATTAGAGGTACCTTAGGGGTGGTGAACATTACAGAAAGCAAAGTGCACAACTGAGTGACCCCACCACAACAGTGTCACACCTAAGGCTAGGGGCACACTATAGTCAAAACTGTCTAATGGCAGTCTGTGTGCTCAGCTCAGGCAATGAAAACCAATGGGTAGCAAGGCATCTAAAAGTGAAAACTGATTAACAACTACATACATAGTACATAGACCAGCGATTCTCAACCACTGTGCTGCGGCACTTTAGTGTGCCACAAGATTCGTGAAATGTGCCACCAATGCAAATATCCATACATCGGTGAAGTCAGAGAAATAGTTCAATCCTTTTTATACCTTCCTAGGAGGGACTGGCTGAACCAATGGGCATGAATATTACAATTCACACTACTGGCTAACAAAGGTATGTAGTAGTTTAGTCTACTAGTCACCCACTTGATGTGTGCATACAGTAGATCTAGGTTACAAGTAACTTCTAACCCTCTTCCCGCCTATTGAAGGGTCGGGTATCCATCTTGTCCCTCTGAGTGGACACAAGGGCGATATATTGGACAGTGTTTCCCGACAGCCAGTTGCCAACATTCCACCAAAACCAGGGGGTGAACTCATACACCTGAAAATTTTGCTTTCTCTACCCGTTCAATAATAGAGAGGGTTCTTTCGTCTGCAGATGCCATTGTACACCACACGGAACCTCAGCTTTACTTCTCATCCGAAAGAAGGCGCACTCAGGACTCTCTCTCGTCCGAAAAAAGCCAACCGACCTCGGTCCAGTATTGCAGTGCTCCATTCCGATACAGGTGTGCCACAGTCAAATAAGATAATTTTCTAACTAAATGACGTTTCAATAGATTCGATAGATCAAACACAATAATGAGGATACTTGCAATGAAATATTTGCGTCTTAGCCTTCTAAAATCTATTGTAAAATTTGTTTATTAAATTAATATCTACATATCAGTGGCATAGCTGGAGATCATGTTGCTCTGGGTGGTGAACAATTTGAAGCCCTAAAGCTGAAAAATAAATTGATGTTGATGTTGTCCAGGGCGGTGAAAAATTTGATGCTCCAAAGCTGAAAGAAATTTTTTTTGCACCTCCTCAAGGAACAAAAAAAGGAAACTACCATAGTTTGGTCGCCCCTAAATACCTGGCACTCAGAGTGGGACGCGACCCCACCCTAGCTATGCCATTGCTATATATTTTAGCTTTAGGTGTGCCATGGAATTCTAGGAAGAACATTGGTGTGCCATAGGTGTGAAAAGGTTGCGGAGCACTGCAGTATTGGACCAGAATCTACTGATGCAGTTACGAAGTGTGCTACCCACTGCGCCACTGAGGCAAGTTTTCACAGAGGGTTAGGTTACAGCTTATATATGTTCTTTGGCATTTGTGGCCCCCAAAATGTGCCGCCTGTACCGTGAAGAAAAAAAAGGTTGAGAATCGCTGACATAAGGCGCGTTTTGGCGATTGACCAAGTAACTTTCGGTCACATTGTTTCAGAAACAATGCGTTTTGGCGGTGCACACGCTGGTTTGGTCCATTGCTTTGGTCAACTTTGGTCAGACCAAAGGATGACCAACATGACCAAATTAAAAGCGTGGTCTGTTTGGTCAAAGAAAAATATAAATGGCGCATGCTCCAACCAGTTGTAGCAGATGATGGAAGGTACCAATAATTAGTTAAAATTATACAAATCTGTTTTTTGTACTAATTTTGTAATTTTTTTTAGTTTAGGAAATTCATTTTTTTAAGTTTATCAAATTTATTTTTTTTTTTTAAGTTTAGTGAATTCGTTTTTTAGTTCATGAATTAGTTTTGTTTTCATTTTAATGAATTCGTAATTTTTAGTTTAGTGGATTCATTTTTTTAATTTTAGGGAATTGTTTTTTTTTTATTGTAGTGGATTTGGTTTTAAGTTAAGGGAATTCATTTTCTTCAGTTTTATGAATTCATTATCACGGGTCTCAAAATGTCTGACCAAAGCGTTTTGGCGATCCCCTTTGGTCAGTTCTTTTGGTCAGACCAAACATGAGATTGTGGTCAAACCACAATTGACCAGGTCAATCGCCAAAACGCGCCTATGGAGTGTCGTCAGACAGTCTTGACTATACAGTATGTGCCTAGCCTAAAACTTTTTTTCTTTAAGAAGAATCGCGTAAGTCTGAAATCGTGTAAGTCGAGGACTTACTGTATTTGAATTCTATTTACTTAGCTCTTTCTCACTGCCCAACACTCTGATTTATATCCATGTAGTCTAGCTGGTTACTAAGTTTCTAGGCTGATTATAGCATAGATAGGAGAGCAAAAAGCAACTCCTAACCCTTTTCCACCTATGGCAGGGTCGGGTACCCATCTTGTCCCTCTGAATGGACACAGGGCGATATATTGGTCATAGTTTTTCTGCAGCCAGTTGCCGGCCAAAGCTGCACCCCTACGCTTATTTATTGTCAGTCTAGTGTTCGTTGCGGAATTCTACCGACGCCAGGGAGGCGAGCTCCTACACCTGAAAATTTTGCCTCATCTACCTATTACGTGGTAAAGAGGGTTCTTTGACGTGCAATTGACAACGTTCGCCAAGACGGGACCTCGTTTTTCCTTCTCATCCGAAAGAAGGCACACTCGCCGCCTGTCTCTCGCCTGGAAGAGGCTGACCCACCTAGGTCCATTATCGAACCTAGAACTACTAACGCAGTTGCCGAGAGTGCTAACCACTACGCCACTGTGGAGAAATTTTGTTAAAATTCTTGCCCATCCACTAGCCGAATAGCAGTTAATTAAAAGAGCAAACAGTGGGTCGCAACCCACTGCACCTTATTGCTTGAATGCGTGTCCATCCAGCACAGGATGCCTGATGTTTTAGTTTGATGCTGATGATGGGCCGTCCTGATCAGTCGTCAACCTAGAAGGATCATTCTGTGTGGGTGCTCGGTACACGTGTTTCATTTGTCTTTTTTTCTTTTGTTTGTGTTTTAGGGCCCTTTAGCTACAAGTTCATTAAAGCCTCGTCTACTGCATAGTTCTAATGCAAAGACTGCATAGACACTACGCTAATACGACGATTTTGGGGCATAAGCGGTATCCAGTATCCCGAAGCCGCCACCCATGTCTGCACTAGCTGGGATTGCGTTGCTTAACTTACCTGAGAGTGTCCTATTTATCATTCGTGCTTAAAATTTTTTGCAATTATGCATACAACGCTGCCTTTCATCTTTGGTCCACGGCTTCAGCATGTAATTGACCTAAAATATTATTTGCATGGATATTAACTAGATCAGAGTCAACTTTGATCTTTTCAAGAATAAACACAATGGCGGTTTCCCCAATTTCGAATAAAAGGAGGTGCAAGGGCTAACAGATGAATAAGTGGTAAAAACAGCTCGAAATTTGGACATTATCATATCATCCCATCCAAACAGTAAGTATTAACGATACCATCAAGTGCATTAAGATGCACTTCTTAAAGGACTTCATTGTTATTTATGAAGGTAAGGACTAGAGTATATTCGTTTGCATTGTAATTCACATCACGTCACGACAAGTCAGAACCCTTTGGCAATTTGTAAGCAGTTAATTGCATTTTAATTTTTTAACAAGGTGAATAAGCGGGACTGAATAGGCTCATTCAGTTGAAGGTAAGGAGGGAGACTATCAAGCTTTTGCTCCTTTTAGTTTCTAAACTGGAGTGCAACAAACACCATCTGTTTTAGTGAAACAACATCCTAATACTTACCATATTCTAAACAGGACTCGATATCAGAAAATGCTCGTTAAATCAATTGCCTTAGTTGGACTCGGTGGCTCAGTGGGATGCATCTTACGGTTCCTACTTCAGACTGGAATTGCAAAGATCTTCACATCGGATTTTCCACTTGCAACGTTCATCGCCAACATCGTGGGTAGCTTTCTGATTGCCTTCTATTACGGTATGGCAAAAAGTAAAAATCTTGCACCAGAATGGAAAGATCTCATCGCCACTGGTATGCTAGGAGGATTCACAACATTTTCTACATTTTCAAACGATAATATAACATTGTTAAAAAATGGACAATTTTTATTTGCTGCACTTAACATATTTGGAAGTGTTGGAGGTGCTCTTCTTGTTGTATTTCTGGCATACGAACTAGTAGACAAAATATCTTAGTGATATTGAAATTGTGATCTCATCCATCAACTGCTTACCTACGTCTGATTGCATCTGTCGGACACATTCATGATACTGAACACGGAAATTGACTACAACTCATTTCAGTGTTAACTTGTGTGTTCCTCGCACGTTTTTACTTTTGTGGTGACCAACTTTTGTATATTTTTAAAATTAGTAAGAAATTTTACATTTTTCATATATTGCTTACATGTGCCGAATTCAAGCTCAATATAAGCATAATAAAATTCAGCATACAGCTAAAACTTGGTCTCTTTTAGGACATTTACTGTATAACATTTAGATTTAAAGACTCTTTCAGAGTTGGGAAGGTCGCAAAGAGCTTAAAGACGTTTATCCTGCTAGTAGTCACCACCAGTCGACCTTCACTAATGCAACACCTTCTAAAATACAAGGCCTCACAACCTCTTCGTGACGTCATCATGAGGAGGCGATAGGCAGGCAGAAGGTTGAGCTATTACTGCTTGTATAGTAAGGCAGTTATACACCGAAAATTAAACTATTTTTTTCATAATGTAATTTAAACAGATCAGGGGGGAGCACTTCAAAAAAGTGCATATTCAGAATCCCTTAATATAATTATAGCTAACAATTACAATAGGCCCTCTACTACCCCTTAGACAATGTCCCACCTTCAGTGGTTTAACCAACTGCAGATTGGACTGACAGTATAGAAATAGGGATAGTTATGTAAAAATGCATCAGTTGCACCCCAAATGAGGCACTGAGGGGGGAGCAATTGCTACATTGCTCCCCCTCTGCAGACGGATTTAACTTCACTACATACTACCATTTAGATTTTAGATATAGCTTCATCATCATATCCATATCCTTCTTGTGACAGGGTCAGGTCTGTAGGTTCTAGCCTTCCACTCCTGCCTATCTCCCACCATGTCCCCATCCATCCCACTATGGACAACCTGCTCCCACATCTGCTTTGGTCTCCCCCTAACCCAGGTGCATTCCATCTGCATTCCTGTAATGAACACAGTGTGCTACTCCTCCCCTCCTCTCATTACATGTCTATGTCACCTCAATCTACTCTCACTCAATTTTTCCACAATGTTCCCTACCCCAAGCTACCACTGACATACTCATTCCTAATTCTATCAGCTCACAACATGCTACTCATGTACTGCAGCATTTGCATCTCAGTTACTAACATTCTATCTACATGGTTCTTCCTCACTGCCCCCAACACTGCTCCATATATCATAGCTGGCCTAACCACTGCCTTGTAAAACTTCCCTTTAACTTGCTTAGGACCCTCCTATCACACTGGACTCCACTTGCCTGTCTCCACTTCAACCATCTGCCATTGATTCTATGGGATATAGCCTGTATATTTAAAAATGAATTGTAGATATATACTATCTTGAATAATTAAAATATTATTGACACTTACCATGGAATGATTTGATGGTAGAAAATTTGATCTAGGAATTGCTATAATCCATTTTTTTTGTGAAGTCACTGCCACTGGCAAATTTAAACACGTGGTCATCATTTTCCTTTTTGTAATTTCCATATCATTTAGGCACTCAACACTGTAAAACTATTTTTTAAACTATTTATCTGTATATATATATATATAAGTACAAAGTATTGTCGATTAAATAAGAATTAAATAAAATATGCTGGAAAATATACTGAAATGTATATTCTAACAAGCTACTGCAAGCATATGCTTTGTAGCAAAAAGGCCCTTTTGTGATGACGTCACAAGCTGTAAGTCACGTGGTTGTGAGGCCTTGTATTCTAGGAGGTGTTGACTAATGACGCCACTAGGGACCAAAGTCTCTTCGTTCGAACAATGATATCTGGCTAATTAAAAAAAATGAGTATTGGGCTACTAGTTTAATTAAAAAAAATTTTTTGCATTGACACTTAAAGGCCCCCATACACGATCGCTTCATTTGGATGAAAACCATTTGGATGGCGTCCGAATGAATGACGTCCAAAAATCAGCACATACACCATCACTCCATACTGTGCACGCCATTTTGTTTTCAGTTTAGTTTAAGTTCTGGTGAGAATAGCATGGATGAAGAGGAATTGCTACTTTTGGTGGCCGGGTAACCATCTTGTCCCTCTTAATAGACACAAGGGCGGCATTTTAGTCATTGCTTTTCCTCAGCCACAGCAGTCTGTAACCCCCATGTCAGTGGTGGCGAACCTGTGACCCATGGGTCACAAAGTGACTCACCGTGCAATTTTAATTGACCTACCTGAACGTGAATCATATCTAGTTTATCATATCATAGTGTGTGGATTGAACAGGGACCTGGAGGTTAGAACCCATAGATCTGGCGAGCTCCTACACCTGGAAATTTTGCCTCATCTACCCATCGCATAGTAGAGGGGGTGTGGTCGAGTTGGGTTGGGCACACCAGTTCTCATCAGATCACTGAAGTTAAGCAGTGCAAGCCCAATTTAGTACCAACATGGGTGGTTGGTAGTGAACGTTGGGTGCTTCTAATTTCCCCTCTCCTACATCCCCTTCACCTACCTCCTCCTCACTTGCAAGCAGCCTCCTTAGGGTTTGGCCTGTTATGGCTGCTTGGCTTACTCCCCAACCCCTGAGCATAACATACTTTAACGTGCAAGTGACATCATACACCACTCAGGTACTCTCTCACCTGAAAAAAAGCCAACCCACCTTGGTGCAGTATTGAACCTAGAACTGCTGATGCAGTTACTTAGTGTGCCACCCACTACATCACTGAGGCAGGTTATAAACATTTCCAAAAGTATTCATTTAAAAAAAACAACGTGCCATAAACATTGCAAGTTTATCAATAACTCCCTGCCAGCCATTATGGTCCACTCTCCAAAGCTGCTTGTTGCATACTGATCCCTATTTGGACCACGTTTTTCACACACACGATCATGCCACTGTTTCCAATGACATGGTGTCACTCCATTTATCAGTTGTCACTCCTGGTGGCAGGGCATACTTCCACCTCGTTTTTGCCACACACGGTCAGTTGGCATGATGCAGTGATGGAGCGATCAGGTGGATTTTGGCTTGACCAAAAATCCAAACAAGCTCATCACGCCACGTCATCCACTTCAGTTTCCCCACATGATGTGATTTTGGATTGACACCATGCCATACACTGTCAGTTTCACCTTCAGTTCTGACTGTGGAGTTGAACTTTGCCTTCACGTGTGTACCACTATCTAAAGACAAAAGCTCAGTTTACCATTCACTAACAGTAACAATTCACAAAGGTCACGGTGTGTCATAGTGTCTCTAAAGCCTGTTAAACACGTAACATTCTGCCATCTTGTTTTTTTGATGGTGTTTTTGGGCCCTCCAACTACAACGCTATTAGAGCCCAATCCACTGTGTAGCTCTAATGCAGAGACTACACAGACACTATATGAATGCGACGAATTATGTGTATTAGCAGTACCCAGTTTTCCCAACCAGCCACCCATGTTAGTACTAGCTGGGGTTGCATAGCTTAACTTCAGTGATCAGACGAGAACTAGTGTGTCCAACGAAATAAGCTACTCCCGTTTTGCCATCAGTCCTACACGATCTGCAAAGACTGACACCAATCATGTGGCTACACACCTCAACCTTTCATTCAAACTTTTGCCTCCACTTTTGTTCAGTCGTTGTGAAACCACTATAGAGGAAGGACTATTACGGACAATAATCGCATCAGGTGCCCAAAATTTTAAAAAAAAAACACCGAAGTCTGTACGTCACTCACAGTGTTCCTGTGTTGTTGTTTGTTGGTGTTTTAGGGCCCTTCAACTACAAGGTCATTAGAGCCCCGTCCACAGCATAGTTCTTATGCACAGACACTGCACTAATGTGACGATTTTTGGGTATTAGCAGTACCCAGTTTTCCCAAGCGGTCACCCAAGTCAGTACTAACTGGGGTTGCGCTGCTTAACTTCAGTGATCAGACGAGAACTAGTGTGTCCAACGCAATTCGCCACTCAGTGTTCCTGTGAGTGATTACTGAAGAGTTGTTGTTGTTGTTCTGCAAGAATTAAACCAGGAACCAGATCTAGAACCAGGATCTAGATAGTAGACACGCACTGTAAATTCTTAACACTGGTAGAGCAGCGAGTTGCATTTGGCACACCAGTTCTTGTCTGATCACTGATGTTAAGCAACGCAAGCCCAGTTAGTACTGACATGGGTGGTTGCTCGGGGAAGCTGGGTACTGCTAATACCCAATAATCGTCACATTGGTGTAGTGTCTGTGCAGTATATGCATTAGAACTATGCAGTGGAAGGGTCTCTAATAACCTTTGTAGTTGATGGGACCTTAAACAACAACATTAACACTGGTACCCCCAAAAATAGAAAAGCAAGACACTGCCATGAGGATGGCTATCAGCCCCCCTCCCCCCCCCGAAGTTTTTCTTATCTCTATTGCAGAAAAAAATCCTTCGATTTTACTTGCCAGAGGCAAGGAAAGCTTTGGTGGAGCTCTATGAACTCAGTGGAACAACTCGTGAGACCAGTGCCACATGTCTGCTGCTATTTGCTGCTCGTGTTCTCAACAAATATGGGATATTTTAGTTTTTACTTCCACCTACCCACTGGGCGATCCTTTGACTACTAACAAAACATAATAAGTGTACTCCACCATTTGGTAGAGTTCAGTTTTATTGCTAATATCGTTCTTGAAACATTACCACTGAAATTTCATAATATGACATATCATCATCATACCTGTATCCCACCTGTAGCATGGTCGGGTCTGCAGGTTCTAGCCCCACACACTACCATATAGTTATGATCAAGCTGTTCCCACGTCTCCCCCTACCCCGGGTGCTTCCAACCACCTGCATTCCTGTAATGGACCTAACGAGCTCCTCCTCCCCTCTTCTCATTACATGTCCAAACCACCTCAATCTACTCTCCTTCATTTTTTCCACATTGTACCCCCAAGCTACTCCTAATATTCTCGTTCCTAATTTTATCAGCTCTTGACACCCCACTCATGGACCACAGCGTTCACATCTCAGCTACTTGCATTCTATTTAAGTACAGTAGCTCTCTCTCACTGCCCAGATCTGCTCCATATAGCATAGCAGGCCTAACAACTGCCTTATTAAACTTCTAATTCTAATATTATACACTGCAAGCAGCCTTATTGGCAAATATGGCAGTGGAGAGACTAACTCTCAATCCTACTTATGATAACATAATACTCCTAAAACCCTAAGCTATAATTAAGGAGCCTCTCCTAATACAATACCAGCTATTGTTGGATTTCTTTGGATGAAGCCGTCCACCCTATCCTCACCAAGGCTATTCCATTGTCGAATGACTCTTGGCAAAAATGACCAGTAGTATGAGTCTGTCTGTGCCCTAACATCTTTCAATTTATATTGATGATCCTTTCTGCCTTTATACTCAGCTGGGGACACCCTTCCAGCCAACGGTCCATTACATCCTAGCAGCAGCAGTCTTATAAAAAGGCTAATGCTGTGAGATATATGCCTCTGCCTTAATGTATCCCACCCTAGTTCCTTAATAATGGCAGATACACTCTCTGTGTGAGAAAACCTATTAAGTACTATTCTTGCTGCCCTCCTTTGGATCCTTTCAACCTCCCAAGATAAGTCCTGCCTGAAGGGGAACCAAATTGGACTGCCATACTCCAAAATCGGGCATACCATAGAAATATATGCTGTTTCCTTTACCTCTTTTGTGCTATCTCTAAGGACCCTATTAATCAGACAAAGGAATTGACCAGCCCTCCCAATCACCTTACCAATGTGATCCTTCCAATTACCCTCACTATTTAAGACAATACCCAGATGTTTATGGGTTACAACCCTGTCAACCCTAACTCCACCTATGTGATAATCAAAATCAAGTTGCTTTCTACATCTCGATATTGTTAGGATCCTACACTTCTTCAGGTTTAATGGCAATTCCCATTTTACACACCAATTGTAAATCCTGTCTAGATCCTGTTGTAATTGCACACAGGATGATAACCCATCATCTAGTACCCGAGCAGCACATGTGTCATCTGCAAATAGTTCAAGGAAGGAATCAATATCAAGCCCCATGTCGTTCACATAGAGAATGTACAACAAAGGACCCAATACTCTTCCTTGAGGGATCCCTGACGTGACTGGTTTCCACTGAGATGCAAAACCCTTGAAAATGACTCTCTGTTTTCTATCAAGCAGATAGGACCTTACCCATTGAACAACATTTCTATGTATCCCTAAGTAGGACATTTTAGAGACCAGCTTATCATGGGGCACCATGACAAAAGCCTGTTCAAAGTCCAAGAATACAATATCAACCTGCTTTCTGCTATCTAAAGCCTTTTGAACATGATTCATCAAGCAAGCCATTTGGGTGTCACATGACCTGCCTTTCCTAAACCCGTGTTGGTTATTTCTAAGGATGCCCTTCCTTTCCAGATATCCCATTATAGATGAGAATAAGATGTGCTCAAATATCTTGGATACAGCACTTGTTAAGGAAACTGGTCTATAGCACTTAGGGTCTGTCATGTCCCCATACTTGAAAATGGGCACCACATTTGCCAGTTTCCATGATGCTGGAACAATGCTTGTGGCTAATGACTTTTTAAAAATTTCTACCAAGTAACAGCTAATAATCCCAGAAAGCCATTGCAGAATAAATGGTGAAACACCATCAGGGCCCATGGCCTTATATACTGGTAATTTACTCAGTAGCTTCTCAATTCCTGCCCTAGTGATAATAACTTCATCCATTCCTCCTGGCAATTTTCTGTTTTCCTGGCAACTTCCTTTTCAACTTTATTCTCATTCTAATTTACTGTACTGCGAGCAGCCCTTTCTTTGGTCAATATGGCAGTGAGAAGACTAACTCTCAATCCTACTTATGATAACCTTATATTCTTAAAACCCTAAGCTATAATTCAGGTGCCTGCCCTAACACCATACTAGCAATGGTTGGTTTTCATTGGATGAAGCCCTCCACCTTATCCTCTCCAAGGCCATTCCATTGTCGAATGACCCTTGGCAAAAATGACCAGTAGTATGAGTCTGTCTGTACCCTAACCTCTTTCAATTTATATGGATGATCCTTTCTCCCCTTATACTCAGGTGGGGACACTATTCCAGCCAAAGGTCCATTACATCCCAGCAGCAGCAGCAGTCTTATAAAAAGGTTAATGCTGTGAGATATGGCTTAATGTGTCCCACCCTAGTTCCCTAATCATGGCAGATACGCTCTCCCTGTGAGAAAACCTATTAAGTACAATTCTTGCTGCCCTCCTTTGGATCCTTTCAACCTCCCAAAATAAGTCCTGCCTGAAGGGGAACCAAATTGGACTGCCTTATTCCAAAATTGGGCGTACCATTGAAATATTGTAGTTATATTTTGAGATATTTAATGCTTTGTTATTTTTTAAATGAATTCAATAAATTGATTTTACAATAATTTTATTCATTTTGTTATTATATACTGCATGTTATCATATCCATTTTAATTATCCTGGAATAAAGCTTTTACATTGTTCTCTCACAATTCAAACTATTCGAATATATTTGAATAGTTTGAATTTTATTATTCGCTATTCGAATAGTTGATGAAGCCGAATAATTGGAAACTCTAGCTAATTACCAGCAACAATTGACGAAGGTCATGGCTACATGTATGTATCTGTGTGTCAGTTTCCTTGTGATTCTCTCAGTTTCAACAACTGAAGACATTTCTGTACAGTTTTGCCTGATAGAACTGAAGATTAAACTAACCGTGAATGGGGGCCTTTAGCATGGATTTTCAGAAACCCTTCACGTTGCAACCGACACTGGTGGTAAGTTTCGGGAGCGGCGAGTTGCGTTGGACACACCAGTTCTCGTCTGATCACTGAAGTTAAGCAACACAAGCCCAGTTAGTACTGACATGGGTGGTCGCTCGGGAAAGCTGGGTACTGCTAATACCCAATAATCGTCGCATTAGTGTAGTGTCTGTGCAGTATATGCATTAGAACTATACAGTGGACGGGTCTCTAATGACCTTGTAGTTGACGGGACCTTAAACTCCAACAAACAAGTGGTAAGTTTCAGTGCGTTCTGGGGCGTGTTGTCAGTAGTGTCACTTGTGGAACAGCTCACAATGTGGCAATTCTGCTCCACTAAAAACCCTGAAAAGTAGCTGACGGAAAATCCCACAAACTAATGATAATATTGGTGATTAAAACTGACACGGAACTAATTATGTCCTTGCGAGTGACGAAACCCGTAAACTGTGACTGCAGATGTAGTGTGACATTTCTGAGAATTTAATTGTCATTCTCTTATTAAATGAAGGCGAATATTTAATTAATATCTGCGTGTTTGACTACCAGTGTTATCAAGGTCGGCAACTGTTTGATTTCGGTTAAAATTAATTCGACAAAAAGTTTTGAAATCATAATGATAGAATTTCAAGTGAATTTCTCAAGTGGTAAATTAATCTGTGGTGACGTCACACAACACTCTATATAAAGGTGCATATTTCAATCAGTCAACTTTTTGACAGTTTTCTTGACGTAGGACTTCACAAATGAAAACACATTCCATTTGTTTATTTTGGTTTTCTATGTCAGTCTGTTCATTTTACAGATTCCGCTTGTGTGGGATAATCAACTAATGAACTACCGTATTTCTCCACATATCATGCATCTCTCGCACGCATCAGACGTACCTTGACTCTGGGACCCAAAATTTGGGACAAAAACATACCTAATTTAATTGCATAAAGGAATTAAACTCCAGTGTTATTCATCATAGAATTCGTAAAACTCCTCACCACTATCATTTGCTTGTCCTCAATGCGTCTGGCCGGGTAGGTCGGCATCCATCCCAAAGACAACGCGGCCGACAACCGGCCACGGGTTCCAGACGCCTGGCTTGGGTGCCCCCAGTCAGAGCAATGTCATCTAGAGGGCTAGAACCCGCACACTAAACCCTGCCGCAGGAGTGGTATTTCAAACGCCACCCTTTTTAAGGTCCGGTACACACATCCGATTTTTACTCGTGCCACTGCCGCAGCGACCCCAACAATCCAATGCACACACATGCGCTGAAATATCGCCAGGACCCATTTGGTCACTGTGAACAATAATGTTAATTACAGATGGCGTGCACTTTTTGCCTATGAAATCGCCAAGCAAAGAAACCACACTTATGATATCAACTGGGTACTGCTAATACCCAAAAATTGTCGCATTAGGCAAGGCGCAAAATGAGGCCGCAGGGTGAAGCAGGTGACGAAGGTGACGCAGCTCTGCGAAATTCTGCTAGCAGGCGATCAACGCACATTGATTCACAGTTTTTCAACATACTAGTTTGCAATTTGCGTCAACTAAAATGGCTTTCAACTTAACACCAGTTCGACAGACTTTACTACATATTTCAACACTGCAGGAATGGTGCCTTGGCAAAGGGAAAGCATTTTAAGTGGGGAAATACTGAAATGCTAACATTGCTTACATTGCCAAAATGCTTCACACAACAAAAGAGTTTTTTTTATTTATTGTAAATTACCAGCATAAAAGGAATAATGAATGAAATTCAGTATTAAATAAATAAAATTTACCATTGTTTATTTCACTTTCTTTGGCTACTCTTCCCTCTTCTCTGACATTAATTTTGATCGCATATAGTCTGCATGGTTTATATTGAAGAGAACTTCTCTGCTTCGCACTGCTTCAATTAGTTTTACATCAATTTTTGCTGTTGTCACGCTAAACCAACGCAGGAAACTGGTATGGGCACTGCAGTCTACAGGGTCACTTGGCACAGGAACTGCAGCACGTCATGCTGCGTCGTAACATGCACAACTACAGTCATGTGAGTCACAGATATTTTTGGTGAGTCACCCTGCGTCACCTGCGAGACTGCGTCTCATTTTGCACTGGGCCTTAGTGTAGTGCGTGCGCAGTCTCTGCATTTGAACTATGCAGTGGACGAGGCTCTAAAGACCATGCAATTGAAGGGCCCTAAAACACCAACGAACAAACCAATCTGTAGGGATCTGCAAGAATTTTCAGATGCAACTCCGATATAGGGAGTCGCAGTGGCTCCAGAGGTATGTGTGCACTTGGTATCGCTAATACCCAAAAATCGTCACAATCGTGTAGTGTCTGTGCAGTCTCTGCTTTAGGTAAAACTATGCAGTGAACGGAGCTCTAATGACTTTGTAGTTGTTTGTTTGTTGGAGTTTAATGTCCTGTCAACTACGAGGTCATTAGAGACCCGTCCACTGTATATTTCTAATGCATATACAGCACAGACACTACACTAATGCGACGATTATTGGATGTTAGCAGTGCCCAGCTTTCCCGAGCGACTTTGTAGTTGAAGGGCCCTAAAACACCAGCAAACCAACCAAACCCATTGCAACTAATTGCATCACATGCCATAGTTATGTCCTGAACGTCAGAAAGCGCACAAAAAATCAAACCCATTTGAACGGTCAAGTTGTTGTGACGTGTTCTTGCATTATTTGACGAGGGACTCGCAAGCAATGTAAACACTCTCATATTCTTTTCATTATTTGATTGTTCTGATGAATCCATCAGAATTCATTTTCGTCAAAAGCCGCATCCACGGTAACCATAGCCTAAAACGCACCCAAAAAAAACGCGTGTGTATTATATATGGAGAAACACGGTATTTCTTTTCACTTTCACAAAAGTATGCATGACAGGGATAATAGTTTCCTGTAGAATTCTTAACAGGTAACTACTATAACGTGGTAAAAATAAAACATTTATCACTTACAATATAACCTGTTAACTGAAACGCGGGGAGCGGCGAGTTGCGTTGGACACACCAGTTCTCGTCTGATCACTGAAGTTAAGCAATGCAAGCCCAGTTAGTACTGACATGGGTGGTCGCTCAGGAAAGCTGGGTACTGCTAATACCCAATAATCGTCGCATTAGTGTAGTGTCTGTGCAGTCTATGCATTAGAACTATGGAATGGACGGGTTTCTAATGACCTTGTAGTTGACGGGACCTTAAACACCAACAAACAAACTGAAACGTGTGAAATAATAAAATTAACACAGTCAATATTCAAAGTCAATAAGAATTAAATATAGGCCTATACAGTATATTACTTTATTACACTCGTCTATATACGGCATTATAAACACTATATCATATACAAAGAATAAACTCTCAGTTAAAAATTAATAAAATCTTACCTTGGAAAAGATTGGCGTGTAACGTGTATAACAGTTGTAAATACGGCTGATTGCAGTTAAACCCGTCATTTTTCATTCAATTGCGAATTGCTGTCATTGACTACTACATAAGGGGACCCCCTACATAAGCAACTTTCTTTAATAATTACAGTCGACCTCAGTTAAAACGAAAATATCCCCAGATGTTAGCCCCTGGCTATGGAGAAGTTTTTGAGAGAATCTTATCATGTACAGTAGACACCACATATTATAATCATGGATACTATTATCAATCAGGCCCACCTCGGTGGTGCAGTGGGTAACACGCTTAGTAACAGCGTCAGTAGTTCTATTCGATGCTAGGCTAAGGTGGAATGACTCTTTCGGGTGGCAGAGCGGCCCGGGTGTGTGCATTCTTTCCAGTGAGAACTAACCAAGGTCCCATGTGGTGTACGATGCCATTTGCATCAATTTGCCTGAAAAAGGACCCTCTCTGCTATGCAACGGGTAGATGAGGCAAAATTTCCACGTGTAGGAGCTCACCCCTTGGCGTCGGTGGAGTGTCTGCACTTCTTTGATGAATGCCATGGTTCCTACATTTCCATTGCTAAGTTGTGCACCTTGTTTGGAGCTTTCTTCTGTGGGAGCTTCAACTGTGAATGCTGAAGGCATAGCCATTTCATTGTTGGATTTCTTTTCCAGCCACAAAAATAAATCTACTTGCGATTGTTTGAGATTTTGCAGTTCTTCTTTTTTCTTTGCTGCTAATTTCCTTCTTTGAGATCCAGATGGATACTTTCTTGGCATGGACATTATGGATTCTATAAATATATAAAATATTTCTACAGTATTTCATTAATTACAGAATTTAACTCATTCAATTTGAAACTAATAGTGAGACCAGTAGGTGGCATGCATTGGGATAATGTGTGCTGCCATGGATTTTCTGACTTTTGAATATCTTGCGACATTTCATAAGATAAAAAACCCGCCTTTTTCAAGGCGATAAACCTGCAGGGGTGTGGGTGTTTGTGGGGAGTTTTGCAGTATGGGGAAGTTGTTGCATGGTTTGGCTGCTAAGCCTAACATCATGACATTTCCCACTGATACTGGCATGCTGTAACATAGTGTGTCATCTGCACAGTCAATCACCATGCTGTGCTTGCAGTTGGGCACCAATGGCCAACAGCAAAAATTTCCTTTTCTCTTATTTCTTATTATTGTGGCTATCATTATTGCTATTATTATTATTATTGTTGCTGTTATTGGTTCTGTTGCCTGCTGGGGACATGCAGTACCAGAACTGCATCCCTTTGGCATAGAGTGTGAGTGGTGATTTGTCAGGTGAGTGTGAGACTCAGCCTCACTTAGCAATGATAAAACAATTACTGAAGGTCTCCTGCTGTTTGGGATGGTACCCCCCACAGATAGCCCTGCCACTATTGCTGTGGGTTCCAGACATATGACTGGGGTCAGAACTGCCACACCAAATATGGGGGCTAGACTAAGACTAGGGATGTGGAATATGGGAAAACTCTCAGAGAAAACTGGAAAACTAGCTGCAACCCTAACGCATAGGAGATCAGTGCTGCATTCATCCACTACACAACGATGAAGTGCACTACATCAATGGCCCTGTGGGAGGGATACAAACTGATCTACACAGGGAGTAAAGAGGGATGAAATCAGGTGGATATCATATTAAGAAGTGAATTGCAGCAGGGGATCACTTCAGTTATGAGAATGAGCTGTACGTTAATGTTAGTTACTGCAATTTGGCAGGGTATAGGGCTCCACCTCATTAGTACATACACTCCAAAGCAGGCCTAGTGGACACAATGAAAACAGGTTTTGGGTATGATTTTGATGAGGTGGTGCAGTCAAGGCACAATACAATTAGACAGGGCAGGGGAAGTTAACAACTAATAATGGGGTGACTTAACTATGGGTAAGTATGGTCTGGGATTTGAGGGGGTACATGATGGATGTGGTCATGTGATCAACCCTGAGGGGCAGAAGGTCCTTGAGAAGGGGGAACAGCACCTAATCACTTTCCAGTCAGCACAGAGGAGGTCCCAAATACTTTTTTATGGTTAGGATGCAGAACAGGGAAGAGATTCAAGATTGCTGGGCACTACCCAGTAAGGATTTTCAGAAGGAAAGTGGCCATAAGCTGCCCATGATAGAATTATTATTATTATTTATTAGTATCACATACCGAGGTACATTCTCTAATTCAAAACACAAACAACCAACACACACTTAACATGGCATCGTCAGCAGATATTCATACAAAGATTTTCTGAAATGACGACAACTGATAATACACCGGAATTCAGTACATTGGAACACCAAAGAACGAACAGAATATGGGAGAGCATTCCACCGAGAAAAAAACTTGACCGGGGAAAAACTACGGCGGGGATCTGAGAAACGCAATTTAGAAACAAACTTGAAGTGCTGTGGTCTCCGAACTTCAATTGAGGCAAAGAAAAAGTCGACAATATAGTGCCAAGGGTGATTTTGGTATCTTAATGCGCAGGCTAACTGATTCAAACTACAGAAATAAAGAAAATCTGTAAAGGGCAATAGACCATGTTTCCTGCAGACAGGGGAGACCCGCCGCCCCCAGGGAACACAGAACACAATGCAGAGAATACGGTTGTAGGCCCGTTGCAGGGCAAAAGTCCGAGTAGCAGGAAGACTCGCCAAAGCAAAGGAAGAAAAGCTTATGAGGGCTTGGACTTTAAGTCTGAAAATAATAGCTAATTTGGGACGGTTCACAACCTGTCTAAGGCGGCGAAACAGATATATAAGGGAGGCCAACTTGGCGACCAAGGAACCCACTAATTCTGAAAATTCTAAATGTGAATCGAGCGGAATCCCCAAAACACGTACGGATGTAGTGAGACAGGAGGAAGGAGGTAAATCTACCAGACCCCAAGATTTAGGGAAAAAGACCACAATATTGGTTTTATTCAAATGCAAACTCATATGACGGGAAGCGTACCATAAGTCTAAACGCTTTAGCAAATCGTCAGCAGCCTGCAAAATCCGAGGTAGTTCGTGACAAGAGCAAGAGTGTCCAAAAAAATTATCGTCCGCAAAGGACCAAGTGAGCCAGCCTTGGGCCTGAGATGGAAGGTCAGCAGTCGCCAGGTTAAACAACAGAGGACCCAGGACAGAGCCCTGAGGAACCCCTCTGACAAGGGATCGACCACAGGACCCTGCATCAATAATTACTTTGCGATTTTCCAAAAAGGACACAAGTATGTTTACTAAATATGGGTTTATAACACAGGCAGCAATTTCCGTAAGCAGGCATTGGTGGTCCACAGAATCGAAAGCCTTAGCTACATCTGTTTTTACCAGGACAAATAGATTACCTGTGGACCAAGCATTGAGAATCTCAGATACCACAGCAAATATAACATACAGTACGGTAGACTTAGGTCGTGAGCTATACTGGGATGGAGGGAGAGCTGCAACCATAGGGCCACGACACAAGTCCAATATCCACCACTCAAAAATTTTTGAGACCGCAGGTAAAATCGCAATAGGCCGGTAGTTTTTGGGGTCAGTCAGCTTACCGCCCTTGTGAACAGGAGTAATAAAAGCAGTCTTCCACAAGACAGGGAAGCATCCTGATGCCATGCATCAGTTCAACAGGCAACACATGAGGTTCAAGGAAGCAGGGAAACAAGCTTTTAAAACCCCTGCTTGGATACCATCAGGACCAGCAGGGGAATTAAGTCGTAGCTTGGAAAGATATCCACTCAAAGAGAGCAGTGTAAGCTGTGGAGGGGAACCACACCCATCTGTTGAGACCCTAAAATAAGGGTTCACAGGCTGGAAGGAAACTCCTAAAGGATTGACTAGAATATCTAGAAAACCATCTGTAATGTCAGAAGGCATAGCTGGTCCAATGGTTTGGAACCTCCGGACATAGGACCAGAGGAAGCGCATTGATGAGTTCGGGTTGATACGTGAGCATTTGGCCTGCCTTACTTCATGCTTATACTGAGAGCGAGTACTCCTAAAGAGGGCTAAGGCAGAAGGCGCATGGGTCGACTTATACACAAGGTGGTAATGAGTAAGCAAGTCCCTAAGGACAGAGAGAGCAGGAGTCCACCAAGATCGAGCATGGGAAGAACCAGCAGAACGAGAAGGGCAGGAGGAGAGCAACGCAGCACCCACTGCCTCCCCAAGCAGATCCCCAATCACATTATTATCCCTGCACCTAGACAGACCCAACTCAAGGCAAACACACAAGATATTATTAAATAACTGGATATCAAGTTTAGCCAAATTGTATCGAGGCCAGGAAAACCTACAGCCCCGATGAGCAGCAAGCACTAGTAGGGAAAACGATATATGGAACAACCGGTGATCCAATCGGTAATGGTCGAATGAGTCCACCGACAGACATTCTAGAGTAACCGAAGCAAACACTTGATCAATAAGTGTAGCACCGTTCAGGTTGATTCTAGTAGGACAACTAATGACTGGAGCCATCCTAAATGTTTCAAAAAAGGATTTCAGCTGGCGCACTGCATGGTTCACCCCAAGAAAGTCACAGTTAAAATCACCACACACACAGTTAGAGACTGATAAGTCAGCAAAATTAGTGAAATAGGACAGGAAGGAGCCTATTGGAGAATAACGGGGCCGATACACAGCCCAAATATTAATCAAACCAGACGTAGAGGCCACTTTAACACACAGTGCCTGAGTTCCATCTTCAGAGAAGACACTTCCAGCAGCCGCCTTTATATCACTCCGCACATATACAGCAACTCCGCCACCTCTGGTTATCCGATCAGAGCGAAAAACATCATAGTTAGCCACTTTGATCATAGAATCAGGAATTGTAGCAGTAAGCCAGGATTCCGTAACAATCACACACGACGGAATTAAATCTGCTGAGAACGACTCCATAATATCAGTCTTCAAAAACAGAGAACGAGCATTCAGAAGTAAAATCGAGAAATGACCGTGATTATTTGCACAGATACTGGAAACTGACCCCTGGCGTCATTCACAAACCCGAGCACCACTCAACGAAGAAACAGCACCATCCAGTAGTTTAGGATTTGCACCCCTGAACTGACGCACATAAGTCCCGGCAGGCCACAGCCCTGGGTCAAGAACATCGGAACCAGAGATCTTCTGAACTCGAACAGATAACGAGCGGGTAGGTTGGCCAGAACGTGACAACCATCGGCCACATTCAATGACCTTGTGGCCACATTCTTGTAAAAGAAGAGCAACCGCCTCAGGGGTAATGTCTGTCGCCATGTTGTTAAGCACAACCCGCTCTGTCAGAACCTGGAGACCAGTGGGTAAAACATTGGAACTCACTACCCGAGTCCCAGGAACCCCACCAGAACGAGGCTTGTTGTGGGAAAGCACAGGAGAGACAGGGCCCAAAGGGGGCACCACACCATTAGCGGGAGAGACTTCTCGGACTCTGGCACCCGCAACATGGGCATACGAACGTTTCGAACTAAGTGCAGCATTAGGAGAGGCAACCAACACAGGTGTCTCTGTTAGTTTTACGTATAATTTTTTCTTATTATGTTTTGTGTTTATTCCCTATCAATTTCCCTCCTTAGGTTCATTGCCAATGTGGGCATAATAGAAAAAAATTCTTAGGCCTTTCTCCGTTTTACAATAATAATTTATTTTTGAAGAAAAAGTTATATTTAATAAAAGGCTTTAACAATTTTCCTTTCAATGTTATAAAAATACAATTTTCTTTTTCACTTTCTTTCAAAAAAATTCTTCAAAAAAAAAAACGCTACAATTTGACAAAAGATATTCAATTCTTAACATGCATACCCTAAACACCTAGGCTGTAATGTATACATTCAATTACTGTAGATAAAGAGACACAACAAATCTAAAAACGAATAACCCTAAATTGGTTCTTAAAAAACGCTATCATTTGGCTAATAATATTTAATCCTAATATGCATGC
>JAAFCE010001963.1:15811037-15853757 GCA_013389805.1 Trigoniulus corallinus | reverse complement strand
TCCTTTAATATCGTTTAGTCCCTTTTCTATTGCTCCTTTAATATCGTATAGTTCCTTATCCATCTGTTCTCTGCTGCTGCTAACTTTTCTGATATTGTTGGCAAAAGCCGAACCTTGGTGCAACCCAACTTACACTGGAAAGCCCCCTCCCCCAAGATGTCCTTCCCTAGCTGTATAGCCATCATACATATCCTGGACTATTTGAATAAACCCTTCTTCTACTCCCCTTTTTTATAATACCTCCCAAGGAGATCTTTCTTTGCTGCCCTATACTATTCTATCATCTGCCTCAGAATGAAGATTGGCTCCATTGTGAACCTACCTGGCATAAACTCGAACTGATTTTCATGGACACTAGTTCTAACCCAGAGGCGGCGTTCCATTACTCTCTCCCATAGCTTCATGGAGTGGCTCATTAGCTTTATATCCCATATACTGTAGTTAACACAATCTTGGAGATCCCCTTTGCCCTTGAAGAGTGGTACTATACAACTCTCACGCCATGCAGATGGCATTCTATCTCCACCAGCTAACCTACCAGCTAACCTTCCAAGGCTACGTGCGGGAGCGGCGAGTTGCGTTGGACACACCAGTTCTCGTCTGATCACTGAAGTTAAGCAACGCAAGCCCAGTTAGTACTGACATGGGTGGTCGCTCGGGAAAGCTGGGTACTGCTAATACCCAAAAATCGTCGCATTAGTGTAGTGTCTGTGCAGTATATGCATTAGAACTAACAGTGGACGGGTCTCTAATAACCTTGTAGTTGACGGGACCTTAAACTCCAACAACTTACATCTTTTCAGCCTTTCATCTTCCTAAGTGCCCTGGCTACTTCCTCATCTGTTACACAGTCCACCACCCCTGTGGATGCAGAATAGGTGGCAAAGTCCTCCTCTCCCCCTGTAGTATTTCAGAGGATTTGGAAATACTCCTCCCACCTCCTCTTTACCTCCGACGGGGAAAACAGTACCCTACTTTCGCCATCCTTCACTATTATGACTTGGGGTATGTCTGTAGCTGTCCTATGTCTAGCCTTGGCAAGCTTGAAAACCTCTCTCTTTCCAGGAAATTCAAATACAAATAATCAAAATATGATGAAGTCCTACCCTTGTTAACCACATCAATTATTTCCGTTAACATTTAATTAAAAATCCAAAAACCTGAAAAACAGGAAATGGGAACATCCTCCCAATCGTACCCCATGAAAAGCTTAAGGCACATGCGGTATATAAACAACAACAGAAATCAGGAAACTGTTCAAGTTGTCTTGCAGGATGTGGGAACAAATTTGCTTTAAAAACCGAATCAGATTTCACCCAGCTACTTCAGAAGTGCCAACGCAATCTATGGATGTGGATTATTTGATAAGGATGATGTAATATTCGGGGAACAAAAGCACAATTTAAACCACATCATTTGAAAATAATACACAAACCTATAGGATAAGTGAAAGACTTTGTTACTTCTCCAATCAATAATTGGTTGAATTCATCATACCCTTATATCGACTGCAGCGGCAGGTTCGGGTCTGCGGGTTCTAGCCCTCCACTCCGGCCTGTCTCCCACCAGGTCCCCGTACACCCTAATCACTACCATTACCTTACAGTCAACTTGCTCCCAAGTCTGCTTTGGTCTCCACCTGTCCCTGGTGCTTCCAACCCCCTGCATTCCTGAAATGGACCTAACGAGCTCCTCCTCCCCTCTTCTAATCATGTGTCCATGCCACCGCAATCTACTCTCCCTCATTTCTTCCGCGATGTCCTCCACCCCCTGGCTCCCTCTAATATAGGTACTCATTCCTAACTGTCAGCTCTCGACACCCCACTCAAATACCTCAACATTCGCATGTCGGCTATTTCCATTCTACTTGCATGGCTCTTTCTCACTGCCCAAAACTCGGATCCATATAGCATAGTGGGCCTAACCACTTCCCTGTAAAACTTTCCTTTCCACTGGAATGGGACTATCCAATCACACGGGCCTCCAAATGCCTGTCTCCACTTCAACCCGGTGGAGAGCACATCACCACTATTTTCCTGTCCTTTTCAATTAAAAGCTAAATACATCATTTTATGCGGGGGGTACGTTCCTCAGAAAATCGCATAAAATGAGACTATAAGTAAGGTTCTGTCCTCCCTTGTCCTCCTAAATGTCCTCCTTTTTGATACTTTAAAACTAATAGATAGTTAGGGTAAACGGCGTCAACGTAAAGCTGAACATACTTAAAATATTTTGTGTTTACGTGTTCGTAGCTATAGTTAGGGCGTGTCAATTTTATATTGTGCTGCCAGACTGGTGCGCAACACTTTGGCACTTGCAGAATAATGAATTACTCCAACAACCACGTTTGCTCTGCATGACACCTGGACTTTGTGGCGCAGCATTATACAAGGGGCAGCCTATGTTTTCACGGCATGTTCTAAACAGTTGAATCATTGATAGATTTCTGTTTGGGGACAAGCTGAAATTCCTAAATATTTGAAAATTCATTTTACCATCTAAAAAAAAAAATTATTTTAATTAAAAAAAAAACCACTAGTGCCCTACAAATCGATGTGTTTTAGGCTATATCTTTACCGACTCCATTTGATTTTTAAAATTCGGACATACACTACCCTATCAAAAGTCATGGGACAACCCTTATTTGCATGAAAATCTGACATTCCTTTGCAGTAACACAGGTGGCATTCCTCCCAGTACTATATAACAGAGAGTACACTATATGAGATGATACTTCTGTGAATGCTGAAAGAATGACGCAAAGAAAAGTCTTCCAGAGAGGTACAATTGTTGGATGTCATCTCGCAAGCAAAACTGTTAGGGAGATGTCAACTCTCCTAAACATCCCAAAATCTACCGTTCACAACTGGGACCACCTAGGACTGGAAGACTCAAGCTCATGTCGGCTATAGACCAAAGAGCTCTTCATAAAATGGTCACTGCAAACCGTCACACATCTCTTGAACTGACGAGATCATTCATAGAGTCGACAGGAACAACTGTGAGCACCCTGACTTCGCAGAGAACTTCATGCAATGGGTTTTTATGGCAGGCGGCAGCCCACAAGCATCACATCAGCACCAGCAATGCAGCGACGAGATTGCAATGGTGCAACGAGTGACGATATTAGACTCTGGATCACTGGCAAATGGTTCGATGGAGTGATGAGTCCCGCTACACCATCTGGCAATTGGATGGACGGATTTGGGTATGGTGAATGCCCAGTGAACGTTACCTGCCAAGCTGTGTTGTGCCCACGGTGAAGTTCGGAAGAGGGTCAGTGATGGTGTGGGGTGCTTCTCATGGTATGGGTTGAGTGCAATCGTTTCTATGGATGGACATCTAAATGCAGAGGGTTACCTGGACATTCTGGACAATGCAGCACTCCCATCTCTCTGGCAGCACTTTGGCAATGTCCCTTTTCTGTTTCAGCACGATAATGCACTGTGTCATAAAGCACAGGCTGTAGGCATATGGTTTGATGAAATGGGGGTTCGAGAACTTGACTGGCCTGCACAGAGTCCCGATCTGAACCCCATTGAACATCTGTGGGATGGTGTTGGAACGTGGATTGCACACTTGTGCAGAACGCCCGACATCTGTGATTGAACTGTCCAAGAAACTTATGGCAGAATGGCATAAATTATCTGTTGCAACATATCAAAACCTTGTGGACAGTATGCCCCAGGGAGTAGATGCTGTGATAGCTGCGAAAGGTGGACCAACAACATACTAAAATATATATATATTTGCGAGTGTTTCTTATAAAGTGGTGGTGTCCCATGACTTTTGATAGGGTTGTGTAAGGTAGCGACATGCACATGCACCAAATCTTACATTGGTTATTTTTAGCATCGACACTGCCGTTATTTTTTATGTAAAGTTTAGCAGATGAACATCACTTAAAAGACTTTGACTACATAAATTTGACGTTTACGTCGTTTGCCCTAACTATCTATTCTGTTAACTAATTCCTGTATTCATAGATGCCACTTTGAACTGTTTTGTGTCATGTGACAGTACAGTTAAGAAAGACTGCTTTCAAGGTGATTGCCACAAATGGCAAGGCGAACCACAAGGTAAATGGCGAATATGGTCTTCACATGTTCATTGAACATACTCGCCTTGCCATTTGCCTTGTCTTACTCGTGAATGTGTAATTTGATTCCATTATCAAAGGTTAAAGCATTGTTGCTCACACGTTCATCGAACACATTTGCTTCGTCTTACTCATGAACGTGTAAATGCAGCACATAACACATGTGCTGAGCATAGGGGAACTTCACATGTCTCGCACCACTTGATACTCTTGCTGTCGCACTTACTGTAAAATGCAATATGAAATATATTTCTTGCTCCAAAATTTCCAATATATTCATTCAATGGAAAATACTCATTTAGTTAAATAATTAAAAGGGATTTAAGCATAATTAGTGTATTTTTGTTTCAGTTAGTAAAATGTTACATTTAATTATGTTGTACTGTTTTATTAAATTTTTTTGTCCTCCTTTTCATTATAAAAAAAATGGTCACCTTACTATAAGTCTATGGAAAAATGACGGATATGTTCCGCAATTTTTAAAATTCGCATAACTCCAAAATAACAAATTAAAATGAGTGTACAACTGCATAAAAAAAGTTTGTTGATGTTAAAGAAAATAGGTTTCTTAATAAATTTATTTGGGAAGCTGAGTACCTCAAAGAGACCACCATCTAGGTCCGAAAGCAGATGCCCGAATTTGTCTCTTTTCTGCAGAGCACATGTGTAATACAAATCAACGTGCAATTTCTATCAAAATAACCTAACCGGGTAATGGAAAACGGCCGAGACACTTTGACGTGAAAGCGGACACTGCGATATGTGTTAAATTACCTCAATGTTTCCGGGGACACTTTGAGGTATGACACCGGCCTGCACCTAAAGTTAGTTTAATAATATTATCGTCATTTAAGACATCATCCACCAGCAGTTCTTCTATATCATCATGGTTAAAATTGTTCAAATCACTTCCAAAATAATTTTTAATTTTAGAGTATGTTCAGCAGAACTGCAGACCCATGATAAGTGTCATGTACAAGTGCGGAACCCCCTATTATGTATGCTAATTTCTGACAGACTAAGACTTCTTTGACTGGCTAATACAATGGTTGGTGGATTTTATCAGTGTCATGGGTCTTTGACTGACCATACTTCTTGAACAAGCATACAGTATACATATTTGATGAAATCGCATAATAAGAAACCACATAAAACGAGACCCAACTGTACTCTGTCTTCTTCATGGTTATCTTTAACCACCTCCTTTCTATCGCCCCTCTAATATTGCTTATGCCATTATCTACTTGTTACCAATATCACTGGCAAATATCATGCACTGAGGAAACCATTCTCCTACCCCACTCAGCAGCTCGTCCATCACTAGAATGAAAACGTATGGACTTAGTACTGAACATTGATGTACCACAACCTTCACTGAGAAGCCACCAGTATTTCCCCAAGGTGTCCTTACCCTGTCTATGGAACCGTCATAATTATCCTGCACTATCCGAATAAACCATTGCTCTACCCCCTCCCTTTTGTGTAATACCTCTCAAACGACCTGTCGTGGGGCACTGTGATAAGCCTTCTCCAAGTCAATAAAGATGGCATGGAGGTCTCTCTTTGGTGCCCTATACTTTTCTATCATCTGCCTCAGAATAAAGATTGGTTCCCTTGTGGGCCTAGTTGACATGAAGTCAAACTGATTTCAATGAACACTATTTCTATCCTATTGGCAACATTCTATTACTGTCTTCCAGAGTTTCATGGAATGGCTCATCAGCTTAATGCCTTCAGTTACCACAATTTTGGATATAGCCTTATGCCCTTGAAGAGTGGTACTATCCAACTCATGGTATCTCCCCTTGCAGCATTCAAGAGGCTATGGAAATTCTCTTCCCACCTCCTCTTTACCTCAGATGGGGGAAACCAAAACCTACCTCTGCACTCCTTCACTGTTATGGCTTTGGCCTATCTTTACCTGCCCAGTTTAAAAACTTCTCTCTCCCCTTCCTTTGTCTCTAACTGATCATAGAGGGTCTCATACTTCTAATGTTTGGCCAAGGCAATGATCCTATTAGCAGTCATTGGTTGAATTTCAAAGATTTTTTGTAAATACCCTTGCTAGGTATACCATGTGCCATAAAACTGGCACAACTTTGCCCTTCAACTTTAGGGGACCCGTCTGTCACAGGACCCACTACCCTGTCTCCACTTCAGCCATCCTGCATTAATCCTATGGGTCATGTCAGCATCTATCCCCCATTGCTTCAGAAAACGGATCCTAAATACTGAAACTCTTGCACCACTGGTATCTCCTCACTCCCACAACGAATCTCACCTCCTTACCTCTGGCCACTAAAATTCAAAGCAAGGTACTCAGTCTTCTTCATGTTCGCCTTAAGGCCCCCTCTTTCCATTGCTGCTTTAATGTCTTGTAGGCCCTTTTGTGCATCTTCTTTGGTCTCCTCAAGCTTTCCGACATCATCAGCAATTACCAGACACTGAGGGGCCCATTCCCCTATTCCCATCAGCAGCTCATCAGTTACTAGAGTGAATAGATATGGGCTAAGTGCTAACCCTTGAAGCACATCAACCTGCACGTTGAAGCATGCAGTGTTCCCCATGCTGTCCTCACCCTAGTGATGCAAAAAAAAAGCAACTCCTAACCCCTTTTCCTACCTATGGCAGGGTCGGGTACCCATTTGTCCCTCTGAATGGACACAGGGCGATATATTCGTAATAGACTTTTCTGCAGCTGGTTGCCGGCCAAAGCTGAACCCCTACACTTATTTATTGTCAGTCTAGTGTCCGTTGGGGAATGCTACAGATGCCAGGGGGCGAGCTCCTACACCTGGAAATTTTTGCCTCATGTACCCGTTGCATAGTAGAGAGGGTACTTCTACGTGCAAGTGTCATCATACACCCACAAGGGACCTTGGTTTTACTTCTCATCTGAAAGAAGGCACACTTGTGGCTTCTCTCTTGCCCAAAAGAAGTTGACCCACCATGGTCCAGTATTGAACCTACTGTAGAACTACTGATGCAGTTGCCAAGCATGCTAACCACTATGCCACCCTAGTGATGAAACCATAATATTATCTGTAATGACTTTATCATAATACCCTTATCCTGCCCGTGGCAGGGTTGGGTCTGAGGGTTCTAGCCCCCCACTCTTTTCTATCTCCCACCAGGTTCCCATCCACTCTGCACACTACCATATCCTTACCATGCCTGTTTTGGTCCCTATCTGCCCAGGTGCTTCCAACCACTTGCATTCCTGAAATGGACCTAACAAGCTCCTCCTCCTGTCTTTGCATTACATGTCCATACAACCTCAAATCTACTCTCCCTTATTCTTTTAGTGATGTCCCCAACCCCAATGCTACCTAATACTCATTCCTAATTCTACCACTTCTAAACACCCCAGTCATGTACTGCAGCATTTGCATCTCCTCTACTTGCATTCTATTGACATGGCTCTCCCTCACTGCCCAACATTCGAGTCCATATAACATAGCTGGCTTGACCTCTGCCCTGTAGAACTTCCCAAACACACAGGACTCTGCTTGTGAGATAGGACATACTGTACATGCACATTTTCTGTATAAGGGTGATTTTAAAAGTCCATGCTCAAAATGAAGGGGGAGGTGGAGGAGTAAAAAATAAACATTGTTTACTCTGCAAAAGATTTGATTTGAGGCTTTAATTATGGAGTTATAAGGATTTGATAGTTTTGCATCACAATCATGACTCTTTTAAATACCAATGCATATTACACATTCTGGTAACATTGCCATAATAAAAGACACTGTTTTAATTAATGGTATTCATTCATTGATTTAAATAAACTGAAAAAATAACAATCACTGCAGGATTTGAACAAAGGATTTCCATTACAACAACTGCTTGAAATTATGTCCCCTGCACTCAATGCATGCTGCACATCTCATAAAACTTTGACAAAAATTTGCAAAAACATTTGGTGTATTTCTGATTTCCTCACTCGCTGCTACTAGTCTGGCTACAAGTGTTTCAGGATCATTCACTAGTGTTTCATACATCAAACTTTTGAGACGACCCCACAAAAAATAATCGAGTGGTGACGAATCAGAAGAATGGGCTGGCCATTCCACTGCACCACCTCTGCCAATCCATCTGACTGGGAATGTGTTGTGAAGAAATACTTGAACGTCACGTGCATAATGTGCAGGAGCTCCATCCTGTTGGAACCACATTTGCTGCCTAACACAAGTGGAACATCTTCTAAAAGTTCTGGGAGTGTTTGTTGTAAGAAAATGAGGTAGATGTGCCCATTTAAATTTGGTGGCATAAGATATGGTCCAATTAAATGATCACCAATAATACCTGCTCACACGTTGATTTTAAATTTAGTTTGAATAGTGCACATTTGGTTGTAACTATCAAATGTGTGTAACTCTGTAATTAAAACATCAAATCAAATCTTTTGCCGAGTAAATATTGTTTATTTTTTACACCTCCACCTCTCCCTTCATTTTGACCATGACCTTTAAAATCACCCTGTATACAGCTTGTAGGCCTACAGTGTGTTTCTGATGTTGGAATGATTTTGGACACCATGTTCGTGCCCATATTCAGCAATGGACCAAGATGTAAAATGTGCAGAGACGTTGGTGCTGACATGATGATACTGAAGAATACACGTCTATGCAGATTTTTACATGTGTCAAACTATAAGAGTGATATTTTGTTGGTTCGGTTCCAGTTTTCTTTCCAAGCAAAAATAACAGTCTTACCAGTTTTATGTTTTTTTTTGGTTTCACTCTGGTTCAATGCCCTGCTTATAGCCATAGTGGGAACACCCACTTCACAACTAATATCAACGTCCTGATTGAGCCTTTCTTGTGTTTGTTGGAAAACAGGTTAAGAACTCATTTCCCACCTCCAGCATCTCCAAGGAACTGTAGAAGTTTTTGTGAGGAATGGTATAAAATACCACTGGCCACCATTCATGACTTATAGGCATCAATCCTTTTGTCCAACCCCTGTAGATCCCCAACACAATCAACAGCTATCCCCTCTCAGATTGGCGATGTAAATGGTGCAATGCATCAAAAATGGCAGCTGAAATGGCAATGAGTCATCAGGCTATTTCCTCTATTTGGGCCAAAAGGTTGGAGATTCAGCAGTGTTTTAACAAAAGCAATCCCTCCAGTAAAAGGCAACAGTTTTACATTTGATGACATCGACACTTGCCTTTTAAGTTGGTTCATATCCCAGCATACCCAAAACATCCCTCTCAATGGATCATTACTAAGTGTGAAAGCTAAGGAATTAGCTGAGGAAGCTGGAGTTTCTGATTTTGGGGGAATTAATGGGTGGTTTGATAAGTGGAAAAAGGGGCACAGCATAACTTTAGGAAGGATTGTGAAGAAGCATCTGAAACAAAGCGAGATAAGGTGAATTAACTTTTTAAAAATGCATGGTTCATCTTTTTATTTAAGCACTTAAGTTTTACACAATTTTTAAAATGCAGGTGGAATCATGGTTTGAGGTAAAATGGAATCTCCTACATCAAGAAGTTCCTTGCTAAGAAGATGTTAATTTCATTATGAAATCAGTTGATAAACTGAACTTTGAGAAAGGGAGTTCACTGAAACACCTTGTAACAGGCAGTAGCATTACTTCCAACCTAGTAATGTTAACCCCATACGTATTTTAATTTCTCTTATGTTAGTGAATTTTCTGATTAAATTTTATACTGCACATGTTAGTATATGTACATTACAAAAAGAAATATAGTTTTAAGTATGCATGAAAGTGCAGAATCAGACAGTGAACAAAACCTCTATAGTATTTACAGTATGTGCCCTCCATAGTATTGGATAGTTTTTCTTTCCCATTGAGGCAATATTATGAAGGTTCTACTATCGTTAGTAAATAAGGGTTAAAATGTAGTTGTTAACTGCAGGGCCAGCATGCATGACGGGTGTGCATGCGATGGGAGGACCCCATGCGTTTGGAGCTAAGTTGATATTTTGTCTGGGATCAACACATACCAACTTATAAAAATTAGAGTTGAAAAAAATTTGATTGCATAATTTTTCTAAGCACCTTTCATATATGAGAATGCCCCACTTCATTACTTTGCACAGGGCCCTGCAAAACATAGTATCAGTATCATACCTCCAGTCCTGGCAATTTCACATACAGTAGTCTCCATGATATTGCCTTCAATAAAATTGCCACTCATTTATATGGGTCCTAACCCTCCACTCCCGCCTATCCCCCACCAAGTCCCCCTCTACCCCACATGCCTCAGGAGCGGCGAGTTGCGTTGGACATACCAGTTCTCGTCTGATCACTGAAGTTAAGCAACGCAAGCCCAGTTAGTACTGACATGGGTGGTCGCTCGGGAAAGCTGGGTACTGCTAATATCCAATAATCGTCGCATTAGTGTAGTGTCTGTGCAGTATATGCATTAGAACTATACAGTGGACGGGTCTCTAATGACCTTGTAGTTGATGGGACCTTAAACTCCAACAAACAACAACAACAACCCACATGCCTCCGTGTCCTTCTGCACCACCTGCTCCCACGTCCGTTTTGGTCTTCCTCTACCTCTGGTTCCCCAATTCCCTTCAGTCCTACAATGGACCTAGTAAGCTCCTCCTCTCCCCTCCTCATTTACATGTCCATACCACCTCAACCTATTCTCTCTCATCTTTTCTGCAATATCTCCCACCCCAAGCTACCTCTAATGTAATCGTTTCTAATTCTCTTGGATCTTGACACCCCACACATGTAGCATAGCATTCGCATCTCAGCAACTTACATTTGCTTTTCATGGTTCTTCTTAACTGCCCAACACTCTGAGCCATACAGCATAGCGGGCCTAACAATGGTTCTGTATACCTTGCCCTTCAATTTTAATGGGACTTTGTGGTCACACAGGACCCCACTTACCTGTCTCCACTTCAGCCATCCTGCATTAATTCTATGGGTCACATCAGCATCTATTTCCCCACTGCTCTGAAAAACTGATCCCAAATAACGAAATTCTTGCACTGATGGAATCCCCTCACCCCCACAACGAATCTCTCCCCCTTGCCCCTGGTCATTAAAATTGAATGCTAGGTACTCGGCCTTCTTCATGTTCACCTTAAGACCCCCTCTTTCCACTGCTGTCTTAAGGTCTTATAGGCCTTTTTGAGCATCCTCTTTGGACTCCTCCACCCATCCTACATCATCTGCAAACACCAGGTTATGAGTCACGTTGGGACCTGATTCTAGGCAATCATTTACTGATATGCATCTCCTTTTGTGGGAAGATGCATCAAAAACCACCCTGACTTTGGTCGAGGCATGATCCAATTTTACCACAGCTTGATGAGGCATGTAGTAAAGAGGGCTTTGGGGAGTGGCATACCAACTTATTTCTTCAGCAAACCCTAGTCTGAAATAATCCATTATCACCTCATCATAGGTGGTCAACTTCTCTCTATCCTTAAAGAGTTGATTTAACTGTCTGGAAAGCCACATCTTCACAATTCCTAAATTGTCATGTAGGTGCTTTCTGTTGTTCTCCTTCCATGGAGGACCTACATGATAACACCCATCCTTGCACTCTATTGATGAAGAGAAAGATTTGTAAACTTCATTGTCCCTTATCAACTCAGATTCATTTTGGCAAATATCTAAATGTTCCACCTCCCAGAATGATCTCAGTTGGGAGTCAAGATCAGTATAATCTAACTCTGCATGAGCATTCAGTACATTAATGGCATTACATAGCACATCACCTGATCCTGGGGCCTGACCCAACAATGTCCATCCAAACAAAGTTTTAAATGCAATAACATTTTCACCCACTCTCCAAAATTCACCTGTGATGACCTCTCCATAATAGTCACCACCAATCAACATGTCTATCTGAGCTCTATTTACCCTCAAATTTGGGTCTATAAGATCAGCTAGAATTATGTTCCCTTTGCTGCATGCATTCAAGATGTCCTTCCCTGGAAAAGAAACTATAGGTGCACAAATATTATCAATCTCAAGGGCTTCCAAATTCATACATGCATCATCAAATTGACTAAAGCAACAAATAGCAACTCGATTACTAACAGTTCTTTTGACTCCACCCCCAAAGGTGAAATTGTTCATCTTCTCCACCCCAAGGGGACACAATCCCATGTTGTTGGCCAAAGATGTTGTGACAAATATTCATTGGCTACCACTATCCAGCAAGCACCTGACAGGAATAGTGGCTCTACTAGTTTTAACATTCACTACAACAGTTTGCAAAAGTGTAATATGTCCTTCACTGACACTGGTGGTCATCTGCAATGCCTGATCTGTCGAAGGGTCCTCTGTTCCCTGATTAGATGTTTCACACATCGCTGCACAGTGAGGACCCTTGCACCTTCAACACTGTATGTTGCTCCTCCTGCATGTCCTTGCAGTGTGGCTTATTCTAAAGCACTTGAAACACCTTCCTTGTTGTTTCAGCTTTCTTCTCATTTCTGCCACACTGATGCCTTTGTCACAACACTGCCTAATGACTCCCTTCTTCACAGAACACACAGTATAGTTGCCCAAATTGCTTCTTGAATGGGATTTTTGCCTTGTTCTGTTTCAGTTCAGTCTCCACTTCACCCTTTCTGAACTGCTTGCACTTTTCTCTACTCTATAATTCCCTTTTTAAAAAACTCA
This sequence comes from Trigoniulus corallinus, assembly GCA_013389805.1. Taxonomy (NCBI): domain Eukaryota; kingdom Metazoa; phylum Arthropoda; class Diplopoda; order Spirobolida; family Trigoniulidae; genus Trigoniulus; species Trigoniulus corallinus. Next base: position 15,841,021 of record JAAFCE010001963.1, on the reverse strand, counting down.
TAAGGGTATCTAAGCTTGGCACTTCAAAGTCCCTGTTGTAAAGGAGCATAAGCTCTTCTGGGAATGCACCTCGCACAATTGAGCACAATTCATCACTATGCACTAAATCTCTGTCCCTAGATTTTTTAATGATTGAAGATTCACATCTATTTCATCAAAGGTATTTTGCAGGGCTCCTATCTCATTAATGCTTCTCACAGGCTTAAGCTATAAAAGATTTTGAATGTGTGCATTCACTACAAATTCAACCCCTTTACATGAGCTAGGGCAGTCCCTGACAGTAGAGATTTTAGGTAATTGAATTTGTCCACTTCAGTTAATGCTGGGATTTTGTGGACAGCAGAATGGAACTGGTCCCAAAAGCAAGGCCACTCACATATGTCCCCTGCAAACCTTTTCATTTCTATCTTTGGCAATTTCACATTATTGATTGCCCTCTCTACTCTATCTATTGTGACACTGTTCAGAGTGCCTGAAAGAATTTCTAGAGTCACTTACATACCATTGGCCCTTGACTTCTGTCATACAAATCAATTCCAGGTAATGCTGAACGCTCATAAATTCTTCTTCAATACCATTTTCAGTCACATATTCCTCATAGATGCAGTCCAGTTCCTTCAATGTGTTTTGTTTCATGGACAGCATCTTCAGTTTGTCTTCTATGATAGTTACTTTATCACTCACAAACAGTTCTGCTGCACTTCCTATTTCTTCTTCAATTTCATGGCAAATCTCAGTGATTGAAGATCAGATGACTGCATGCTTCCTTCTCATATTTTCCATCTTTCAACTCCCAGGTTTCGGCACCAGTATGTCAAATATCTTAAGGCTCTGTGCTGAAAATTATTTCGTTAGTCTTTGAGTTCAAATGGAAAACTTAGAAAGAACTATGTGTGTTTTCTTCCAAAAACATTTCAGACTAACTTTATTTTCTTGCACATATAACATTTAAAACAATTACAGTAGAACGGACCCCATTCGAATAATCAAAAATTCAGATACAGTGGTACCCCGCTTAACGAACGTTATTCGTTCCAGCGATACGTTCTTTATAAGGGGTGTTCATTGTGCGGAACACAATTTCCCATAGATCTCTATGTTATATTGTGTAATTCATTCTGGGTTGCGACGAAAAATTGTGAAAATTGTTAAGAAGTTAAAAACAAAGTGCAGTGCTGATTGTTTATGAGCGAAAACACTCTAGGACCCATTTTTTTTTTTTGGGGGGGGGGTTCATACTTCACAAAAACTAGGAATTGCCCTGCGATGAGAAGGCAGTCAATTACTTGCAGTGTGCAGTTGAACGGTGCTCGTCAGCAAATGCCATGCATTCAGGGGTCCATTCTCCTACTCCCATCAGTAGCTCGTCCATAACCAGAATAAAAAGGTATGGATTTGGTGCACCCCAAACTTCACTGGGGAGCCCCCAGTATTTTCCCCAAGGTGTCCTTACCCTGGCTGTGGAATGGAACCATCATACGAGTACATATCCTAAACTATTCGAATAAACCCCTCTTCTACCCCCTTTTGCATAATGCCTGTTGTGAAACACTGGTAAGCCTTCTCCAACTCGATAATGATGGTATGGAGATTCTTCTTAGCTGCTCTATATTTTTCTATCATCTGCATCAGAATGAAGATTCGTTCCATTGTGGACCTGCCTAGCATGAACCCAAACTGATTTCCACGGACACTAGTTCTATCCTGGAGGCGACATTCTATTACATTACATTGGTATAACTCATTGGATTAATACCTCTATAGTTACTACAATCTTGGACATCCTATACCAGTGGTGGCGAACCGTTTTTGAAGACGGGTGACAATAACACAAAAGCAAACCAAGAATTTGTCCACGGGTCAGATGCAAGCACTATTCAATTTTATAAATAAAAATAAGTTATTATTTATAGTGAATAAAGTTTATTAAAGGAGTGAATAGAGAACATCATCCAACTTTTATTACACCTTTAACATCATCTCATTAACACTCGGGCCATTTAAAATTGCACGGTGGGTCGCAGGTTTGCCACCACTGTCCTATACAGTTCCTAGTTCACTTTGTATATTGAACAAGCGTTCGTTATGTGAAACAAGTTCGTTATGCGATACTCCCGCACTTTTTTGACGGTGTTTGTTATAGGGAGCATTCGTAATACGAGGCGTTCGTAATGTGGGGTACCACCTTTTTTTCCGAAAAAAGGGTCTAATTTAATTTATCACTGTTTGTATGTTGAAAATGGGAGAAAACCTGTTTTTAAATGAAAAGAGCTTTTAATTAATTAAATGAAAAGACAACACTTTTACATATTAAGCATACTTATAAGAGCTGTACATTAGTACAGTATGCATGTGTACCATACTGTAAATGAAAGTCATTGCTTGCTGAACATCTTGGTCAAAGTAAGCTGTTTCACTGTCAGTATCCGTTTTTGGGCAGCCAAATCATGCGTTATTTTGCAAACTGCAGTATGTTCCCTCTTAATTTTTTTTCTGAAATTCTGAAAGCAATTTGGATAATCAGAGATTCAGGTAGTTGGAGTTTGGAAAATTGGAGTTCTACTGTACAACAAAACAAAAACAAACCAATCAAAGACTGCCAGTAAGACAAAAGGTTCTCAATTCAAATTGGTTTCCACCAATTCTAGGACCCTTACTAATTCAAAAGATTGATCTTAAAGAAGGTCACACCCTTTCCCCTTTCAAGGTCCATAGCAACTGCATTGTTCAAGACCCCTTTCACTCAATGAAGGGGAAATGGTCTGAACCTTAAAAATACCATTGTTACAATTCATGAATTCCCTTCCAAAAATTGAAAGGTTCTTTTTTCCAAATGACTTTATTTAATGAGTCAATTCTGTGACAAAATGTCACAAGGAGAGCCATCCACAGGCACCAAAAATAGCATGAAGAACAGCATCATATGCAACACAAACAGGAGCAAGATGGGATACTGACATCCCTGCCAAAACGGGGGTGGAGTACTGAATAAGTGGAAGGAGCTTAGCACTAAATATCAAAATCAGTTTAAGGATAGGGATACATGGCTTAAGTGTTCTAACCAAATAGACCAGAAATCTGATTTTGGCAACCAAAACATCACACTGACCCAAAAACGAGAGGGATACATCAAATAGCACACTGAGCAGCCTGAGCATTTCTGGTGCAACAGATGCCCCAGGTGAGGCCACAACAACTAACACTTTAGTTTTATCCACATGGATCGTTATCCCAAGACCCACATACCAATTGGCAAGGCACCCAATAAAACTAGGAATATCACATAAGACCATATTTAACTGAAGAAGGAATGGCCAACCCCAAAAATTTGTCGTCAGTGTAAGACCAAAGGGCCCGGTCAATGCATACAGATGGAAGCAAAGCAGTAGCCACATTAAACAGAAGGGTCCCAGCTCAGAGCCCTGCAAAACACCTCTAACCAAGGTACAGGCCTCAGGGGAAGACTGCAGCACAACCACCCTACCATAGAGGAAAGAAACAAGGATATTGAAGAGCAACGGATCAGCAACACATTTAGAAATAGAGTCAATTAATGAGTGATGATCATGAAAAACATCATAAGATCGTGGCAGAGACTATGCTTTCCATTTTACCCAATTAGGTTTCTTTGGTTCATTGGTGTTTTAGGGCAAAATTATTGATGAAAACGAGTATTTCTATGAATAAACATTATTTTTGTAATGACAGAATTACAACTTGAGTGTGGTGACGTTGAGGCCGCCAGGCAGAAGAAAAGCAGAATTGAGATTTTTCTATTCCCTAGAAAAGCAAGATTCGTACTAACAGTATATTCATGACTTTACAACATCAATCACAGAATTGATATGTATCTCGTGTTCCAGGGTGGAGGCCTTCATCCACGAAGCTCAAGAAGGGCAGGGAACAGAAAATAGAGATCATTGTAAAGGTACTTACCAAAGATAATTCATCGCCTGCATTTTTCACTTCAATTGCTAAGTAAAATTAGTAACCAGATAAAATGAAAAGCATAACCATGCCAGATAATGCATAGAAAACATGTTAGAAACTTAGATTGTTTGTTTGTTGGAGTTTAAGGTCCCATCAACTGCAAGGTCATTAGAGACCCGTCCACTGCATAGTTCTAATGCATAGACTGCACAGAAACTACACTGATGCGACGATTATTGGGTATTAGCAGTACCCAGCTTTCCCGAGCGACCACCTATGTCAGTACTAACTGGGCTTGCGTTGCTTAACTTCAGTGATCAAACGAGAACTGGTGTGTCCAACGCAACTCGCCGCTCCTAGAAACTTAGAGATAGACCCCGGACACTTTGAGGTGTGAAACTGGCCCTGGTTAACCATTTTGCCAAATCCCTTACCTGTTCCATACCATACACTCTTGTATCCAACGGGGTTTGCCACTATGAGCCGCCTGTGCTTCAGTCCCAAATCTCCCCATCCTAAACTCCGGTTGAGTCCATTTTCGAATTGCCCCCTAGTGGGGTGTGGGGCCCCCTTTGGGAATCACTGGTATATACCAACGACAATTCATCACCTTCATCTTTCACCTGAATCGCTAGGTAAAATTAATAACCATGTAAAATGGAAAGCGTACACCAAAAATGAAAGAGCTTTATATCATCTACGACAGTGGTTCTCAATGCGTGTTCCGTGAAACCACTTCAAGTGTTCCGCAAACAAATGAAATGCAGAAATAAAGGCGTTGACGACAAATCGATATAATTTAAAATATAATTTTTGGATGGGATTGTAATCAGCAATCACAACTAAAGTAGTTGTTCGTTTTATTGTTATATAAAGTGGTAGTAAGTACCAAGTGTAGAAAGTGTACAAACTGCCTTAAAGTTTATGTTGAATTGTAAGTGTTCCCAGCAAGTAAAATGTCACAGTTTAGTGTTCCCTGGCTTCAAAAGGATTGAGAACCACTGATCTACGAGATGGTAAGTCTAACATTTGATATAAATTACGCCTTGATTCACGTTGCATATCTGCTATGCAGAAAAGAGACAAATTAGGGCATCTTCATTCGAATCTAGATGGTGGACACTTTGAGGTACTCAAAAATTGCCTCAGTGTCTGGCTGGACACTTTGAGGTAGACCCCAGAACACTTTGAGGTACCGGACACTTTGATGCGTGACACCGGATTTAGATATTGAGAGGCCCTAGGCAGGGCTGGTCCTATAGGTTCGGCCGCCCAGGTGCAGTTATGTCGAGGCCGCCCCTCTCAACGATATTTTCAGTTATTTTGATTGAGTAAAGAAATCGTTATTTTGTATCCATTGCGTTGTTCGCCAGGAGATGGATTGTTGTTCGTTGGTGTTTTAGGGCACTTCAACTACATGGTCATTAGAGCCCCGTCCACTGCGTAGTTCTACTGCAGAGACTGCATTAGAACTACGCGATTTTTGGGGATTAGCAACACGCAGTTTTCCCAAGCGGCCACCCATGTCAGTACTAGCTGGGATTGCGTTGCTTAACTTTAGTGACCAGACGAGAACTGGTGTGCAGTGGCGTCGCTATGGTTGACGTCACCCAGTGCGGTGACACCATGATGACAACACCATGGTGTCACCCCCTCTCCCGAAAACAGCCGCTTCTCCTGCTTTGGTATCACTCCATTTCTCATGGTGCGAGTGGTGTTACCCGGTGTGGTCCGCACCCCCTAGTGACGCCACTGCTGGTGTGTCCAACGCAATTAGCCGCTCTCAACCAGCAGATGGAAAGAAATGCCTTTCTTTCCTGAAGCATCAATGCAAAACAACTCATAACTCTTTTTCCGCCTATGGCAGTGTCGGGTACCCATCTTGTCCATCTCAATGGACACAAGGGTGATCTACCAGACAGTGTTTCTCCGCAGCCGGTTGCGGACAAAAGCTGCAACCTCTATGTTTATTTATCGTCGGTCTGCTGTGTATTTCGACATCCTGCCAATGCCAGGCAGCGAGCTCCTACACCTGGAAATTTTGCCTCATCTACCCATTGCATACGGTTCTTATAGGTGCCGATGCCATCGTACACCACACGGAGCCTCAGTTTTACTTCTCATCCAAAGGAAGGCGCACTTGAGGCATTTCTCTAGCCCGAAATAAGCCAACCCACCTCCTGTGTCGAACCAAGAACCACTGACGTAGTTACTGAGTATACTACCCACTGAGCCACCGAGGTGGGATTCTTTCGTGAAACATCAAAGCATTAAAAGTTTCGTGTTACTTTTCGGTTTGCAAAGACGGCCGGTGTCACACGTCAGGTAATTAAGCACATATCTCAAAGTGTCCACTTTTACGCCAAAGTGTCCCGGCCGTTTCCATTTTACCCGGTTAGGATATTTTGGTTCGTTGGTGTTTTAGGGCAAAATTATTGCCAAAGACAAGTATTTTTATGAATAAATGTGGTGACGTTGAGGCCAGGCAGAAGGAAAGCAGAATTGAGATTTTTCTGTCTAGAAAAATGAGATTCGCACAAATGGAATATTCGTGGCTACACGAAATCATTCACAGAATCGATATGTATCTTGTTCGTGGGGAGAAGGGCGGGGGACCGAAAATAGAGATTATTGTAATGACATATACCAAAGACAATTCATCACCTTCATCTTTCACCTCAATCGCCTCAATCATACACCAAAAATGGAAGAGCATTGCATCATCTACGACAGTGGTTCTCAATGCGTGTTCTGCAAACAAATTAAATGCAGAAATAAAGGCGTTGGAAAGAAGTCGGTACAATTTAAAATACTGTAATTTTTGGATGGGAATGTAATCAGCAAATGACATAGTTGTACGTTTTATTGTTAGGCTATATGAAGTGGTAATAAGTACCTAGTGTAGAAAGTGTACAAGCTGACTTAAAGTTTATGTTGAATTGTATATGTTCTGTGCAAGCAAAATGTCACAGTGTAGCGTTCCCTGGCTTCAAAAGGATTGAGAACCACTGATCTACGAGATGGTAAGTTAACATTTGATATACCGTATTATCTCGTGTATAATACGCACTTTTTTCCCAAAAAATTTGGATGCAAAGTCTGGGTGCGTATTATATATAGGTGTAAAAATTTCAGCCATTATCAGAGAACACTAAACATGCATAAAGAATACTGGATCATCCATTGAAAGCAAGAAGAGACATGTTTGCTTATTAACCTCATTTAACTTCTATTAGATGCTGTTTTGAGTTACTTTTATAAATATAATATTTAGCTACCTACACTTTATTTACCTTATTACCATAGATACAAGTGCTTGTATATTAATACAAGTGTAACCATAGATATAATAATACTAGCGTACTACTATAAAAAATTAACAAGTCCTGTAATAAAAATGAATATTCTAAGTCCAGTTATGTCCAACAATACCGATATTAAATGCCTAAAAATTCTTCACAATCGTCATCTGTAATAATTGGGAACTGGCAAACTTAACCTGCATATTATACATGGGCAATAATATTTTTCTTTAACTAAGTCTTAAAACTTGGGGTGCGTATTATACACATGTGCGTATTATACACGAGATATTAGGGAGCTTGAGTTACACGTTGCGTACAACGTACACCGACGCTAAGCAGACGATTTCCATACTGCGCAGATGCAACATTCCTAATAGGGGCATGTGCACCTGCGCAGTACGCAATTCGTCTGCTTTACGTCGGTGTAAGTTGAACACCGACGTGTAACTCAAGCTCCCTAATACGGTAAATTACGCCTTGATTCATGTTGTATATCTTCAGCGCATATGTGCTATGCAGAAAAGAGGCTAATTCGGGCAATAGCATTCGCATCTGAATGGTAGACACTTTGAGGTAGACCCCGTACACTTTCACGTACCTCAGTGTCCCCCCCCCTCCCGGACACTTTGACGTGTGACACCGGCCGCCCGCGTTCTTTGAACACTTTGAACCTATGGACGGACCGGCCCTGGTCCTATGCTATTTCAATTTTGAGACCATTATCAAGCCCTTTTGAACCCCGTTTCTTAAGTTTGGAAGCCCGCTAAATGTTGAGGCCTTAGGCTTAAGCCTAATTATCCTATTGGTAAATCCGGCACTTACAATGAGACGTTTTTTTGTAATATTTACGTTCTGTGAACAGAAATTTTGAGAAAACAATAATTTAACGAATGTTTTTACCTCTCATTAGTCGTTGATGGAATCCCACTGTACGAGTCCCGTGCGGATGTACGGTGTCGCGAGAAATGGAACAACTCAATATTCGAAAACTTCGAACTGCGACGCGAATAAGAAATGTTAAAAATGTAGATTATTGCGACATCGGATATTTCACATTATGACCAGAAAGTACAGATCTAAATTATGCATTGTCAGTGTGTTTACTCGTAAACATTGATGACGGCACTTACCTATTTTTGTGCGCGTTTACTTCTCTGCTTTTTGACCGCGGTCGTTCAAATACCAACGACGTGTTCCTTAGTTTGTTATCAATGCAGTAGCGAAGCCGGTAATGATTTTCTACGTCCGAAATGTGAAGATTTTTGGCGTTGGTCTGCTTGGGATCGAAAGATATTTAACTATTCCTGTCCAGGTAGTCATGCTAAGTTTTGCGTTAAAAGGGTTACTTCGTTGAAAGGTGTATTGAGGACTGACCGAGGTTGTCACTCATCACAGACGGAAGGTGGACATTGGCTTTCCGAGGGATGCTATCAGATGTACTACGCACCAACTGATGAAAGTTATTTATGGTGTCTCTGTATGTCTAATAACTGTAATTCAACGTCTAATATCAAATCGCAAATTCTACAGTTGATTATAGCTCAGTCATCTTTCATACTCCTCGTACGATACTTTTAATTGTCCATCACCAGGTTTGAAACTGACATCCAATAAACACAGAAGTCAGTAGAACAATAAACGGTATGATAAGGGTATGATGATGATGATGATGATGATGATGGTTATGTTAGATATGAATCACATTAACCTTCTCAGCCTGCCAAAACAACAAAAAGTCGTTAATTTCTACAACAGTTGCTGTGGTTACAGACTGCTGGTGTGAAAAAGTCATGATAGGAAAGTATCCCACTCAAATATTACACCAAATAGTGTGGATTTAAATGAAGTTCACACATTATGACAGCGATTCTCAACCATTGTGCCGCGAGATTCACGAGAGTGTGCCGTGACGTCGCGTACCCATCTTGTCCCTCTGACTGGACACAAGGGCGATATATTGGGCAGTGTTTTCCCACAGCCGGTTGCCAACCAAAGCTGCAACTCCTATGCTATTTATCGTCTTTCTACTGTTCGTTGGGACATTCCACCAAAGACAGGGGGCGAGCTCCTGCACCTGGAAATTTTGGTCCTCTACCCGTTCCATAATAGAGAGGGTCCTTCCACGTGCAGATGCCATCGTACACCACACAGGACCTCGGTTTTACTTCTCACCCGAAAGCAGGTGCACTCAGGGCTTCTTTCTCGCCCGAAGAAAGCCAACCCACCTCGGCCCAGTATTGAACCAAAAACTACTGACACAGTTACCGAGTGCCACCGAGGCACGTTTTTGCATAGGGTTAGGTTACAACTTATATATTTTCTTTGGGGTTTGTGTGCCGCCAAATTTTGAAATTAGTAAAAGTGTACCGTGGCGAAAAAAAGGTTGAGAATCGCTGCATTATGAGATAACAAGTTCGTTCAAGTTATTGTGTGAAATGAAACGATTGCTATGAATGAAATGAAATGAATTGCTACCCTTCAGGAGACAATCTTGACCTGGAACCTGGTACCTGAGAGGTGTATTGATGCAGTTATGGATACGAGTATGTATGAAATTCTTCTCTGTATTGAAGGTTCCACCTGTTACTGGAAGGTGGAAGCAGAACGTTTAATGCCATATATATATTTTACTTTTAGCCAAGAATGATTTTCTCATTCAAAATATATTCTGGTTTGAACGTCAGATGACACACCACATCAGAATGCCGTTTGGAAAAGTCTTCTGAAGATGGACTTGTGCTTTCTTCCTGTGACCCGAAATGAACTGTTAATCTTGGTTGAGCTCAAGTGGCAGGAGCACTACTTACCCTAGTGTGGAATAATGAACAGGAGAACCGATCAAGTTTTGAGGCTGTAAAAAGGCGTTATTTGGCACCAATGCTATCGTTGTTTTTATTTAGAACATTTACAGGATAATCTGCCAGAAATCAACCAAAGAAGACTTCAGATAGATAATCAGATGCTCTTAATAGATAATATTTATAACGGGTTATTAAGAGCCAGTTATAATCAGAATTTCGTCTTCATTTAGGACAAAGGCACATTGTTTATAAAATTATTAAACATATGTAGAGCTTGAGCAGGACGATCAGTTGGGACCATATGACCAGATCCCTAAAAAGAAAACAGCAAATCAACCTTTAAGTAATAAGACTAAATATAAACAGAAATGTGGAGTAAAACAGGTTAGGTGGAAGATGTGGAAATCCCCACATGGACCACTAACAAAAGTCCCACACCTTACATGCTGCCTTTTTTGTTTCGTTTCGTTGGTGTTTTAGGGCCCTTCAACTGCGAGGCTTAGGGTCCTTCAGCCACTGCATAGTTCTAATTCAGACACTACACTAATGCGACGATTGCTGGGTATTGGCAGTACTCAGTTTTCCCAAGCGGCTACCCGTGTTAGTACTATTTGGGGTTGCGTTGTATAACTTCAGTGATTAGACGAGAACTGGTGAATCCAACGCTATTAGCCGCTTCCTTACACGCTAGCAGTGTGCCCTGATGACTGGTCAAAAGCATTCAAATAAATATTTCGTTGTTAGCTATCCCTGGGGTGGAAGGAGACTTTGTTGAGAGAAGAAGGTAATGGAAGGGTAAGAACTTGCAGACTTGTCTCTGTCAGAGATTCAGAGGTGGGATAGATGTTCGATGATGATATTTACCCTTTAAGTTATCGATTACTAGCTCTCTGTTTGCTTGTTTGTTGGTGATTTAGGGCCCTTCAACTACAAGGTCATTAGAGCCCGGTCCACAGTGTAGTTCTTATGCACAGACACTACACTAATGCGACAGTTGTTTGGGTATTAACAGTAACAGTTTTCCTAAGCGGCCACCAATGTCAGTACTGCCTGGGGTTGCGTTGCTTAACTTCAGTAATCGGACGAGAACATTGGGTCCAACGCAATTCGCTGCTCCCTTACTATAGTGCTCGCCACGAAAGTTGACACATTATTGGGAGGCAAAGGATGAGTCCTCTTCGTAAAGTAGGGAAAACTTTGAAGTTGTACTTGATATTAGTGAATGAAGCCTGCCATTTGACCTTTTTTAAACCCCCTAATTTTTGTAGTGAACTTTCTTACCAGAATTCTACCTCTCAAGTGTCATGTCATCTTCCGTGGCTTTGTTTGTTTGTTTGTTGATGTTTAAGGTCCCGTCAACTACAAGGTCATTAGAGACCCGTCCACTGCATAGTTCTAATGCATACAATGCACAGACACTACACTAATGCGACGATTATTGGGTACTAGCAGTACCCAGCTTTCCCGAGCTACCACCCATGTCGGTACTAACTGGGCTTGCGTTGCTTAACTTCAGTGATCAGACGAGAACTGGTGTGTCCAACGCAACTCGCCGCTTGGGTTGTATTGTCCTGATGAAAAGTAAAAGTAATAAGTAAAATTCTTACCAAAACTGTGCAGAAAGTCAAATTAGCGTAGTCCTTGACAAATCCAGCAGTTTGATTACCATATGTCCACTTTCTGTAACCGTTTAATTCCTGATAGAAGGCAAATAATTTCGTCAATGACATCATCAAAGGGATTCAAATGTCAAAAAATGGTAGAACATGTCGTACTTCTCTGCCCAAGCTGTCAGCGAACCATTCACCTCCGATGTAATTGCAAACAGTGTCAGTGTCCCCATGGTAAAGCAATGCTCGAGTGTGGTTTAATATGTAATCATATTCGGGTGTCATCGTCCCGTATAACTGAATGTACGGCAGTGTGTCACTACAAAATAAAATAATGATTGCATTATTAGACGGAAGTAAGTCCGGGGTCATATTGGAAAATAAAAATTAGGTCCAAGGGGAGCTGCAAAAGAAGGCCTACAGTGACGAAAATAAGAGTAAAAAGAAGCAAGAAACGAACTCGGGATAATGTGCTTTTATGGCAATGTTTATTTTCGTGGGGTAGGCCGGCATACCTCCACAGACAACCCTGTCAATATTCCTGCGGGTTCCAGACGCCTGGCTGAGGTGCCCCCAGTCAGAGCATTTTCAGTAGACCCCCAGACCCGACCCTGCAACAGGCGGGATAAGCGTATGATGATGATGGTATTGGTTAATTTGTCAATTGGCTGTCGGAGTTCGATATCCCTTATAGACCAGTCTAACCCTGACTTTTTGTTTCGTTGGCGTTTTAGGGCCTTTCATCTACAACGGTCTATTGAGCCCCTTCGGGAGCGGCGAATTGCGTTGGACACACCAGTTCTCGTCTAATCACTGAAGTTAAGCAGCGCAACCTCAGCTAGTACTGCCATGGGTGGCCGCTTGGGAAAACTGGGTACTGCTAATACCCAATAATCGTCACATTAGTGTAGTGTCTGTGCAGTCTCTGCATAAGAACTATGCTGTGGACGGGGCTCTAATGACCTTGTAGTTGAACGGCCCTAAAACACCAATAAACAAACAATTGGAGCCCCTTCCACTGCGTAGTTGTATTGCAGAGCCTGCACAGACACTACGCTGTTACGACCATGCGCGGATCCAGGCAATACCTGTACTATCTGAGATTGCGTGGCTTAATTTCAGTGATCAGACGAGAACTGGTTTGTCCAATACAGCCGCCCACCGACTCCAGAGGGGGCAAGCACCGGCACCTAGAAATCTTACCGAACTACACATAGCATGGGCTCTTTTAGGTGCAGTCGGATTTTTGTTGTTGTTTGTTGGTGTTTTAGGGCTCTTCAACTACAAGGTCATTAGAGCCCCGTCCACTGTGTAGTTGTGATGCAGAGGCTGCACAGACACTACACTAATGCGACGATTTTTGGATACTAGCGGTACCCAGTTTTCCCAAGCAGCCACCCATGTCAGTACTAACTGGGGTTGTGTTGCTTAACTTCAGTGATCAGACGAGAACTGGTGTGTCCAACGCAATTTGCCGCTCCCGTGCAGTCGGAACAGAGGTACTCTGCATATCCGCTCCGTTCTTGCTGCTGTTGAAAATTGAAGGAAGGATGGAAGACGAATGAGATCACGGACAATACCTGCAAGAATCCCATTGCCAAGTTACTTTATCGGATACATGAAGAGCTGCCTTAACTTCCGGTGAATTAATCCAGTTTCGTTCTGGCCAAGAGTTGGAACAAGGTGAATCTGATTGCAAATTCTTGAGTTTTTCTTTTAGCTAATTAATAAATGATAATAGAAATGTATGAAAATTATGTCGATCTAGTTTCAAGTTGATCAACACTGGAAATGGATTGGCGTGACTACCTCTTCTGGCCAGACGTCTGGATAGTGATCTACACTGCGACGAAGTACATGTGGTCGGCGACCTTTTGAGGGCACTGAAGTGGCACAGTAATCGTATATACCATATATATTTACTCCTGATACTTCATACGCTGCAAGTGCTTCAAGAATCTGAGAAGAAAAATTAATCCTGAAGGTAAATGCAAAGTTGTAAGTTTGTGCTGCTTATGGAGCAGGTGACAGCACATTCACATGATTTTTGTTGTTTTAGGGTCCACAACTACATTTGTCATTAGGGCCCATTTTTCCTAACAGTACCCAGTTTTCCCAATGAACTACCCAAGGTAATAGAACAGTGTTTTTCAATCACGGTTCCGTGAGGTCCGCCCAAGGCAAGGTAAAATATAAAAATAACAATGAAAATACAAGAAAAGAGAATGACTTTTGTTTGTGGAAGATGAACTTCGGGTGTCTCTCACAAACATTAGGCCACGAATTCAACTGCTTATGCTAACACCCACCTGTAACAATTAATGTTTTTTTGTCACTGTATGGGGTTCCGCGAAAGGTCTAAATCAGGCATCTCAAATACGCGGCCCACGATGGTCTTTCGTGCGGCCCGCAGGGAATTTTGAAAATTATAGGCACATTGTAAAAATGACAGTAAACGTATAGGTTAACGTTTTGTTCCATTAAATTCTATATAAAACGTTACTGTCAGGGCCGGCTCTAGGGGGGGGGAGTGTAACCCGGGCATTAGTCCGGGGCCCAGCACTTATTATATATAGGTAGTTCACACATAACTTAGGTCATAGTGCATGCGACCCGCAGAAAATTTCACTGTTATAAATATGGCCTTCCAAGAAAGTGAATTTGAGACCACTGGTCTAAATGTTACAAAGGGTTCCGCAAGAAGTCTAAATTCTCCAAAGGGTTCCAATATTTAAATAATTTCTACATGGACTGCTGGATTAGTTTGTGGGTTGAGGAGTAAGCCAGGCAGCCATAACAGGATGAACCCTTAAGAGGCTGCCTGCGAGAGATGAGGAAGTAGGTGAAAGGACGAAGGAGAGGGTTGATTTGAAGCACCCAACGTTCATTACCAACCACCCGTGTTGGAACTGACGTGGGCTTACACTGCTTAACTTCAGTGATCTCACGGGAACTGGTGTGTGAGGGGAACTTGTCTGTACACCATCTCAATCCGTTTCAATAAAAAGGTTGAAAAACACTGTAGTAGAGAGTTTGCTGGAAGCGTTACATGTGTGGGTTTGATATGGGATTCTGGATTAGTTTGTGGGTTGGGGAGTAAGCCAGGCAGCCATAACAGGATTAACCCTTAGGAGGCTGCCCGCAGGAGATGAGGAGGTAGGTGAAAGGACGAAGAAGAGGGTTATTTTGCAGCACCCATCATTCTTTATCAATCACCCAAGTTGGTATTGGCGTGGGCTTGCGATGCTGAACTTCAGTGATCTCACAGGAACTGGTGTGTTCAATGCAACTCGGCTGCACATAACGTACCTAATGCACGTAACGTATGAGGAATACAGATACTAGGGAGTTTTCTTGCAGCGTCAACGGACGCATGCAAAGACATTAGCAGACCACGTGACTGACAGATGCGTCAGTCAGGAAAAATTATTTTTTTGTAACGTTTAGTAAACCTTAAAACGTAACGGCCGATACACGAGCGCCACCTATTGACTGAAGACGTCAGCCATTTGTTTTTCGTTAGCGGTTTAGTGTGCGGCCAACATAGAACTGGCGATGCGTGCATTGTACCACACCTTAACGTTACTGCACGCAGTGTTTGCACTTGCGCAGTTGAATTGTCATCTGCTTAACGTAGCATGCGTCCAATACGAGAGTGAGCTCCAACACTTGGGAATTTCTTAATCCAGTGTGGGGATGAAGGCGCTCTTTGGGCCCTAGGTCAATAGTCCCTTAGTAAAGCAACCCTAAAAGCAGGTATCTCAACTTTAATGCAGCAGAGGGCCTTTAGATGCTATGAGGAAGGATAGCCCCACTGCGGGCCCGAACTGAACTTTGAATTAATGCTTAAACTTAGGGCCAGTTGTACATCAACGGCCAGGCATTCCTGCCTTACTTGTACCTGCATACTTGTACTTCCCGTGCAATGAAAAATGCCCTTTGAGGCCTTATTGACTATTACTCTATAGTTTAGTCTGAGACAATTTTAAACTCTGTACAGCTGTTCCGATTCCGGCCTCTCTACTACTGATTATATTTTTTGACGCCGGATGGGTGAGTTCCTACATCTGGGAATTTACCAAGCTACACGTATATTTTAGTCCAAGTAGAAAAGGCTCCTTTTTGGTCTCGGTAGTGCAGAGGTAACGTGGTTCAGTGGTTCAAGGTTAGATGCTGGATCCAGGTGGGTTGACTTGTTTCGGGCGAGAGAGAGGGAGAGATAGAGAGAAGGGACACAGGGATACATAGAGGGGGGGACACAGGGATACAGAGAGGGGGGACACAGGCTGCCCCTCGTAGGGTGTGCACGATGTCACTTGCACGTAAAAGAACCCTTTTTACTATGAACGAGTTGAAGGAGTTCGCCCCTAGCGTTGTGAAGCGCCCTAATGAACAGTAAGCCTACGATAAATTAGAATAGGGGTTGCATCTTTAAGGGGCAGCCAACTGCGTAAATATATAGTCCAACAGATCGCCCATGTGTCCCAATGGGACAGAAATGAGTATACTACCCTGCCTTAGGTGGGAAGAGAGTTAGTAAAGTAGTTGCTTCTTGTAGCAAAGGCTTTGTTAAACACCGTTACGTCTTACACACGACATTGGGTAATGTTGGACTGGAATGTTCATTTCATCTGATCGAGGCCCACTAGGATCGAACTACAACCATGTATCCATGAGTAACCCAATTTTATTTGTTTCGTTGGCGTTTTAGGACCCTTCAGCTACAACGGTAATCAGAGCCCCGTCCGCTGCGAAGTTCTAATGCAGTCTTCACAGACACTACGCTGTTACGACACGATTTTTGGGTATTAGCAGTATCCAGTGTTTCCAGGCGGTCACACAAGCTAGTGCTAGTTGGGATTGCGTTGCTTAACTGCTGTGATCAGACGAAAACTGGAGTGCCCAAAGTTATACAGCCGCTTAGCAGGTAAGTCCTTCATCAGGTAAGTCCTGACAGCACCATATTTGCCTTCACAGTCGGGAGTTGAATTCGGAATCTATTACGTTACCAGGGTCAACGTGAAGATACTTACTGCTTCTGAACAATTAGCATTTAAAGGATGCCAGAAGTCGCAGGTAACTGGAGTTGTTGGCTGACAGCAAGTAGATTGCAAGGTGTTCAATAATCTGAATGAATTTTGGAATACAAAAACTGTCAATATGTTGCCCTGGTTGCCTCCGACACTCAACAATAAAACAAAATTTGGAAAGCGGACCACTTACTCGGTGCTGTGGAGTCCGTGGTAAGCATTAAATAATATCTCAGAATTGAAATTGAATTGCCTATCATGAAATCCATTTCCAATAGCAAATCCCTGAAAAAAATTTTAATCCTATTTATGGAGTTGTTGGGGAGGGGCATGTTAGTATATTGTTTAAAACTAATCAATGAAGTCATATTGTTGTTGTCAAATTACCTGAAAGTTGATATTATTATCACCTGCAATAATTAATGACACCAGCATTGGTATATACATTCCAGCATAACTTTCTCCAGTGATGAAAAACGGATTCGCCGAATATTCGGGAAATTTCTTAAAGAAACTCAGAACAGCGGCGTAGTTATCTAAGGCTGTTTGGTCATCGTTGGTCAAATAATTGCCATCGTCCGCATAAGCGAAGCCAACGCCGGCTGGCGACTCCAGGAAGATAACATTTGCAATCTGAAAATAAAAGTATGACATTCAATCACTTGCAAACTTACACTTCAACCCAGGGAGGGCAAGGAGGGGGCAACAACACTGCAAAGACTAGTGCAGGACAAAGTTAAGGAATGGGGGTTAGGGCAGTGGCGACAGAGTATGGAGGGAAGGACGGCAAAGAAAACACTGAGGGTGTATGGAAACAAGCTTAACATAAAGAGGGAGGTAATCTATGACAATTCGTGGGAGAGCTCACTTCTGTTTAGGACAAGAGCTGGGTTACTGGAGACGAAACAGAGGATGGCAAAGATCACAGGAGGAGAGGGCTGTGGATTATGTGGGGACCAAGTGGAGGATGTCAGGCATGTGATACTGGCTTGTCCGGCGCTGGATCACTGCAGGAGAGGTTGGGAACCCCCACCGTGGAAGAGGTTCTTGGGATGATGGGCTCTGGGGTGGAGCGGCTGGAATGGGTGCGAAAGGCAAAGGTGTTGCTAGGGTGCTGGTGGAAATCTCACTAGCAAGGTATCCGTCGCAAAGGATTACAAATGTCCTAAATGCTCATTGAAGGACTTTCAGATGTAAGATGGGACAAAGTAATCCATCTAAGGTGGAACAAGCTGGCCCTTCTAAAACGTTCAGGTGTAATACGGAACAATTTTGTTTCGTTGGTGTTTTAGGGCCCTTCAAATGCAGTGGTCATTAGAGCCCCGCCCACTGCGTAGTTCTAATGCAGAGTGTGCGCAGACACTACACTGTTACGACGATTTCTGGATATTTGCAGCAGCCAGTGTTCCCAAGCGTTCGCCCATGCTAGTACTAGCAGAACTTGCGCTGCTTAACTTCGGTGATCACACGGGAACTGGTGTGTCCAACGCATTTTTTTTGTTGTTTGTTGGAGTTTAAGGTCCCGTCAAATACAAGGTCATTAGAGACCCGTCCACTGTATAGTTCTAATGCATATACTGCACAGACACTACACTAATGCGACGATTATAGGGTATTAGCAGTACCCAGCTTTCCCGAGCGACCACCCATGTCAGTACTAACTGGGCTTGCGTTGCTTAACTTCAGTGATCACACGGAAACTGGTGTGTCCAACGCAATGCAACCGCTTCCTAAGACGTTTAGGTGTAAGACGGAACAAACTAAGACTTAAGGTTGAAGATGGAATAATTGATTGATTCGTTGGAGCATTAGGGCCCTTCAACTACAATGGTCATTAAAGCCCAGTCCACTGCATAGTTCTAATGTACAGTCTGTACAAACACTACGCTGTGATGACGAGTTTTGGGTATTAGCAAGACCCAGTGTTCATAAGCGGGCACCCATGCCAGTACTAGCAGGGTTTGCGTTGCTTAACGTCAGTGATCAGACAACTACTGGTCTGTGTAGGTTTCCCGGGGCCTAGGGCTTATTGAAGTTCAATAATGTTACATTGATTAAAATACTGTAAACTACCATTATTATTATATTATCAATATTTACTATTTTTTACTATACGATAGGGCTTAAGCCCTATTAGTCCCTCTGTAAATCCACCCGATTTTGTATAAGTGGATTGCTGGATTACTTGCGTGGGTTGGGGAGTAAGCCAGGCAGCCATAACAGGATGGACCCTTAGGAGTCTGCGCGCGGGAGATGAGGAGGTAGGTGAAAGGACAAAGGAGAGGGTTAATTTACAGCACCCAACGTTCTTTACCAACCACCCTTGTTGGTAATGACGTGGGCTTGCGCTGCTTAACTTCAGTGATCTCACGGGAACTGGTGTGTCCAACGTAACTTGGCTGCACCCCAACGCAACTCTTACTAGCCCTTGTAAGAGGATAAACTAACCCTTGTAAGAGGATAAACTAGCCCCTGTAACACAGAATTAATTAGCCCTTGTAAGACGAGATAAACTTGCCTTTGTAAGACAGGATAAACTACCCCATGTGGGATATTAGACATAAACTGGAACAAACTACCATATTCAGGCGCTTGATGGGACGAACTAGCCCTTGCAGGACTTTCAGCTTTAAGACAGGATAAAACAACCCTGTAGGGCATTGTGCGGGGTGTAATATTTTCAAAACCAAAGAGCCGTTGTGATCTCAGCCAAAAACTCATTGGGTTTCAAAACGTTTTTTAGCATTCGCAAAAGTTTTCATGCTTGAGCTGAGACCAAAACCGCTGACATTGCAGGCCTTCTTAGGGCTACTAAGAGTATTTTGTTCTTTTAGAATGTTTCAGAACAAATTCCAAATAATAACCTTATTCCAGGCATAGTCAAAGTAAGACAATGTTTCTCCATCTGGATTGATCCTAAAGGCACCATTTTCAGTTAAAAATCCATCAATGGAACTGCAACCTGGTCCTCCATTCATCCAGATCACAACTGGTGCAGTAGCAGGGTCTACGTCTTCAGCTTCAACAAGCCTGGAGTGAAGATTACAATCAATTCAGTCAGCAGTGACATCTAGATAACTGTGAGTACTAAGAATTTTAAAACAATGGAGGTCTTCAGGTTTACCAATAAAATAAGTGCCGTCCTCCATTCGCATCGAGATATCCGGAATATTGTTTAAAACTTGGTGGATAAGGTAATCCTGGTAAATCAATGATTTCATCTTCAGCAGGAGCACTGTCACACGACGCGATTAGTGCGATAATGCAAAGCACAAGTAGAGATTTCATGGTTGCTAGAAGAAAGAAAATGCCATTCAAGGTCATCAGTTAAGGTAACAGGATGGTTAAGGTTCGCTCCTGGTGATGGTGATTTTGGTGGTGGCCAGTGCCGGATTTAGATATTGAGAGGCCCTAGGCTATTTAGATTTTGAGGCCCTTTTCAAACCCTTTTGAGGCCCTTTTTTAAGTTTTCAAGCCCGTTAAATGTTAAGGCCCTAGGCCAGTAGCGGTTCTAGCATACGCGAGGCCCTGTGCAAACCTGTGCAAATTGAAAGTGCGAGGCCCTTTCAACTTGCAAAAGCGAGGCCCCGTGCATTTGCACAGTTTGCACGTGCCTAAAACCGCCACTGCCCTAGGCTTCAGCCTACTTAGCCTAGTGGTAAATCCGGCACAGGTGGTGGCTAAGGATTAGTGGTGTAGTGTGAATTGTTTCTTTCGTTGGTGTTTTAGGGCTCTTCAACTACGATGGTTATTACAGCCCCATCCACTGCATAGTTCTAAAGCAGAATCTGCATTGATACTACGCTGCTATGACGATTTTTGGGTATTAGCAGCACCCAGTATTTTCAAGTGGCCACCCATGTTAGTACCAGTTGGGGTTGCGTTGCTTAGCTTCAGTTTGTTGGTGTTTTATGGCCCTTCAACTATAAGGTCATTAGAGCCCCGCCCACTACATACTTCTAATGCATAGACTACACTGACACTACATTAATGCGATGATTTTTATGTATTAATGGTACCCGGTTTTCCCAAGAGACTACACATGGCAGTACTAGCTGCGTTTGTTGGCATTTCAGAGCCCTTCAACTACAAGGTCATGAGAGCCCCTTCCACAGCATAGTTCTTATGCAGACTACACTAATGCGCGATTTTTGGGCATTAGCAGTTCCCAGTTTTCCCAAGCGACCACCCATGCCAGTACTAGCTGGGGTTGCGTTGCTTACCTTTGGTTTGTTTGTTGGTGTTTTAAGGCCCTTGAACTACAAAGTCAGAGACTGCACAAACTCACTACACTAATGCGACGCTTTTTGGGCGCTAGCAGTGGGTCCCATTAGCAGTACCAAGTTTTCCCAAGCGGCCACCCATGTCAGTACTAGCTGGGGTTGCGTTGCTTAACTTCAGGGACGAGATGAGAAACTGTTTTTATTTCGTTAGTGTTTTAGGGCCCTTCAACTACAAGGTCATTAGAGCCCCGTCCACAGCATAGTTCTAATGCACAGACTTCACCGACACTACACTAATGCGATAATTTCTGGGCATAAGCGGTACTCAATTTTCCCAAGCGGCCACCCATGTCAGTACTATCTGGGGCTATGGTGCTTAACTTCAGTGATCAGACGAGAACTGGCGTGCCCAACGCACTACAGCTACTCCCTTAGGAGTTGGTGAAGTGCCCCAACGGACAGCAGACTGGCGATAAATAAGCATAGCGGTTGCAGTGTTAAGGCTCCCTCACACCAACGCGAATAAATCGCAGTCACCGCGGATGTTTCGCGGTGAATTATTCGCATCAAACGCATGGTCATGTGTACACCGAAGCGAATGTATCGTGCCCGCGGTTGCGAAAGTGCAGTAATTTAGTTAACATCGCTGCACGCACGGTTTTAAACGTCATCGTTGTTCGAATTCTGATAGAACAAGATGGCGTAAACCTAAAAAATAATAGAATTAATGAGAACAAGCTGGTGAAAAAAGAACTGACGCGTTGGTGTGCATATCAAGGCGAATCCACCGCGGCGCAGCGCGTGCTCCTGTTCGGTGTGTGTTCTTGTGGCGAAAATTCCGCTGCGACTGCGAGGGAGCCTTAAAGGCTCCCTCACACCAACGCGAATAAACCGCAGTCACCGCGGATGTTTCGCGGGGAATTATTCGCATCAAACGCTACCCATGAAGCGCAATGGTCATGTGTACACCGAAGCGAATGTATCGCGCCCGCGGTTGCGAAAAAGCAGCGAATTATTTACAGTCACTGCATGGCACGGCTTCAGTCGTCATCGTTGTTCGAATTTTGATAGAACACGATGGCGTTCACAGAAAAAGTACTAGAATTAATAAGAATGTATCCAACTAAACTGACGCGTTGGTGTGCATATCAAGGCGAATCCACCGCGTCGCAGCGCATGCTCCTGTTCGGCGCATGTTCCTGTGGCGAAAATCCCGCTGCGACTGTGATTGTTTCGCGTTGGTGTGAGGGAGCCTTTATTCGGCAGCCAGCTTTCCGCTTTCCACACCTTGGTTCATTCAGAGAGGCAAGGTGGGTACCCGGTCTTGCCATAGGCAGGAATAGGGTTAGGAGTTGCTTTTCCTTTCTTGAAGACATGCCTCCATCTTTATATATGGCGCCATAATCACACTTAATCGAAATTGAAAATCAAGAGGAATAAAATTGGAATCTCAAAGATGCCTACCTGATCAATATACTGGAAACGATACTTCTGTACAACCTTGCACTGTCACCAAACTGGAAAATCCAACACATTTAAACCAAAATTTTTATCTTCAAACGGATGCCACAAGACACAAAGATCATGGCCCATAATCTTCTTTTTTTTCTCCAAAGATAAATGATTAAGTGCTATGATATAACAACATTTAAAAATACTAACAAAATGAAGGGCAAATCTGTTGAGTTCAAACCTGATAAGCTGCTTCAAACTTGTTATTTATAGGTGACAAAAATACTATTGCTTCCCTCTTGAGATTTGATGGATATTTTCATCTTGACAACTTCATATCACTTCTATCACATTCCTTTCCTGATTTCGAATGTTATATCCGCCAAAAAAGGTGCTGGTATACAAATTACCCATTAAATTTGCCTCTGTGGCCACCTATGTCAGTACTAGCTGAGGTTGCGTTGCTTAACTTAAGTGTTAATATGTTAGCTAATGGATTGGGGAGTAAGCCAAGCAGCCATAACAGGCCGAACCCTTTGCAGGCTGCTCGCAGTTGAGGAGGAGGTAGGTGTAGAGGGTGTAGGAGAGGGGAAATTTGCAGCACGCAGCGTTCACTACCAACCACCCATGCTGGTTCTAACGTGGGTTTGCGTTGGTTAACTTCAGTGATCTCACGAGAACTGGTGTGTCCAACGCAACTTGGCCGCATAGTGATCAGATGAGAACGGGTGTGTCCTTCTCTTTCGAAATCCGCGTCAGAAGTTCGGTTTCGGATCCAGGGGTGGATCAGGAAGGGAGCATTTCAAGAAAGTGCGCCCCAAATATTTTTAAATACCGTAATTATTCTAATAACCGGCGCCCTCCAATAACCGGCGCACCTTTCAACTGGAAAAAAAAATAATAAACGGCGCGCCGTTTATTTCAAAACTGTCTGGAAGTCATCGTGCAACTTGACTTGAATTTTTTTAATGATTAACCCTTTAATGCTACACAGGGGTACTGGTATCATCATCATCACACCCTTATCCAGCCTGTGGCAGGGTTGGGTCCGTGGGTCCATTGAACATGTTATGACTGGGAACACCCAAGCCAGGCGTATGGAACCCGCAGGAATATTGGCTGGTTGTCTGTGGGGGGATGCCGGCCTACCCCACTGTTCCAACAACACATTTTACAACCAAAATATAAATTTTGGCAGGTAAATTAATGTTTTGTCAGTTTTAATATTGCATGGTGTCTGACCTATTGCACAATAACTATAATGCAATAAGGAATCAGGCTCATGCCTGAACAGAGGTACTGGTGTACCCCAGGGTTTTTCTTCCTCCTCTCTGTTCTGTGGGTGACCCTGGTGCAATGCGATTCACAGTATTTTCACATGACAGGTTGAAATTCCTAATAAGTCACAGATGGGTGGGTAATTGCTTTTTATTATTTGAATAAGGATGGATAGGGTACTCCTGTACCCCTGTGTAGCAACTGTGTAAAGTTTAAATGGCCATACGAAGTGCAGGAAATGCCATATGCAGTGCATAAAGAGCAAAACATTCATTTGCTTTAACCACTGCATTAAAATTGTTAAATTTGTTTATAAAGATATTTTTCTGTTTCTGAGCATTGCAAGCAAGCAATCACACTATCCACTATATGGTGCAAACATCAGTGCAATAAATAATTGGCAAGTGCTCTCCAGACACTACTTGCACACATTTTCGCTACTCATGTAAATGCTTGCACAAGTTAACATCGGTAGTACTTACGCAAGTTGTTTGCTCGTGTAAACTAAGCTGTAGTGCAGATATTGTTGAAAGAAAAGTTTCAAAGAGAAAGTATTCTTTAGCATTTAAATTTTCGGGAATTTCTGCAGCTGAGAATGATGGTAATTGTCCTGTGGCTAAACCTCTACAGTTATCTAAATCTAGGGTAAGAATTTAAATTTTAAATGAACCATTGATTATTTTTCTAAATTTCATTTTGCCAATAAATTCAGATTCAAGAGTGGCATCAGCAAAAATCAAAATTAATGAAATCAACTTGTCCGGCTAAAAAGTTTCCATTTATAAATTGAAAAAAAAAATAATAAACAGCGCAACAAAAATGCCTTTGAAAAATTAAACGGCGCGCCGTTTATTAGAATAATTACGGTATTCAGATCCCTTAGTTTAAATCTAGTTATCCATTACAATAGGTCCTCCACTGCCCCTTAGACAATGTCCTGTCTTCAGTGGTTTAGCCAACTGCAGATTGGACTGCAAGTGCTGGATTGGCAGTATAGCAATGGGGATAGCAATGCCAAAATGCCTCATCAGTTGCAAAGTGGAATCATTCATCAGTTGAAATATGCGCCCCATTGAGTCGCTGAGGGAGAGAAATTGCTCCATGGTTCCGCCCCTGCAATGGTTCCAGATCCCGTACTGGATGGAGGTGGGTTGGCTGCTTTCGGGCGAGAGGGGAGCGGCTGTATTGCGTTAGACACACCAGTTCTATTGACATGGGTGGCTGCGTGAGAAAACTGGGTCCCACTAATTCTCAAAAATCGTCGCATTAATGTAGTGGCTGTGCAGTCTCTGCATTAGAACTACGCAGTGGACGGGGCTCTAATGACCTTGTAGTTGAAGGGCCCTAAAACACCATTAAACCAAACAAACGGGAGAGAGCGGTGCCGAGTGCCCCTTCCGTCAGATGGAAAGTAAAGCCGTGACTCCGTGAGGTTTACGATGTCATTTGCACGTAAAACCCTCTCTATAACAGAACTTGTAGCAAACAGCAACTTCTACCCCATCCCGCCTATGGCAGGGTCGGTACCCATCTTGTCCCTCTGAATAAACTCAAGGGCTATACTGTATATTGGGCGGTGATTATCCAAAGCGGGCTGCCGACCAAACACAGGCACGCGCCGGTGGAGTGCTCCAACGAATAGCAGACCGACTATAAATAAGCAAACGGGTTACAGCTTTGGTCGGCAGCCGGCTGCGGAAAAACACTGTCCAATATATCACCCTTATGTCCATTCAGAGTGACAAGATGGGTACCCGACCCTGCCGTAGACGGGAATAGGGTTAAGAGCTGCTTGCTTGCCTGCAAGTATTTGTCGAACACCACCATCATCATTGATATAACTTCCCCTTATCCCATCTGTGGCATAATTGGGTCTGCGGCTTCCGGTCTAGGTCCCCATCCACCTCCACAAGCAACCTACTCCCACTGCTGCTCTGGTCTTCCTCTGCCCCGGGTGCTTCCTCCTCCTTCTCACTGACAACATGCCCATACCACCTAAATATTTCATCTTTTGTGCGATGTCCCGCCTGCACTCCCACCTACCCCTAATATAGTCCTAATTTTGTGCTGTCGACACCAGATGGCATCTCTTTTCAGATTGTACCTCTATAGAGTTCATC
Source organism: Trigoniulus corallinus (assembly GCA_013389805.1). Classification (NCBI taxonomy): domain Eukaryota; kingdom Metazoa; phylum Arthropoda; class Diplopoda; order Spirobolida; family Trigoniulidae; genus Trigoniulus; species Trigoniulus corallinus. The sequence goes on along the minus strand of JAAFCE010001963.1, from coordinate 15,815,272 downwards.
AGCATCATACCCTTATCCCGCCTATGGCAGAGTCGGGTTTTTAAGGGTTCTAGCCCTCCACTCCTTGGCGAGACGCTCTGATTGGGGGCTTGTACCTCTATAGTGTTAAATCCAGTAATGTATGAAAATATGCTTACCATGCGCCTCTATTACATAGCCCAGAGGGTGCGCGTACCACAGGTTGGGAACTGCTGTTTTACAGTCGACATTCTTCAGGGGATAAGAGGGCTTGGTGCTCAGTGGTAGGTTGAGAACAGCAGCGGCACGAACGCAAGAAGAAGTCGAAAGTTCCTTTTTGGAGATGTGAGGTTCAATCCTTGTTTGGTTACATGACAACGGGCTTATCAAGTTCTGGAGGTAATTTATCCACGCCAGGGATGGGCCCCCGAATCGTTTATTTTATTAGAAATCAAAAGCGTTCTTATACTTGCAGCAGTGACATCGAGCACATCTGACGGAAAGCGGGCAGAGAAATTGTTTCTTTGTTGGTGTTTTAGGGCCCTTCAACTACAAGGTCATTAGAGCCCCATCCACAGTGTAGCTCTTATGCAGAGACTGCACAGGCACTACACTAATGTGACGATTTTTTGGTATTAGCAGTACCACGATTCCCAAGCGTCCACCCATGTCAGTACTATCTGGGGTTGTGTTGTTTAACTTCAGTGATAAGACGAGAACGGTGTGTCCAACACAATTCGCCGCTCCCGGGGCAGAGAGAGAAGAGAAGGGGAGAGAAGGGAGAGAAGGGAGAGTAGAGAGAGATAAAGAGAGAGAGAGAGAGATGTCCCGAGTGCGCCTTTCGTCGGATGGGAAGTAAAGCTGTAGCCCCATATGGCTTTGCGATGGCACTTGCACGTGAAAGAACCCTCACTACCACGCAATGGGCAGATCCCCCAACGAGCAGTAGACCGACAATAAATAAGCATAAGGGTTGCAACTTTGGTCGGCAACCGGCAGTGGAAAAACAATGTCCAATATATCGATCTTGTGTCCATTCAGAGGGACAAGATGGGTACCCGACACTGCCATAGGGAGGAAAAGGGTTGGGTAGCTTTTTGTCTCGCCTAATTATAGAAAAAATGATAAAAAAAATGCCGTTAATCATTTAATTGTAGCATCAGTACATTATGACAAACGTCTGTCACGTCTTCTTCAAGCTACAGGCTGGTTATTTATAAAGTCGATGAACAGCTGCAGAGCTTGAGCAGGTCTGTCTGTTGGAACCATGTGCCCTGATCCCTACAAAACAGCATTGCAAGTAGTAAGTGTTGTTACTATTATTACCAGTGCCGTAGCCAGGATTTTCTGAAGGGGGGGGGGGGGATATGACTGTCGACAGCATGAACCAGGATTTTCTGAGGGGGGGATATGACTCGATAGGGTGTATACCTCTTCGTTATATTCGAGGCCCAAGGGGGGGGGGGGGGGGGGGTTTAACCCCCCAAACCCCCCCCCTTGGCTACGCCACTGATTATTACTCTCATTATCCATCTCAGTGCCGTCTTAACGCATGGGCCAACTGGGCACTTGCCCCGGGGCCCCTTGAGCCTAGAGGCCCCAAACTAATCAGTGTATGTGAAGTGACCATTTATCTATTATCCCTGTGAGTGGTTATCGCAGGGATCCCAACACACTACCTTGCCCAGGGCCCATAATGCTGTTAAGACTGCAATGATCAATCTTATCTAAATTAATAAGAACTTACCAGTATTGTTACAAAGGTTAAGTTGGAATAATCCTTGACAAATCCAGCAGTTTGATTAGCATACCTCCAAGGTCGATAGGGCTTTAATTCCTAAGAGACACCAAAGGGATTAATATGAGGGTAGGTTTTTTTTTTTGGAGGGGGGGGGGAATGAAATGTGTCTGCGCACTAATTGTCGGGTTCTTGTTGCCCGGAACTGTCACATTACTTCAAGCTAAACCTTTGCTAGCCCCTTGAGGCCTCACGGGTTACTAGCGTGAGTCTGGGCTTGAAAGCTCACTCTTCTTTTCATATAGTATGTCCTCGATATATTGGGAGACAATTCCAGACGTCCCTTCGCTCCCCCCAGCATGGTGTTGACGATGGTGTCAGGGGCCAGGAGACCCAGATGCGCCTCCATCTGCCACAGGAGAAGAACGTGTGGTGGGCATCGTCGTCCACCACTTGGCAAAACAAGGCACTCTCTTCGTGTCTCCTGTCAACCCTTTGCCTCACGTCTGGGATGAGCCTCGCGGTACAGTTCCCTCTGTGCGCCCGCTCGCAGATGGCCCGCAAGGTGTCGAGCGTGACCTACCTCTCCTCTGTAGTGGCTCTATTCACGCCGCCCGGGGCGTACCGTTACCCTTCTAACTACGCCAATGAATGGGGATATCGTACACACCACACAGGACCACGATTTTACTTCCCATACGACAAATGACGGACTCTGGATTTCTCACCAGAAATAAGTCGCTGCCACTACCAGGATTGAACCTTCATCCAAGGACACAAAGTCAAAAACGCTACCAATGGTGGAACCTGATCACTGAAGTTAAGCAACGCAATCCCAGCTAGTGCTAGCATGGTTTACCACTTGGGAACACTGGGTACTGCTAATACCCCAAAATCGTCATAACAGCGTAGTGTCTGCGCAGACTGCATTAGAACCATGCAGTGGACGGGGCTCTAATGACCACTGTAGTTGAAGGGCCCTAAAACACCAATGTAACAAACAAAAGGTTGTGCTTGGCCATTCCTTTCCAAGTTCTTGATTGGCCATTGAGCGCTACTATTGAGTCACGAGGCAGGGCGGATTTGGACAGACTCTAAAATTTCGACGATGAATGAACGAAAAACTTACCTCTCTGCCAAGGCTGTCAGCAAACCATTCGCCTCCAATATAGTTGCACATCGTGTCAGTGTCACCATGGTAAAGAAAAGCTCTGGTACGCTCTAACAAGAATTGGTATTGAGGTGTCATCGTGCTGTAGACTTCCACATAAGGCAGTAAGGAGCTAACCAAAAGAGAAATCGGGTTTCAGATTGGGCCAAAAATTAGGGCCTAAGGAGGAGGTGCTTCAAAACAAATTCACAACCCTGATTTTCTAATGACCCAATGGGAAAAGACCAGTGTCCCACATAAGACACTTCAATTGTGCTTGTGAGCGGCTGTATTGCGCTGAACACACCAGTTCTCATCAAATGACTGATTGGAAGCAACGCAATGTGACCGCTTGGGAACACTGGGTACTGCTAATACCCCAAATCATTGTAACATCGTAGTGTCTGTGCAGACTCTGTATTATAACTATGCAGTGAAAGGGGCTCTACTGACCATTGCAGTTGAAGGGCCCTAAAACAACAACGAAACGGAATCAATTGCGCTTAATATACCTGCAAGACTCCCATTGCCAGGTTACAGAATCTGATATGTGAAGAGCTGCTTTGACATCCGGTTGATCAATCCAAGTTCTCTCAGGCCAAGAATTCGTACAAGGAGGATCCGCTTGTAGGTTCATGACTTTCTCGACTTGCTGTTTACACCACATTAAAGAAGTTGGGGTATTAGTTTGCAAATAAATAGCAAGTTAAATGTACTCAGAGGGTTGCCAATAATTAAGCAGCAACCTCAGGTGTCCAGGAAGGTGGATAATGAAGACGACTCTTGGACAAGTAATGACGCTGAGATATCACAGATCTTTCACAAGGTTCATAGAGACTATAAACGTTAACTCCTGGAGCATGATCCTCTAAATAAGCATCAAGCAGCTGCAAAACATAATATATAAATGTTAGAACTGATTACTAGAAATCTCTATCAACATCATTATTCCTAACCCTTTTTCTGACTATCACAAGTTCAGGAGTCTCAAGTGGGTGCTTGTATCCAAAAATCGTCGCATTAGTGCAGTGTCTGTGCAGTTTCTGCATCAGAACTACACAGTGGGTGGGGCTCTAATGACCTTGTAGCTGAAGGGCCCTAAAACACCAACAAACATGCGTCTCTGTCTTTCTCTCTGTGTCCGACTCTCTCTCTCTCTGTGTCTGTCTCTCTCTCTCTGTGTCTGTCTCTCTCTCTCTCTGTGTCTCTCTCTCTCTCTCTCTCTGTGTCTGTCTCTCTCTCTCTCTGTGTCTCTCTCTCTCTCTCTCTGTGTCTGTCTCTCTCTCTCTCTCTCTGTGTCTGTCTCTCTCTCTCTCTCTCTGTGTCTGTCTCTCTCTCTCTCTCTCTCTCTCTGTGTGTCTGTCTCTCTCTCTCTCTCTCTCTGTGTGT
>JAAFCE010001963.1:15738892-15810637 GCA_013389805.1 Trigoniulus corallinus | reverse complement strand
GTCCCTCTGTCTCTCTCTGTGTCTGTCTTTCTGTGTCTGTCTCTCTCTCTGTCTCTGTGTCCCTCTGTCTCTGTGTCCCTCTGTCTCTGTGTCCCTCTGTCTCTGCATGTCTCTGTCTCTCTCTGTGTGTGTCTCTCTCTCTCTCTGTCTCTGTCTGTCTCTCTCTCTCTCTGTCTCTGTCTGTCTCTCTCTCTCTGTCTCCCAGTGTCTCTCTCTCTCTCTCTTTCTCTGTCTCTCTCTAGCCAGGTCCTATAGGTTCGGCCGCCCGCGTGCAGTTATGTCGAGGCCGCCCCCTCTTAATATTTTCACTGACTTTCCTTAATGTCTACAAGTTAACATTGATTTGTTTGAGTAAAGAAATCGTTATTTTGTTTTCATTTTCTTGTTTGCCAGGCAACAGCAACTCATCACCTTTTTCCCGCCTATGGCAGTGTCGGGTACCCATCTTGTCCCTCTGAATGGACACAAGGGTGATATATTGGACAATGGTTTTCCATAGCCGATTGCCGACCAAACCTGCAACCCCTGTGCTTATTTATCGCCGGTCTACTGTTTTTGGGGCATCCTGGGAGCAGCGAGTTGCGTTGGACACACCAGTTCTCGTCTGATCACTGAAGTTAAGCAACGCAAGCCCAGTTAGTACTGACATGGGTGGTCGCTCGGGAAAGCTGGGTACTGCTAATACTCAACAATCGTCGCATTAGTGTAGTGTCTGTGCAGTATATGCATTAGAACTATGCAGTGGACGGGTCTCTAATGACCTTGTAGTTGACGGGACCTTAAACTCCAACAAACAAACAAACAATTGGGGCATCCTACACCTGGAAATTTTGCCTCATCTGCCCTTTGCATAGAAGAGAGGGTTCTTTTATTTGTGCCAATGCTATTGTACACGACACCGGACCTCGGTTTTACTTCTCATTTCGCCTGAAAGAAGCCAACCCACCAAGGTCTAGTATCGATCCTAGAACCACTGACGTTGTTACTGAACCCGCTACCCATTGCGCCACCGAGGCGGGATTCTTTCCTGAAGCATCAAAGCATTAAAAGTTTCGTGTTACTTGTAAGTTGGAGAAGGCGGCCGGCCGCCCCATCAGGGCAACCGCCCGCGTTCTTTGCACACTTTGAACCTATGGACGGACCAGCGCTGTTTACCTGTTCTGACTATAAAGGCTTGTCTACCTGCCGCCACTTCAAGCGAGCACTTTGTAATCATTTTCTCGCTTGATTGTACGGATATTTGATTTTCTTTTTTATCCCTCCGCTATGTACAGTCAATACGTAATAAAATAAATAAATAAATAACTTAAAATCGAAATAAAATGCATGCTATTTACCAGTGCTGAACACGCTTCATTAGGTGAATGATAAAAATCGCATGTCACTGGAGTAGACGAGTCACAGCAGTCAGTATATATTGAGTTCAGCAATCTGCAAGTGAGGGCAAATTAAAAACTGAAATTAATATTTGTCTTACACATTCCAGTGCAATGAAGGCCCACCAAAGGGGACCCACACACAATTAAAATCCTTTAGATAGTGCCAAATGTCAAACAGGACCCACTTCATCAGGGATTCACATGACCCATTCGCTATCAGGCATGGGAACGGCTTATTGCGTTGGACACACCAGTTCTCGTCTGATCACTGAAGTTAAGCAACGCAACCCGTTAGTACTGACATGGGTGGCCGTTCAGGAAAACTTAGTACTGCTAATACCCAAAAATCGTCGCATTAGTGTAGTGTTTGTGTAGTCACTGCTAGTGGCGTCCCAAGGGGGGTGCGGGCCGCACCGGGTGACACCATGGCCGGCTCGCACCATGACAAATGGTAAGACACCATAGCAGAAGAAGCGGCTTTTTATCGGGCGAGGGGGGTGACACCATAACGTCACCGCACCGTGTGACGCCAACCCTAGCGACGCCACTGGTCACTGCATTAGAACTACGCAGTAGATGGGGCACTAATGACCTTGCAGTTGACGGGACCTAAAACTCCAACAAACAAACAAACAACAAGGGACTCACAGGACCCATTTGCTATCAGGCAAGGGAGCGGCTTATTGCGTTGGACACACCAGTTCTCCTCTGATCACTGAAGTTAAGCAACGCAACCCCAGCAAGTACTACCGCTTGGGAAAACTGGGTACCGCTAATAGCGAAAAATCGTCGCATTGGACGGGGCACAAATGACCTTGTAGTTGAAAGAGCCTTAAAACACCAGCGACAAAAAAAAGTCAGAGCGGCTGAAGCACCAAAACGGCTTCCCTGCGGGGGGGGGGAGTGTAATTCCCCATTAACCCTTTAAACTCGTCCTTGAAGAGATGGTCCAAGGTCTTATCAGAACTTACTCTTGACTGTTAAGTGCATGATATGCATTAAAAAGAATTTCAGAATTGAAATTCATTTGTCTATCATGGAGTCCATTACCGACAGCAAACCCCTAAAAAATACTAGTGTTAATTCGAAATTGAATTCAAACTAAAAAAGTGACACTTATTGACCTACTTACTTGAAAATTGATGTTGCTTGACCCGTTGACTATTAAATAGGACAACGTTGGGACATAAATTCCACCATAACTTTCTCCAGTAATGAAAAACGGATTTTGAACATATTCCGGATATTTGACGAAGAAGTCTTGCACAGCTGCATAGTTATCTTCAGCAGTTTGGTCATCATTTGTCAGATAGGTTCCATCATCGGCGTAAGAAAATCCAACACCAGCTGGAGATTCCAGATAAATGATATTAGCAACCTGAAAAATTGCAGTGGACAACATTACGTGTCATTCCAAATTAAACTGAGAAGGCCACTTCCGGCACACTCGGTCAGTTGCAAAGGCACGGATACAAATACCTTATTCCAACTGTAGGGATTGTAATATAATGTTTGACCATCATCGTTGACATGGAATGGGCCATTTTCAGTCAACATCCCAAATACAGAACTACAACCAGGTCCGCCATTAAACCAAAACACGACAGGTGCAGTAGCCGGATCCACTGTCTCTGCTTCAAATAACCTAAAAAAAAGTAGCAAAGAAGCTGTCCACATTCCACAATGCATCCTAACCCTTTTATTTGTTGGATGGTATCTTTAGACAGCCCACAATCCCTAATGACAAAAACCCTACTTAATGTTGGTCTAGCTTTCTGCTAGGGAAACCAAGGCTACTAGCTCTTACATCTGAGAATTCTGTCGAATGTGCAGCTAATTCCACAGCTAAAGCCAGAGGATGGTCTTCTGCACCTGGTAAATTACAGGTTTGCAGGTGATTGGAAGCACCCGGGGCAGGGGATCAGGTTGTTCGTAAGAATCCGCGGATCCGACCCTGCCATAGGTGGGATAAGGGTATGATGATGATAGCAGTGGTAACATCGCACTTATCGCTTGGGAATACAGTTTACTTCCCATCCGACAGAAGGTGCACCTTAAGAAACCTAAGCTTCAACAAGGATGGCACCCGAAGTCATAAATTCGCCTGTGAAGTACGCTGAGTTACCGAGACATCAACATCGTCAATGTTACTCTAAACGCTTTTCCGCCTATCGTAGGTTTGGGTACCCAATTGTCCCGATGCAAGCACTGACATGACACTATAAATGAGCCAAGAGGCTGGCACACGAGCTTCTTGCCACATTCAGGGACACAGTGGGTCTTGTAATCTACCTCAGTGTACGGACCTTGTCCCTTACTCCGTCCTTCACTGTGAAAGTTAAGAGAAAGGTCATTTCTTCCCCTCCCTGGGTGTGATAAGGATCAGATACGCATCTGGTCACACTTGTCATGAGTCACTTTCTGGGTCTCTTTAGTCAGGGACCCAACAGATATATCTTCACAGCTGGAAAAAGGACAGATTCTCTCACACACTCTGTCGCACTGACCATCAGTCTCCTGACGGCTCGAACCATCGGTGCAACGTGTACGACATCTTCCATTCTATTTCAGTCGATTGCGACACAATTGGTCCCAGGACTACAGTCCGGGGGAACGCGCCCGGACATCTTCCTACTGTCTACTGACCAATAAAATTTGTATAGTCTGATTTTCGTTTCTTTCGTCTTAATCATCCGCGCAACATTTCGCGTGCTTACATTTTCAGGGCCAACCAACCATGGCTGCCAAATTGGGAACCACACGGGGTAAGTAGTGGAGTGTAACTATTAAATCTCGAAATGCCTTACCAGTAGTGAAGATGTCGGCCGCCATTGGCGTCAAGATATCCAGAATATTGCTTGAATGGTGGTGGATAAGGTAATCCTGGTAAATCGACCACTTCGTCTTCAGCAGGAGCAGCGCACCCATTGGGGATTAATGCCAAAAGGCAAAGAAAAACATATCGCAAGAGTGCCATTTCTGTAAAAAAAAACATTCTTTACAATATCTATGTTAGTGACGTGCTGGCTTAAGTAGTGGATCTATCCTTGTAGATTCGATCCGTTCGGCCCTTCCGCCTCTCCCGAAATCGAGCCTGAAATCATGAACTTCCCAGTCAAACACTCTGAGAATGATAGCGGGCAGATGGAAAGATGCACCTAAAATTCTCCACTTGCACCAAAGCAACTGCTAACCGTTTTCCCGCCTATGGCAGAGTCTGGAACCCATCTAGTCCCTCTGAATGGACGCAAGGATGATATATTGGACAGCGTTTTTCCGCAGCCGGTTGTCGACCAAGGCTGCAACCACTATGGTTATTAATCGACAGCCTACTGTTCGTTGGGAAATTCCTCCGATGCCAGGGAGGGGGTGTGAGCTCCCATGTCAGTAAATGTTGCCGCATCTATCCATTGCATAGCAGAGAGGATTCTTTTACGTGCAAATACCATCGTACACCACACGAGTCCCCGATTTGGCTTCTCATCCAAAGGACGGTGCACTAGGGGCCTATCGAAAGAAGCCAACTCACCTCGATCCAGTATGGAACCTCGAAATACTGACGCAGTTACCGAGCGTGCTACCCATTGCGCCACCGAGGCGGCACATTAATAACAATTATAACAGGCGAGGCCAATGATTACGATCGAATCCTATTTACGGATATTCCGATTAATCATCATCCCCTTATTCCGCCTGTGGCAGGGCTGGGCTCTAGCCCTCCACTCCCGCCTATAACCCACTAGGTCCCCGTCCACCCCACACACTAACATATCCTTACGGACATCTTGCTCCCACGTCTGCTTCGGTCTCCCCCTGCCCCTGATCCTTCCAGCCACCTACACTAATTTCCCTGACTTTCCTGTAAGGATCCTCACATTCCACGTCCGTAATCTAAGACTAGCCTCTATTCTCGTTGGGACTGCTCTAACTGGGGGAACCCCAGCGAGGCGTCTGGATTTGTTTTGTTCGATGGTGTTTTAGGGCCCTTCAACTACAAGAACATTAGAGCCCCGTCCACTGAGTAGTTCTAATGCAGAGACTGCACAGACACTACACTAATGAGACGGTTTTCGGGTATTAGCAGTACCGAGTTTCGCCACGCAGCCACCCATGTCAGTACTAACTGGGGTTGAAATTGCTAAACTTCAGTGATCACACGAGAACTAGTGTGCCCAACGCAATAAGCCGCTCTTGAGGCTTCTGAAACCCGTAGGAATATTGGACGGGTTGTCTGTAGGGGGATGCCGGCTTATCCCACGATTAATCCGATTAATCAACGCAATAAAATTCCTGAATTGAATTACCTGTTGAGCACCGGTGTAAGTCGAAGGCCCACCACTACTGCCAATATCAAAAATTACAAAGAAATGCCAACATCAGATATCGCGATTCCTCTGTATATATAGAAACAAAAAATATCAAATTTCCCCTTCTTAGATAATAATATACTTCCCATTAAAGTAGTTAAAGATATGAAAAGATAAAACTTCTCTCCATTTTTTATAAAAGTTCCAAACAATGTCAAAACAACCAACTTTTTAGATTGTGCAAAGTTCTATAAATTGTAACCATGGCTGATTCCCAAAAACAACATGGGTGACCGCTTGGGAAAGCATGGGTAATGCTAATACCCAAAAATCGTCGCATTAAGATAGTGTCTATGGCCTTCTTTCGGATGAGAAGTAAAACCGAGGTCTCAAGTGGGTGTACGATGGCACTTGCACGTAAAAGAACCCTCTCTACTACGCAACGGGTAGATAAGGCAAAATTTCCAGGTGTAGGAGCTCGCCCCCTGGCGTCGGTAGCATTCCCCAACGAACACTAGACCGACGATAAATAAGCGTAGGGGTGCAGCTTTGGCCAGCAACCGGCTGCAGAAAAACTATGACCAATATATCACCCCGTGTCTATTCAGAGGGACAAATGGGTACCCGACCCTGCCATAGGCGGGAGAAAGGGTTAGGAGTTGCTTTTGTAAGATAGTGTCTATGCAGTCTCTTCATGACCTTTTAGTTAAAGGGCTCTACAACATAACAAAACGGAGCGGCTTATTGCGTGAGACACACCAGTTCTCGTCTGATCACTGGAGTTAAGCAACGCAACCCCAGCTAGTACTAACATGGGTGGCCGCTTGGAAAAACATGGGCAGTGCTAATACCCAAAAATCGTCGCATTACGATATGTCTGTGCAGTCTCTGCATTAAACAATGCAGAGGACGGAGCTCTAAAGACCTTGTAGTTAAAGGGCCCTAAAACATCAACAACCGCATACTCTCAACAACTCCTTCACTACCTCTGTATATAACATCACCAAACCTATCCGTTTTACCGTTACTGGCAGACAGGATCGGGATATCCGTTAGTCCCTCTGGTAGGTAGGGAACAGAAGGGCGAGCGGCGAGTTGCGTTGGACACTGAAGTTAAGCAACGCAAGCCCAGTTAGTACTAACATGGGTTGTCGCTCGGGAAAGCTGGGTACTGCTAATACCCAATAATCGTCGCATTAGTGTAGTGTCTGTGCAGTATATGCATTAGAACTATACAGTGGACGGGTCTCTAATGACCTTGTAGTTGACGGGACCTTAAACTCCAACAAACAACAACAACAGAAGGGCGAACTGCTGGATAGTATTGCTACAAACCTAACGTTATAATAGGCCTGTCTCTGTTTCTCGAGGGCATCTAAAGATGGTTAATAGACTACAGAGCTGACAGGCCGATAAATAATCTAATGAATAAAGTCCAACAGGAAGTTCTGATTTGATCTCGGCTGATGAGGCACCTGATGGAGGGGACATGAAGGACACACAGATGAAGGAGCCACTTCATAACGATAATAAATTGTGCTGAAGAATTATTACAAATAAACGGATCTGACAAGGATCTTGTCAGGTGTTTTTATCAGTAAAGAATCATTTGAAGTGGAAGTTCCGTAACTCAAAGACCAGGAACAATTCCCACCCAGTAAGTTCTTTCAACCTACTGTTTGCGAGCATGCGGCGTTCATTAAAGCCTAATTTTACAAAAAACTCGTTGTTATAAATGTTTTTAAAAATTGCATGCCTAAGGTATCTTCACCTGACAAATGCTCAGACTTAACTTCTCGTGAGATCACTGAAGTTAAGCAACGCAAGCCCACGTTAGTACCACATGGGTGGTTAGTAGGGAACGTTGGGTGCTGCAGAGCGGCGAATTGCGTTGGACACACCAGTTCTCGTCTGATCACTGAAGTTAAGCAGCTCAACCCCAGCTAGTACTGATACGGGTGGCCGCTTGGGAAAACTGGGTACTGCTAATACCCAAAAAGTCGTCCATTTGTGTAGTGTCTGTGCAATCTCTGCATAAGAACTATGCTGTGGACGGGGCTCTAATGACCTTGTAGTTGAAGGGCTCTAAAACACCAACAAAACAAAACAAATTGGGTGCTGCAAATTTTCCCTCTCTTACATACTCAACACCTACCTCACCTTCGAGTAGCCTCCTAAGGGTTCGGCCTGTTATGGCTGCTTGGCCTTCTCCTCAACCCGTTAGTGCGTAACAATGTATTAAAGAGCACTTCTCCTGTATCCGTGTTGTGTACTGCAAACGCAACTGGAGCCTGTGTCACAAATGGTGCATCCATCAAACTTTCTGAGAAGTTCAAAACAATGCTTGGAAACATTTTTTGATGCTCCCACAACAGTTGAAACACAGAAAAACGCCTCTTTTTTATTCTTCCACATGTGACGTCTTCACCACAAAAACGCTTATTTCAGTTTCATCTGTTTTTGGGCATTTCAACTACAAAGGTCATTAGAGCTCCGTCCACTGCACAATTATAATGCAGTCTGCACAGACACTACGCTGTTTTGAGGATTTTTGGCAGTACCCTGTGTTCCCAAGTGGTCTCCCATGCTAGTAACTAGTATCAGACGAGGTTTTTGTTGCTGTTGTTTGTTGGAGTTTAAGGTCCCGTCAACTACAAGGTCATTAGAGACCCGTCCACTGTATAGTTCTAATGCATAGACTGCACAGACACTACACTAATGCGACGATTATTGGGTATTAGCAGTACGCAGCTTTCCCGAGCGACCACCCATGTCAGTACTAACTGGGCTTGCGTTGCTTAACTTCAGTGATCAGACGAGAACTGGTGTGTCCAACGCAATATAGCCGCTTCCCAAAAACGCATTGCGTGTGCTTTCGCAAACGTTGACAAACGCTTTGTGCAGTTGATGAGAACCGGTTATAGACATCGACAATGCAGCGATCAGCGCAGAAGTGCAAGCAAGCAACTTCTAACCCGTTTCCCGCCTATGGCAGGGTCGGGTACCCATCTTGTCCTTCTCAATAGACACAAGGGCGAAAATTGGACAGTGTTTTTCCACAGCCGGTTACCGACCAAAGCTGCAACTTCTATGCTTATTTATCGTCGGTCTATTGTTCGTTGGGGCATTCCACCGACGCAAAGGGAACGAGCTCCTACACCTGGAAATTTTGCCTCATCTCCCCGTTGCATAGTAGTAGATAGCGTTCTTTGAAATGCAAAAGCCATCGTACACCATGCGGGACATCGGGTTTAATTCTCATCCGAAGGAAGGAGCACTTGGGGCCTCTCTCTTGCCCGAGAGAATCGAACCCACCTCGGTCCAGTATCGCAGCTAGAACTACTGAGGCAGTTACCGAGCATGCTACCCACTGCGCCACTGGGGCGGGCTTGGTGCAAAACTGAATAACAAAAATCATTTTGTAAATTTATTTAGGGGTGAACAACATGCAAATGTTCAAAATTATATTACAAATTAAATTCTTACATCACACGTAGCTGTTAACATCGAACACGTTTGAATCTAACAGATTTTCACCAAATCTGTGCCTAATCGAAAGGCAGGTTATTTAAAAAATTGATAAACATCTGTAAACATACTTCAGGTCGATCAGTTGGAACCATATGACCAGCACCCTAAATATAAAATATTTGATGCATTTCTTAACTTTCCACAACCAGAAGACTTCACATAATCATCCTGTTTATAAAATCTTACCAAAATTGTGGTATAAGTTAAATTTTCATAATCTTTAACAAATCCAGCCGTTTGATTGTTATACCGCCATGGCCTATAGGACTTCAATACCTAATTATAAATTAAAAAATTCAATGAAAACTTCCTGTTGCAGGGTTGGGTGCAACAGATTTTAAATATCCAGCATTTATCATTCCAAACCCTTTTCGCGGCTATGGTAGGATCGGGTACTCATTGCAAAGCTTAAGCAACTCCTAACCCTTTTCCCGCCTATGGCAGGCTCGGGTACCCATTTGTCCCTCTAAATGGACACAGGGCCGATATATTGATCATAGTTTTTTCTGCAGCCGGTGGCCGACCAAAGCTGCACCCCTACGCTTATTTATCGTCTGTCTAGTGTTCGTTGGGGAATGGTACCGACGCCAGGGGGCGAGCTCCTACACCTGGAAATTTTGCCTTATCTACCCGTTGCGTAGTAGAGAGGGTTCTTTTACGTGAAAGTGCCATCGTACACCCACACGGGACCTCGGTTTTATTTCTCATTCGAAAGAAGGCACACTCGCGGTTTCTCTCTCGCCCGAAAGGAGCCCACCCACCATGGTCAAGTATCGAACCTAGAACTACTGGCGCAGTTGCCAAGCGTGCTAACCACTACGCCACCGCGGCGGGTTGATCGGGTACTCATTAGTGCCGTCAAAAATGGAAACATACGAGCTGATAATTGTACAATACTTTTACGCAGCCGGTTGCCGACCTAATGCCAAATCCTCCTGTTTTTTCGTGGAAACACTTTCACCGATGCCGGTGGAGGGAAGAGGGTTTCTAACTTAGAAATATTGTCAGTCCATACGGATATCTTACTCGATGTATTTCGTTTCGTTGGTGTTTTAGGGTCTTTCAACTACAAATTCATTAGAACCCCGTCCACTGCGTTGTTCTAATGCAGAGACTGCACAGGCACTAAACCAATCCGACCATTTTTGGGCATTAGCGGTACCCAGTTTTCCAAAGCGGACACCCATGTCAGTACTGGTTGGGGTTTCGTTGCTTAACATCAGTGATCAGACGAGAACTGATGTGCCCGACGCAATAACGGGCCAGACCCTATGGAGGCTGATCGCCGTGAGGGGGAGGTAGGAGTGGGGAAATTAGCAATACCCAGTGTTCCCAATCAACCACCTATGTCGGTACTAACTTGGGTTGCGGTGCTTAACTTCAGTGATCTGACAAGAACTGGTTTGTCCAACGCATCTCAGCCGCTCTGCATAGACACTATGCTGTTACGACGATTTTTTTGCGTACTAGCGGTACCCAGTGTTCTCAATCAACCACCTATGTTGGTACTAACTTGGGTTGCGTTGCTTAACTTCAGTGATCAAACGAGAACTGGCTTATCCAGCGCAATACAGCCGCTCCCTCCTACCCTAGAGAGGGTAGGAGGGAGGGGGCGTGAATCATAAAACGGCTACAGCTTTACTACCAATCCGATGGAACACGCACTCCAGAGCTTCTGTCTCTCCCTCAACCGAAAGAAGCTAACCTATCTCGATACAGTAACTAACCTGGCACCACTGACGCGGTAGACGAGCATGCTGCCTCTGCGCCATCGAGGTGGGACACACAAGGAATGTTAATTCCACAAAATAACACTTACTTCTCTACCAAGGCTGTCAGCAAACCATTCTCCTCCAATATAGTTGCACATGGTATCAGTATCACCATGATATAATAAAGCTCTGGTATGTTGCAGTAAATACTGATACTGAGACGCCATTGAAGCGTAAGTTTCGAAATAAACCAGAATATCGCTACAAAATTTGACAACTGTTAGTTCCTCCACATATCCGCATCATAAAAGCAGTGCCGGTTTCCTGTTTCGTTGGTGTTTTAGGACCCTTCAACTACCACGATCATTAGAGCTTCGCCCACTGCGTAGTTCTAATGCACAGTCTGCATAGAAACTACGCTGTTAGGACGATTTTTGGATATTAGCAGTACCCAGTGGTCCCAAGCGGTCACCCATGTTAGTACTAGCTGTTGTTGCGTTGCTTAACTTCAGTGATCAGACGAGAACCGGTGTGTCCGCTCCCTTAACTTTGGTGATCAGACGGGGCCCCAAAAGCCAAAACCTTTTACATAACATTTAAATTACAGAGGACTTTATAATGGTACGAGCAATGATAATTTCGGGCCCAAATTAAACTTCAAGAACATCAACTGTGTTCGAGGGCCCTAAACCCTGACCAACTTCGTGTACGCGGAAATCCGGCACTGCCTGCATGCACACAACCAGTTACAACTTACCTGCAAGAATCCCACTGCCAAACTACCTTATCTGAGATGTGAAGAGCTGCTTTTACATCGTCTTGGTCAATCCATGTTCTTTCAGGCCAAGAATTAGTACATGGGGGATCCGATCTTAAATTTTTAACTTTTTGTATTTGCTATAAAAAAAATCATTTTAATATAAAATGTAATTAATTTTCTCCACTTAAAATATCCATCATGAAAAGCAAATGCAAGTGGCTGAGATGCGAATGCTGCGCTACATGTGTGGGGTGTCAAGATCCGACAGAATTAGAAATGATTACGTTAGAGGTAGCTTGGGGGGTGGGAGATATTGCGGAGAAGATGAGAGAGAGTAGGCTGAGTTGGTATGGGCATGTGATGAGGAGGGGAGAGGAGGAGCTTACTAGGTCCATTGTGGGACTGCAGGTAATTGGGGGCACCAGGGGTAGGGAAAGACCAAAACGGACGTGGGAGCAGGTGGTGTAGAAGGACATGGAGGTGTGTGGGGTGGGGCGGAACTTGGTTGGGGATAGGCGGGAGTGAAGGATTAGAACCCACAGACCCGACCCTGCCTCAGGCGGGAGAAGGGTGAGATATCTTAAAATATCCATCACTTACCTCTTCAGACCAAGCTTTTGGATAATGGCGACGGAGGCGGTTAGTGGATCTAACAGATGGCTCACATGGATTATAGACACCATATACGTTAATTCCAGATGCCGCTTCTTGTAGAGTTGCCGCAAGAACCTACAGAAAGGTGCAACAAATATCGTTATTTGATTCAAATTTAATTAGACTACAAGAAGGAGATATAAATGTCATAGTTACAGCTTCAGCGCATTCGACGGATTGTGGATCGTAGAAATCGCAATTGACTGGAATGGCCGACCCACAGCAATATGTAAACATATCATTGGTCACACTGGAAAGAACAACAATCGTCCTTACTTTCAAATTTCTTTATACCCCATACGAGTGTTCCGATTTCGTTTGATTATTTAACGTCGGTTTTCTACTTTTCCTCGGTTGCCCTCATGGCCTCAGTGGAATTCCTCAACGAACAGTAGACCGACATTAAATTAGCATAGGTGTTGCAGCTGTGGTCGGCAACTGGCTGGGGAAAAACATTGCTCAATATATCACCCTTGTGTCCATTCAGAGGGACCCTGCGATAGGCAGGAAAGGGATTAGGAGTTGCTTGTTGGTCCAACAATGCATTCAAATAAATATTACTGTCAACCCCCGATCAACCTCTTGATCATCACTGACGCCCTTTCCCCTTTAAAATTCCATTGACCCTCATGGGGTCGATACCGACCCTGTTGCGAAACACAGATCTAGGGATTCAAAGTTAAGCATTGTACCGCTGAGCCACCAAGATCAATGAGGAGAACTGCAGCAGAAGCACTATCAGCACTATCCGCAAAAACTGGTATGCTGATCACGTGTGCTACGTTCAGTTTTCCAGCTAATGCCAGTCCTAAGAATCTCTGGACAATGTGGGGAAGTTGGAAATCTGGAACCTTGCTCAAAGTCTTGATGGAGGAGTCATAAGCAATCTATTTGGCAATCTGTCTTCCAGGCCTTATATACAGAACCTTACTATTCAAAGCAGGTAATATAAGGGTCTGAAGAGGCAAATGGCTGAAGTAGTACAACGTTAACTTTATGTAAAATGGATCCTAGAGCAGTTTCGCAAAGTGGTCTGAGGCCCACCACTGAGCCACGAGAATCTCCTGGTGCGCCTCAAATTTTATTGCTACATATGCATCTGGTCGGGTCTCTTCATGTAAGTGGGTTGCTATCAGAAAAGTTTGAGAAACACTGTCCTAGAACACGCTTCAGAAGTTCAGGATTTATTCTTCAGCATAAATTCGTTGTCCCAACACTTCTTACCATTAAAACAGCCTCCTTTTCATTTCTGTGAGACCTTGAGGATAAGATAATCACTTTTTTGATTTACGCCCAAAAAATGAAAAAGATATCAAGGATCGAAACTCATGGATAACAGTTTAGAGAACAAACCAGATAACAGGGACCCTGAGCAGAGGATGGATTCTTCTAGTCAGCACTGGTTCCTAAAGTTTGTGAAGTTTGGCGAACCAGTACAACACTGAAAGTTGGGGCTCACATTCTGAGTTTCATGAACTATACTGGTGATGACACTGTCGTACTGAATGGTCCTTAAAATGGGGCCGGGGCCAACCAACCTCAAACTGATTGTTGAGTTTGAAAGAAAGCAAACTTACGCCTCACTGTTGAGGGCATGATAAGCATTGAACAGTATTTCTGAATTATAATTCATTTTCTCGTCATGATAGCCATTACCAACAGCAAACCCCTAAAAAAATCATAACATTAAAAATGATTAAATGCCCTTAATAAAATGTGCTGAGTTGCATTAGAACTGCGCAAAATGTGCTCACTTGAAAATTCAAATTGTTGGTGCCATTGACTATCAAATAAGACATCATAGGGACATACATTCCAGCATAACTTTCTCCAGTTATGAACAAGGGATTTGGAAGATATTCCGGAAATTTAACAAAGAAATTTTGAATGGCCGCATAATTGCCCTGAGCTGTTTCATCATCATCTGTCACATAGTCGCTTGTGTCCGAGTAAGAGAATCCAACTCCAACAGGTGATTCCAAAGAAATGACATTGGCAACCTATGAATGAATATCAAATGACTGACAATAGCATTCAAGAAAAGAAACCGTCCAAAGTCTCACAGAATTCTAATTCTAACTGAATACACTGCAAGCAGCCCTGATAGGCCAAATTGGCAGTGGAGAGGATAACTCTTATTCCTAGGTTCGAACTCATTGAAAACCCCAAGGAACCTAAAGTATGGCATCTATTGCCCCATCCATTCCCTATCTGCTATAATGACACCTACTTTCAGAAGTTCCTCACATTAACCTCACCAAAAACATTCCATTGCCGAATGACCCTTGGGGGAAAAAGACGAGTAATACGAATCTGCCAATGCCCTGATCTCCTACAATTTAAATGGATGATCCTTCCTCCGCCTATACTCTGCAAGGGATAAGCTGCCAACTGGAGAACCCTCGGAAACCTATTTTCAACAGTCTGTTAAAAAGACTAATGCTGTCAGATACCCGCCTCTGACGTAGTGAATCCTACCCTAATTCTCTGATCATACTTGACACACTCAGAGAAGCGATCTAACACAATTCTTGCTGCCCTCCTTTGGATCATTTCAATTTCCCAAGATAAGTCCAGCCTAAAGGGAACCTAAATTGGACTGCAGTACCCACAATTGGCCGTACGAGTAAAAAATATGCTATTTCTTTTACTTCCTTTGTGCTGTCCCCCAGTACCCTTCTAACCAAACGGAGGGCACGCCCAGCCTTCCCAATCAAGATGTCAGTGTTCTCCCTCCAGGTGCCCTGTCAGCAGTCAGTAGATAATCTCAACATATCGCCTACCTTATTCCAACTGTAAGGATTGTAATATAATGATTGACCATCATCATTGACACGGAATGGGCCATTTTCAGTCAACATTCCAAATACAGAACTGCAACCAGGTCCGCCATTAAACCAGAATACGACAGGTGCAGTGGCTGGATCCACTGTTTCTGCTTCAACTAACCTACACAAAAGCAACAACAAGATGTTCAACAATTGGATGACATCTCAAATAAATTTACAACCTTAATTGGAAAAAAAGAACTCGTGTGCTTTTAGTTGCTGTACCAATAATGAAGGTGTTGGCCTTCGAGAGCATCAAGGTATCCAGAATATTGCTTAAAAGTAGGTGGATATGGCAATCCAGGTAAATCTGTGACTTCATCCTCGATTGGAGCAGCGTCACAACTTACAATGATAGCAACGAAGCAAAGTAGCAAATATTTGGGAAGTGCCATAGCTGTTAGAAAATACAAGTGAATTAAGAAAAATTTCATTTCTATTAATCTAAGGAAGGAAATGCACAACAGAATAAGTTCTCAAGGTTCCACTGAGAAATAACGATGGCAGTACCGCCATATCTCTAAAGCCTGGAATGGAACTCAATTTCATTGCCCACCACACGAATGGTTACAGAGTCATTTGCTTCAACATGGGTTTCGCATTGGAACATGCAATTTGTCAAATTGGAGATGCTTACTGTTTTATTCAACGCCAGTCTTTCCAATTCTGAGGCTCTCCACTGACATTATGCAACGGATGGGAACGAATTTTGGTCACCTACACCTTTCTTTTCCACATACAACAGGTTTCGTTAAGTATGGGCAGAGGGTACGCCACACACACCAATCTATAGACAACGAATTTACTTCCAATTCAGAACGGAAGGTACACTCGGCAATTTGCTTTAAACCGATTAAAAAAAACCACAGGAATAAGGAAAGAGAAATTGGTTAAGTTCTCGTTGGGGTTGCTGATGAGAGGAATACATGGCAGGGTAGAGGTAGATCAAGACAATTTTAGAGCACAGAGTGTACTAAGGCTGGAATGCCCTTTGTGATGAGAATTAACTTGTTTACATATACAGAAAAGACTAACAAAGAATGACGAATGACCCTTTCTGCACCAAAAATACCTTGCAGATCAGCCATATTCTTAAATACAAGAGCCTGCCAACCTCTCCCCTTCTACCAGGCATCAATAAACATTTTTAAGAGATGAAAGCTCAACATCAAATAACCAAATAAACAAACATGCAAATCAACATTAAAGCCTAAGACAGAGATGTGACTTACTTGAAATGGACTGAGGTGAAACCCAACTCCAGTATCAACACCAATGTCACAGATATATTAAGGTTCCAATCTTTTAACCAAATTTTATCTTAAAACGGATGTAAGGAGGCACAAAATTCCAGAATCATAATCTTCTACTTGATAACATAACAATCCTAAATATAGATATACACTATACAAACACATGACAGATGATTTGACAGTGATTAACATGGTGCTTAAATGTACACAATGAATTGTGAGTATAAACGTGTACAAACACTTATCAAATCAGTACATGAGTGGATCACTGCTTATCATTGGCGGATCAAGTACTTGGAGAACCCAAAGTGCCACCTAGTTTGGAGGTCTCCTTGATATAAATACTAAGTACAGTTATCAAACCAATTTATTACTTAAAAAAACACTGACCGTCAATGGTTTCTTACAAAACAAATCTCTATTTTTAGGCTTTTGTACGTGCTTGTTGTGACTGTACTATGATCCGCCACTGCTGCTTATCAATCACCACTGAAAGAAAAGGGGAGAGGGCAATTGTTTTGTTTCGCTGGAGTTTTAGGGCCCTTCAACTACAAAGGTGATTAGAGCCCCGTCCACTGCGTAGCTGTAATACAGAGTCTGCACAGACACAACGCTGTTACGACGATTTTGGGCATTAACAGTACCCTGTGTTCCAAAGCGGTTCCCCATGCTAGTACTATCTGGGGTGGCGTTGCTTAAATCTAGTGATCAGAAGAGAACTGATGTGTCCAACACAATACAGCCGCTCCCAGGAGAGGGCAAGGTTGACTTGAACAGAAAGATAAGGCCTGGAGAAAAGAACCGCTACAGCTTGACCTACTGGAGAAAGTCCTGTGCCCCAGTGGGCCATCCAACTCTGACGGATAGCTACCCCAAGACATAAAACATCATAAAAAATCGTTTGCTTAATTAGTATGAAGACAATTAGATGATTAGATGTCACTAAATCCAAATCTTAGGAAAAAATTTAAATTAATGATATTCAAGTTTCATATAAAGCACTATGTAATAACCTTGTCGAATTTCTCTCCGCCCTCCCTTACCCACACAACTAATTTGAAATAATTATAAAATCAAACCAAATCACCTGCATTTGTATAGCTCAACATGACATTAACTTTATTACAACGTCAACCTCTTTCCTCCTGCTTTTAAACAGGTTTATTAAAGACAAAGTTGGTTATCAAATACAAAATTTCTGCTGGTTTGTCAGTTGGAACCATGTGACCAGAACCCTATAGAAATAAAATACCATGATTAGATGTCGTTCCTTGGATATAAAAAATGAACACATTTAAAAATAAACACTCACCAAAATAGTAGCAAATGAAACGTTTGTGTATCGCTTTATAAATCCTGCTGTTTGATTATTGTATTTCCAGGGACGATATCTTTCTAACACCTTATAAATTAGAAAATGCTATTTAGAAAAATATTGATTCCTTAACCATTTGAAAGTGTGTGTACCCAAGTTGGACAGCTAGGGTTTCTACTGACTACTCTTGTAGTTGGGAGCATAAAGACGTTCAATTTAAAGTAATCAGAAAGGAACATTCAACAAGTAGAGGTGCCTAAGATCCAGAAGTGTTCACCTCGAGAGACGCCACTTTACTTGAAAATTCATGCTACTGATTTTTAAAAATAGACCTCACCTCTTGTCCCAAAGAATCTGCAAACCATTCTCCACCGATGAAGTTACAAACGCAATCTGTATCTCCATTATATAATAGCACTGGCATCTTTGGCAGTAAAACTTCATAAAAAGGTCCCATTGCTGTATACTGCTGATCGTACGAGTACAGGATAACGTCACTAAAGAAATTCATTAAAAAAAAGTGATCACAATTATCGCTGAATTTCTGCCCTTTTCAGATTTGAAGAACATACAAACTCCATGCAAGAACTGGTAGACGATACTCAAAAATTTAAGCTCCAAAGAAGTAACTATGGAATGCATACTTGCAATCTTTCCAGATTTGAACATCCTCTGGTATATGCAGAGCTTGTCTCACATCAGGTTGGTTAATCCACAAAGATTCCACAATTGCACTTTGACAGGGCAAACCAACTGAATTAACAGTCGCATTGATCAGATCATGTAGTTCCTAAAATTGAAAGATATCCAAACATTTGATATTATCATTTAAAATAAGGTATTGCAAACGTTCCAGATACAAAAGGGGATAAGGAGTCCCTATTATCTATGTCGAGGCAAAAAATATGAGAAGGAAGATGCATTATCTATTAATTTTTAACAATTTTCAACATTTATTTTAAGAGTTATTTTTCATACTTCAAATGTCATTTGGCGCATGTATTGCACCGTCATTTTCATGACCCTATTTGGACAATTGACATCATCATTATCATCATACCCTTATTCCGCCTGTGGCGGGGTCGGGTCTGTGGGTTCTAGCCCTCCACTCCCGTCTATCTTCCACCAGGTCCCTGTCCATCCCACACACTGACATGTCCTTACGGACTACCTGCTCCCACGTCTGTTTCGGTCTCCCCTTACCCCGGGTGCTACCAACCACCTGCATTCCTGGGATGCACCTAACGAGCTCCTCATCCCCTCTTCTCATGACGTGTCTATACCACCTAAGACTATTCTCCCTCATTTTTTCGGCGATGTCCACCACGCCAAGGCTACCTTTAATATACGCATTCCTAATTCTATCAGCTCTCGACACGCCACCCATGGACCCTAGCATTCGCATCTCGGCTACTTACATTTTGCTTACGTGGCTCTCCCTCACTGCCCAACACTCTGATGCATATAGCATAGCTGGCCTAACCACTGCCCTGTAGAAATTCCCTTTCAACTTGATTGGGACCCTCCTATCGCACAGGACTTCGCTTGCCTGTCTCCATTTCAGCCACCCACCCACCCCATTGAATCTGCGGGTCACATCCAAGTCTATCTCCCCATTGCTTGGGAAGATTTAGACATTTGGAATTTGGATATTTGTAATTCGGAGATTTGGATATTTGTAATTTGGAGATTTGGACATTTGGAATTTGGAGATTTGGACATTTGGAAGATTTCGACAATTGACATGAAGACTTTAAATGACACTTGAACGTGGTGAAGCCTCATAATGACTCATTTAAATGGGGCACATTTCAATTCATTTTCAGAAAAAAATATCGATTTTTAAAGAAACATACCTTATTCTTCGGATCTACAAAATTTCCAAACGTTGATACCAGAAATTCCGATAAACCAAAAACTGACTGGCAATCGGAATAGAGCCCATATGGATTCACATTAGAAGCCAGTACAAAAGCAACCGCTTCTACAAGCTGTTAAATATAATAAGATGATGCCAGTCAAAAAGTACTCCTAATTTATGAATAAAATATGAATGTAAAATTACATTTACAAAATTCTAACTCGATCACCTCGTTTATACAATCCATCACAACTTTATATTCAAAATTAATTTGTAGCCACGGCATTTACCCCTGTGGCTGTTTATGTACGATAATAATACAGCATATTATGAGAAAAAGAATACGTTAAGTTTTTTCGGAATTCTACATTATTTTTAGAAATGAATCAAATTCCAATTACCGTATTATCTCGTGTATAATACGCACCTGTGTATAATACGCACCCCAAGGTTTAAGACTTAGTTAAAGAAAAATATTAATGCCCATGTATAATACACAGGTTAAGTTTGCCAGTTCCCAATTATTTCAGATGACGATTGTGAAGAATTTTTAGGCTTTTAATATCGGTATTGTTGGACATAACTGGACTTAGAATATTCGTTTTTATTACAGGACTTGTTAATTTTTTATAGTAGTACGCTAGTATTATTATATCTAGGGTTGCACTTGTATTAATATACAAGCACTTGTATCTATGGTATGAAGGTAAATAAAGTGTAGGTAGCTAAATATTATATTTATAAAACTAACTCAAAACAGCATCTAATAGAAGTTAAATGAGGTTAAAAAGCAAACATGTCTCTTCTTGCTTTCAATGGATGATCCAGTATTCTTTATGCGTGTTTAGTATTCCCTGATAATGGCCGAAATTTTTACACCTATGTGTAATACGCACCCAGACTTTGCATCCAATTTTTCGGGAAAAAAAGTGCGTATTATACACAAGATAATACGGTATTTCTATAAAGTTTTTAAGTTTTCAGTTCCATTCTGGTGCTGGATTACTTTTGGGAATGCTACTTTCAAGCACACCTGCTTCATTTGCAGTGCTTCATAACAGTTTCGCTAATATTTCTTTTAATACTGGATTAAAGGTGGCCAATACATTAATGAGTGATTGGCATTTGAATGAACTTAGACAGGGGAACTTCAAGCTATAAGCTACCCTACCAGCGGTTAGTGGATATAATTTCCCTCTTGTTTTTAAATCATTTGGATGCCATTTGCATATAGACTAAAGCATGTCTAAAACGGTCATTTAAGTGTGAAATTCGTTAATCACAATAACAGACTTAATTGTATATTGGAATTTAATGACTTACTAATTCGTTACAGGCGGAATTATTGGATCCATAAAAATGACATGTAGGTGGAGTTGACGGAATACAGCAATCAATTTCCAACTGTTGCACTACACTGAAAAAGAAACGAGAAACATCTTAAAGAATTTTGAATCTGGTAAGAGAATCTCGAAATGCCATCAATGTCATTGAAAACATCTCTAAAATTTATGATAAATTACGTATTGCTAATAATTGCATGGGTAGCAGCATATGGAACAACCGAGTTGACGTTCATTTCACTATCATGAGCCCCATTACCGATTGCCAAACCCTGAAATTGAAAAATTTCGGAATGTTTCAACACCATTTGACAGAAACCAAATTATAAATTTAATCATTAATTGTAACGTCACCTTTAAGTTGAGTGTTCGTGTTCCATTTAACACTAATACTGCCAAGGTAGGTATGTAAACGCCGGCATAACTCTCTCCAGTGATGTAAAAGTCATTCGATTCATATTCTGGAAATTTGTCGAAAAAATTCAACAATGCTGCGTAGTTATCTTTGGCGGTTTGATCGTCATTAGTTGAATAATTTTGGCTTAATGAATACGAAAACCCAACGCCAGCTGGGGATTCTAAATATAAAACATTCGCTATCTAGAAATAAAAGACATTTTTAAGTATTCAGAAGGACCGTAGTTGTTTGCTCAAGAGTCCAACTTGAATCTTCATACAATAACATGTTTTAAGAAAATGCAGTGTCGACATACTAATGAAATATATAAACCTGAAAGGACCATAACCTTTTTGCCTCAAAGCATGACGAGAATATATGAATCACTGGAAGGTCTTCATGCGATTATTGGTAATATAGTCTCATTTTTGGTTTGACTATGCCATGCCAATAAAATACATAATGTAATAAAAAGCGGTAAAATTAGTGTCAATTAATGGAGCTTACTTTATTCCAACTGTATTCGTTGTAATAAAGGGTCTTGCTATCAGAATTTACGTGAAACGGGCCATTTCCAGTCAACAAGCCATCTACTGAGCTGCATCCTGGTCCTCCATTCAGCCACAAGAAAAGAGGAGCAGATGTTGGATCTGTTTCACACTCCACAAACCTACAAAGAAATAATTAAGATTTATTTTCGGTAAGAACAATTGTCATATACCGAACATTTGTCATGAAAGCTTTGAATTTTATTTGAAAAGTATTATATAAAATTCTATTGTAGCTAGGGTTAATACTAACAGTACAATTCATCATCGAAGACTGTAGGGCTATGTACTGATTTTGGCCATTAATAATTTTTTTATTAACATAAAAACGAGTACTAATCTATAATTACCAATAATGAAAATGACGCCCATCAGTGGCTTCCAAATAACCGGAATAATGCTTAAAAATTGGTGGATATGGGAGTCCAGGCAAGTCAATTACTTGGTCTTCAACGGGGGCTCCTGCACCTTGATGAAAATTCCAAATAAAGCATGCAACGATCAGTATAATGGCATGATTAAGCTTAACTGTTCTAAAAGTCACCGCCATGTTTCACAAATAACAATCTAAACGTGCAATTAAAGGGAGTCTTACATTACGATTTATCATTTCTGATAAATGGCGTATTTTTGTCCCTCGAATGTACGTAGCTATAATGATAGAATAACGTAACCAAATTTTAATCAGGGAAATGACGGCGGTAGTCAGCAAGTACTTGTAGTTTATAATTAAAGTAAGATCATCTACTGGTGACATGACCTCAAATTTAAAATTGCCAAAATAGATATTTGCAAAAACATGTGGTTTAAAGTCATGGGAAATTCATACTGTATTTCGCGAGATCTTTGTCAAGCATTGTCACTTACCATTTAATATAAATAATAATACTGTATATTGTGGTTGTTTTCATTTACGAAATATTGTCTAGACCAATAGAGCAGGAAGGAGAGAACATTTGTTTTATTTCGATGTGAAAGATGGGCAGGTGATATAAGGGCTATCAACCATAGTGAATTGCTTTGAGAATAATGCTGTAGGATAATTGTTTTCCAGTTTTTCACCTGTAACTTATCTACACCGATGCCACGCCGAACTAATATCACGTATGTATGAGAATCTAAGAAACTTGGCGTTTCCTGTGAAAAATGGACATTAAATACAATTCTCTCCCTCCCTACTTACCTAGTGATGCTTAATGAGTTAGGCAAGTTTCATAATGCCGAGAAAATATATTGGCAAGTATCAATATTTAGTTTTTGCTCAAATTTTACACTAAACTCAGAAATGTTCTAATATTTCGATTACAACAGTCTGGTTCTAGTCGCTACTTATACGCAAGTTGCTCGATTACAACAGCACGTCTCGCACTCAACAAATTCGAAAATGGCGCTCAACAAGTTCGAAAATATTAGGTACCAATATAATAGTTTGTGCATTAATTATTTTTATTATTATGTCGAGCCGTCTGTTTACTTCATCACTCGGACGGACTATTAATTGGTTTATTCTCATATATTGCTTTCACTCGTGATGCGCAGTTCTAAAACTTAATCATTGGAACTGCAAGGGGATTTCAACGTGGTCCTAATCATTGTCACGGGTTGCTGCGCACCGTGAGAACACAATACTAATTAACAAAATAAGATCGTAAACCATGATCCAAGACAGTATCCTAATTAATATAATTGACCGCATATGGTAAAAGGTACGAAGTCATTGTAGTTTTCAAGGGACTCATAAGGATATCGGTAAACATTCTAAACGTCAGTTACTAGAAATTATGGCGGAAGTCCTTAAAAATCGAGAACAAACACGTCGTGGTTTTCACGGTTTGACAATAAATTCGGCTGTCAAATTCCAAATCAATATGTCATCTGGTTTCGGATGACAAAAAGTAGATGGAGCGTCTCATCACCTGGGACGTTAGCAGAATCAACGCTACACAATGAATGAAAAGTGGAAAGTTGAAGTATTATAAATCCTGAAATATTTTTTTTAACTTCTAGAAGGGCTAAATGATGAGCATAGGATGTGGCCTTTGTGGAGAGCGATGGCATCGATAGTGAGTAGAGTAATGCAAGGTGTTTCTTGCGGATGTCCTAATTGTAGCTTTTGATTATCACCAAATAGACATTGTTTCGATAAGGGGGTGAAGTGGTCTCTGACCTACACGCAACAAAGACAGGTGATTCTTAACTGAAAACATACACCTTTACCTCTCTTTTATCTTTAATAGAAGCTGTCGTGACGCTAGGAAAACTTTTAGTTAGTTGATGCACAGTATTTCAAGCTCCATTCTAACAGTTTGATAATGAAAATGTAGGAGAGTCAAAAATAGGCTGGTTTCTTTAAATAGCCGGATTGCCTTCAAAAACAGATTGAGGAATTGAACTCAAGTCTTTCTGGCCGCAGGCTACATTTTTAAATGACCATGAATGAAAGTATGTACTTTCAGTTTCTTTCTTTCTAAGCTCTTAAATAGGGACAGGTGCTGAACATTTTAATTTCTTATCGCATCTCGAGTTAAATGTTGCGACAGATGATTTCTTGTTTATCTAGAAACTACCACTCTGTACTAAAAATCTCCACTCTTCGTCGTCATCATCATCCAGCAAATAATGAAGTTTTACTTCACCCCCTGCCTACAATATCTGAAGTAAGATAAATAAAGCCTTGTGCGATAGAAGGGGTCTAAAGTTTGGAGACAAAGGTCGGAGACCTACGAGGGCTTTTTTTTTTTTTTTACCTCCCTTGATAACGTAACATTGCCCTTGTAACACCTGTCTTCGATCCCATCTTAAACACCTTTACTAACCCACGTCTTATACATACGAGGGGGCGCAGATACTAGTGTGGCAACATCTCTATAAGCGCGTGCCGTGGGTTAAATTTCTCAATAAAACGTTTTCAATTCATCTACATTTGATAAGTGATGCCACCATGCGCTCACTCAAAGATAACGTCCACATTTTCTTAATTATATTAATCTTATTACATTAAAGGCAGGCAGGATGTTTCGATACCTTCAAATACAGATGCACAAGGCACCAAAGTGGAGGGATTTGGAAATTGGCAGATCAAGTCGGAAAAAGGTATCCTAGAAGCAGCTGTTTCTGCGTTTCTTTCAATGTTGCCTCCATCGGTAATCACTTTCACCGCAAATCCACTTCTCTGCCTATGGCAGGATTGAATAAATATGAGTTCGACACTCACATGTCCAAGGGCCACGAGAGCGGCTGTAGTGAGTTGGATACACCAGTTCTTGTCTGATCAGTGAAGTTAAGCAACGCAACCCCAAATAGTACTACCGTGTTTCCCCGATAATAAGCCACTGTCTTATTTCAATTTTGGTGCCCCAAAATAAGCACTAGGGCTTATTTTCGGGGAATGTCTTATTCTTTTCTATAATATACGCAGTGGGTAGCCAAGTTGCGTTGGACACACCATTTCCATTTCCCGTGAGATCACTGAAGTTAAGCAGCGCAAGCCCACGTCAATACCAACTTGGGTGGTTGATAAAGAACGTTGGGTGCTGCAAATTTAACTCTCTCCTTCGTCCTTTCACCTACCTCCTCATCTCCCGCGTGCAGCCTCCTAAGGGTTCGTCCTGTTATGGCTGCCTGGCTTACTCCCCAACCCACGAAACTAATCCAGTAATCCAGCAGGCTCAGTAACGGCGTCGGTAGTTTTTGGTTCGATACTGGACCGAGTTGCGTCGGATTTTTCGGGCGAGAGAGAAGCCCTGAGTGCGCTTTCTTTCAGATGAGAAGTAAACCAGGTGTAGGACCTCGCCCCCTGGGTACAGTGGAATGGCCAACGAACAGTAGAGAGATGATAAAATGGATAGGGGTTGCAACTTTGGTCGGCAACCGGGTGAGGGAAACCACTATCCAATATATCCCCCTTGTGTCCACTCGGAGAGACAAGATGGGTACCCTCCCCTGCTACTTGTATCATGCCTATTGCTTCAGCCAGTCCCTCCTAGGAAGGCAGAACCGATTAAACGACTTGTCTGACGTCACTTACGTAGGAGTATTCGCGGTGGCGGCACATTTCTTCAATCTCGCGACACAGTGGTTGAGAAATGTGCTCAGGTGTGAGGCATGTGCTCTTTGCCTTAGGTCTCTCGTAGGGTATATTTTCGGGGAAGGGCTTATATTAAGCACATCCTGAAAAATGTTCGTAGGTCTTACTTTTTGGCTAGGTCTTATTTTCGGGGAAACACGGTAGCATGGGAAACTGTTTGGGATCACTTGCTACTGGTAATATCCAAAATCGTCGTAAGAGCGTAGTGTCTGCGCAGACTCTGCATTAGAACTACGCAGTGAACGGGGCTCTAATAACCACTGTAGTTGTAGGGGCTAAACAACCAATGAAACAAACAAGAAATCCAAGGACCAAGGGTACGTCATGAAAAATTTATACAAGATGACAATACTGTATAATAAGAATAAAACAAAGCACTATTTATGGAAATTTATATCGCTTTTATAGAAATCATCTTGCAACAGCCTATTACTATGCTTCTTCTTTATAGCTTTTCCGAGAGCTTAATGTTGCCAGCGTGTTCATAACTGCGTCAGTGGTTCTAGGTTCGATACTAGATGGAGGTGGGTTAGTTTCTTTCCGGCGAGAGAGATGCCTCGAGTGCGCCCTCCTTTGGATGAGAAGTAAAACCGAGGTCCCGTTTGGTATAGCATTGAATTTGCAAGTAAAGGACTCTTTTTACTATGCAAAGGGTAGCAAAGCAAAAGCAACTCCTAACCCCTTTTCCGCCTATGGCAGGGTCGGGTACCCATTTTGTCCCTTTGAATGGACATAGGGTGATATATTGGTCATAGTTTTTTCTGCAGCCGGTTGCCGGCCAAAGCTGCACCCCTACGCTTATTTATCGTCGGTCTAGTGTTCGTTGGGGAATGCTACCGACGTCAGGGGGGGGCGAGCTCCTACACCTGGCGTCAATGGAATTCCCCAACGAACAGCAGGTGGACGGTAAATAAGCATAGGGATTGCAGCTTTGGTCGGCAACCGGCTGCAGAAAAAGCTATGACCAATATATCGCCCTATGTCCATTCAGAGGGATAAGATGGGTACCCGACCCTGCCATCGGCGCGAAAAGTTTTAGGAGTTGCCTTTCCGGGAGCCTAATTTTCTCCTCAGTCTGTAACAGTTATTGAACATCTCAAACAGTCAGTGTTTACTAAGCTATTTATTGGCCGCATTTGGATTAAGGAAGATAAACTCCTAACTCTCCTGATCATCTGGACCAGAAGGGTTATTAAGAGTATGCAAGGTATGCCGTTTGTAGTGGCCCGAAGTCCTAAGGGTCTTTAAACGTACTAGTGAGCTTGCTTTACATATTTAAACTTTAAATCTGGGGCTCAAAGTGTTCTGAAATGGATACAATAGATCAATTTAAGCTACTGATCTGAGCCTCAACAAGAAGGAACCAGGGAAATTTGTAGTAACGAAGTCTCTTAATAACGAACTTGATTACTTAAGAATGTTTGTTTGCAAAAAACCAATCGACTCGTTCGTGGAGATTTTAAGGGAGCGGCTGTTTTGCGTTGTAGACTCTCACGTGACCCATAGAATCAATGGGGGTGATAGGAGGGTCCCAATCAAGGTGAAAGGGAAGTTTGACAGGACAGTGGTTAATCCAGCTATGCTATATGGATCAGTGTTGGTCAGGGAGGAAGAGCCACGTCAATAGAATGCTGAGCTGGAGAGTAAAGAGCTGGTGACAAAGGTGCAAGAGGAAAAGTACTTAGGATCAGTGTTCCAGAGCAATGGGGAGATAGACGCGCATGTGGTTCATAGAATCAATGGGGGGGTGGTGCAATTGGAGTCCTGCGTGATAGGAGGGCCTATGCCAGCTATGCTATATGGATCAGAGTGTTGGGCACTGAGGACGGGCAAAGTAAATGGAATGCAAGTAGCAGAGAAGCGAATGCGGCTGTATATGAGCGGGGTGTCCAGAGCTGATAGAATACGGAATGAGTATATTAGAGGTAGCCTGGGGATGGTGGATTACTGGATTAATGAATAAATTTCATGGGTTGGAGAGTAAGCCAAGCAGCCATAGCAGGACGAACCTTAAGGAGCTGCTCGCGGGAGATGAGGAGGTAGGTGTAGAGGACATAGGAAAGGGGAAATTTGCAGCACCCAACATTCTTTACCAACCACCCATGATGGTACTAACGTGGGCATGCATTGCTTAACTTCAGTGATCTCACGAGAACTGGTGGTGTCCAATGCAACTTGGCTGCACGTTGGACTGTGGATATCGCGGAAAAAATGAGGGAGAGGGTGGTATGGGAAAGTAATGACAAAACTCGTTAGTACGGGGACATGGTGGGAGATACGCGGGAGTGGAGGACTAGAACCCGCAGACACAACCCTGCCATAGGCGGGATAACGGTATTATGATGATGACTGTAGTGTGTTGGAAATTCCAGTTTTCGTCTGATCACTGAAGTTAAGCAACGCAAACCCAGCTAGTACTAACATTTGGATGGCTGCTTGGGAAAACTGGGTACCGCTAATACATTTTAGGAAAATTCGTCCACAGCGATTCGTCCCCGACAGTTCGTGCCCTGCAATTCGTCCCCAAGAAAATTCGTCCCAGACACTGACGACAGTTGTAAATGCCGTATTGTGAATTTTAAGGAATAATTAACAAATTCAGAAAATCGCAGAATTCACTCAATTTTTTTCCGTTGTTAATGCCGTATTGTTCACAGACTGTCGGGACAAACTGCCGGTAATCGAATTTTCCCAGGGACGAATCGTGTGGGGACGAATCTTCCGCAAAGCAGCTCCTAACCCTTTTCCCGCCTATGGCAGGGTCGGGTACCCATCTTTTCCCTCAGAATGGACACAGGGTGATATATTGGTCATAGTTCTTTTTCTGCAGCCGGTTGCCGGCCAAAGCTGCACCCTTACGCTTACCGTAATTATTCTAAAAAACGGCGCGCCGTTTATTTTTTCAAAGGCCTTTTTGTTGCGCGGTTTGTTGGAGGGCGCCGTTTATTATTTTTTCAATTTATAAATGGAAACTTTTAGCCCGACAAGTTGATTTCATTAATTTTGATTTTTGCTGATGCCACTCTCGCATCTGAATTTATAGCCAAAATGAAATTGAGAAAAATAATAGTTCATTTAAAATTTAAATCCTTACCCTAGATTCAGATAACTGTAGAGGTTTAGCCACAGTTGCTGTGCAATAGGTCAGACACCATCCAATATTTAAACTGACAAAGCATTAATTTACATGCCAAAATTTATATTTTGGTTGTAAAATGTGGTGTTGGAACAGTGGGGTAGGCCGGCATCCCCACACAGACAACCAGCCAATATTCCTGCGGGTTACAGACGCCTGGCTGGGGTGTTCCCAGTCATAGCATGTTCAATGGACCCACGGACCTAACCCTGCCACAGGCTGGATAAGAGTGTGATGATGATGATACCAGTACCCCTGTGTAGCATTAAAGGGTTAATCATTAAAACAAATCAAGTTAACTTGCACGATCACTTCCAGACAGTTTTGAAATAAACGGCGCGCCGTTTATTAGAGGGCGCTGTTCATTAGAGGGCGCCGTTTATTATTTTTTTCAGCTGAAAGGTGCGCCGGTTATTGGAGGGCGCTGTTTATTAGAATAATTACGGTATTTATCGTCGATCTAATGTTCGTTGGGGAATGCTACCGACGCCAGGGGGCGAGCTCCTACACCTGGAAATTTTTGCCTCATCTACCCGTTGGGTAGTAAAGAGGGTTCTTTTAGGTGCACGTGCCATCGTACACCCACACGGGACCTCTGTTTTACTTCTCATCTGGAAGAAGGCGCACTCGCGGCCTCTCTCTCGCCCGAAAGAAAAGCGGCGACTTGCGTTGGAAACACCAGTTCTCGTCTCATCACTGAAGTTAAGCAGCGCAACCCCAGCTAGTACTGACATGGGTGGCCGCTTGGGAAAACTGGGTACTGCTAATACCTAAAAATCGTCGCATTAGTGTAGTGTCTGTGCAGTTTCTGCATAAGAACTATGCTGTGGACGGGGCTCTAATGACCTTTGTAGTTGAAGGGCCCTAAAACTCCAACAGGCAAGTAAGCCCGAAAGAAGCCGACCCACTTCGGTCCAGTATCGAACCTAGAACTACTGGCGCAGTTGCCGAGCGAGGGACGAATCTTCCGCATGTCCCGCTAATAACCCATTAGCGTAGTGTCTGTGGAGTCCTTGCATTAGAACGTCGCAGTGGACGGGACTCTAAAGACCTTGTAGTTGAAGGGCCCAGAACATCAACGAAACAAGAGTCCAAGTTGTTGTTGTTAAGGTCCCGTCAACTACAAGGTCATTAGAGATCCGTCCACTGCATAGTTCTAATGCAAAGACTGCACAGACACTACACCAATGCGACGATTATTGGGTATTAGCAGTACCCAGCTTTCCTGAGCGACCACCCATGTCAGTACTAACTGGGCTTGCGTTGCTTAACTTCAGTGATCAGACGAGAACTGGTGTGTCCAACGCAACTCGCCGCTCCCAACAAGGGTCCAAAATGGAGATCTGAAATTGAACCAGTACCGAGATAAGCCCGTTAATGCAATCACTTCACTGTTGAAAACTGTTTAGTTCATGTTATTTACAACGTACTTTACTATAACGCACTTCCTTCTGTTTATTAAGTCTTCTAAAGCCACCAGCTGTTATTGAATGTTTTCTCAAGAATTTGATAAGGCGCTATATATGGCGAATAATTGACTGGCAACTGTTGAGCTTCACTTCATATTAATGTTGATTTGATCAAAATATGAAGTGGTATAAATGTTTAATGATTATGGGTACACCATATGGTTGGATTGAGCCTCGGGTTTCCAGCTAACGGCTGAATGGGGCTGACAACTCTATATTTGCTTATGCTCGTCTATATCAATATTTTGGCACATTACGTGCCGATAATAAATATTATCATATCAAATGTTCATATATCGAAATTCCATCAGATCAATTCCAGCGAGAAGTGTGCTCTTTTTATAAAACACATTTAGAAAAAGAATCATTCCAGGTGCTGCAGGACAAGCAGCTGGAAAGAGAATGTGACAGACTGTGGACTAGTGATAACAACCCTTATGCAATAAAGGATGCACGCTTTTCAGGCAGCAATGTCCAGTGTCAGTCTACAGACATGACAAATACTTGGTCTAGGAGAAATCAAAGTCTGAGAAGGACTATAAAGGAACTCCGAGCGCCTTTCCCTTTTATGGCAGGGTTGGGTACCCATCTTGTCCCTCTGAATGGACACAAGGGTGATATATTGGACAGTGTTTTCCCGCAGCTGGTTGTCGACCAAAGCTGCAACCCCTATGTCGGTCTAATGTTCGTTGGGGAATTTCGCCGACGCCAGAGGGAGAGCTCCTACATCAAGAAATGCTGTCTCATCTACCCGTTGCATAGTAGAGAGGGTTCTACTGCGTGCCAATGCCATTGTACACCACACGGGACCTCTGTTTTACTTCTCATCCGAAGGAATACGCATTCGAGGCATTTCTCTCGCCCGCAAGAAACCAACCCACCTCGGTCCAGTATCGAACCTAGAACTAGTGATGCAGTTACCGAGCGCGCTACTCAATGCTCCACCAAGGCGAGTCCTTCTTCTTAACTACAGTCCAACCCCGGATAATGAAATTTTCTGGTTAATGAAGACAGTTAGGTAGGTCCCAGCCAAAGGTATATGACAATACATGTAACTGTACCTTGGATAATGAAGACTCGGATAATGCATAATGAAGACAACTTATGCTTTTTCTGTATATGTGCTACAATACAATTTCACTCTGGATAATGAAGACAGCCTTATAAAAATTTCAAAACGACATAGTCTAGCTAGTTTTAAGCAGTTATAAGAGGGTGGTTAGGGATTTTGTTGGAGCAGAAAGCTCTAACATTCAACCCACTACTGAGAAGTAAAGATTTTAGTAAAGGGTGTACAGTATTACATACCTGCCCTTGTAATTGGATAGCTAGTCACATTTGTAAAAGCCCATCTTTTACATACAGTATACTCTCATTAATGGACAGCCATGGGGAATTAAGTCTGTCCACTATTAGGTGTCCGCTATTGGGAATAACGATTTACCACTGTAAGTGAACTTCGGGACAAAATGCCATGTACCACTATAGAGAGGTGTCCATTAAGGGAGGTTTCACTATATGCTGATGTTTTCATTAAATTTATCAATTTGTTTATTGAAATTTCATTTAGAAACGTTATGTTGTACGTTTTAAGTGAAAAAACAAACAAACAAATGCTAAGAAGCTATCATGGGCATGAATTAGACCTAAAATTGTACATTCTGGATAATGAAGACACTCGGTTAATGAAGACACTTATGGTTGGTCCCTTAGGGGTCTTCATTATCGGGGTTGGACTGTATTACACATTAAAAAAACTAAGTGAAAATATTATGAGGGGGCGGCCTGGACATACTTGCACGCCTGCGGCCGTCTTATATAAATTTTCTTGTGATCAGTGACAAAAATTAACCACATTCAGAAGCGAACCTGAGTACTTCAAACTTAAAAGGCAAGTGCACAATGCCAACTATCAAGATGTATTTGGAAATTTTAAATTACCGTATTTATTCCAATAAACGCCGCGCCGTTTATTTATTTCGTGGCGATTTTGGTGCTGCGCTTACTAGAGGGCGGCGCTTATTAATTTTGTGAGCCCCCATAGATGATAATAATGGATGGTAAAATAACAGTGACATATTTTCTTTGGGGCGAACTAGTGAAGAAGGTGAAAGAGGCGAAGAATTTAGGATCAACGTTCCATAGCAATAGGGAAATAGACTCTGATGTGACCCATAGAATCAGTGGTGGATGGCTGAAGTGGAGATGGGTAACCGGTGTCCTGTGTGATAGGAGGGTCCCAATCTAGTTGAAAGGGAAGTTTTATAGGGTGGTGGTTAGGCCAGCTATGTTGTATGGATCAGAGTGTTGGGTAGTGAGGAAGAGCCACATCAATGGAATGCAAGTAGCTGAGGTGTGAATGCTGCAGTACATCAGTGGGGTATCAGGAGCTGATAGAATTACAAATGAGTATATCTGAGGTAGCCAGGGGTGGTGGACATCGCCAAAAAATGGGCAAATAATATAAATACGAACACGCAATGAGAAAAGGGGGAAGAAGAGCTCATTGGGTCCATTTCAGGAATGCAGGTGGTCAGAAGCACCCAGGGCAGGGGAGACTGAAGCAGACGTGGGAACAGGTTGTCCATAAGGATATGGCAATGTGTGGGGTAGACAGGGACCTGGTGGGATATAGGTGGGAGTGGCAGGCTACAACCCGCATACCTGACCCCGCTGCAGGTGGGATAGAGTATGATAATCTACAGTAATTGGGATGATAATCCTCCAATAAGCGCCGTAAGTGTTGCAATGGGCAAGCGCCATAAGCACTGCAAGGGCAGTGGCGATTATTGAAGGGCGGCGGCTATTCTTTATTTCACACTGATAATGCGGCGCTTATTAGAGGGCGGCCCTTATTGGAATAAATGTGGTATTATTAATAAACTGGCCTTAAAAACATTGCGAAAGTAATTTATTTTGCTTGCTGTCTGTTTGTTTAGACCCCCCCCCCAGTGGGTAGCACGCTCGGAAACTGCGTCAGTAGTTCTAGGTTCGACACTGGACTGAGGTGGGTTGACTTCTTTCGGGCGGGAGAGCGCGCCTTCATTCGGAAGAGAAGTAAAACGGAGGTCCCGTGTGATGTCTCGCCCGAAAGAAAAGCGGCGACTTGCGTTGGACACACCAGTTCTCGTCTGATCACTGAAGTTAAGCAGCGCAACCCCAGCTAATACTGACATGGGTGGCCGCTTGGGAAAACTGGGTACTGCTAACACCCAAAAATTGTCGCATTAGTGTAGTGTCTGTGCAGTCTCTGCATAAGATCTACACTGTGGACGGGGCTCTAATGACCTTGTAGTTGAAGGGCCCTAAAACACCAACAAAGTTGCTAGGTGTAGGAGCTCGCCCCTAGCATCGGTGGAATACCCCAACGAACAGTAAACGGACGATAAATAAGCATAGGGGTTGTAGCTTTCGTCGGCAATCGGCTGCGGAAAAACTGTCCAATATATCACACTTGTGCCCATTCAGAGGGACAAGATGGGTATCCGACTCTGCCATAAACGGGAAAAGGGTTAGGAGTTGCTTTCGTTAGCCTGTTCATTCAACATCGGTCTCTACCGTTGAAAGTAAATCAACGGGCCAGGTTTTAACACTTGGGAATTTTCCCAATCTATATGTCTATTTCGCTCCGTTTAGAAAGGGTTCACTTATGCCCAGAGGGCAGGTAGGCTTACTTTCCGTCTGACGGAAGGCGCACTTCGGACTTCCCTTTCGCCCAAGAAAAACGACCCACCTCCAGCGGCGTACCGAAGGGGGGGGGGCAGATGTCCGCGGGTGCAGAAGACAGGGAGTGCAAAAATGTGGTTCGCATTAAGTTTAGAGGGTGCCAGAGGGCGCAGATTTCGGTCGTTGTCCCCGGGCGCAGAATACCCTCGGAACGCCACTGCCCACCTCGGCCATCCACGGAAGTAAAGTGAAGCACGCTACCACTGACCCATCGAAGCAAGCAATTTATTTATTCAAAACTTAAATGTCTGAAGTACGATTAAGAAAAGGAATTCAAAAAAGCAGTCCACTATTAATTGTCAGGATATACTCTTGCTTTAAAACGCTAACCAGTTTGTTGAAATGACATCTGCGGCAAGAAAA
This sequence comes from Trigoniulus corallinus, assembly GCA_013389805.1. Lineage (NCBI taxonomy): Eukaryota > Metazoa > Arthropoda > Diplopoda > Spirobolida > Trigoniulidae > Trigoniulus > Trigoniulus corallinus. The sequence continues at coordinate 15,775,968 of JAAFCE010001963.1, read as the reverse complement.
TTTGGACATAAAAGAAGATGGTGGCACGTGTCTCCTGGACCCATTTCCTGTAAAACTCCAGATTTTGAAATTACTTGTCTGTGGTTCGTTATTGAGGTCCATCAACCTCTAAGGTACATTATCCTAACTTGGTACTCAAATACATAAGCGGCATAACACTCATGACCGAATCCTGTTCAACTTTGCAGGTAGACAGCTGAATTCCGAACACCTCCTTGCCCCGTTGTTCCACCCTCATCAAACCGTCTATGTAGCAGGGGAGAGGTAAGTAAGGGAGGCCATCGAGGGAGAGGTAAGGTTTGACCCTCACTCTTACTACATGTCCAAATAATAGCTGAAATAACACAATGGAAATTGTAGTGGCAACCAATAAGATCGATCGAGGAGGAGCGTTGTCAGAAAGTTCCCTTCATTCACTATGTTTGCTTTTTTTATGTATGTGCAGGAATGAAGTACCTATAGAGAGGGAGCGAGAGAGGGACAAACAGAACCTGTATATAATAAACCATTCCGAGGCCAAGTTTGAAGGCATTTAAGTAGTAACTGTGTAACCTTCTAGAAGCAGGGATTCCAGCAGTTCAACATTGTCGATGAGATGTCGGGTTCTATGTGCTGACCGTTCGTTACTTCTGAACTTTTACAAGTCCCATAAATTTGGGAAGAGAGGAATTAAGGAATATTCGTCTTGACAATTAAGTTATTTGCTTTTACCTGAGTTTGGTGCATTTGTTGTTAAAGTGCAGACTTTCATTTCCAATCTACCTCCTATTCATTCTGTTACCAACTATTATCTAGTCGTTTTACCGGAAAGAAACTGTCAGGTTCTGTTTTGAAAGATGGAACTACTCTGCTGTGAGAATAATCAGTCTGATTTCGCCGTTGTTTCTCAACCGGATAAAATATTGTTGAATGATGATCGAGTTATCAAGAATTTACTCGACTCTGAAACTGACTTTGTTCTTCGAGGATCCTATGTCAACACCATTCAAACTGAAATTACATCAGAAATGAGAAGAGTCTTAACAACGTGGATGTCAGAGGTCTGTATGTTTTTTCGCTCATTTTTTGACACTGTTTATATCTGTTATGAATCAATTAAGAGAGTGGTATTATAAGCATGTGTGTACTCTTTTCTTTCATCTGAATGGGGGTGCCACACACCCTAATGTTAGTATGTTACGCCAACGGGTTGAGGAGTAGGCGAAGCAACCATAACGGGCCGAAATTTGTGGAGGCTGCTCTCTGTCTCGGGTGAGAGGGAAGTAGGAGTGGGGGAAGTAGAAGAGGGGAAATTAGCAGCACCCAATGTTCAACCAACCACCCATGTCGCTACTAACTTGGGTTGCGTTGCTTAACTTCATTGATCTGCCGAGAACTGGTGTGTCCAACGCAACCCAGCCGCTCAGTGGAAGTTTCTGCCTCTCCATTTCAGTATTTTATATAATCAAGTGCTTAGGCCCGGCTCGTGAGTTTCAGGCACCCTAGGCAAGTTGATCCATCGCCGTGTCTCCCCCCCTCATGTCCGAGCACCCCTCACGTCCTTCGCAACAGTCCCATTGCCAATGCATTGCTGTGGCTGTCCAACATTTTGAAAAGGCCCCACCAATCAGAGATGTTTAGGAACCCCAAGGCTATGAACATTTTTAAATGACGGCTAGACCGCATGGTAGGGAAGTACCTCCGAAATTTGCCACTCCTTTGAAATTTACCGCCCTAGGCAGTCGCCTAGGTTTGCCTGCCCCACGAGCTGCATGTGTTTGAAGTGCTCATTTTCCAAAAGTGGTAGGATGAACATTCAGCATTTTTACCATTCAAAATTTGACAAACTGCTCATCACCTTTTTCCTAAATTTTGATTTCAGTAGTGAGTAATCCATACGTTTGGATAAATAAATGTACTTGGTAATGTAAATTTCCTCTCTCCTCCCACCGCCAACTGCCATGGGCCACATCATGGGCTTTCTCCCCAGATTAGAAATTGGACACTGTGGGAGAGTAGTGTGGTTTATCGAACTTTCAGCTGATATTTGCCCAGCTCTCCTTGGACTTTTAATCCTTCATTGATGAAGAATTTCGTAAAAATTAGAGAAGCAGGAGTGAAGTCTGACACTTGAAACTATATTTTATGAGTCCAAACACAGTTAAAAGATTTGTCGTCAGACAGGGTTCAGGAATGACAACGCCAATGTCCCTTTCATTTCACATTATCCCGTTCATACTGTGAACGTGTGTTTGTTTATAAGATGTATCAACTTTGAGACCTTCCTCCTTGATCTTTCTTTCTCTCTCTCTCTTTTCTACTTCCCCTGCTGCACCCTCTTCAATCTTGTAGTCAGGATGACAAAAAAATTAAGAAACTGTAGTCGTTAGATGTTCCACACAGGGCCACCCTGGAGATGGGATTATTTTTTTTTGGCTGAAAGCAACTCAATATTTAGGTTGTAATAGCGCTACTTAGCAATTGTGGACCTAACGTCCCCTAAAACATCAATCAACACTGATGGGTTGTTCATTTGTGATGGTAGAACATGAACAAAAGGATTAAAACTTCTAAGGAATATTGGACATCGGGAGATGGCAGCTAAAAATAACTTTCGGAGAATGGGGAGCAGGAACTTTATGCCACAAATAGCACAGTTTAAAAGAATGTCTGTGCAACCAATCGAAAACTGTGAAGGTTGTAATCAGTACTAATTTTCTTATCATGAACTTCATTCATGACAAGTACCTTGTCTTCCAAAGGCATGCCTATAGTTACTGTTCTTTGTTGACTCAGCAGTTTAAGAATGGAATGCAAGGGGAGAAGGACTTAGGTGCATTTACCTAAAGCAAACATTATAGGCCAAATCTTGAAGTCACAACAGATCACTTGGTCCTTTCGGCATTGTTTTCTTTTCTCTCTCACTCTCTTGTCTTCACTGTCCTTTAACCTTCACAAACAAACAACAAAAATGAGTCTATGTTCTAATGTAACGAATTATTTTGTGCTCAGGTATGTGAAGATCAGTGCTGTGAAGATGTTGTACTTCCACTGGCCACCAATCTTTTGGACCGATTTTTGAGTCGTTTGCACATCAAGAAGTCCCAACTACAACTTTTGGGAAGTGCTTGCATGCTCATCTCGTCCAAAATGAGACAATGTCGAGCGCTGAGTGGAGAAACTTTATGTTACTACACAGATAATTCCATCACTCTAAACGAATTAATAGTAAGTCCATGTCAACTTTCATTCATTCCAATCTTATGGACAGTGCCGGATTAAGACCTTTTTGGGGGGCCTAGCTATGCAAAAGAGAAATATACGAACATTTCGGGGCTCAAAATGAAGATTACAACTACGGCTTACACTTCAAGAAACACCATGTGCCTTCGAGGCTCCTACTCTGCGGGAGCGGTGAATTGCGTTGGACACACAAGTTCTCGTCCGCTCACTGAAGTTAAGCAACGCAACCCCAGCTAGTACTGACATGGGTATGGGTGGCTGCTTGAGAAAACTGGGTACCGCTAATACCCAAAAATCGTCGCATTATTGTAGTGTCTGTGCAGTCGCTGCATAAGAGCTATGCTGTGGACGGGGCTCTAATGACCTTGTAGTTGAAGGGCCCTAAAACACCAACATAAATCCGACTTTTTTTGCTTCATTGGTGTTTCAGAGCCCTTCAACTACAAAGTCATCAGAGCCCCGTCCACGGCATAGTTCTAGTGCATAGACTTCACTACACTAATGCGACGATTATTGGTTATTAGCAGTACCCAGTTTTCCCAAGTGGCCACTCATGTTAGTACTAGCTGGAGTCGCGTTGCTTAACTTCAGTGATCAGGTGAGAACTGGTTTCTCCAAAGCAATAAGCCGCTCCTCCATAAATCCGGCAGTGCCTATTTATAAGAATATGCTCAACAACCAATGTCAAAGTCAAATATTTGAAAATATAATCGACGCATCTTTGAGAAATTGATCTCAAAGGTCCTCCTTATTTAGAAGTGGTAAAACCTTCCACCCAAATATGTTCTTTCCTTGATTAGGGGTTCCAATGACCAATGTTAATGAAAGACGGCATGTTGTGTAACGTAACTGCATTTGTCAGACATATTTGCAGGGTTCGTACAATGACCTTTGATATAAATAATCTAGAAAACATAAATCAACCAAAAAAAGTCATGTGGCAGCTACTACGTGACACTAAACATGTGACAAATATCTCATGAACTTTCAGTTTTCCTACTTAATAAGAATATTCATCAGTACAGGTATTGATACCCTGCAACTGTGGCTGCAACTAGAATGTGTCAGCAGCGTCCCATGTCGAAATATAGGACAAGTCTCGTTTTTCTAATAGATAATGAGTAGGCTACCCACTACATTTTCAAAGTCATCATTTTAAGAAGAACAAGGTCTTTTGACAGAGTTTCTAAATTAGGAGATTAAAATGGAGTCACTTGCCAAAAAAAAGGAAGTGTTTGGCGGAAAAAAGAACCCCTCAACAGGTAGTTATTAGCGAAATCAGTGCCCCGTTCAAAAAAGCTGAATAACAATTCTTGTTAACTGTGTGCTAACTATACAGGAGTTTTTGTTCCTACCAGTATGTAGTCAAGGGTTTCGAAGATACGACGGTTTTCAGTCAAATGCTTTACTTTGATTCCAAACCTTATATATATGAGAAGTGCAAAGAGTATATTACTATTGCCGCTGAATGCTGACATCTTTAAGCCTATATACCTCCTGTGTTAAGGTGACAATTGATTGTAAATCAGAATATCTGTTCTCAATTTTGTTGGTCGTTTATGAATGAAATTACACCACCGATGGGGTTTTTTATGACTGCATTTTTAAGATGTTACCTACTCCTGCTGCTAAAGGCAACAGCTTGGTGTCTCTCTTTTTCTTTCCGAAAGAAGTTTACAGTATATTTTAACGGCCCAAGGTTATAAGAATTCATCATCTTAAGGTGGTGGTGGTGTGGTCCTTTTAATCTTTTTTTGTACCTCCTTTCTGAAACTTGCGCCTTTCTCCTACAATGCACCTGTTATTGCTAAATTCTTGAAGGAGGTGAAGTAAAAGGCACATTCTTTTACAGTTATGGCCACAGCAAGAACGTACACCCCTCTTGGCATCGGATTTTTCTTTCAAGAAAACTAGTCACCGACCGTCCCGACCCTAAGATGATGGTTTTTTTTTTCTTTTCTTCCCTTTTTTTTCAAAGTACTAAATAACATTCCTGTGAAATGGCAAGCTTCCTTTTCTTAGGTACACAGTTTTTCTCGGCCCTCAACTGCTCTCTCTCTGAAGATTGGTGCTACTGACATTGGCACCCATTGTTTGTGCGCTGCAAGATAATAATTTACACGAGCATGAAATGACTCCAGAAAGGTTTTAAGATAGTTATTAAATAAAGAGAATAATAAAGTGCGGTGCTCTTAGACATGTAAAAGCACTGAGGGAGGTGATGTGAATCACTTGCTGACCGAGCTTTAGGTGACTACTCTGAATGGTTTTTTTTAAAAATTAGTATGTTGAATTGCATTGTCCTATTTTTACAAATATTGTATAATTTGGGGAAAAAACTGACAAAAAAAGATCAAAGTATTTTGGTGGTAAAACAACGTACTAGATTTCAAACATTAGGTAGGTCAGAAGCTGCTCAGGGAAGGATTTATGAATTATTTAATCTTGACTTTAGGAACACAATTATAACCTCCATGGACAGGCTCGTTAAGTATCCATTATATAGGATTCAAAGATGACCCATATAAACGCTTTTCGGAAGTAAAAATCAGTTTATAATTAAAAATAGTGTGTAATTAGGAATGGTGCTCAAGGCATGATTCAGGACGTTCCACCAAACAATGTTCAGCGTCCAGAAGAGCCTTGGTTGGAATTGTACTTGGTCAATAATATTGTGATCAGAAATGATACGTTATGTTACGTTACACCAATGGGTTAGGGGGGGTAAGCCAAGCAGCCATAACAGGCCGAACCCCTGGGAGCGGCGAGTTGCGTTGGACACACCAGTTCTCGTCTGATCACTGAAGTTAAGCAATGCAAGCCCAGTTAGTACTGACATGGGTGGTCGCTCGGGAAAGCTGGGTACTGCTAATACCCAATAATTGTCGCTTTAGTGTAGTGTCTGTGCAGTATATGCATTAGAACTATACAGTGGACGGGTCTCTAATGACCTCGTAGTTGACGGGACCTTAAACTCCAACAAACAACAACAAGGCCGAACCCTTAGGAGGCTGCTCGCGGATGAGGAGGAGATAGGTGTAGGGGATGTAGGAGAGGAGAAATTTGCAGCACCCAATGTTTCCTACCAACCACCCGAGTTGGTACTAACGTGGGTTTGCGATGCTTAACTTTGTTTCGTTGGTGTTTTAGGGCCCTTCAACTACAAGGCCATTAGAGCCCCGTCCACTGGGTAGTTCTAATGCAAAGTCTGCACAGACATTACGCTGCTACGACGATTTTTGGGTTATAGCAGTTCCAAGTGTTTCCAAGCGGTCACCCATGCTAGTCCTATCTGAGGTTGCGTTATTTAACTTCAGTGATCAGCCGAGAACTGGTGTGTCCAACACAATACAGCCACTCTCCCTCTGCACAGGACTCTAGCCCTCAATGTTTAACACTACCTGAACGAGGGTCGGGTGCCCATCCTGTCTCGGAATTGACACACGGGTGATTATCGGACGGTATTTTCCGCAGCCGTCAACCGACCAAAGCTGCAATCCCTATGCTTATTTTTCGTCGGCCTACTTTCACTCCACCGACGGGGGGGGGGGAGCGAGCGCCTACGTTGGGCATTTTGCCTCATCCACCCGTTGGAAGCGACGCAATTGCGTTGGACACACCAGTTCTCGTTCGATCACTAAAGTTAAGCAACGCAACCCCAGCTAGTACAGACATGGGTGGCCGCTTGGGAAAACTGGGTTCTGCTAATGCCCAAAAATCGTCGCATTATTGTGGTATCTGTGCTGTCTCTGCATAAGAACTACAATGTCGGAGGGGCTCCAACGACCTTGTAGTTGAAGGGCCCTAAAACACCAACAAATTATCTACCCGTTGCATAGTAATGAGGGCTCGTTTACGTCAAAATGTCATCGTACACCACTCAAGAAGGAAGGCGCACTCGGGCTTCTTTCTCACGCGAAAGAAGCCAACCCACCTCGAACCTGGAATATCGAACCTGGAACCAATGGCGCAGTAAATAGTACAAGCGCGTCGCACAGGACTCTCCTAGTATTCTTAATATTTAGGACAATCCTTGGCAACCACGGGACTCCACCCTTAATTTCTGAACATTCCCTGGCAACCACTGGAATCTACTGTTAATTTCTGAATAGCCCTCAGAACTTCATCTTTGCACTGGTCTATTGGACAAAATTCTTACATAGGGGGTCCGGTGGTAGGTAATCCAATAACTGGACTTAGCAGATCGGTTGAGATGGTAATGAAGCATTAAGGGTTTGCTCTTCAAAGTAGGGATTGCACTACCCTGTTGTCTTTGCCTAAGGGGGTGTTTTAAAATATTTTCAAAATTTTCCGTCAGGCTTTCAAAAAGTTAATCACTTTACTACACCAGTGATGAATAGTCAGTCAGTAGGATGAATTTGTAAAATTTTCAGAGTGAAGATGATGACAATTTCAATGGCGCATACGTGTATTTGCAGTACAAGATCCAGCCATATGTTACTTTTTCTGGACAGAAATGGTTGGGGTGGCTTCTTTGCTCTTTGCGCAAGCCAAAATCACGTTCTCATGCGATAAAGAAATTGTAGAAAGACGTAGGGCCTAAAGTATATAAAAAAAATTCTTCATGGGAAGTAAGATTCACCCTCACACATTTTTTCCCCTACTCCTCCCTTACATTCTTTACCCACAAACTAGGGTGTTATTTTCTCTTCAAAAACCCACGTACCCTCTCTCGCTCTCTGTGTTCTAGACCCTCCAGGAATTTGAGCTATGTAGGCCCTTATTTGCAAGCAAATAGCACCACATGTTTGATTGGGTGACCAATAGACCTTTTGCCGTGGGAACTGACTTAAATCATAGACTGTGAAACTCATTCATAAATGGCTTCTGGCTTTTTTGTGTATATAGGTAGCAAAAACTGAATGGCAAAAAGTCCCTCAACAGAGATTCCACTACTATAATTATGCTAGGACCCAAAGAGCGACATGCCCATTCACAAAAAGCCTTCACTGGCTTCAGAATTAGAAATAATATATGCAAGAATGTGACATATGACAATGATTTCTCACGCTACTAAACACTGTCCCGTGTAGGAAACATGGAAAGCAACATTGGCAGACATGTTGAAAGATAATTACATGGCACGTCATTTGATGTTTATTTAACTGTCCACATAAATTAGGGAGAAATTAGGGACCTATTTCCCACGACATCAATAAATTTCAAATATTATTATTACTTCTTGGTTGGGAGAGACATTTTACCAGCCTGTATGCTAAACATCCGGACAGGTGGTCAAGACTTTGGACCTCAAGAATGAGGACAAATGCCTGAAAGGCACCGAACCTTTCACTATGGCCCTTTATACTAATTGGCGTATAACTGATATAGGACCGGATTTATGTATAGGTCAAATAAGCCCTAGCTTTCGAATATTTCCATATTTGCATATGCATTGTTGGGTTATCAGTTGTTATACGATCTTAAGGCCCTTTGCTCTAGACCTGTAACCATTTTGGTTCTTGAGTCTCTTCTTTAGGGTCCATACTATTATTTTAGAGTATGGGCCATACTACATACCTACAAAAGTAACACAATCATCATTACCATGCCCTTATTTCATCAGTGGCCGAGTAAGGCCTGCGAGTGTGGGTCTTCCATCCACTCCTGCTTTCTTATCCCACCACAGCACCATGTCCCGGCTCCCACCACAGCACCATGTCCCGGCTCCCCCACAGCATCGTGTCCCTGCTCCCCACCACACAACCATGTCCCTGTTCCCATGTTTGGTTTGACTCTGTCTGCTCCCCATAATCTCCACCCCTGGAATCGACCTAACCAGATCCCCCTCCTTCTCCCATCAGGACCTCAATCCATTTTCGTTCATTTGAATACTTTAGAGCTCGGTAACTGCATCGGTAGTTATAGGTTGGATACTGGATTAAAGTGGGTTGGCTTCTTGCGGGCCAGAGAGGCCCCGAGTGCTCCTTCTTTCGGATGAGAGGTCCTGTGTGATGTATGGTGGCATTTGCACGTCAAAGAACCCTCTCTATTATACAACGGTTAGATGAGGCAAAATTTCCAGGTGTTTAGGAGCTCGCCCCTTGGTGTCCGTGGAAGATGGATACCCGACTCTGCCATAGGCGGGAAAAGGGTCAGGAGTTCCTTTATCATAGTAATCAAATTATCGCCTACCAGAATAAATCTAAAGGTGTTGATATTCTTTTTTTTTACAGGACTGGGAACTGTTGGTGCTCAGCAAACTGAACTGGGATATCTCGTCAGTAACTGCTAATGATTTCATTAATCCACTCCTTGCCAGGATACCTCAAGTCAAAGACATGAATAAAATTAAGCAACATTCTCATGTATTTATTTCTCTTTGCTCTACAGGTAAGTCTGATAATTCATTATTCTTACTGACAGTCCTTAGAACGCAAAATGCTACCACAAGTTACTAGTTGCATGACATGTGGCTATATTTTATCACCGGGGAATCCAGGGGTGTAATTACCCGCCTCGGTGGTGAAGTGGACAGCTCGCTTGGTAACCGCGTCAGGAGTTCTAGGTTCGATACTGGACCGACGGGGTTGGCTTCCTTCGGGTGAGCGAGAGAGAGAGAGAAGCCCCGAGTGCGCCTTCCTTCGAATTGGAAGTAAAACCAAGGTCCCGTGTGGTGTACGATGGCACTTGCACGGCAAAGAACCCTCTCTACTACAGTATATGAATGCCCCAACGAACAGTAGACTGACAATAAATAAGCATAGGGGTTGCAGTTTCGGTCGGCAACCTGCTGTGGAGAACACTGTCCAATATATCCCCCTTGCGTCCATCAGGGCCCGGTCTAAGGGGAGGGGCAATCCGGGCATTTGTCCGTGGCGCCATTTTGCCTGTAAGTGTGGGAACAGAGCGCTGCTTCAAGGGGCGGCAAGTTGTCTTTTTGTCCGGGGCGACATAAGTGCTAGAGTAGGCGCTGCGTTCATTCAGAGGGACAAGATGGGTACCCGACGCTGCCATAGGCGGGAAAAGGGTTAGGAGTTGCTTTGCTTTGACTCTAGTGGCGTAATTATAATGTCGTGCCGCCCCCCTCCTATCTTCCACAATGTGAAACTACGCATAGAAAGAGGAGGCTCAATAAAAATTTGTGCTGGGTAAGATAGATTCTAGTTAGGCCACTGGAAACATCCCCCTACAAGTGCAAGACCGCCATGTCCATAGTCCCAGGGCCTATGATAGGAGGATTACATGCATTGTAAAAAAGCAACGCTTTATCCTTTTCCAGCCGATGAGGCTGGGTGGTGCACCCATCTTGTCCCATCTCAATGACATAAGGGTGATTCATTGGACAGTGTTTTTCCGTAGCCGGTTGCCGACCAAAGCTGCAATCTTCTGTTCGTCGGGGAATTACACTAACGCCAGGGTGGAGAGCTCCTACACCTGGGAATTATGCCTGCTCTACCCGTCGCATAGTAGAGAGGTTTCTTTTACGTGCAAATGCCATCGTACACCACAGGGGATCTCGATTTTACTTCTCATCCGAAGGAAGGCGCACTCGGGGCTTCTCTCCCCCCAAAAGAATCCAACCCACCTCGATCCAGTATCGAACCTGAAAACACCAAGGCCCTGCATGAGTGTAATTAGCTGCTAGAGACAGATGTCGTTAAAGATGAGTGACTGTTTTCAGCATTGTATTGCTGGTCGAGTCTTCACAGGCCGGTCCGACCGGCTCCCCTGACTGTTTCCCCAGAAGAGCAATTGAAGAGCTCCAATCGGGGTGAAAGGGTTGAAAAAAGCACACTCACAAGGGACCAGGTGTTAAGAGGCGCACTGTTTGCCATTTAGCATAGAGTACACAGGTTCGCCTCTGTGATCTTACTGCGGATCTACTTGTTCCCGTTCTCTATGTCAGAGGGGGTCCCGTCAGAGGGTACGTGAAAACACTTTCAAGAGCAAGTGTTAGCTGCGAGTCCGCTCCTGGGGGTAACCCACTGTCAAAACAACAGTTGAAAGCCAGATTTTTACATCTCCGAGCGTTTGGTATTAATTACTATAACGGCGATCCTAAATGATGGACACCACATTCTTGTGCGGGACACGATCCAAAAAACAAACAAACAAGGGCCTGTAGTTGTTGTTCGTTCGTGGTCATTAGAGCCCCGTCCACTGCGTAGGTCTAATGCAGAGACTGCACAGACACTACACTAATGCGACGACTTTTGAGTATTAGCGGTACCCAGTTTTCCCCAGGGGCCACCCATGTCAGTACAAGCTGGGGTTGCGTTGCTTAACTTCAGCTATCAAACGAGAACTGGTGTCTCCAGCGCAATAACTGATTATTCATAAGTCCTATTAAACCGGAAGTAGGGCATCTGAAAACTGGGGAAACTTGGGATACTTGGAAACTCTGGAGACGCCTGGGAAATCTGAAAACTTGGGAAAACTGGGTACTGCTAATACCCAAAAATCGTCGCATTAGCGTAGTGTCTGTGCAGTCTCTGTATTACAACTGTGTAGTAGGCGGGGTTCTAATGGCCTAGTAGTTGAAGGGCCCTAAAAACCAACGAAACAAACGGTATTTTGGGTATTAGCGGTGCCCAGTGGTCCGAAGCGGCCACCCATGTCAGTACAAGCCGGGGTTGTGTTGCTTAACTTCAGCTATCAGACGAGAACTGGTGTGTCCAACGCAATAAGCCGCTCCCAGGGCCAGTAGTGGGAGATTAGTTACGACGAATTAAGCCATAGATTTTGGAGTCCAACAATTTGTTAAGTCGAGCTGAAAATCAATTTTTTGGTGACATTGAAAGAGAGGTGCTGTTTCAAATAAATTCGACCTTTTTGTTTCGGAAACTGTTGAACCACAACGTCGCTTGTGACGTCATTGCTGGAGGAGGGCATACACAGAGAGAGAAAGACAAAACTTTTAGCTTTGAAAATACCGATTATTGATTCAAAGTGACATAAATTATTGCAGGTTATTGACTACGAAGTTTTTTCTTAATTTTTGAAGTAATATGGTGGTCTTGCAGAGGAGGACCACCACCGCCACACACAGAGAGAGCGAGGACAAAAAAAGGAGTTGTAGGAGACCTTAAAAAAGCATTTCATTCTTCACTGAGTCCATTTCTATCATAACCAAAATTATCTCAATTTGCTCGCATATGTGCACATAATGCATTTCAATGACCATTTTCTTAGATCTGTGACCTTAACTGTAGAGAAAATGAAGAAGAAGAACAAAAGTAGGACCCAGAATGCATTATGTGCCCTCCAACAAGCCCACCCTCCTCTGCCAAAATATAGGAGGAAAGTAAAAGCCACCTATGGAGCCAATACAATAGATATCTGGGCTTTCATTTAACGGGATAATTTTTTCTCAAGGACCATATTAAGCTCGTGCATTGGACCTCCTAATAGAGAAGTTCCTTGACCGTTTTACTATGTGATCCATTGTTATTACCGGGTAAGGGCCCTGTGAGTATGTTACTATCGTTACAGATCACACTCTTTCACTCTCTTGCAACCACTAGTTGCTACAGGGTCATAAATGAACCAAGAGGGTGGGGGGATAGGGGACGACAATAAGCAGTCAGCCTAGAGGGAAGTGGCCAGAATATGATCGGTCCTTCAGAATGTAATTGTAGGGTCAGCCAAATTTACTGATAGGGAAGAGAGGAAGGTAGTGTAGCGTGAGGCCCAGTACTTTTTTTTTTTCGGCAATTGCATTAAAAAGGCTGATTTAGAACAGGAAGAGGAGGTTGCGGTGGAAGTCTATTTTCAGCTGTTTTCCATTTGTGCTATTTTCGACACCACAAAGGTCCTGTTGTTGTCCTAGTCGTAAATGCCTACCCTAAAAACAATACCTAAAAAATTTGAAGAGCTATGTTCCGATTTCCGTTCCTGAAGGTGTTGCAACCATACCATAAATTGTGGTAAATTCTGAGACTCATTTCGTTGCACCATGGTGACAGGGGACGTCTCTGAACGCCACGATTATGGACACCAGCTTCATATGTCCTGTATGGGAATCATCATACCCCTTCCCGCCTGTGGTAGGGTCTGATCCCCCACTCCCGCCTTTTTTCTCACTAGGTCCCTATGTACACCACACAATATCCTGCACAATGCACCCGACCCTCCGTACAGCCTGCTCCCACGTGCCCCGGATGCTTCCAATAATCTGCATCCCCGTAATGGGACTAACCAGATCCTGGCCACCCATTTCTAATAAAATAGCCGCCTGTTTAGGAAAAGAAGGGGAATTAGGAAAGTGGTCATCATCATCCCTTCATTCCGTTTATAGCGTAGTGTGTGCGTGCAGTCTCTGCATTAGAACTATTTAGTGGGCGGAGCTCTAATGACCCCGTAGTTGAAGAGCCCTAAAATACCAACAAAACAAACACAAGGCCCAAGATCAAAATTCTATAAGATTCTGTCCAGTGCCGAAAAAAATTCCGTCTCGGTGTCGCAGTGGGTAGCACGGTCAGTAACTGCGCCAGTAGTTCTAGGTTCGATACTGGACGGAGGTGGGTTGGCCTCTTTCGGGCGAGAGAGATAGGGCCTACCCTGGGTGCGCCTTCTTTCGGATGAGAAGTAAAACCGAGGTCCCGTGTGGAGTTCAATGGGATTTGCACGTAAAAGAACCCATGAGGCAAAATTTCTAGGTGTAGTAACTCCCTCCCTGGCGTCGGCCTTGGTTGCACCCTGTGTCATGTCCTGCCATCCTTACCTAATTCGCCAGTGTTCTCAGTTAGTTCTCTTATGTCCTTAAACTAATCTGTGCTACCCTGGATGGGGCGCACTTTCCCATGCCATAGCCTGGCTCGGGATGTCATCTCAGCCAGGCGTTCAGTTGTTTGTTTTGTTTGTGTTTTAGGGCCCTTCAACTACAGAGGTCATTAGAGTCCCGTCCACCGTGTCGTTCAGTCTTAACAGCATTACAAGCCCCTGAGCAACGCAGCCGACGACAACCACTCACAGGAATAATACGTAAATGGTCCCGTGACAAACAGATTAGCATGGGGGCCCTAGGTTGGTGGGACCTCCGGTCAAGTCCCCTGCGGCCCCGTGCGTTAAGACGGCACTGATGCAGTCTGCACAGGCACTACGCTGTTACGACGATTTGGGTATTAACAGTAGCCAGTGCTCCCAAGCGGTCACCCGTGCTCAGTACTATCCGGGGTTGAGTTACTTAACTTCAGGAATCAGACGAGAACTGGTGTGTCCAGCACGATACAGTCGCTGCAGGCGTTCAGGCCAGTGGCGTACCAAGGATATTTAGTGCCCGGGCACAAACTCTACAGTAGACTCTACAGCTAACACACTCCTGTATGTTATTGTACTTTGCGCAAGGAGCCTTTTTGTTGGCCTTTTTTGAAATCCCTGCTTCCTAAGAAGTATTTAATAATTTTAGTCGAAATGCGGCAAATGGCGCCCCTCCATTGCAACTGCGCCCTGGGACAACTCCCCCTCGTTACGCTTCTGGCTCAGACCTCGAAGAAAGTCTTCATTTGAGAGATTCCTAGTTGGACCTTGCGCATACACAGCTTCAAAAAAAAGAAAGTCCCAGATGTAGTGCAGATATTTATGGTTTCATGCCCGATTTGCATTTTTCGGAAAGGGGGGGTTGATTGTACTTGGCTACAACACCTCAAAATAGTGCTTCACAACATGTCTCCGAGCACGTCTACCAAAATTTAAATGTTCAACATGTCGAGGAAATGCAAATGTGTCAGCAAAAACATTCGCAAGGCCCTACCGTTTATTCACCCTGTAGACTACACAATTCATGATCATACTTCAATTCAGACGAAATGCAAATGTGTCCACACTTTTTCTACACTTCTCTTCTCCCCCCTCTTCTCTCCTATCCTGAACCTACTCACTCTCCCCTCCCTTTCTATCTCATGGTCCGGCTCCTTCAATAACTAAAACTATCCCATTATGTGAACAATAGTGGTTTTAGGGGATTGGCCCCAAGGGTTTGCATTAATGTGACTCGTGCCAACAGCGGCATTGAGTGAAGATTTTTCAATAAAAAAATAAATTCATGTGCATAAAAAGACGGGAAGTTTGTCATCCCTTGCAACAGGCCCTGAACACATTTCTAGTTGCTCCATCAGAAGAGCCATTAGTAATTATTTATTCGGCTCAGGATTCAAGGACATTCCAGCATCTGTCCCCTTCATTTGAATTCAGCCTAGCCCCCCCCCCCTCCCCTTCACAATTGAAATCAAGCCGCACGTGTTAAGAATCAGCATCAAAACGCTGAACTCAAAGGGGTGAAGACGTTTTTTCTGCTTTGGATCGGTTTGCGAGACAAATGTGATAATTTGATGACATGCCAGAGCAGGGCCCGCTCTAAGGGGGAGAGGGAGGCAGCCCGGACATTTGTCCGGGGCGCCATTTTGGCTGTAAGTGTAATATCAGAGCATGCGAACAGAGCGCTGCTTCAAGGGGCGGCAATTTGTCCTTTTGTCCGGGGCGGCAATTTGTCTTGTCCGGGGCGGCATAAGTGCTAGCGCAGGCGCTGGCCGGAGCCACAATCGTTGTTGTTCTGTGTCGTATTAGGGCCCACGACTACATTGGGCATTCGGACACAGACTGGAGCAGAGCGGCTGTATTGCGTTGGACACACCAGTTCTCGTCTGATCGCTGAAGTTCAGCAACGCAGCCCCAGTTAGTTTGTTTGTTTGTTTGTTGGTGTTTAAGGTCCCGTCAACTACAAGGTCATTAGAGACCCGTCCACTGCATAGTTCTAGTGCATAGACTGCACAGACACTACACCAATGCGACGATTATTGGGTATTAGCGGTACCCAGCTTTCCCGAGCGACCATCCATGTCAGTACTAACTGGGCTTGCGTTGCTTAACTTCAGTGATCAGACGAGAACTGGTGTGTCCAACGCAACTCGCCGCTCCCCCCCCCCCAGTTAGTACTAACATGGGTGGCCGTTCCGGGACACTAGGAACACCAATACCCAAAATATCGTTTGTTTCGTTGGTGTTTTAGGGCCCTTCAACTACAAGGCCATTAGAGCCCCGCCCTCTACATAGTTCTAATGCAGATACTGCACAGACACTACGCTAATGCGACGATTGTTGGGTATTAGCAGTACCTAGTTTTCCCAAGTTTTCAGACTTCCCAAGCGTCTCCAGAGTTCCCAAGTTTCCCCAGTTTTCAGATGCTTACTTCCGGTTTAATAGGACCTATGGATAATCATTTATTTTTTTTTAAATAATGTCAACATCTTATATTCAGCAATGTCATTTACCCCAAAAAGCCACGCCCAAAGTTCCCAACACGCCATATTCTAATGAACTTGGTGGATAGGAGCAGACGTTTTCTTTAGGTCTCTAGAAAAGGACCTTTCAAAAACCGCCCATTGAGATGCCTATAATTATGCGTAAATGACTAATAGGGTTATGATAACAAGGTATCTGTGATGTCACACAATATTATCCATATACATTTATTGTTTGATGTCAAAGCTGGATTTTCGGTACCAAGGGTGTAACTATTTTGGGTCGCACGTGTTCCTGTGACTCTCCCAGTTCCTTTTGGTAATCTATAAAGGGGATGAGGGGGAAATGAGAGGGACTCCTAAGGGTGACCTTTCTCCAACATTCACCCTCTCTTGCGCTCTCCTTCCTTTTTTTATATTCAAACGACTGCAACAATAGCAACATCATCCATATGGCATGTGCTGAACTAAGAGGGGTGATAGAAGACCCCTCCTCTAGGCGCATTTGTAATTCAACAGGCATCTGCATTCGTTTAAGTCTCTGTCCACTCACATTTCCCTCACCCCTTCCTTTTCAGGACCCACCTCTCATCGCTGTAGAGCTATGTAGTGCCATATTCACATAGGGCCTAAATGAACGTAGATGCTAATAATGGAAGAAAGATATCTAGGGATGCGCCTCGGTGGCGCAGTGGGTAGCGTGGTCGGTAACTGCGTCACTGGTTCTAGTTTCGATAGAGATGCCCCGAGTGCGCCTTCCTTCGGATGACAAGTAAGAACTCAGGTCCTGCGTGGTGTAGGAGCTCGCCCCCTGACGTCGGCGAAATCGCCCAACGAACAGTAGACCGACGATAAATAAGCACAGGAGCTGCAACTTTGCCCGGCAACCGGTTGCGGAAAAACACTGTCCAATATATCACCCTTGTGTCCATTCAGATGGACAAGATGAGTACCCAACCCTGCCTTAGGCGGGAAAGAGGTTAGGAATTGCATCCTTTAGATATCTAGGGATAAGGAGTGAGAGAGCTGCGGCAGTCAACAGGCGCCAGAGGGCGAGCGCTTTCACACAGGATCCGCAAATTGTTCTCCAGTGCAGGTTCGATACTGGATCGAGGTGGGTCGGCTCCTTTCGGGCGAGGGAGAGGCTGCGATTGTGCCTTCTTTCGGATGAAAAGTAAAACCGACGTCCCGTGTGGGTGTACGATGGCACTTGCACGAAAAAGAACCCTCCCTACTAAGCGACGGTTAGATGAGGCAAAAATTTCCAGGCGTAGGAGCTCGCCCCCCCCCCTGCTTTGGCCGGCAACCGGCTGCAGAAAAAAACCATGACCAATATATCTCCCTATGCACATTCAGAGGGACAAGATGGGTACCAGACTCTGCCATAGGCGGGAAAAGGGATAGGAGTTGCTTTGTTGTTGTCAAAAGAGCTACCTGGGGTTTATTTCGTGGAACTGTATTTTGTAGAGGTACACGATTCTGTATGTGACTCACTCTACATGAACATCTCTACTGCCCATTCGCTTGTGTCGTTGGTGTTTTCGGGCCCTTCAACTGCGATGTCATTACTGCCCCGTCCACTGCGTAGTTCTAGTGCAGAGTCTGCACAGATACTACGCTTTTACGACAATTTTTTGGGTATTAGCAGTACCCAGTGTTCCCAAGCGGTCGCCCATGCTAGTACTAGCTGGGGTTGCGTTTTTAACTCCAGTGATCAGACGATAACTGGTGTGTCCAACGCAATACAGCGGTTCCCCCAATCCGATTGAAGGCTCAATTTTCAGCCCTAAAAGTGAACACTAGCCTAGGTCAGGTCAGGATACATAGTCACTTGGGTAGTAATGCTTGCTCAACAAATGAGATGATAGGTGAGAGGGTTCTCTTTCCGGTTAATCAACACATGCACACACCGGCTACAACCTCGAGATATTTGCAGTTCCAGTACTGGCTGAGAATGTGGTGGTTATCCTTTGTAGTGGAAGAGACTGTACAGTGCCAAATTTACCAACAGACCAGGAGCGGCGAGTTGCATTGGACGCACCAGTTCTCGTCTGATCACTGAAGTTAAGCAACGCAAGCCCAGTTAGTACTGACATGGGTGATCGCTCGGGAAAGCTGGGTACTGCTAATACCCAATAATCGTCGCATTAGTGTAGTGTCTGTGCAGTATATGCATTAGAACTATACAGTGGACGGGTCTCTAATGACCTTGTAGTTGATGGGACCTTAAACTCCAACAAACAACAACAACCAACAGACCAAGCAGACCCAGGCCTTAAAGTTATTTTAGTCTTAATTTCGAATAGGGCAAGTAGACCAGGGTGTTGAAGGGATCTGGTATTGCACTTTAAGGTATTTTAATCTTAATTTTGAGGTAGAAAATTTGGAATATTTCTATATTTGCCTGTCCGTAGGCTTTCTTAAGCCCCTTCTTTGAAAGGGGGGTCCATTCTATCCTTTCGGCTTTGGGCTCATAAGAACCGTAATGCGGATTGCGAGATAGCACTTGTGGACGATTGCTTGTTTGTTGGTGTTTAAGGTCCCGTCAACTACAAGGTCATTAAAGACCCGTCCACTGCGTAGTTCTAATGCATAGACTGCACAGACACTACACTAATGCGACGATTATTTGGTATTAGCAGTACCCAGCTTTCCCGAGCGACCACCCATGTCAGTACTAACTGGGCTTGCGTTGCTTAACTTCAGTGATCAAACGAGAACTGGTGTGTCCAACGCAACTCGCCGCTCCCTGTGGACGATTGGAAACCAAAAGTCCAAGACTTCTGTCTCTTCCCTTTTAGGCCATGACGTCTAAAACTAGGGTCATCGGTTGAACTGGGTGACACATAAACACACACACCTGGATACATGGTCGGGTGTATGCAAAGGGTTATTTGAGGTGAAGGTGACTTAGCACCCGTATGCGAAGACCCTTCTGAAAACATATTTACACTATTTGATGACATCTCTTCAAACGGAAAATTAAGGGGGGGGGGGGGGGCAGGGGCTTAATTATATAGTAACTGAATATGTTGACTGATGGCGGCCTCATTTTTGTTTTGGACATGTGTCCTGTCGGCCATTTCTAAAAAGTGTGAACCCACGGGTTTGGAACGAAAGGTATTCATTCAATAAAATGTCTGTCTGCTTGCAGGATTTCGGGGAAGGGGGATGGAGTCATTTGAGCCTTATGTACAAATGTCGAAATATGTTCAGCTGGAGAGAGGTGGGGGAGGGGGAAGTAAGATCCATGGCCACACAATGGATTCCAAAGCTCAATGTAGGAAATTTCATTGGAGGAGGACGAGGAGGTAGCCAGTTCCAGCTGTCAAAAAATATTGCTGTCGATGAACCTCCCTCCTCTCAATTGATAGCACATCCATATGGGGGGGGTGAGAAGGAGAGAGTAGGACACCTTGGCTGTTAGGATGAACCCACACACAAAAAAAACTTCCAATTCGGCACGTGCCGTTTTCGGAGGTGGACAATTGTGTACTCAGCCAGCCGTAAATTAGCAACACAATTGACCAGACGTCCCATTTGGGTGTATCACGTGACTAGGTCAGATATACCTGGGTAATAGTCTCCCATTTTTGGCTGATGTATATACTTAATGGCATATGCTTCCTATATTTCAATAGAGTGCAATCTGGGGCACGTGGAACTCCTAAATAAGGGGAGCAGGAAGGGGGGGGGGGCAAAGAACATTCATGCTTTACGAAACCTAAGTGTGTTTTATTTGCATCAGAGTTAAAGCTTGCCTAGCTAAGGCCATTTGGTCTATATTATGAAAGGGGCATGCTGTCCTATTGAAGAATTTTTGTCAGTCTACACTCCTTTTAGTCAAGGAGGAGGTAGAGGGGGCCCTGCACGAATCTTTCAAGGCTTGCTTGCAGTGCCGTCTTAACAGCATCATGGACCCCTGGGCAAAGCAGTATGCTGGGGTCCCTACGACAACCACTCTCAGGAATAATATGTAAATGGCTATTTGACATCCATAAATTAGCATGAGGCCCCCGGGCAAGAGCCCAGCGGGCCCATAAGTTAAGACGGCACTGCTTACTTGAGATTTTTTTCTCATGAGATATCATGGACCTAGATCAGAATCGAACCCATGGGTACTCGTCTACTGCTATGCCAAGGAACTGAGCTATGCTGACTGGGGGACAGTGGCAGTCTTGTGGGTCGATCCTCGGTTGGAAGACGCTCCAGGCGTACCTCATTTCGGTTAAGAGGTAACATCCTTGTCATGCAAAGGAGCCTGGTGAAATCTACATGTTAGAAACTTGCCCTTCTCCCTGGTGCCGGCAACACATTTAACCCGTTATAAAAAGAGAAGGTGCTCATGGGCTCCGACCCTGTACTAGGTGGAAAAGATTGGGAATTCTAAAAGGACTATGGAAGGGTCAAGTGATGACGTTGGGCCCGTCAACGGTAGGAGAGTCTAGATAACTGCAACGACTACTGAAAATTCATTTTGGCTTGGATTTTAGGAAAGAACGCGTAGGCAGAAATTTGGCAGTACCAGCTACAATGAGTCTATTATAGAATGGACAATTCTATACACTGGAGTTATCAGCTGGTACAAAAGTGGTTTCGTGTTTTTTGGGAGGGCAAAGTGATTCCATGCACGATTCTAATAGCAAATTGACACCATCTGGACCAATGCCCTCTCATCCTCCTGGTCATTTTAATTTCTCCTTCCTTGCCACCCTTCCTACCTCTTGTTAACCACTTAGGGTGCCACCAGAGGGGGAACTCGTCTGATTACACTACAGGCATCTCTTACCGGCAATCCTAAACTAACAGGCACGTGCCATACAATTCACCCTCCAGCTGTATGTAAATTTCAGCTGTCCTCTGAAACGCACTTTTAGGTAGGGTCCTGTGTCTGAACAGACCTTCACTCCCTCGGCCCACCCTTTTTCCTTTCAGCTTCAAAGGTATTCAAATGAAGTTCCGGAATCTAGCATTGAGGAAATAAAAATACAGCAGTCATTTATTTACTTTCTCTGGCGCACTCGATTACCGCGTCAATGGTTCTAGGGTCGATACTGGATCGAGGTGGGTTGGCGTCTTTCGGGAGAGAGAGCCCGAGAGCGCCTTCCGTTGGATGAGAAGTAAAACCGATATCCTGTATGGTGTACGATGGCATTTGCACGTAAAAGAAGCCTTTCTGCTATGCAACGGGTAGATAGGGCAAAATTCCTAGGTGTAGGGGCTCGTTCCCTGGCATCGGTGGTGTGCCCCAACGTTAAATACGCATTGGGGTTGCAGTTTCGTTCGGCAACCGGCTGCGGAAAAATACCATCAAATGTATCACCCATGTGTCCATTCAAATGGACAATGATTAGTACACGACCCTGCCATTGGCCGAGCGGCGAATTGCGTTGGACGCACCAGTTCTCGTCTGATCCCTGAAGTTCAGCAGTGCAACCCCAGCTAGTACTGACATGGGTGGCCGCTTGAGAAAACTGGGTACTGCTAATACCCAAAAATTGTCGCATTAGTGTAGGGTCTGTGCATTTTCTGCATAAGAACTACCCTGTGGACGGGGCTCTAATGACCTTTTAGTTGAAGGGCCCTAAAACACCAACAAACAAACAACTGCCATTGGCGAAAAACGGATACTAATTGCCTTTTGTTGTCCTAGACACAATGCGCCCAATTTATTATTTTGATCAAGACGGGGTAAGATTCAAAGTTACACACACCAAAATGTCAGATGTCACTGTCTTCAACCTCGTCTTCCTTACAAGAAAGACAATGTTTAGTGTTCATGTCACGTTGTAACTAAAGAGTGGTCAGTCGAGCTCACAACCCTTCTTAGTCACCTACTGTAGGGGTACAGTGCATTAATAATAGGCTGCGCTCAACCCACAGGAAGGGGTTACTAGTTTCCGCCTTGTTCCTCTCGTTTCATTGGTTGTTGTTGTTGGTTGGTGTTTTAGGGCCCTTCAACTACAAAGGTCATTAGAGCCCCGTCCACAGCATAGCTCGTATGCAAAGACTGCACAGACACTACAGTAATGCGACGATTTTTGGGTATTAGCAGTACCCAGTTTTCCCAAGCGGTCACCCATGTGAGTACTAGCTGGGGTTGCGCTGCTTAACTTCAGTGATCAGACGAGAACTAGTGTGTCTAACGCAATTCACCGCTCCTCGTTTCATTGGTGTATTAGGATTTGTTGTTTGTTGGTGTTTAAGGTCCCGTCACCTACAAGGTCATTAGAGACCCGTCCACTGCATAGTTCTAGTGCATAGACTGCACAGACACTACACCAATGCGACGATTATTGGGTATTAGCGGTACCCAGCTTTCCCGAGCGACCACCCATGTCAGTACCAACTGGGCTTGCGTTGCTTAACTTCAGTGATCAGACGAGAACTGTTATATAGGTTACATAAGTGCGAGCTTACGGCCATCAACAGTTAAGGCCCCCACCGAAAATTCAGGCCGTACTCCGAGAATTGAGGGATTACTTGCAAGCAAAAGACAAATAGCCGTCCTGAAGTGGAACACAGAAATACGGTCATACTTCAGGCCACTACAATAGGTTAGGATGAGCTTAGGCACCCATTTCTTGTAGAAAGGGTCCTTGATTAAACCGGGTGATTGACGTCCTACTGCCCATTGTAGTGAAAGGGCACATGAAGTGCTAACCTTCTCCACGAACCACCTTGGCCAGCAGACTTTCCTGCGAATGAAGTACGCCTTTAGCTGTGGATGAGAGCAGGGAGAGGGTGTCATCGGGGTCCTACATACCTAACGAGCAAAAAGCTGGAAGATGGCATCATGGGGTTCCAGGTTCGATCCTGACTGAGGCCGGTGGCTTCTCTTGAGCGAGAAATGCTCCCAGAGTGCTTTCTGCTAGATAAGAAGTATAGCCGTGGTCCTGTTTGGTGCACAATGTCATTTGCACGTAAAAGAACCCTCTCTTGTATGCAACGGGCAGATGATGCAAAATTTCCAGGTGTAGGACCTCTCCCCTGGCGTCGGTGGAGTGTCGCACCGAACAGTAGACCGACAGTTTTGATCGGCGGCTGTGGAAAAACATTGTCCAATCTATCCATTGAGGTACAAGCAGAGGCGGCTCGTGGGGCAGGCAAACCTTGCGGCTGCTAGGGCGGCAAATTTCATTGGGGCGGCTGATTTCAGAGGTACTTCCTTGCCATGCAGTCTATCATTCATTTAAAATGTTTATAGTCCTGGGGTTCCCAAATTTCTCTGATTGGTTGGGCCTTTTCTAAATGTTGGTATTGAGACAAATGCCAAGCACGTGAGGGACGCCCGGCGGCGATGGACTCACTTGCCTAGGGCGCCTGAAACTCACGAGCCGGATGGATTTGGATTGTTGGTGTTTTAGGGCCCTTCAACTACAAGGTCATTAGAGCCCCGTCCACTGTGTAGTTCTGATGCAGAGACTGCACCGACACTACACTAATGCGACGATTTTTGGATACTAGCGGTACCCAGTTTTCCCAAGCGGCCACCCATGTCGATACTAGCTGGGGTTGTGTTGCTCAACTTCAGGGATCAGACGAGAACTGGTGTGTCCAACACAATTCGCCGCTCCCCACGAGCCGGCCCTGGGTATAAGATGGGTACCCAAGCCTGCCATAGGCAGGAAAAGGGTTAGGAGTTGCTAGAAGCGGAGTATTCATACAGCTGTTTGATAATGAGCGTAAGAGGGATGTAGAAAGGGGTGTGAATCATTCGTTTTTCGCCCAAAATTATAAACAGGACACACAGCGAGCAGCTGGCACTTTAAAAATGGCCGCGTGCGTTGTTACGTTTCAAAGTATAAAAAAGGCGGGTTGAGGAACGGAAGGAAGGCCACACCTGTATGGAAATTCAAAAAAAAAAAAAGGTGGGAAGCAGGTGATTGAAATTTTGGAGACATTTAAAAATGGCCGCCCCACCACTAAAGGGAGGATGGAGGGAGAGCAGGAACAACGAACACGTGAAACTTCCAACAACAAAAACACGATAGGCCATTTAAAAATGTCTGCTTCCATCATCCAGCTGCTAGTCGACCTTCCAAATAAGAGGGGAGGGGGGGGTTCACCTAACAATAGAAGAGGGGACATTTCGTTCAAAGTGGGCTAGGTTGAAGGATGCTTTTTTTTGGAACTATCACGTCTATTGAGGACCTTTAAAAATGGAGGGCCAGGTCGGAGAAAATAGACCGCTGCCGCCAATCAACGTAACAACTGTCCCGTCTCATGTCGGCTACGGGACAAATTTTTAGTTTGAAACTTGACCTTACCCCCACTTCAAGGTTTAATTACGTGTTGTTAGAGCTATTAAGTTGTCAGTGTTATTATTTTTAAGCTTCTATGCAACTGATGAACTTGCAGACACGCACATAAAACAGTTGGGTAACAGAGGAACAGGGTAGGGCCGGGGTCATGACCAGGACCGGCCTTGAGGGTGGGCAGTACGGGCAACCGCCCGGGATAATTCTAACTTATGTATACACTTATTGATACACTATGCTACACCATACCTAGGGCGGTGGACGACTGGGCCTCCCAAATGTAGGGGAGCGGCGAATTGCGTTGGACACACCAGTTCTCGTCTGATTACTGAAGTTAAGCAGCACAACCCCAGCTAGTACTTACATAGGTGGCCGCTTTGGGAAAACCGCCTTGGATCCGCGCCTGGATATAGATATCAGATTCCATTTTTGGAGTATTAAGACATTTAGGAGGTCAGTCTTTGTCCTGTCAATGGGCATGCGGTGAGAAGAATGGAAGAGGAGCTCGCCAGGTCCATTACGGGGATGCACGTTATTGGATTGTTGTTGTTTCTTGGTGCTTTAGAGCCCCGTCCACAGTGTAGTTCTGATGCAGAGACTGCACAGACACTACACTAATGCGACGAGTTTTGGATACTAGCGGTACCCAGTTTTCCCAAGCGGCCACTCACGTCAGTACTAGCTGGGGTTGCGTTGCTTAACTTCAGTGATCTGACGAGAACTGGTTTGTCCAACGCAATTCGCCGCACGTTATTGGATACGCCCCGGGCAGGAGAAGATAGAAGCAGACGTGGGAGCCTTCCTTACGTAAACCATAAAGACATGGTAGCGTGTGGAGTGGAAGGGGACCTGGTGGGAGGTAGGAAGGGGTGGAGGGCTAGAACCCACAGACCCTGCCACAGGCGGGATAAGGGTATGATGATGTCTTTGTCCTGTCTAACGTATATTGGTGCTAAGTTTTCTGAGACACTCTGTAATCGACCAGATGTTCTTTTGGAGCGATGTCATGTCAAGCTTACAGCGCTAAGGAGCGAACGGCCATTTTGCTTCGAGTGTATTGAACTTTATGGAACGTTGCCGACAATCGCGCATCGTTCCAATTATCTCAACCCGACAGTAAAAATGTTGTAGTTTAATATATCAAGCATTATAATGTGGGTTAATAAATGTATCCAGTGTGAAATTTGACAAGAATGAGCTACACTTTTGAACTGTGATTTCATGTATTCGGATAATTATAAGTTGCAGTACCTTTGGTGGAAGCCATTTCCTGCTTCTATGGTACAAATGTCCATTGTAGTCAATTTGTCAGCCTTCAAATAACTTATCAGTCATTCATCTTTAACGCTGTCATAGTAAATGATTATATTGGAAGAAATATTCTTCATACATCATAGCCTACTCAGTATTTGAAATTAATAATATTAATTTTTTTTTTTAGAAATGCAGTTTTCGATGTACCGACCATCTTTGGTTAGTGTCGCTAGTCTGTGTGTGGCTGCTCAAGGCTTGGGAGTGAAAAGAAACGTGGTACATACGATGAAGACCATTATGCAAGAGATTACAAATCATTCCATGGTAATTATTTTAGTATTGATCACATATTAAATATGCCAGTGTCAGATAGTCTATGAGTGGCTTATTGTGTTAGACAAATCACGGCCCGTATTCACAAGAGACTAAAGTCTACAGACTGGTCGAAACTCTAAGGCCAGGCGCACACCAAGACAAAAACTGTCTCACGACAGTCATATGTGCTCAGTTTGTTTGTTTGTTGGTGTTTAAGGTCCCATCAACTACAAGGTCATTAGAGACCCGTCCATTGCATAGTTCTATGCATAGACTGCACAGACACTACACTAATGCGACGATTATTGGGTATCAGCAGTACCCAGCTTTCCCGAGCGACCACCCACGTCAGTGCTAACTGGGCTTGCGTTGCTTAACTTCAGTAATCGGATGTGCTCCCTATGTGCTCAGCTTGGACAATGAAAGTCAATGGGTAGCCGCACACTGAAACAAGGCGCCTAGTAGACAAAACTCATTGACAACCATAGAATACATAAGACTGTCGTGAGACAGTTTTGTCTTAGTGTGCGCCTAGCCTTAGACCTATTGCTGAATTCTATAGCCAGTTTTAATACATCAATTTAGCACTAATTAATAACTGGATGGTGAATTGTAACACCTTTTCAACAAACATTATCACTATCATTAAGATTGTTTGATAATTTTGCTTTATTATTGTTTCAGGAATCCATTTCAAAGTGTATCGCACAAATTGAAGCACTGTTTTCCTCAAGTTTAGCCAGTATTCATCAGATGGCTTTCAGCAGTACAAAACGTCCTGGAACACACACAACCAATAAAACATCCAACGGAATGCAAGCAGATGACATCCTACAACCAGAGACACCTACAGATGTTCAAGACATCTATTTCTGAACCTGAATGATTGATTCAATCAGTCATGTAAAGATCTGATATCTAGTGATCTCATTATAATGGGTTATATTCGTCTCGGTGAGAATTGTACATACAAATTTTTTATACAGTCATATTGGTTTATTATTTCAATTACTCGTTTAGATGAACGAGTTTAAGTCAATGCACCACCACGAGTCACTGCCGTTTGATAAATGATGGGTGTAAATCTTTCCTTTTTTAGTAGTCATGTTATGATGAGTAAAAATTGAACCTACAACTGAATCTACAACTCCATACGTTATATGCATGGTGTGAGTACATGACAAATAATATATTTATTTCTCTAGTGGTTAGCAACAGAACTTGGTGGAAAATACTTCCTTTGACACCCTCTCCCCACTTATAATTCTGCCTAAACAGTCAAACGGGCATGTTATCAATCATCCCTCTTCACTAGTTACCTCATTATTACTTGTTATCAAATGCTTTTTATTTTTGCACTGAAAATGACTACTAAAGGAAAGTTCATCTCATCAAGTTTTTATCAGTAGTTAGCACTTTTTATATAAACTATAAAGTGAAATATATAGATATACATAAATCATGAATGATAAAAAAAAATAATGAACTTTATTTGCAATGTTAAAATAATTCTGAGTGTTCAAGAAGTCATACATAAAATAGTATGATGGTTTTATAGAGTAATTAGAAAGATAATAGTTAAAAACGAAAAAAAAAAGTTTCAATCATGAATTCGATATAATAATTATAGTCGTTCGTTGTTTGCACCAGAGATATAATGTTTGCACCATTATTCGTTTACTAATTGGAAATAGATCCTTGATATTGGATCTAGTACAGCTCAAAACCAAAGCAAAAACGTTTTTTTCTTCCTTTCAATACAAATTATAACCTTTATGATCTCATATCTCTAGATGTAAAGTTAGAAAAAAAAACCCTTGAAGTTAGTGGAAGAATTTTTTTCTTAATCCAAGGTAAAAGTTCATGCAAACATTTGAAAACTCTGTCTTTTTATGAATGTTTTTAGAGAGCATAAATCTACGATTTCTTTTTTTATATAAAGAGTAGCTCAAGTCTGAATAATGGACATTTACATCTAGTGCACCACCAAGACAGCCACATATCCAAGGGTGCACTGTATTCTGAGTATTACACCATAGTTGGATGCAGCCCAAGGGTCATGGACAGACGTGTGACATTGTTCGTTCTTCTATTCAGTGCCAGATTAAACATCTCATGGACCTCAGGCAAAGAGGTTAGCATGGGCCTCAAACACCAAAATACAACCTTTATAGAGCAGACGACCTTAAGATGGTACGATGAATGATATCCAGCTAAGGACATGGTTAGTACAAGACAAAGTTACGGAATGGGGGTTAGGGTAGTGGCGACCGAGCATGGAGAGAAGGGCAGCAAAGAAAACACTGAGGGTGTATGGGGACAAGCCTAAAATAGATCACATCATAATACCTTTATACCTCTCCACTCTCGCCTATCTCCCACCATGTTGCCGTTCCCCGTTCCATCCATGTTCCACGTCTGCTTTGGTCTCTCCCTGCCCCGGGCGCTTCCAACCACACGCATTCCTGTAAGGGAACTAACAAACTCCTCTTCCCCTCTTTGCATTATGTGCCCATACCACGTGAATCTACTCTCCCTCACTTTTTCCACGAAGCCCCTGATCCCCAGGCTACCTCTAATATGCTCACTCCTAAACAAGCCTAAGATAGAGAGGGAGGTAATTTATGACAAGACGTGGGAGAGCTCACTTCTGTTTTGGGCCAAATCTCACTAGCAAGGTGTCCGTCACAAAGGGTTACATACTCATATTCACATACAAATATAGAAATATTTTGGGTCCAAACTTACCATTAAACATAAGATTTCACCACAGGCCCGGGCCTAGTTGGCCTATCTAGCACTGTATATAACATAAAACGATTTTTACTTCTTATCTGTAGACGGGCACATCTCAGATTTTACTCGTCTTTTATTGGGAATCATGCCTGCCACAGACAGAAGGGAACCTATACACTTTCAAGCTCAAATACAATATACTACCCTGCAGCAGCTACACTACAGTATTAATGTCAGACAGCAACTAAAAATTGATGTCGGAATGCGGCCAGTAGTCAGAAATTCTGACACTACCAGAACTTATAAGGGGGCCTCTTTCTGTTGGTTACCTGGGACAGTTATAACTTTTAGTTTGCTGAAGACAGTACGTACCTGTCGGGGTCACCAGATGTAAATGTTCATTATTTAGACAGGTAGGTAGTGGAATTACGTAAATATATATTTTAAAAAACGTCTTTTTTACTGTCAAAAGTTTTTATATCAAAGTCATATTATTGTATATACTACTGTACATAATTTTAAATTAACGAGTTAATTGACCAAAGACACTACATACGTGTAAACTGTATTTGAAAATGACATTTTATATGTCCTTATTTACCTACAAAAAGAATTTTATATGTTCTTTGTTTCTCTAAAGCTGCTCTAAAGTCTGGAAATAGTTGTATGATAAGTCTACCTCATTCTGTATCTTAGGCAATATACACACGGAGCTTTTAAAAGAAACTGATTGCCGACACCCATCTGCAATGAGTCAGTGTCTTTGTAATCGAATGGGATACCACAGACGGGCGCTACTTGCTGCTAACCAGTTAGTACGGCACAAGTAATCAGTTCCAGGCGGCTGAGCTGCCCAGTCACTTTTGAGGTTTTTTTTGTTGTTTCATTGATGTTTTAGGACCCTTCAACTACCAGGTCATTAGAGCCCCGCCCACTGCGTAGCTCTAATGCAGAGTCTGCACACGACGATTTGGGCAATAGCAGTACCCAGTGTTCCCAAGCGGTCACCCATGCCAATATTATCTGGGGGTTGGGTTGCTTGACTTCAGTGGATCACGGGAAAGAACTGGTGTGTCCAACGCAATACTGCCACTCGTGGCTACATTGCAAAACCATGTTTAATTGCTTAATGTGAAAATAGCTAAGTTCTAATTACAAAATTAAGAAAAATTAATTAATAGCAGATTTCATTATTAGGGCAGAAATGATCGAGGGGTAAGAAAGCAGGAAAACGCTGATTGTGATCACTACTGAGTAGAC
Source organism: Trigoniulus corallinus (assembly GCA_013389805.1). NCBI lineage: Eukaryota > Metazoa > Arthropoda > Diplopoda > Spirobolida > Trigoniulidae > Trigoniulus > Trigoniulus corallinus. Next base: position 15,745,718 of record JAAFCE010001963.1, on the reverse strand, counting down.
TGTGTGCGTGTGAAACCAGATTTTTGACGAGTTAGTAATTTAAATCACAAATCCATTCCGTTTCTTATGAGTACACTAGACTAGCGTTATTGTGAACACAAAAAAATTGGCCCTGTTTATTTTTGTGAGATTCTTCATACTACCGAGAGTGTATTTAAATTTTTTTAAGTTTTACTTATTTGGTATGTAAAAACGCAGCTGTTATTTTTCAAATATGAAATTATTTTTGTTGGGTTTTTTTGGGGGGTCAAATTGACTTTAAGGGCTATCATTTCATTGACACCAACATAGTTTTGCTCTACCCATTGAGAAACCTTGTGGATATAACTACTCCGTATTTCTTGGATAATGCAGTTACACTCATATCCTTTTGATGTTCTTCTATAATTTGGATTTTTCATCAAGCATTAAACACTTTTTAGATTTGACCATTTTGGGGAAGAACTAGCCACACACTAGTCAAAACTATTACTGCAAGAAGAACTAATGTATGTACACTAACATGTGTCTTTCTTGCAAGTTGGAACAAGTTTTAGCCTAGTTACCATGTGTGTTTATATTACTGAATATCTCAGTTGCTGGGCTGTTCATACTATAGAGCAGTGGTTCTCCATTTTTTTCAATCCAGGGAACACTGAACTGTGACATTTTGCCAGATCTCAATGTTATTGAACTGCAACATTTTGCCAGATTTCAATGTTAATGAGCATTTGTGGGCCAAATTGGAAAAAGAAATTAGAAAACATAAGATTTCAAACAAAGACGACTGAAAAACTGCACTTCAAGAAGAGTGGGACAAAATTCATCCAAATTTCACAAAAAAACTAGTGCAATCCATGCCAAATTGATTGAAAGATGTTATAAGGCAGAAGGGCTTGCCTACTAAATATTAAAATGCCATTCTAAATTATTATTTTTGCTTTATGGCAAGTAACAATGTCACTGTATCATTTTCAATTTGACACTTAGCTGGTGTATCATTTTTGCAGTGGCATGATCTTTCATGTTGCATGTTGCCACTATCAAAATGACCATTGAACTCTATTTTACAAAATATTATAATTTAGTCATGCCACAAATGTTCTTTCTATTTTAAAATAAACTCAAAAGATGTGAGTACCAATGAAACCCAAAGACTGGAGCCACTGTAACTATAAAACGAACAGCTATGTCATTTGTGTTTGCTGATCCCAATCCCATCCAAAAATTATTTTAAATTGTATCGATTTTTTTCCAACACCTTTATTTGTGCATTTAATATTTTTGTGAAACACAAAGTGGTTTCAGGGAACAGTGGTTTGAGAACCACTGCTATAGAGTACTAATTGAAATATTTTGTTGTTCACATTACTGAGTAGTTCACAAAAGTTCATGTTCACATTAGCACGAGTCTACTGTAGCTCCGTGTGTATACAGCCTTAGGATCTGCAACTTCGTGCTAGATAAGTCATTTTTTATTACCAATTCTGGAATTTGGTGGTAGTTGAAAGAGCATTTCTTATGATCAAAATGATCAACAAAATGAGTGATTCAATGTTCATTTGTTTACTTCATTTCTTTCCATTGCTGTCCAGTCGATTCTTCGGCTCAAATTCATACATTATCATTCGACATTTATTTATATTTAATTATAAAATGTAAATCATTTCTTGTGTATAGTTTCTGAGATTTTGTATTGGATTTTATATAACGGAAGTATATGATTTGTAACGTAGTTAAGTTAAGACAGAAGTTACCACATTTGTTATAGCTGAAGGCAGAAACAGTAAAGTTCTGCTGGACATCACTTAATGTCCATAACCAGCCTTAAACTGCCTCAATCAGATTCGATGGCAACAGTTTTACACTGCAACTTTGCTAATAATAAATCTGAAATAACTCAGATAACTATTTTATTAATTAATGATAACCACATGCAATAAAATGTTGGTGAATTTTTTGTCTGAATTAACGAGAAGTTCTTTCTCAGTGTCTTAGGTATCTCAGGTGCACCACCAACGACTACGAAAAGCTTCTCTTTCTACTACTAATCCATTTCCTACCTATGGTAGAGTCCAGCACCCATTTTTGTCCCTCTGGTCCACATGGGCGACCTGTTGGACGGCGTTTTTACACAGTCGGCGGCCGACCTATTACCGCATCTTTTATACTTATGTATCGTCGTCCCAAATGTAATCATTGGGGGAACTAGGAATTTTGCCTGATCTACTCGTTGCATGGTAGGTAGGGTTCTTTTGCTGACAAACGACATTGCACACTACATTGGACCACGGTTTTACTTCTCATCCGATGGAAGGTCCCTCTTGTGGCCTCTCTCTCTGGCCTGAAGGAAATCAAACCACCTCCGTCCAGTCAGTGGAGGGAGCGGCGAGTTGCGTTGGACACACCAGTTCTTGTCTGATCACTGAAGTTAAGCAACGCAAGCCCAGTTAGTACTGACATGGGTGGGCGCTCTGGAAAGCTGGGTACTGCTAATACCCAATAATCGTCGCATTGGTGTAGTGTCTGTGCAGCATATGCATTAGAACTACGCAGTGGATGGGTCTCTAATGACCTTGTAGTTGACGGGACCTTAAACACCAACAAACAAACAAACCAGTCAGTGGAACCACTGATGCAGTAATTGAACTTCTTCTGTTGCTACTTCTGTTTGGGAACTTTTTCATCACGTGCAATGGAATCTTAAGTACAGTAGTGAAATTCACCGAATGGACCATGGACATCTAGACTAAAGCCTGGTATACACGTAACGTTTTGACGTCGGTCATTGCATGATCTGCAAAGACTGACACAAAACGTGTGGTTACACAGTTCAAGCCTTCACTCAAATAGTTTCCCCACAATTTTGCTCAATCGTTCTGCAACCACCATGGAGAAAGAACTGTTACTGACAGCAATCGCACTATGTGCCCAACAATTTAAAAAAAGAAACAAAGTCTGTACGTCGGTCACAGCAGTCCAGGGAATGGTTACTGAAGTGAGGGACATTCTCCCATGTGAATGTTGTCTGAGAACTACAGCAGGAAGCAGAAGATTGGCGCAATTTTTTCCGTATGGATCTAGACACGTACTGTAAGTTGCTAACGCTGGTAACCTCAAAAATAGAAAAGAGTGACAGTACCATGAGAATGGCTGTCAGCCCCCATGAGTGTATGTCTGTCTTTTCAAGTCTCTGTTGCAGTAAAATTCCTTGATTTACTTGCCAGAGGCAAGATAAGCTCTGGTAGAGCCCTATGAACTTTGTGGAAAAATTCGTGAGACCAGACGCAATAAAAATATCATTTGTAACTAACAGGGTCGCCGAAAGCAGACGACAGGGAAGCAAAGTTTGACCATCTTCCATGTACACAAAGCTCTAGCCCATCAGTCTTTTGAGAGGTTTGTCTAACCCCTTCAGTTCATGCAAGACGCCCAACTTGCTGTCTACACCAGTTCTTGTCTGATCTCTGAAGTTAAGCAACGCAACCCCAGCTAGTACGAACATGGGTGGCCGCATAGGAAAATTGGGTACTGCTAATGCCCAAAAATTGTCACATTACATCAACGTCACATCACATCACGCAGTGGACAGGGCTTCAACTGCAAAGGTTAGTAGAGCCCCGTTCACTGCATAGTTCTAATGCAGATTCTGGACAGACACTACACTGTTACGATGATCTGTATCCCAAAGTGGTCACCCATGCTAGTACTAGCTGGCGTTGTGTTGCTCAATTATCGTTTTTGAAGCAATATCTCTCTGAGTTTTCCTTTAAATGCACTGCAGTCCATTTTACACAACTCTGCATTTACTTTCAACCAGTCATTTGTGTGCATATCATAAACGAGATATTTCTGAATGACTTGCATGGTGAAATACTGAAGCGACTGCTAGCACAATATTACACTAACAAGGTATTTAAGGATGTTACTTACTACTGGGGCACTCTGTCTTCCGTGTGAGGTTCAGGATTATGCAGGTCCACTACATTCCTGCATGTCCAATGTGAAAACAAAACCGATTGCGGCGCTTGGTCTACTCCTTTCTTGTAATTTATATCCTCCTCATGCCACTTTTCCTTCCCTTTATTATGTTTCTGTTTAAAAAGACTTCTTTTATGAGTACCTGAACCTGCCATAGCAGGGAAAAGGATTGGTGAAGAAAAATGAAAAACTTACTCTTGGATAGGGACTACGTCGGTGGAGTGCCCCAACAAACAGTAGACCGACGATAAATAAGTACAGTATAGGGGTTACAGCTTTGGTCAGCGGCCAGCAGCGGAAAATACCGTCCAGTGTACTTTCAGAGGAACAAGATGGGTACCCGATACTTCCATAGGCGGGTAAAGGGTTAGAGAGACTTGTAAAGAGACTATCAGCTCAATCCTCTTGGATTTGCTTCGGCATTCGTCGAAATCTTCACTCAGGTTACCAAAACACTGCATCCGGTAGTAGAAAAAAACATTGTTAACTCTACCCGTAACTTCAGCATAGTAAGACACAACTTATTTCTAGCCCTTAACAGTACTGGTTGGTTTTCCTGGTTCTAACATGCTGGTGGGGTGTTTTGGATTTTTTTGCGTTTCTTTATTTCGCGTGTTAGCTACCTATTGATATTTGCCGATGATGTGGGAAAGCTTGCAGAGTCCAATGAGGAGGCCCAAAAGGGCCTTCAAGACATCCAGGTAGCAATGGGAAAGGGGGGGGCCTGAAGGTGAATATGAAAAAGACAGAATACCTAGCTTTTAACTGGAGTGGTCAGAGGCCAGAAGGTGAGGTACGCTCAGGGGATGAGGTGATACCAGCAGTGCGGGAGTTTAGATACTTAGGATCAGTGTTCCAGAGAAATGGGGAAATAGACTCTGATGTGTCTAGTAGGATTAAGGCAGGTTGGCTGAAGTGGAGTTCTGTGTGACCGCCGGGTGCCTATAAAGCTAAAAGGCAAAGTCTACAGAACTGTGGTTAGGCCAGCTATGCTGTATGGCTCAGAGTGTTTGGCCGTGAGGAAGGACCATGAAAGGAGAATGCAGGTGGCGGAGATGCGAATGCTGCGCTTCATGAGGGGGGTGTCACGAGCTGACAGGATCCGAAACGACCATGTTAGGGGAGTCTGGGGGTGGGAGACATCGCGGAGAAGATGAGGGAAAACAGATTGAGGTGGTATGGGCATGTGATGCGAAGGGGGAGGAGGAGCTGGTTAGGTCCAACATGGGACTGCAGGTGGTTGGGAGCGTCAGGGGGAGGGGAAGACCAAAGAGGACGTGGGAGCAGGTGGTACAAAGAGACATGGGTGTGTGTGGGGTGGATGGGGGCCTGGTCGGGGATCGACGAGGGTGGAGGATTGGAACTCGCAGACCCGACCCAGTTTCGTGCTGGAGAAGGGTATGATGATGATGATGATGTCTGTTAAATAAGACTTATGAGCTCGATTGAAAATTTGGAAAGAACACTGACTAAAATTCCAGGAAGTTGTAGGAAGGCAGTGAGTGGGCCTTTGCACCAATGCATTAATGAAAGTTTTCACAGTTGGGTGGATTTGATTGTAATTTGAAATGTAGAAAAAGTATCCCCTTTAATTAAATACTCCTCTAAAGGGTACACTCCTCATATTGGTACAAATTCTTCGGGCACCGATTTTTCACCCATAGGCTTTAATGTGATTATTGCCCCTCTAAACGGTGCACCCCTCTATTGGTACTCCTAATATCTACCACCATTTTCAGAAAACCACCTCTGCAATGGATACATCCCACCTCATTGGCAGCGTTTAGCGTGCTGGGTAACTGCATCAGTGGTTCTAGGTTCGATACTGGACCGAGGTGGGTTGTCTTCTTTCAGGTGAGAGAAGGTGGTAGATGCAACTGGTAGACGAGGCAAAATTTCCAGGTGTAGGACTCGTCCCCAACTGGTGTCCGTGGGATTTTCCCCCTCTACTGTTTCGTTGGGAATTGCAGCAATTGTCCAATATATTGTCCTTGTGTCCATTCAGAGGGACAAGATGGGTACCGGACCCTGCCATAGGCGGGAAAAGGGTGAGGAGTTGCTATACCCCTCTATGGGTACACATTGGCTGGGTCCCACAGGCAGGGCCGGCCTTAGGGCAAGGCGACCGCCTTGGGCCCCGCGCTGGTGAATTAAAAAAAACTTGGTACTGGGGCCACGCTATCGCCTGCTGCCTTAGACCCCGCAAACTCTAGGGCCGGCCCTGCCCACAGGTGTACCAATTAGAGAGGTTTCACTGTACTGTATTACTGGGCAATCATTGCCAAACTTTCAGTAACATGTTACTGGCGTGCCATCATCATACCCTTATCCTGCCCGTGGCAAGGTCTGGTCTGCGGGTCCAATGAACTACTCTGACTGGGGGTCACCCCAGCCGGGCGTCTGGAACCAACAGGAATATTGGCAAAGTTGTCTGTGGGGGGGGATGCCGGCCTACCCCACGACTTTCAGTAACATGCTACTTGGGTGCCATAATCATATCCTTATCCCGCCTGTGGCAAGGTCTGGTCTGCGGGTCCAATGAACTCCTCTGACGGGGGTCACCCCAGCCACGCGTCTGGATGTTTGTTTGTTGGTGTATCCACTGTGTAGTTCTGATGCAGAAGCTGCACAGACACTACACTAATGCGACGATTTTTGGATACTAGCGGTACCCAGTTTTCCCAAGCGGCCATCCATGTCAGTACTAGCTGGGGTTGCTCTGCTTAACTTCAGTGATCAGACGAGAACTGGTGTGTCCAACGCAATTCGCCGCTCCCAGGCGTCTGGAACCCTCAGGAATAATGGCAAAGTTGTCTGTGGGGGGGGGATGCCGGCCTACCCCACGAATTGAGACGACGCAGACGAA
>JAAFCE010001963.1:15545561-15738882 GCA_013389805.1 Trigoniulus corallinus | reverse complement strand
GCAGACGAATTGAAATGTCGACTGTTAGCTAACATGCTACTGGGGTGTAATTCCCCCAAATGATAAGCTTATTGGTGGGGCCCGAAGGCCCCATTTTTATCATTACTACAAATTGTTCCATCTTCTACTGATATCCATTGCGGAAAAGGGAGGGCTAAAGATTAACATGAAGAAGAGAGAGTATTTAGCTTTCAACTAGGATGGTCAGGAAAGCTATGGGGATATATGCTCGAGGGGCGAACCGGTGAAAAAGGTGCAGGAGGTAAGGTACTTAGGATCGATATTTCAAAGCAACGGGGAGATAGACCTGGATGTGACCCGAAGAATCAATGGGTGATGGTTGAAATAGAAACAGGCAAGTGGAGTCCTGTGAGATAGGAGGGTCCCAATCAAGTTGAAGGGGAAGTTTTACAGGACTGTGCTGGGCAATGAAGAAAAGCCATGTAAATCGAGTGCAAGTGGCCGAGATGCGAATGCTGAGGTACACGTGTGGCGTGTCGAGAACAGATAGAATTAGGAATGCGTATATTAGAGGTAGCCTGGGGGTGGTGGACATCGCCGAAAAAATGAGGGACAATAGGCTGAGGTGGTATGGACACGTCATGAGACGAGGGGAAGAGGAGCTCGTTAGATACATTCCAGGACTGCAGGTGGTCGGCAGCAATCCGGGGTAGGGAGAGAACGAAGCAGACGTGGGAGCAAGTTGTCCGGCAGGACATGACAGTGTGCGGGGTGGACAGGGAGCTGGTGGGAAACAGACGGGAGTGGAGGGCTAGAACCCGCAGACCCGATCCTGCCACAGGCGGGATAAGGGTATTATGATGATGATGATGATGATGATATCCATTGCAGAATACATACCTATTGGGAGGAATATGGAAAAGTTTCATCACTTTTTTTTTCTTAACCTTTTCTAAGAAATTAAAAGTGCTGGGGGAGGGGGGTTCAACCCCACCAGCACAGTTAAGGGCTAGTATTCACACTTTTTCCCGGAATTCACACCTTTTTTAATTGGAAATTTCGGTATACCAGAATTTCTTACCTTATAATGTGCGTTCCGCCGTTTACCTGTGCTCTAATCAGAAATGTCTGACGAGTTGCAGGCATTTCAACAGATTGCTTTCCGATCACTTTCCTAGTAGTATTGACTAAGGGTCTCGGAGTCGTATTTGTTGTTCAAACTGCACCGAGGTATGTGAATAAATAATAAAATGCAACAAAAATATAAATTCACCGCATTCCGTTGCGCAAATCAAAAAAATTTTGAAGTTGGCTTCTGCTACCTATGGTCAATCAAATGGCAAATTTGTATAAGGCGCTCTGGCTAATAAACGCCAATGTTAATTCCAGCACTTTCCGACTGGTTTCTTATCGTAATAATTAGACAAAAGAAAAGAAAATGTGCATCTATCGAACTAAGTCTTTAGTAAGAATTTCAAAAAAACAAAATTCAATTTATTTAAGGTCAGTAAAACAGCTTAATAAACGTAATCTCAAAGGCGACGTTGTCATTTCAGATATCCGTACAATTGCAACGGTAAGCTTGCTAGGTGTCACTACAGTCTGCTAAAATTTAGTTTTACGTGTGTTCGATGTCTATTTTTCTAGTGTGGCAAAATATCAAAATTTTCCGAAATTTTTTTTTAAGAAAACTTCCATTTCGTTAAATGTGACTATATGAACGACTAGGACATTAATTGTCGTAAGGTAAGTGTCCTTCAAATCTCTAAATCTTCACAAATCATGACACGAATCAACTTGTTTACTTGTGACTGTCACTAAAGTATGAATGGAGAAGTGGTTCGACTTCCAAACTTTTCCTTTTGATTTGTTAAACCCGAAAAAAACTGCTTGTTCCTAGTAATTGCGAAAGAAGTATTTATTGGAATCTACTCTCTGCCTACTTGACAACAGCTTACTTAGTACTGACATTATTGGCGTATGTTTAACCTCTCACAACGTTGCAATGTGCCAATTGTGAGGAAGTATTTCTCAACTGATCAAGGTGCAGCCTAAATGTACTGTACTAACTAATACTACTGTTAACTGGTAGGTTGAATTTCAGTTCGGATGTCACATATGGAATAGAAAACTGGAAGGACAATGGAAGAAACAAAACTCTGAATCGAGAAGTAATATAGATACAGAACCTAACAGGTAAAATAGGCAAAGGGCCGTAGATGGAGAGAAAGGCGACAATCAGGGACTACAAAGAAAGTAGTCGGGCGATAGATGCTGACCAGATGTCACAAACCTTTTTGTCGCTTCTTTACTATTACAGGGATACAATAATTCTGTATTTCAGTCCGGGAAATATGACTGTACCCCTTTCAAGAGTATAAAACAATTTATTGCCCTAAGTGGCGGACCACGGTAGATATATTATCTGTTGTTCGTGAGGATTCGGATACTGTTAGGAAATACTGCATGTTATTTGGTGTTAATACTGGAAGTAATATTTGATAATCAGTGGTTCAAAATATTCAACTAGATCACCGTCATTTAAAACTTTAATGTATTTTTCATGTGTAATAATAATAGTTGTCGTGTTTGTAGGGTATGTTAGTTTGATCCAACTGAAGTGAAATGTCGTCTAATCCAGTATATCTTATGCAGGCATAATAACTGGTGTGCCAAGGGCGTCTGTTAGTAGGATTTTCCCACCTGAAGAAATTTCAAATGATAAACATTTAGAAAGGTTTTGTTTTTTTTATTTTGGGTGGCTCAACCTATCGTGCAAAGCAGACTAATTCATCGTTTCGTTCATTTGTCGATGAATTATTTCCCAAAGGAGTTGCTTCTGTTCTATTAAGACAAGTTTTTTCATGCGTGTGATTTTTTTTTTCATAAATTAAATCTGCCGTAAGCATATAGGAAACCAAACTTAAATGAGAACAAGGACATTTAATAAAAAACAACTCTTAAGAAGTGTTTTGGCATATATCCTCATGGATACTTTTTACAGATTTTTGCACTTTTGCTCTAATTACAATAAGTTGCGTTTACATTCTATATATATAGGACGTTAAACGAGTGTGCCGTACTTGGAAAGATTATAATAATCCATAGGATAATAATTGAAATTCTCTGACAAGATTAGTTGAAAGTTTTGGAGACGATTCCCAACAGCATTTCTATGTCGTAAATGTCTATTAATTCCATTTACAACTTTCAGCTGTTTTTAGTTGAATGTGCTTTTCAGATACAGTACTACACTACCGTGAGAAAGCATGTTCCAGCGCAAGAAACGTCCAAAAAGAAATTTATAAAGGCCGTAGAGCAATGGTGGCGAACCTGTGACCCACTGTGCAATTTTAAGTGACCCGAGCGTGAATCATATCTGGTAGTTTATCGTGTCATAATTAACCGCAAATTTCAAGCTGATGTATTAATTTACCTGCCAAAATTTCTATTTTGGTTGTATAATGCGGTGTTGGAATATATACGTGGAGTAGGCCGGCATCCTCCCCACAGACAACAAAGCCAATATTCCTCTAGGTTTTAGGCGCCTGGCTGGGGTGCCTCCTAAGAGAGTATGTTCAGTGGACCCGTAGAGCTCACCCCTGCCACAGGCGGGATAAGGATGTGATGATAAGGAATACGTTTTGTTTTCAATATTATTTTAAGGTTTGTTCTCTATTTGCTACATTACCGAAGCAGACGTAGGAGCAGGTTGTCCGTAAGGATATGATAGTGTGCGGGGTGGACGGTTCCCCTAGTTGGAGGTAGACAGGGGTGGAGGGCTAGAACCCAGAGACCCAACCTTGCCACAGACAGGATAAGGGTATGATGATGTTCTCTATTTGCTACTTTAATAAACTTTATGCGTTGGACACACCAGTTCCGGTGAGATCACTGAAGTTAAGCAGCGCAAGCCCACCTCAATACCAACATGGGTGGTTGGTAAAGAACGTTGAGTGCTGCAAGTTTTCCCTCTCCTTCGTCCTCTTCACCTACCTTCTCATCTCCCGCGAGCAGCCTCCTAAGGGTTCGTCCTGTTATGGCTGCTTGGCTTACTCCCCAACCCATGAAACTAATCCAGTAATCCAATCCAGTTAGTCATTATTAATAATTTATTTGTGTTCATAAAATTAAATAGTGCTTGCACCTGACTCAGGATTAGTTTTGTGGGTTGGGGAGTAAGCCAAGCAGCCATAACAGGATGAGCCCTTAGGAGGCTGCCCGTGGGAGATGAGGAGAAAGGACAGAGGAGAGGGTTAATTTGCAACACCCAACGTTCTTTATCAACCACCCTTGTTGGTATTGACGTGGGCTTGCGCTGCTTAACCCTAGTGATCTCACGGGAACTGGTGTGTCCAACACAACTTGACTCACGGACACCGTTTTGTTTTTTTTTTTTCGTGTTATTGGGACCCGTCTTCAAAAAAGGTTCACCACCACTGCCATAGAGGGACCAGTTTAAAATCAATATATACTATGGACTTCACGTTGTGTGGATTTTTTTAAGTTTAATGGGCTTAATATACGCTATTTGTTAATAACGTTTTCTAACACCCTGTATACTTGCGTATTGAGAGCATCTGACACCTTAAAAGACAGACAGTGAGTGGTTTTGATATTGTTTCGACACAGAACTGGTAATACAGCTACTACACATTTCATGTAAAGTTAGACTAGCTTTCTTGATTATGATTTTAATCAATTTTTAAAGCGCTCTCTTGGCTTACATCTTGCATGAAAGCTAATGGTTTTTTTGGCATTAGGAAGCAATGATAACCAATGCCCGTCATTTGAAGAAATGTTGTTTGTTGGTAACAAGTCTCCCATAACATATACAGTATATGGCATTGCTCCAGTTTACTTCAAAATTAAAGTGTGACTTCGCACAGGTTTTAAACAGTATACAGCTGAGTGAATTGAAATTCCAGTCTGATTATTCATGTTATGCTGGAGTTAATCTTTTTTATTTCAAGGTAACAGTTGTGACACTTCACTGAATACACTATTGCTCAGACAGCACGAGGACTACATTCCCTTGTTTGGTTATGCGGAATTTTTTTGCTGTAAAGTAGGGCTGTCGTTTTTCTACTAGGTCGCGATGTGTTTTTTTTTAAATGCACACACCCTTTCCAGTTACTAGCATTGTCTTAATACATTATGCTCCCACAATTGATAATAGCTTTCTTTATCACTATTTCTACAGGATATCATGGCATCCAGAAAGGATCGTCCTGAAAGAGGACGAAATTATGATAATAGCAGTAGTGACACAGAAGAGGCCGAACTGGAAGATCATCGAAGAGTTTACAAGAATCGATTTGGGTAGGTCAAACACTGTATTTATATTCCTTATGGTATGCTGTTTAATTACAGAAGTTCGTTATTCATCAAGATGTCACATTCTTGTTTTGTAATTATCATTCCTCTTTGTATCTCACTTTTCTGGTACATTGTGTTTTCATTTTAGGAGTATGAAAAGGTTTTTTTAAGGTAAAATTAGTCACGTTTTGTTGTTTAGCAGCATCTCGCAATGATTCGTCCATTGTTGTTACCTCATTCCACAAGACGAATTGCCAAGATTTACGCAACTTGAATAATTGGCATTCTGCTTAATTTAGGCAAAAAGAAGGAATCAATGTCGTTATTTTCAATCTCGTAATGTGAATGGTGCGTTTAAAAGCTAGGCCATAGACAAAAAAAATAACTGTATCAGGAATCGAATTAAATCTCTTCGATTTCCACAGTAGTGTCACCCCTGTTGAGTTTTAGGACATCATATTGGTGATAAGTCTCAGATGGCCACTGGAAGCGAGAACAACGGAATTATCAGAAGGAAGTTATAGGCAAGAAATGGTTTAAGGGAAATGAAGAGTTATTTTGGCAGGTTGATACCCTAGTGACTACCACAAGCTGTGAGGATTTGATGTTTTGTAGCCAGGAGAGGAATAGTCGCACTATTTTAGATTGCATTTCAAGTGGCCAGTGTAGTAGAGTAGAGCTTGAGGTCAACTTTCATCCTGTTGGAACTGAATGTGGAAGTGGCGATGACTTTCAATTGTTGATTTTATGAGCACTTAATTACATATGACTCTTGTCAACTTCCGGTCGAGAATTGAATGCTGAATGGCAAAATTCCGGACAATCCGTTTGTTCAATGTCTCCCACTCGTAAAATCACTTAAGGCTGAAGTTTTATTTAGGAAGGGCATGCAAGAAAGTGAAGCGAGTTCAAACAGGGGCATCTTTCGAGTGGGAAACATTGCAGAAAAGATGAAGCAGACAGGAGGATGTGGATCATAAGGATCAAGTAGGTTAGAGGAGGATCATCGGGATATTTACTATGTGCAGGAGATGGGAGAGACATTGAACTTCAAAGGAAGTAGAGGACCTGAGTTTGCAAATTCCCACCTTACCATAATTAGGATGATAAAGATATAGCGATGATTTGCTCAGCCAGGATGCTTTGGAAATCACTGGTCAAGGGTTGATGCATCGTGACTGGTTACTGAAATTAAAAGGTGTAGTTAGGACTATGTTGTGCAGCGTTTTCTATTTCGTCATGGCAATCAATTCGAGACCTTGGTTGAATAACCATGGTTGACGGCCCGGAGAACCTAATTATATTGGCCACCTGAAAGCTGTTATTATAGGTATTACAAATGAGGTGCCAATGTAAGAAGCAAGCAGATTACATCTTGTTTGAAAATTCATAGTTGGAATACGTCCTTGTAATCATTACTGTTGGTCAGTCGTCGCATTTTTAAGAAGGGGTCTCGATCAGGAAGTTCGCAATTGTTTTGAAACACTGCTGACTCGGATCTTCTTTAACTTCTGTAGCAAACCATTTCACCTACAGCAACACCAGATGCCAATAAGTTATGGAGTTAAAATTAGCAACTAGTCTCATCTCAACCATTCAGGGTTGAACTTGTCCTTTGTGGTTTGTTTTGGGAGCGGCGAATTGCGTTGGACACACCAGTTCTTGTCTGATCACTGAAGTTAAGCAGCGCAACCCCAGCTAGCACTGACATGGGTGGCCGTTTGGGAAAATTGGGTACTGCTAATACCCAAAAATCCTCGCATTAGTGTAGTGTCTGTGCAGTCTCTGCATGCATAAGAACTATGCTGTGGACGGGGCTCTAATGACCTTTGTAGTTGAAGAGCCCTAAAACACCGACAAACAACAATTGGTTTGTTTTGTTGGTGTTTTAGGACCCTTCAACTACAGTGGTCATTAGAGCCCCGTCCACTGCGCAGTTCTAATGCAGAATCTACACAGGACCCATTGTTCTAGCACACAGGCACTACGCTGTTACGACGATTTGGGTATTTGCAGTACCCATTGTTGTCATGCGGTCACACATGCTAGTACTATGTGGGGTTGCGTTGCTTAACTTCAGTGATCAGACGAGACCTGGTGTGTCTAGCTCAATACAGCCATTCGTTGTGCTTTGTGTCTGACCTTTGCAACCTTGAACTTTTGCTGTAGAGTAGGGATCAGCCACCTTTTTCCTTTTCCTGGGTCAGGAGCAGCGGTATTAGCTGTTGAACAGCTGCAGTTTTGGCATAGCACATCTCGTTTGAGGATTTCTGGCCAGATAACTTTGGTTTGTGGCATCAGCAGTTTTTTTCCACCCTTTGATTCCAATTTTCTTTTGTTCTGTTGGTGTTTTAGGACCCTTCAATTACAAGGTCATTAGAGCCCCGTCCATTATGTAGTTCTAATGCAGAGACTGCGATTTTTAGGTATTAGCAGTACCCAGTTTTCCCAAGCCACCACTTACGTTAGTACGAGCTGGGGTTGCGTTGCTTAACTTCAGTGACCAGACGAGAACTGGTATGTCCAACGCAATAAGCCGTTCCCGTCTGATTCCAACCATGGATTTATGCTTGTATGAATGAAAGAGAAATGTATCTGGATATTATTCCTGTTTGTAGTTCACAAATTACTTGTGCTATGCCTGTTCGTCTTTTTTCTTGTGAATTAAGCCAAGAGGATCGAATCCTTGAGAGGCGAGCATGCGAATCGCAAAGAACTTTTAGGTGTCATGCGGTGATTGGCTAAATGCACTGTACAACCCTTTCCCCGACCTGTATTGCACATCCCAGAAGCATCAGCTTGTCATTTCCAGGTTTTATGCTGCCATTAACTTCTCTGCGTATGGCGGGATAGGAGTAAAATGAAATTAGAGTAGGAAATAGACTGGTACAAAGTGAGTAATGGAATGAGATTTAACCTGATTAATAATGCATGTGGAGAGAATGCATTTTCACTCTTAATTTTTTCTCCAAGAGAATGTGAGTACAATGTTTTAAGACTAAAAGTGTAACGATACTCTTTGGTACATGGCCCAACATTTTTGGGTAAGAAGTAGGAAAAGTATGCTCGAATTTCTGGAAATGGGCCGAGAGTGGGATGCCTCCTCCTTCCTTTTGCTTTTCCTTAGTAATTTTTTTAAGTTGCTTCATGACTACTTTTTAATGGCCATGTTTTATGCGCTAATGAAATTGGTGGCTTGGCAGAGTAATGTTGTTAGATTAATGACATTATGCTAGACACAAAGACCATGTTTCTATGGAAACTACCTCTTTGCCAACGCGCATTTTTCAAAGAAAAGTGGTTTGCCTTCAAACTATTTTGTTGCACTTCCAGCGGTGTATGTCCCCCACTCTCTCTTCAATTCTATGTTGAAAAATATCTACTCTTTATTAGGCTCGAGAAGGATTACCTTACCGACAATGTAGTGCAAAGTTTCAGGTATTCAAATTTTGTATGGATATAATCGTGATAACTGATAATTCGTCACAAATTACCTCGTTTTTATGGGACTTCGGTTATTCTATCTATTCATGCGATGTCAAGTCATCATCATCATGCCCTTATCCCGCCAGTGGCAAGGTCGGGTATGCGGTTCTAGCCTTCCTTTCCCGCCTATCTCCCACCAGGCCCCCGTCCACCCCACACACTACCATATCCTTATGGACAACCTGCTCCCACGTCTGCTTTGGTCTCCTCCTGCTCCGGGTGCACCTCCTTCCCTCTTCTCATTGCGTGTCCGTTCCACCGCAATCTAGGGAGCGGCGAGTTGCGTTGGACACACCAGTTCTCGTCTGATCACTGAAGTTAAGCAACGCAAGCCCAGTTAATACTGACATGGGTGGTCGCTCGGGAAAGCTGGGTACTGCTAATACCCAATAATCGTCGCATTAGTGTAGTGTCTGTACAGTCTATGCATTAGAACTATGCAATGGACGGGTCTCTAATGACCTTGTAGTTGACGGGACCTTAAACACCAACGAACGAAAAATCCACCTCAATCTACTCTCCCCCATTTTCTCCCTTAATGTCCCCACCATCCCCAGGCTACCTCTGGTATACTCATTCGTAGCCAAGTTGCGTTGGACACACCAGTTCTCGTGAGATCACTGAAGTTAAGCAGCACAAGCCCACGTTAGTACCAACATGGGTGGTTGGTAAAGAACGTTGGGTGCTGCGAAGTTCCCCTCTCCTATGTCCACTACCTACCTCCTCATCTCCCGCGAGCAGCCTCCTAAAGGTGCGTGTACACTGTAGAGAAAAATTAAGCTAGAGGTCGCTGCTCTACAGCAAGAAGTCTACTGTAGGTGTTTACACTACTGCAGACTTTCTCTCTACATAGGGCAATTTAGGATAGTTGTACAGAATCTCTAGAAAGACTTCTCTACAGTGTGTTTACACCTAACCATGTGGAAGCTACTTAGATTATAGAGATAGTAAAAATTGTGTGCAGTGTGAGTTTTTTCTAATTTTTTAAATGTCTAGAATTCATTATGTAGCTGCAGCTGCTGTGATTTAATGAAAAGAAAAAATAAGAGACAGACTAGAAATAAAAGAAATTGGCATAGCAAGGGTAGGGGTTGGGGTGGCAAATTTCAGAACAGCCCTGAGTGGCATAAGCACTAGCTACGTTGCTGGGGTATACTACATACCTCCATTAACAAATGGCATAGCAAGGGGGGGGGGGCAAATTTGAGAACTGCCCTGAGTGGCATAAGCCCTAGCTATGCTCCTAGGGTAAAGTACATACATCCATTAATAAGTGGTGTAGCAAGGGTGGGGAGGACCATTTGGGGGGAAGCATTTTTGAAAAGGAATATAAAATTTCAGATGTAATGAAGTAATAAATATAGTTATTTATAGCAAAAGTCCCAAAAAGTTAAATGTTAATAATAATGTCTTCTCTTTGGTCTAGAAATTTTGACCACTTGACATTTTCTTCATACAACACTAAATGAATACCATGGAGCTCTATGAAGATAATGGCAGTCTATTTGGTTAGACAAATAGACCTAGAGTAAATTTTTTCTGTCTCTCAGTGCTGTTTACACTGCTCTCCCCAAACAGTAAGTGCTCTATGGTAGAGTAGAGTGGTTTCTAGCTAGACCACTCTCTAGAAGTGTTTACACTTGTAGATTTCATGGAGAGCGCTCTAGGTAGAGCAAATCTAGCAAAAAAAATCTACAGTGTACATGCCGCTTTAGGGTTCGCCCTCTTATGGCTGCTTGGCTAACTCCCCAACCCATTAAATGAATCCAGAATCCGTGTAAAACAACTGTTCGTTGGGGCACCAGCAAACGTCAGGGGGGCGCGAGCTCCTAAACCTGGGAATTTTGCCTCATCTACCCGTTGCATAGTAGAGAGGGTTTTTAGATAGAAATGACTTTGTACTCCACACGGGACCACGGCTTTACTTCGTATCCGACGAAAAGTGCACTCAGAACCACTGCCGAAATAACCAAGCACGGTATCGGTACCATGCCAGATCTCCATGCCATCTTTATCGACCTGGAGAAGGCCTATGATAGTGTCCCACGGCAGGTCGTTTGGGAGGTATTACGGAAAAGGGGGGTAGAAGAAGGGCTTATCCGAATAGTCCAGGATATGTCTGAAGGCTCCAAAGCCAGGGTAAGGACACCTTGGGGGTACACCGGGAGCTTCCCAGTGAAAGTTGGGGTGCACCAAGGTTCAGCACTTAGTCCCTGCCTGTTCATACTGGTGTTGGATGAACTGCTGACGGGAGTGGGCGAATGGGCCCCTCAGAGCTTAGTATTTGCCGACGACATTGGAAAATTTGGTGACAGCAGAGAACAGACAGAGAAGGGACTAAACGACATAAGAGGAGCGATAGAAAAGGGAGGGCTAAAGATAAACATGAAGAAGACAGAGTATTTAGCTTTCAACTGGGAAGGACAGGCAAATGACGGTGACGTCCATTCAACGGGTGAACTGGTGAGAAAGGTGCAGGAGGTAAGGTACTTAGGATCTACTTTCCAAAGTAATGGGGAGATAGATGCTGATGTGACCCATAGAATCAATGGAGGTTGGCAAAAGTGGAGACAGGCAAGTGGGATCTTGTGTGATAGGAGGGTCCCAATCAAGTTGAAAGGGAGGTTCTACAGGGCAGTGGTTAGGCCAGCTATACTATACGGGTCAGAGTGTTGGGCAGTGAGAAAGAGCCACGTCAATAGAATGCTGGTTGCCGAGATGCGAATGCTGCGGTATATGAGTGGCGTGTCGAGAGCTGATAGAATAAGGAACGAGTATGTTAGAGGCAGCCTACTGGTGGCAGACATCGCCGATAAGACGAGGGAGAATAGACTGAGATGGTATGGCCACGTGATGAGAAGAGCAGACGAGGACCTAGTTAGGGCTATACCCGGACTGCGGGTGGTAGGTAGTACTCGGGGCAGGGGGAGACCGAAGCTGACGTGGGAGCAGGTTGTCCGAAAGGATATGGCGGTGTGTGGAGTGAACGATGACCTGGCGGGAGATAGACGGGAGTGGAGGGCCAGAACCCGCAGACCCGACCCTGCCTCAGGCGGGATGAGGGTATGATGAAGATGATGATGATGGTATCGGTACCTCTTTTGCCACAAAGGGATAAACGAATCCTTTCTACATGGAATAGATTTCAGGTGGAGTTCTGCAAAGTAGTCTCTCCCAGCACCGGGTGTTTCCAACCACCTGCATTCCTGTAATGGACCTAACGAGCTCCTCCTCTCCTCTTCTTATTAGATGTCCATTTTTTTCGCGATGTCCCCCATCGACGTTCCGCAGCATTCACATCTCGGCTACTTGTAATCTATTGATATGGCTCTTCCTCACTGCCCAACACTCTGTTCCATGTAGCATAGCTAGCCTAACCACTATCCTGTGAAACTTCCCTTTCAACTTTTTTGTGACCCTCCTATCATCCAGGACTCGGCTTGCCTGTCTCCATTTTGACCATCCCCCACTGATTCTATTGGTAACATGCTAATCTAACCCCCCCCCCCCCCCATTACTTTGGAATGCGATGTCTAGTAAGATTAGTTAATTGCAGCTCAAAGGTGACACTGTTGGTGAAACTGTCAGAGTTTTTGTGAGAATGTCAGGATTTTAATGACTGTTGGAGTGCTTCCTATCATCCTGCAGGTCCTAACCCATTTTTTTTCTTTCACTTGGATACATGGGCGATGTTTTGGACGGTGTTTTTATGCAGTTGGCTCCGGCCAACGCCAAGGGGCTAGCTTCAACACCTGGAAATTTTGTTTCCTCTTCCCGTTGCATAGTAGGGAGGGTTCTTTGACGTCCAAATGTCATCGTACACCACACGGGACTTCGGTTTTACTTCTCATCCGAAAGAAGGGGCACTCAGGGCCTCTCTCTCGCCCAAAAGAAGACAGCCCACCTCGGTCTAGTATCGAAACCTAGACCTACTGACGCGCCGCCTTGGTGGCGCTGTGGATAGTACACCCTTCCTGGATTGTAAACGCAAATTTGGTACTTAAATGGTGAATTCTTTGTATGCTATTCAATATTAAATTTTGTTCTTATCGAAAATTCGTTGAAATTCAAAACCCTTTCTCCGTCACTGTCATTATAACATCGATTTGAAAAGTCAAATTGGTTTTGAATGCCCTAGGCACCTTAAAATTTTTGCGGTAGCATTCTCCAAAATCGGATTTTCTTCATAATTTTTTGTTGTTGTTATTCATCTTCAGTAGTAAATCATTTCTGCTGAAAATTTCTATGCGAATTTGTGATTGTTTTTACCTTTGGGAAACAAGTTCATTTCCATCACATTTGACACGTGACATTGAAGGCAAGCAACTAGAGCAGCGGTTCTCAATTCTTCGGGATTTCTCAGGGGTCGCCTAACACAATCAGAAAAAAAATGTTTTTTTAATTGAATTGAATTTTAATTATTTCATTAGTTTTTAGGCACAGTAAGGTTTTTACCGTTCTTCACCTTCTTTTTTTTGAGTTTTTGGCTGCCAATTCGCAATAGTTTTACATTTAATAAATAAAAACTTGTTTTTTATTCATTATTAAGGTTTAGATATTTAAAATTCATAAATAAACAAACATATTTCATATCAGATATTTATAATTCGATTACAGTTATAGCGGAAATGCATTGCAGGATAGAGATGCAATTAACTTTATTATCTGTGGGGGTCGCCACTGCTTTGTTTATGTTAAAAAGGGGTCGCAGTAGAAAAAAAGATTGAGAGCCGCTGAGGTAGAGAATTTTGAAGAGAAAGGATTGAGGCGTTAGATAATTTTTTTTCGATAGGGAAGTGATTTGGTTCATTGGTATTTTAGGGCCCTTCAACTACAAGGTCATTAGAGCCCGTCCACAGTGTAGTTCTTATGCAGAGACTGCACAGATACTACACTATGCGACGATTTTTGGGTATTAGCGGAACCCAGTTTTCCCAAGCGGCCACCCATGTCAGTACTAGTTGGGGTTGCGTTGCTTAACTTCAGTTTGTTTGTTTGTTGGTGTTTAAGGTCCCGTCAACTACGAGGTCCCTCAGGGAAGTGTATTGTGTCCATTGTTGTACATTCTCTATGTGAACGACATGGGGCTTGATATTGATTCCTTCCTTGAACTATTTGCAGACGACACATGTGCTGCTCAGGTATTAGATGATGGGTTATCATCCTGTGTGCAATTACAACAGGATCTAGATAGGATTTACAATTGGTGTGTAAAATGGGAATCGCCATTAAACCTGAGGAAGTGTAGGATTCTAACAATATCCAGATCTAGAAAGCAACTTGATTTTGATTATCGCATAGGTGGAGTTAGGGTTGATAGGGTTGTAACCCATAAACATCTGGGTATTGTCTTAAATAGTGAGGGTTCAATCTCTTTAAACACTCATTGTCCCTCTGTAAAGAATGGGAGATTTGCAACTAGTCCAACTGTCCTGTTACCCTAAGGAGCAAAGCCGTGACTCGTCTAGTAGCATGATTGACACAAAAGTTCTTTCGCCAGAAAGAAACCTACTCACCTCGAACCTGACTGAATTCTTTCTGCTGTTTTAGCAGGCCAAATTTTCTGCCCTATCTGACCTGGGGTGTTAGCAATGGTTCTGCCAAAGAATGCTTTTTCCAAGGATACGACTTGTGTTTGTTGTTTCGTTGTTTTTTTAGGGCCCTTCAACTACAGTGGTCATTAGAGTCCCGTCCACGCGTAGTTCTAATGCAGAGGCTTTCCGAGACACTACGCCGTTATAACGATTTGGGCATTAGCAGTACCCAGCGTCACCAGTCGGTCACCCGTGCTAGTACTAGCTGGGGTTGCGTTGCTTAACTCCAGTGATCAGACAAGAACCGGTGTGTCAAACATAATACAGGCTCTCCACTCGACTTGTGGGTCGGCATAACATTCCAGGTGTTGGTGCTTGTTCTCTTTCGTCTGTCTGGAGTTTGTCAGCATCAGAGGTGAGTGGTCGATGTTAAATAATGCACTGCAAATTTAAGTTCCGCGTCAGTATTATGAATTGTTTATGTTATGACTGAAATCTTATGGCAAATGGTGCCCTTTTTTTACCCCGTTCTTTTGTAATTTGTGGCTTATTATAGAATATAGAGCATCTGGGTTTTCTTTTTAAGATCTTGGTTAATCGAGGTCATGTGGTCTAACCTGGGGTGCGACCCCCCTCCTCCCGAATTACGCAAAATTTGATACTTGATTATATCTAAACATCAACATTAATACCTCATGAGTTTACTTTATCGATTTACTATGCGGTACAAATCCACTTTCTTCTTACGGCTACTCAAGATTCTACTTCTTTCAAAATGTGGTCTCGAGATTTGAACCGCAGTCATTGAATTTTATTTGTTGCCAAATTTTGTCTGATGGGTCAACATATGTCTAAACCGGTTTTCACTGTGCTCATACGAATAATCATCTCATCAAGAATATTTTCTGCGGAATCATAGAGCAGCAAAGAAAGATCAAGCAATTTTCATTGATTTGGAGAAGGCTTACGACAGTGCGAAAGGTATTAAAGAAGAAGGGGTGGAAGAAGGATATATCAGGATAGTGCAAGATATGTATGATGGTTCCCTAGCCAAGGTAAGGACTACTTGGGGAAGCACTGGAAGCTTCCAGGGAGCGGCTTATTGCGTTGGACACATTAATTCTCGTCTGATCACTGAAGTTAAGCAACGCAACCCCAGCTAGTACTAATATGGGCGACTGCTTGGGAAAACTCGCTACTGCTAATGTCCAAAAATCGTCACATCAGCTGAGTGTCTGTGTAGTTGAAGGGCTCCAAACACCAACACAAATGGAAGCCTCCAAGTGAAGGGGGGGGGGGGGGGTACCGGTTCAGCACCTTTTAATTCTGGTAAGGGGGGGGCTGGGGGCGGGGGGGGGGGGGGGGGCGCCCCCGTGCAGGGGGGGGGGGGGGGGGGGCTGACGGTGAACAAGATGACATATACTGTATATGGCCTTCAATTTGGGAGAACAGGGAAATAGCCCTCCACTCTATCTTTCACCAGGTCCTTGTCCACCCCACCACCCTACCATATCCTACCGCACAACCTGATCCAATGTCTGGTTTGGAGCAATAAGTTCCAAAGTTTTTCAGTTAATGGCTTGGTCACTACTAAGATAGTCACGTGCCGTTGCACATAAACCCTCAAATCGAGGTTTTTTTTTAAATTTTCAGCACCTGTTGTGTGCGAAATTCGTTAAAAGTATCAGTTCCATTCTCTTTGTCGTTCTACTGGACAGCACCGACTTTTTGGAGTTCATTGGGGGGGGGGGGCGAGTTCCTATACTTTTGAATGTCTCCTATCTACACGCGTATTTTATTCCATGTGGAAAGGGCTGATTTTCTACACTCGAATTTGACCTATAGAATCAATGGGGGACGGTTGAAGTGGAAATAGGCATGGGGAGTCCTGTGTGATGGAGGGTCCCAAGCAAGTTGAAAGGGAGGTTTGACAGGGCAGTGGTTAGGCCCGCTATGCTATATGCATCAAAGTGTTGGACAGTGAGGAATTCCACGTAAATAGAATGCAATTTGCCGAGATGCGAATGTTGCGGTATGAGTGGGGTGTCGAGATTGATAGGTAGCCTGGGGGGGGGGGGACACGTCATGAGAAGAGGGGAGGAGGAGCTCGTTAGGTCAATTTCAGGAATGCAGGTGGTTGGGAGTACCCGGGGCAGGGGAGAGACCGAAGTAGACGTGGGAGGGAGGGGCTTACTGCGTTGGACACACCAATTCTCGTCTGATCACTGAAGTTAAGCAACGCAAGCCCAGCTAGTACCGGCATGGGTGACCGCTTGGGGACACTGGGTACTGCTAATACCCAATAATCGTCGCAGTAGTGTAATGTCTGTGAAGTCTCTGCACTAGAACTGTGCAGTGGAAGGGCCTCTAATGACGTTGTAGTTAAAGGGCCCTAAAACACCAACGAAACAAAACAAAACAGACGTGGGAGTAGGTTGTCCGCAAGGATATTGTAGTGTGTGGGGTGGACGGGGACCTGGTGAGCGGCGAATTGCGTTGGACTCACCAGTTCTCGTCTGATCACTGAAGGTAAGCAGCGCAACCCCAGCTAGGACTGACATGGGTGGCCGCTTGGGAAAACTGGGCACTGCTAATACCCAAAAATCGTCGCATTAGTGTAGTGTCTGTGCAGTCTCTGCATAAGAACTATGCTGTGGACTGAGCTTTAATGACCTTTAGTTGAAGGGCCCTAGAACACCAATAAACGAAAAAAAGGGGGACCTGGTGGGAGACAGACGGCAGTGGAGGGCTACAACCCCCAGATCCGACACTGCCACGGGCGGGATAACGGTTTGATGATGATGATAATGTAAAAGGGCTGATTTTCGAGCAGTGGTGTTATCGTACTCGCCACATGAGGCTGCCACTTTACATCTCACCCGATCGAAGAAGCTCCTGGGGCTTCTCTCTCTCTTACCTGAAAGAAGGTAAAGGCGCGTTCTCACTAGTCAAATTTTGTTGACCAGTTGTAGTTGTTCAACAAAAGTTGAACATTACTTGAATCAATTTTCGTTCACACATTTCAATAGAAACTGATCAGCAGTTTCATTGTACAAATGGGGTTTCAGTTACATTACAAATGGGATCAAAAGGAGTTGTGTGGATAACGCTGTATTTTGGTTGACCCCCAAATGGTCTACCCCTCTGACGGGTCCACTTTTGTATATCTACAAGGGCCTTAAACAAAAGACCTATTGTTCACTTGAAGGATAATGGTGAATGACTCACCACTTGATCAAGAAAAGTTTGACTGGGTCAAACTTTTGTTGATCAACTAAAATGTTGATCAACTCGATTGAAACAGGGGTTCCCACTACAGTTTTCATTCAAGTTTTGTTGAACAACTACAATTGGTCAACAAAACTTGACTCGTGAGAACGCGCCTTAACTGTGGATTGGTGAAGGCAAAATTCTCGTTTGTTGGAGGCCCCCTTCCTCGCCATTCGGTGTCGTTAAATGACGGTATGTATTTCTTCTTAAACGAAACCCCTATTGTTGCCACTTGTGCTGCTCTGATTGGTTTTAAGTTTGAAATATGGATTTTTACAAGAAATGGATAAAATGGAAATCAAATTGCGTTTCTGCTCTGTGTAGGTATTTTGTTTCCTCGGCATTTCGAACAACTGGCACCTATTTAAGGCACTTCATTATGAAATTCTTCTTAATAATATTATTACCAGCGTCAGTTCTTAATATTAAATTTATTTTCAATTGAAAGGGAGGAAAAGGGGTTAGGTAAAAAAAGAAAAAAAATATGCTGCTGTGGCGGGCCAGCAGCTATTATCTTGAAAGTGAATGAAGAAAGTGAAAATAACGAAGTGAAATAATTAAATAAGAAATTGAAGTCGGCTGCTAATGAAATTGCCTCGTTCAAAATTTGGCATATTTATTTGCCAATTTCAGACAACCGGTAGCTGAATATTGTATGTAATGGTATCGTGTGAATCTCTTCTAAAGGACTTCCTGATGACTTTGTTATCATTTGTTGTTTGTAGAGTAGGACCTGCCTCGGTGCCTCAATAGGTAGCGTGCACGATTTACAGTGCCAGTGGTTCCTGGTTCAGTAGGGAGCGGCTTATTACGTTGGACACACCAGTTTTCTCTGATCACTGATATTAAGAAACGCAACTCCAGTTAGTGCTGACATGGGTGTTGTTGTTTGTTGGTGTTTTAGGGCCTTTCAACTACAAAAGCCATTAGAGCCCTGTTGACAGCATAGTTCTTATGCAGAGACTGCACAGACACTACACTAAGGCAAGGCGCAAAATGAGGCCGCAGGGTGACGCAGCCCTGCGAAATTCTGCTAGCAGGCAATCACTGTTATGTTGAAAGCCATTTTAGTTGACGCAAATTGCAAACCAGTATGTTGAAAAACTGCGACTCAATGTGCGGTGATTGCCTGCTAGCAGAATTTCGCAGGGCTGCGTCGCCCTGCGGCCTCATTTGCGCCTTGCCTAATGCGACGATTTTTGGTTATTAGCAGTCCCCAGTTTTCCCAAGCGGCCACGCATGTCAGTACTAGCTGAGGTTGCGCTGCTTAACTTTAGTGATCAGACGAGAACTGGTGTAACTCAAAACTCCTAACCCTTTTCCCGCCTATGGCAGGGTCGGTTCTGCAGCCGGTTGCCCGCCAAAGCTGCACCCCTACGCTTATTTATCGTCGGTCTAGTGTTCGTTGGGGAATGCTACCGACGCCAGGGGGCGAGCTCCTACACCTGGAAATTTTGCCTCATCTACCCGTTGCATAGTAGAGAGGGTTCTTTTACGTGCAAGCGCCATCGCACACCCACACGGGGCCTCGGTTTTACTTCTCATCCGAAAGAAGGCACACTCGCGGCTTCTCTCTCGCCCGAAAGAAGCCGACCCACCACGGTCCAGTATCGAACCTAGAACTACTTGCGTAGTTGCCGAGTGAGCTAACCACTACGCCACCGCGGCGGGTTGACGAGGACTGGTGTGTCCAACGCAATTCGCCGCTCCCCTGACATGGGTGGCTGCTTGGGAAAACTGGGCACTGCTAATACCCAAATCGTCGTGTGCAGACTCAGCATTAGAACTACGCAGTGGGCGGGGCTCTAATGACCTGGTAGTTGAATAGCCCTAAAATAGGCCCAAATGGCAGTTTTTCTCTGTGTTTCTGTGCCTGGCTCGTGAGTTCCTGGGTTGACGGTTCGAACCTGGCTCGATTTGAATGATTTCTTTCAACTGCAAGGAGGGACTCTGCAAGGATGCAACTGCAAGGATGAATGCTGAGCATTTCCACAAAGTGAATACACGGTGCAAGGGCTCCCATGTTTCTTTAGGAGGAGAGGCTCAACCTCTGACGTCAGGTGACGGAGGGGTACGTTGCAGAGATGAGAATTCATCGCCTGTTTGAAGAAAAATGTGATTTCCTGTTGTCAATCAATTGTGTTTATTATGCAGTGTTGGCTCAAATAAGGTCGGTGGCGGCGTTTGTCACGGCAATAGAGAGTTGAACGTTGCTTTATGTCACCATTGTCATCTGCATCCCTGCTCTGAAAACATTGCTCCCAACGAATATTAGCATTTTGGCATAAAAGTCAGTTGATGTGACGGCAAATGACTATATTTTGAACTTCATTTACTTTTGTCTCCCCCTCTCCTCTCACCTTTATCTCTTTTTCCCCCTTCCATTTTATGTTTTATTACCCCTACTCCCGTTTTTTAAATTTGTAGGAGATCGGGGGAAGTTACCACCTACGCTCGCATCTCCATTTTGCTGGTGTTCGTGTTGAGCATGATCGCAACAACCTATCTGTGATGATTTATGAGCTGACATTCATATCAATAATATAGTTAAGACTGTAGTTTATCATCTCTTTCTGAACGTCTACTTCTTCTTAACCTCCTCTTGTCTGTCTTTCTGTTCTCTTTCCATTCCCCCCTCTCTCCCCTGTGCCTCTTTCTGTCTCTCCATCACCTCTCCGTTTCTTTTTCCTCCTCTCCTGTCTCTGTCCCTCCCCTTTTCCTCTGTCTTCTTCTCTCCCATCTCCCCCTACCTCTCTCCTATGTCTCCCTCCCCTCCTACACTGCCCCTCGTTCCCCTTCTCAGTCTCGCCCTTTCTCCTCTGTCTCTCGCTCTCTTCTCCTCTGTCTCCCTCCCTTTCTCTTCTCTCTCTCCCTCTCCCCTTATCTGTCTCTATCCCTTCCCATCCCGCTGTCTCTTTTCCCTACTTTCTTGCCTGTGTTTGCTAACAGATCACAGTATTTCTTTGTTCGTAAGTTGATCTATCGAGAGCATATTGTTTTCATGTTTATTAAAGTGGATCAAAAAAGGGAGAGAAGTGGGATGGGTGAGAGTAGAAAAGATTGTAAAGTCCAATGTGAAGAAAACCGTTATGAAAAATAGATGTTTAAGTAGTGTAGGTTCATACGGCCATTATTTGCAGATGCAAATCTTTTAAGTTATCTACTTCTCAAATGTCTATCAAAGTGAAGCGATTTAATGGAGAAAGAGCTCCATCAGGAATCATTCATCATCTGTGGAGGAGAGGGATGAAAGGGTAAGGGGGCGGGCGAATCTTTGGCATCCCGGGGTTGGGAAGGGTTTTAGAGTAGACAGAAAGACAGATGGAATAGGGCTATGCTGAGTATATGATGAGATGTAGCTGCAAACTGAATATAACCAGTTGAATAGGGATTTGGTGTCAGTTGTCGTGGAATTTCGGACGTCCCCTGTCCTGTGTCAAAGCCAGTGGTATCGGGGAGGGAGACAATGTTGTAATAGGTCAAATTGCTGGGGATGTGCGAAGATCCAGGCTGTAGTTTTTTTAGAAATTTAAAAATGGTTGGTTTCTCTACTGCTAAAGGTAAATTACGGAACCTCGGACTTCTCGACCGAAAAAACTCACAACTCGTCCACCTCAACCAGAATCGAACCTGCACCCACGGACTTCAAGGCAAGCACCTTAATGAGCCCCCGATGTGCCTTTGAGATTCAGGAGAACAGGATTCATGTGCCAGTAGTTAGTAGACTGCCGAACCTTGCATGGGTTGACTAGGGCTCCTGAGATCAGAGTTACTGTACATCACAGGCATCTCAGTGGCTTGGAGCTTACTAAGGGAACTGGGGAGAGAGCCGCAGTGGTAAAAAGGAATTCGTAAAATGAAAGGTTGTAGAAAGGGTCCATGGGGGAAGACGAAAGCAGACACAACAACAGGCTATTCGGAGGTATATGGCTGTATGCAAATGATGGGCTGGGTTAAGGGTACGATCCCCGTGTGGGGTTCAGAATATTATCGTGTTGATTGAAAGAGGCGTTTAACATATTATTAAATTCTGTCTAATTACAATATTCTGAATAGATATTTGGGGCTTATCTATGCTCCTGGGCACTGCCACTGGTGTCAAATAGGTTATCGCTACTATATTGTGATGATTCATCGATCTGATGGGAGGTTTAAAAACCCGCCGCGGTGGCGTAGTGGTTAGCACGCTCGGCAACTGTCAGTAGTTCTAGGTTCGATACTGGACCGAGGTGGGTCGGCTTCTTTCGGGTGAGAGAGAGGCCGCGAGTGTACCTTCTTTCGGATGAGAAGCAAAACCAAGGTCCCGTGAAGGTGTGCGATGGCACCTGCACGTAAAGGAACCCTCTCTACTATGCAACGGGTAGATGAGGTAAAAATTTCCTGGTGTAGGAGCTCGCCCCCTGGTGTCGGTAGCATTCCCCAGCGAACACTAGACCGACGATAAATAAGCGTAGGGGTGCAGCTTTGGCCGGCAACCGGCTGAAGAAAATACTATGACCAATATATCCCCCTATTTCCATTTAGCGGGACAAGATGGGTACCCGACCCTACCATAGGCGGGAAAAGGGTTAGGAGTTGCTTGCTTTTTATTCAATGGACCAACAGGATGTCAGTTGCCTTGTAAACCCCCAGTTGAACACCCCACGGAAAAGTAAGCAGGATTTATAATGCATTACTTTCTGTCAAATCTACAAATGTAGAATCTGAAATAGCATTTTCAACAGTTGGGCTGTAGCAACTCTTAACTCTTTTCCCGTTTATTGCTGAATCGGGTACCCCTCTTGTCCCTCTGAACTCTGAATGCCCCTATACTTAATCTTTTGTGGGTCTACTGTTCGTTAGGGTACGGTACTCCACCAACGCCGGGTGGTGAGCTCCTACACCTGGAAATTTTGGCTCATCTACTCGTTGTGTAGTTGAGAGGGTTCTTTTACGTGAAATGTCATCGGACACCACACGGGACCTTGGTTTTACTTTACTATCTCGCCCAAAGATCCAGTATCGAACCTGGAGCCACGGGTGCAGTAAATCGAGTACACTACCTTTGGCTCTCCCGAGGAGGGTGTTTTTGCACGTATAGATCCATGAAAAAATGCTCAGTATTAATTCCGGTTGTGGAATATTCGGCTTAAACTTTGCCCTAAAAAATGCACAATAGTGTCAACACCTGCTCTAGCACTTATGCCGCCCCGGACAAAAAGACAAATTGCCGCCTCTTGAAGCAGCGCTATGTTCGCGTGGTCTGTTATCACACAGTCAAAATGGCGCCCCGGACAAATACCCGGGTTGCCCCCCCCCCCTTAGAGCAGGCCCTGATAGCGTGTCTGAATGCAATTTTCACAAGCGTCAGTAAGGTGCTAGCTAAACATGCCCCAAATGCAGACTGAGAGTCGAGATACAGGACCCTACATGTGACGTCATATTGTCTCTGGGCACTCGTTCTGCGAAACATCGCTCGTCAAGGGAGTCATGGATCGAGTTGGGTTGGCTTCTTTCGGCCCCGGGTGATCCTTCCCTCGGTTGAGAAGTAATACCGAGGTCCCGTGTAGTGTAATATGACATTTGAGCATCAAAGAACCTTCTCTATTGTGCCGTGGGTTGATGAGGCAAAATTCCCAGGTGTAGGAGCTCGGTGGAATGCCCCAACGAACAGTAGACCGATGATAAATAAGCATAGGGGTTGCAGCTTCGGTCGGTAGCCGGCTGCGGAAAAACACCATCAAATATATCACCCTTGTGTCCATTCAGAATGGAAAAGATGGGTACCCGACCCTGCCAAAGCCAAGAAAAGGGTTAGGAGTTGGTTTTTGCAAATGTAAACAAAATGGATGTTCAGCAAACAAGCGGCCTACTAGAGGTGTGCGTGTGTCCGTACTCTATGACTTGCCCCACTTTCCATGACACTGAGTTGTGGAGTTATATTCTGCATGACGCGTGACAGTCGCCACCAAAAGCGCGCAGTTGGCAGCTAAATGAACATCATCAGCATCTCTGGAAAACTTGGAGCTGGTTGGATGTCTTCTTGTATGGGAGAGTGCTAGTAACCATATCATAGTGTGACAGTGACCGGGGACAGAGTGCCTGTAAAAGACAGGTTCTATCCTGCCACTATCTGCACCTTCCGTTTGACAGTTGATGTTCTTTTCGGACGGCAACTTCACCGGATGGACACATCAACAACCATTTGCGTCATCTTGTCAGTGTCTTCTAGCTATGTGAGGTGAATTTGGTTTTCCCAGAAGCGATGTTAATTATCCTCAGGGCTGTATGACGGGCGTGGAGGGCCAGGTGGTCGTCGAGGAGGAATGGTGGTGGTGCGAGAATGTCAATACGGCGGTTTTCTCCCTGTTGTGTTTGTGCATCGTTGCCTTTGTGATATTTGCTCCACTGATCCATTATATGATGCCTTCTTGAGCCTTGGGCAAATCTCTGGAAAGGTGTTGGAAGTACTTTGTCTGCTCATCAAGTGATGGACTAGGTCAGCTTGGCTCGCCTTCTGTCACACGGCTGTTGAATGTTTTGACCAATTTGGGACAGACTGCAGGCTCCTTTTAATGGTGCAGTTAATTGTGCCAGTTATCGGCACTTGTGGGGAACTTTTGCATCTGGTGTGATTGACCACCAAAACTCTTGACCTTAAGTTACCATTTTTGCGCCAAATCTGTTCCGGAAGTCATTCTTGGATCAAGGTTTGTTTGTTTGTTCGTATGTTCATTCTTTATGCTGACGTCAGATGGTTTGTTCATAATGAGGTTATATTCATTAAGTCCCAAGGTGCTAAGTTTTTCAACCCAGTAAATTTTAACACTTGTGCCGTTTTAGGACACGAAGGTCGTTAGACAAACCAAAACCAGGTAGAACATTTTCAAATTATTTCCAGTTCAGGACTATCCACATCTTAGACTGGCGGAATGGTTGGTTGAGCACTCATCTCAAATGCAGGTGTTTTGTTGGTGTTTTACGGCCCTTCAACTACAAGGTCATTAGAGCCCCGTCCACTGTGTAGTTCAGGCACTAGGCTAACGCGACGATTTTTGGGTATTAACAGTACCCAGTTTTCCCAATCGGCCACCCATGTTAGCACTAGCTGGGGTTGCGTTACTTTAGTGATCAGACGAGAACTGGTGTGTCCAACGCAATAGGCCGCTCCCACACTCAGGTGAATCCGAGTTCAAATTCCCTGAATAGCCTAGTGATGGCCAGTTCCGTAAAGTGGAAATAACAATTTAGAACTCCCCATAAATTCGCAACAGAACTTATAGCATTTTGATTTGTGAGCTTATGGCTAAACAGCTACAGGTTTACAGGCATGCAAGTAAGTTTAACTTGATTTTCAGTTGCCCCGGGACCGCATCTAGCTGACGTTAACAAGTTTCTTGTTGATAAGTGTGAGAACCTCAAGTGCACTTCCAGTTGGGTGGATGTTTGTTGGTGCTTTTGAGCCCTTGAACTACAATGGTCATTAGAGCTCCATCCACCGCATAGTTCTATTGCAGAGTCTGCACAGACACTTCGCTGTTCCGACGATTTGGATATTAGCAGTAACCAGTATTCCCAAGCGGTCACCCATGCCAGTCTAGCAGGGGCTGCGTTGTTTAAATTCAGGAATCAGACGAGAACTGGTGTGTCCAACGCAATACAGCCTCTCCCCTGATTTAGGACAAGTCTCAGAAATTTGCCCACCACTTTCCTTGTAGTCGGTAACTTCCGCCTTTGGTGATGCAGTGGGTAGCACGTCCGGTATCTGCGTCAGTACTTATAGGTTGGATACTGGACCGAGATAGGTTGACTTTTTTTCGGGCGACAGAGAGGCCCGGCGTTCACCTTCTTTTGGGAGAGAAGTAAAACCGAGGTCCCGTGCGGTGTACGATGGCATTTGCACGTAAAAGAACGCTCTCTACTATGCAACGGGTAGATGAAGCAAAGTTTTCAGGTGTAGGAGATCGCCCCCTGTCGTCGGTGGAGCGCCCCAACGAAAAATGGACCGACGACGGGAGCGGCGAGTTGCGTTGGACACACCAGTTCTCGTCTGATCACTGAAGTTAAGCAACGCAAGCCCAGTTAGTACTGACATGGGTGGTCGCTCGGGAAAGCTGGGTACTGCTAATACCCAATAATCGTCGCATTAGTGTAGTGTCTGTGCAGTCTGTGCATTAGAACTATGCAGTGGACGGGTCTCTAATGACCTCGTAGTTGACGGGACCTTAAACTCCAACAAACAAACAATGGACCGACGACCAATAAGCATAGGGTTTGCAGCTTTGGTCGGTAGCCGGTGTGGAAAACCATGCCCAATATATCGCCCTTGTGCATTCAGAGGGAAAAGACGGGTACCAGACCCTGCCTTAGACTGGAAAAGGGTTAGGAGTTGCTTTTTTGCTTTCCTTCGAGTCGGTAAATGACCCCATAACTAAGTAGCTCTCTGTAAATATCCAACAATTCCCTCACCTTCTCCTCCTTGGTCTTCCTAAATATTGTGGTCCAAAGACAAATGCAGACCGAAACATTACCGTAAACAACACGCAAAAAAGCCATTTTAATCCAAAAAATTCGTCTGTGCATGCTGAAGATACCCTCAATCCATAAATTGATTTTGTACACGAAATATTTCGTTGTGGGCATGTGGTTCGTCCGTTCACCTCTTTCAGCAGTTAACACGTTTTGTTGACCTCATCTGACTCCTCTTTCTCTGCGTGTGTTGCTCTCTAATAGGGTGATGATAGTAGACACCAACGGCACCCAGAAATAGCCTGATATTGCACTCCAAGGTAAACGCCCTTGGTATGGAGTTTCATCGGGTTCCTAACACTAGATTCGTGATGTTGGGCCTTCTAACAACTCCTAACCCTTTTCCAGCCTATGGCAGGGTCGGGTACCCATCTTGTCCCTCTGAATGGACATAGGGCGATATATTGGTCATAGTTTTTTTCTGCAGCCGGTTGCCGGCCAAAGCTGCCTTTTTATAAAAAGCGTGGTGCTGTCTTTATCACGGGTAAAAAAGCAACTCCTAACCCTTCTCCCACCCATGGCAGGGTTGGGTACCCATCTTGTTACTCTGAATGCACACAAAGGTGTTATAAAGGACGCTCCACCGATGCCAGGGGGCGAGTTCCTGGGGAGCGAATTATTGCGTTGGACACACAAGTTTTCGTCTGCTCACTGAGGTTAAGCAAGGCAACCCAATGTAGTACTAAGATGGGTGACCGCTTGGGAAAGTTGGGTACTGCTAACACCCAAAAATTGTTGCATCAGAGTAGTGTCTGTCAGTCTCTGCATTAAACTGCGGAGTGGACGGGGCTCTAATGACCTTGTAGTTGAAGGACTCTAAAACACCAACAAAACAATAAAGGGGCGAAATTGCAACGAACAGTATACCCTTTTATGGGTATTCGTTGGGGCACTCCACCAACGCCAGGTTGAGAGCTCCTACACTTGGAAATTTTGCCTCATCAACCCGTTGCATAGTAGAAAAGGGTTCTTTTACGCACAATTGCCATCGTACACCACACGGTATTCTGGCATTCTCTCGCGCTCGAAAGAGACTAACCCACCACGGTTCAGTATCGAACCTGAAACCACTGGCACAGTGTGTCGAGCGCGCTACCTATTACGCCACCCAGGCAGGTGGGAGCGACGAGCTGCGTTGGACACACCAGTTCTCGGCTGATCACTGAAGTTAAGCAACGCACGCCCAGTTAGTACTGACATTGGTGGTCGCTCGGGAACGCTGGGTACTGCTAATACCCAATAATCGTCGCATTAGTGTAGTGTCTGTGCGGTATATGCATTATAACTATACAGTGGACGGGTCTCTAAGGACCTCGTAGTTGACGGGACCTTAAACTCAAACAACAAAACAAACCCAGGCAGGTGTCTCTCGTATCGCGGCTGTGGTTTCGATATTGTGATTATGTCCTGCTCAGACGATTTTATAACTTTAGACCTATACTAAGGTCCTGAAACGATTGCTATGGTCACCCTCGCCAAGGATCGAACCTGACCGCTGGGCGCATTACCGTGGCGCCATGTGTTAACCCTCCCCCCTCTCTCAGAACACACAAGGTTACTGTGGACTTGAAAAGTCTACATCAGAACTCACATAAGAATCTCTGAGGCACTGTGAAGCCCATACAACAGTAACTACAACTGCGCCGTGTAGAAGTCAATTGCTCTGACGTAGAATACATTTAAGACAAACCATTGGAACACCAGAACTGAACTGGACACACCAGTTCTCATGAGATCACTGAAGTTAAGCAGCGCAAGCCCACGTTAGTGCCAACATGGGTGGTTGGTAATGAACGTTGGGTGCTGCAAATTTCCCCTCTCCTACGTCCCATACACCTACCTCCTCATCTCCCGCGAGAAGCCTCCTAAGGGTTCGTCCTGTTATGGCTGCTTGGCTAAGTCCCCAACCCATGAAATTATCAAGAAATGTCGTGATAATCTTCTTTGAAGAGTTGTATTTAATTTGTGATTTGAAGAATGCGATGAAAATGACTATTGGACCCCAATCTAGTCAGGTGTTATAATTTATCAAAAAGTTGCATACCTCTTTTTTTGATAATAGGGGATATTGTTCATCTATGACGCTCCTTAAAGGCATGTCATTTCCTTGTGCTCTTGAAATGATACACCCGAGATTCATTTCCGCTATTGATTCCTTTAAAACTTAATGTAGGTATAGAGAGGTTTCCAAGTTCAAACACAGCTTTTGCTGGTTTAATTTTTTTTTTACTGCAGTTGCAAAAGGTGGTTTGACCCGTTTTTTTGCCGAAGCGCCCAAATTTGTACGCAGCCTGTTTATCGTCGGCCTACTGTTCGTTGGGGCGCTTCGCCGACGCCAGGAGGGCGAGCTCCAACACCTGGAAATTTTGCCTGATCTCATTACGTTTTGAAAAGGGTTCGGGTACGTGCAAATGACATTGTATATTCTACGTGGGGCCCAAGGCCTTACCTTTCCATTCGATGGAAGGGGAACTCGGGACCACCCTCTCTCTCTCTATCTTGCGAAAGGAGCTAATCCATCTCGATCCTGCATCGAACCAATAACCACTAACATACAGTAGTAGTCGAGGACGCTACCTGTGATCCGCCAAGGCAAGTCCTATCTGGAGTTTGTTTCATCGGTTCGTTGTTGTTTTTGGGCCCTTCAACTACAAGACCATTAGAGCCCCGTCCACCGCGTAGTTCTTAGTAATGCAGAGACTGCGCAGACTACACTAATGCGACGATTTTTGGGTATTAGCGGTACCCAATTTTCCCAAGCGGCCACCCTTGTTAGTACTAGCTGGGCCTGCGTTGCTTAACTTCAGCGATCAGACGAGAACTGGTGTGTCCAACGCAATAGGCCCCGCCCGTTAGATTATGGTAACGACTACTTAGGGAAACACTGGAGGCTTCCAAGCGAAAATCGGGAGGGGGGTACTACATGGTTCAGCATTGAGTCCATACATTTTCACTCTGGTTACAGACGAGCTGCTGACTAGGAGTATGGGAATGGGCACCCCAATGCATGGCATTCGCGACCTATGTAGGAAATCTTAGTGACCCCGGAGACAGACTATTCACCGTTCAATTGGGAAGGACAGGAAAATAATGGCGACTTATTGTCTGGAGGGGAGTTGGTAAAAAAGGCGCAAAAGGTAAAGTATCTAGTATCAGTGTTGCAGAGGAAATAATTCCGATGTGACCAATAGGATCAATGGAGATGATTGAAGTCTTATAGGAGGGTCCCAATCATGTTGAAAGGGAAGTTTGACAGGGCAGAGGTTACCTACCACCAATTGATCAGTGTTTGGCAGTGAGGAAGAGCCCGGGAAATTGGATACAAATAGGCCTTGATGCGAATACTGTGGTACGTGAGTGCGGTGTCGGGAGCAAATGGAGTTAGGAATGAGTATTTTTACAGGTAGCTTGGGATGGGCGACACGGCGGAAAAGGTGAGGGAGAGTAGATTGAGGTGGTATGGACATGTGATGAGAAGAGGGAAGGAGGAGCCCATTAGGTTCATTACGGAAATGTAGATGGTTGGAAGCACCCGGGGCGGGAGAAGACCATTGTTTGTTTGTTGGTGTTTTAGGGCCCTTCAACTACAAGGTCATTAGAGCCCCGTCCACAGCATAGTTTTTATGCAGAGACTACACAGACACTACACTAATGCGACGATTTTTGGGTATTAGCAGTACCCAGTTTTCCCAAGCGGCCACCCATGTCAGTACTAGCTGGGGTTGCGCTGCTTAACTTCAGTGATCAGACGAGAACTGGTGTGTCCAAAGCAATTCGCCGCTCCCAGGGGAAGACCAAAGCGGACGTGGAGGCGGGTTGTACGTAAAGATATGATAATGTGTGGGGTGGACCGGGACCTGGTGGGCGATTGGCGGGAGTGGAGGGCTGGAACCCGCAGACGCGACCTTGCTACCGGCAGCGGGATGAGGGTATTATGATGATGAGTGTCAATGAATGAGACAAGTGTGGTATGCAAATTGTAGTTTTTTAGGGGGTTTCTTCGTTTCATTACTTTTCTTTGAATCTTTCTTTTTGAGAAAAACGAAAGAGAGATGTCTTAGATTATTCTAAAGTAAGGGCTTTTGAAGATGCCAGCGCAGCAGTCTCATTATTTATAATGAGGATGCCTCTGTCTGCTTAGAGGCCACGCCTACACATGGATGCTATTCATCTCAATGTGATACAGGCAAATGAATGGCGCAACCTAATTTTTGCGTTTTCATTTCTCTCTCTCCTCTCTTTCAAATTTTTCATTTTGTAGTGTGAGTGTGGGCCAATTACATCTAGAAATGAATAAGACGGGAGTGGAGGGGTTATGGGGTTTGGCCTCTAGTTGGATTGAAAAAAAAGGATGATAAATGAAATCAGGATGTCACGGGGACGCAGACCTCAGCTCCCGGGGCAGATAATGCAGCAAGTATCTTGTGTGGGGTTTTTTGTTTCGTGGGTGTTTTAGGGCCCTTCAACTACAAGGTCATTAGAGCTCCGTCCGCTTCAAAGGCCTTGTTGCGACGATTATTGGGTATTGGCAGTACCCAGGATTTCCAAGTGGTCCCCCATGTTAGTACTATAGTGCTCGCCACGAAAGTTGACACATTGGTGGGAGGCAAAGGATGAGTCCTCTTCGAAAAATAGGGAAACCATTGAAGTTGTACTTGCCATTACTGAATGAAGCCTGCCATTTGACCTTTTTCAAACCCCCTAATTTTTGTAGTGAACTTTCTTACCTTCTACCTCCCATGTGTCATCTTTCGTGGCGAGCACTATAGCTGGGCTTGCGCTGCTTAACGTCATTGATCAGACAAGAACTGGTGTATCCAACGCAGTTTGTCGCTCCCAAGGGCCCTTCAATTACAAGGACATTAGAGCCCCGTCCACTGCATAGGCCTAGTGCAGAGACTGCACAGGCACTACACTAATGTGACTATAATTGGGCATTAGCAGTACGCGGTGTTCCCAGACGCCCACTCATGTTAGTACTAGCTGAGGTTGCGTTGCTTAACTTCAGTGATTAGACGAGAGCTGGTGTATCCAACGCAATAAGCCTGTCTCCTCGTCTGTGGGGTAGGCCGGCATCCCCCCCCCCACAGACAACCCGGGCAATATTCCTGCGTGTTCCAGACGCCTGGCTGGGGTGCCCTCTGTGAGAGCATTATCATCAAGAATGGGGGCTAAGTGTGTGGGGTGGACGGGGACCTGGTGAGAGATAAACGGGAGTTTAGGGGACTAGAACCGGCAGACCCGACCCTGCCATAGGTGGGATAAAGGTATGATGATGATGATGAAATGAAACTAGGATCTCATAGGCCTCGTTCACATGGCAATGTTTTTCCCGTATACCGTATACGAGTTTTTCCCGAATAAAGAAGTGACAATTAAAACCATATGGGATTGTTCAGATGGAGGCCATGCTGTTCACACGACCAAACTTTTTCCCCGTACTAAGTCAGAAAAGAAACTTTAGCAAAAAATTTTCCAGATTTTAAAATGTGGGATGCTTGTGCACCTGCCTCATCATCAACCCCTTATTCCTCCTGTGGCAGGGTCGAGTCTGTGGGTTCTAGCCCTCCACTCCCATCTATCTTCCACGAGTTCCTCGTCCACCCCTCACACTGCTATATCCTTATGGACAACCTGCTCCCACGTCTGCTTTGGTCTCCCCCTGTCCCGTGTGCTTCCAACCACCTGCATTCCTCAAATGGACCTAACGAGCTCCTCATCTCCTCGCATTACGTGCCCATAGCACTGCAAGCTCTACCTCTATTATACTCATTCCTAATCCTATCTACTCTCTACACCCCACTCATGTACTGCAGCAGTCGCATCTCAGCTACCTGCATTCTGTTGACCGGAGTCTTTCTCACTGCCCAACACTGATCCAAATAGCATAGTTGGCTCAACCACTGCCCTGTAATTGTTTGTTTGTTGCTGTTTTAGGGCCATTCAACTACAAAGGTCATTAGAGCCCCGTTTACTGCGTAGTTCTAATGCAGAGACGGCACAGACACTACCCTAATGCGACAATTGTTGGGTACTAGCAGTACCCAGTTTTCCCAAACGGCCACTCATGTTAGTACTAGCTGGACATGCGTTGCTTAACTTCAGTGATCAGATGAGAGCTGGTGTGTCCAATGCAATAAGCCGCTCCCAGGCCTGTAATAAGTGGACCCCTTGAATGCGTGCATTCGTGATGATGACTGTTAGTTCAATTTATTATCTGTGCTTCCCTGCAGTGTCCCTCTATACGTGAAAACTCGAATTGAATAGTCGCCATGTGAAACTCTGTCTCGTATTCGATAAAATCGTGTACGAGAAATATCGTATCGAATAGGTTGCCGTGTGAACCAGGCCATATTGTGCTGGTTTGTACGGATGAATAAACGGCCTGCTTGTTGGTATGGATGGTCAGTTGATCCGCGTCTGTTGCGCAGGAGGTAGCATGTTCAATTACTGGGTCAGGCGTTCCAGTTTTGGCACTGGATCGAGGTGGGTTGGCTTCTTTCGGGCAAGAGGGAGAGAGAGGTGTCCTGAGTGCGCCTTCCATCATGGGAGCGGCAAATTGCGTTGGACACACCAGTTCTCGTTTGATCACTGAAGTTAAGCAACGCAACCCCAGTTAGTACTGACATGGATGGCCGCTTGGGAAAACTGGGTACCGCTAGTATCCAAAAATCGTCGCATTAGCTTTAGTGTCAGTACAGTCTCTGCATCAGAACTACACAATGGACGGGGCTTTAATGACCTTCTAGTTGATGGGCCCTAAAACAAACAGCAAGCGCCTTCCATCAGAAGGGAAGTAAAAGGGTTGCAGCGTTAGTCGGCAGCCGGCTACGCAAAACTACCGTCCATTAGATCGCTTATGTGTCAATTGAGGAAGGCGACGATGCGTACCCGACCCTGCGATAGGCGGAAAAAGGGCTAGTAGTTGCTTTCTTGTATGTTGATTGTGTGTTGTTGTCAGCAGTTAGGGCAAGTATATTGGGAATGTCCCTTCGTCGTGATGTGCGGCAGCCATTTTCTTTTCGACCGTTCGAAAATTCGTCACGTTCTTTTTTGGTCGCCATGATCGTAATGGGAAAGAGATGTGTTTCGCGAAACGGCAAGCAACAATGAGGAGAAATAAATCTTTAGAGACTTCGTGGGAAGGTTACTGTTGTTTGTAAATACAGGTAGTCGAAAGTATTTCTTTATTTATGGCTTATTTTTTAAGGTGATGTTTTATGGTTGCATTTGCTCTATCCGCAGTGTAATGGCGATACAAATGCCAAGATCGTAACTTTTATAGAAGAAAGGACTTTAACGTGATACGATAAAGGGTAATTTATCCATGGATATGTAAATATAGATAAAAGTTTTGCATGGGGCAAGATGACCTATTCGTATGATGCGGAAATTCAGCACTGCTGACTGATACTTAATGAGCTGCATTAGCGCAAGACGGCGATTGATGAATGAATGGAGTATATTGAACATATGGTAGATTGTTATCACAATGGTTAATAATAGTTTGTCTTCTTGGGGGGGTTTGCATGTTTTATCCCACATACCGTAAAATCTCACGTAAAGTCCGCACCTCAAATGTAGTTCGCATTAGCGATGGGTATGTTTCAAATATAATCTGCACTTTAAAATTCCTACTGTAGCCAGTGGCGCAACTTGTAGGGACAATGCGATCAAATGAATTGGGACATGAAATGTCAGATTGCTCTGACGATGAAATTGAAATGTGAAAGATTTTATATTGCAATATCATTTAAATAAGAAAGTACTGTGTAAAGTCGTGTTGTTAAGTGTAATAAAATGTTCAGTAAACGAGGAGCAGTTGTCATTGAGAACCCTTGGTTTCATTTATAGTCCGCACTAAATGACCCTATGTTTCGCGTATAATCTGCGGGCATTACGTGAGATTTTACGGTATGTGATTTTGATGTGGAGCCTTCCCCCCCCCCCCTCGTTGCAATGACAAAGTGGGGGAGATTTCATTTCTTCGGTTGGTGCTTTAGGGCCCTTCAACCACAATGATCATTAGAACCCTGTCCATTTCCCACTAGGCACCCTCGCCTGATTTGGTCTTCCTCTGCCCTAGGTGCTTAACCCTAGATCACAAAACAGTAGTCTTTTTGACTGCCCTATATGTTGAAAATTGATGGTTTTAATACAAATTGAAAATTTAGAATCCTGCATCTTTGTGTACTCTCCTAACTATCCCACATAAGTACAATGTTTAATAGTTACATGCAGTTCGTAGTCCTGTAGACTACTGTTTTGTAACAACGTATGTAAAAATAAAGTTCTCCAGATTATGAAACAGGAGTCTCCCAGACTACCATGGGGAGCGGTTTATTGCGTTGTACACCAGTTCTCGCCTGATCACTGAAGTTAAGCAACACAACCCCAGTTAGTACTGACGTGGGTAGCAGCTTGGGAAAACTGGGTACTGCTAATACCCAAAAATCGTCGCATTAGTGTAGTGTTTGCATTAGAACTACGCAGTGGATGGGGCTCTAATGACCTTGTAGTTGAAGGGCCCTAAAACACCAACAAACCAACCACCCAGACTACCCTGGATGATGAAAATGAAAGGTTTTAAGTGTTAAACGTTTAGTAATTTTACTACTGTTAACTTTTTAAGTATTAGTCAAGTTCAACTAAATGATGACATTTTTCGTTTTATTTCTTGTAAGCAGATGTTATTCAGGTGCACTAATTGGTGTTAACCGTTCTGCGAGCAACTGCACTTCCATTTTAAAAGTAAAAGGTTTTCTTCTTACATGCCCTTATCCCGCCTGTGGCATGGTTGGGTGGTGGGGTTTCTAGACCTGCAATCCCGCCTATCTCCCACCAGGTCCCCGACCATACCGCACACTGCCATATCCTTATAGACAACCTGCTCCCACGTCTGCTTCAGCCTCCCCTTCTCCGGGGTGCTTCTAACCACCTGCATTCCTCGAATGAACCCCTTGCATGTCCATGACATCTCAATCTATTCTCCCTCATTTTTTCCATGAGTTTTCCCCACCACAAGCTCCCTGTAAAATACTCATTCCTAATTCTAGACTTCAATGCCATATGCGAAGAGCACAACAGTGATGGTTGTATTGAATGTCAGAAATTCTAATTTTTATGTGAATTTACTTTTTCGTTTGTTTTTATCATATCATCATCATCATCATCATTCTGGAACAGTCGTTTTTTTTTCACTGGCAAAATGTGATTTTTCGTGGATGCGTCTGTACCAAATCTAGGTATAATGTATATGCGCAGTACTGAGTACAATGATATTATTATATTATCGAAAAATACTTATTTAATATGCGAAAATTTTAAATCGACCGGAAAAAATGACTCGGACAGGGACACAGATCTCATAATCAGGACATGTCCCGGTATACCGGGACGTATGACAACCCTACTGCCGAATACAGTACTCCTTCCTAAATGTATATGAAATTCAGTTCTTGAGTAGAATTGAACGTAATGCAGCCTAATTGTTGCTTTGAACGTTTGTTGTTGTATGGCAGTAGGCCCTAATCAATGTTCTAACTTCTTATATCATGACCCAGCTGTCTAATTTTACTTGAATTTGTCAGATTTGCTTGAACTGCCATAGACTTAAGTCTATCAAAACTGTTCTATGGGTATGTAGATCATATTTGAATTCTGGGCTCTTATAACCCTCTTGAGACCAATTGTGGTAGCCGGCCCTGCAATAAGGCGGAAATGAGTTAGGAATGGTGAATATAGTGACCTTGGACAACTAACTGAAGTTAAGCAACGCAATCCCAGCTAGTACGGACATGGGTGGCCGCTTGGGAAAACTGGGTACTCCTAATACCGAAAAGTCGTCGCATTAGTGTAGTGTCTGTGGAGGTGTAGGAGCTCGCCCCCCTAGCGCCGGTGGATTGCCTCAACGAACAGTACACCGACGATAAATAAGCATAGGGATTGCAGCTTTGGTCGAGCAACCGGCTGCGGGACTATTGAGAGGGGAAAATATGGGTACCCGACCCTGCTATAGGCGAGAAAGAGTTAAGAGTTGCTTTGCTTAATCGAGTATAGCAGGCCGCAGAACC
Organism: Trigoniulus corallinus; assembly: GCA_013389805.1. NCBI lineage: Eukaryota > Metazoa > Arthropoda > Diplopoda > Spirobolida > Trigoniulidae > Trigoniulus > Trigoniulus corallinus. The sequence goes on along the minus strand of JAAFCE010001963.1, from coordinate 15,702,731 downwards.
TCCTCAACCTCGTAATGACACTTAAAGTCGACATTAATCTTATCAAAGACTCCCCTTGTTGTTTGATACGAGGTGATATGATTTCATTCCAAGCCCTAACCTTTCAGGGCTGTGGATTTGGTTCGTTGGTGTTTTAGAGCCTTCCACTACAGGGTCATTAGAGCCCCGTCCACTGCATAGTTCTAGTGCAGAGCCTACACAGATACCACACTATTGCGACGATTTTTGGGTCTTAGCAGTACCCAGTTTTACCAAGCGGCCACCCATGCCAGTACGTTCTGGGGTTGCGTTGCTTAACTTCAGTGATCAGACGGGAAGTGGTGTGCTCAAAGCAATACAACCGCTCGGGGATTTCCTACCGTCTCCCACTCTCCTTGCTCACTTAGCCTCAGTCTTGCATATTGTTGTTAAACTAAGAATGTTGCAGAGCAGATCATATGTGTGCTTGTCATTTGATTGCTGATAACAACGGAGAGCTCATTTGATGACTTCCTTTGTTTTATGTAAAGTTAAAGCGATATTGATTGAAGAGTTTCGTGCAATCTTTCTCTCTCTCTTTTACTAGAGACAAAATTTGTAAAGGAAGTAAGTTACTTAGAGATCGAGTATCTCTTACTCCATTATTATGCCAACATTTTTGTCCCGATGACGTCCCATTGCACTTTACTTGTTAATGGGATCCGAAATTTGCCTTTGGAGATTTACGCTTTGGTTTTAAGATGCGTGTTGGTGACGGTTTTCTTTTCTTTTTTGATGTGCCCTACTCACGCTCACATTTGTTTAGGAACAAGTACTCGTTGGAAGCAGGCACTAAAAAGTAAGATCGACAGAGTGAAATGGAAAAGAGATGTCACTACCTGGAGGCTTTTGAGTTTTTGGTTTATGTAATGTTGGCCTGTGACTAAGGGCTGACCGGGGCAGACTGAGATCTTTCACTTGACGTACTGTATATATGACTGATCTGCGCGTTTTCTCTTTGCGAGATGAGTTCCAAACTCGTAGGCGACATGTTTCTCATCTAAATTTAAATTCTTGGTGGTAAAACATACTTTTGGTTTCTCCGTCCCTCAATTCTCAGAAAGGAAAGTAACTATATTATTTTTTTGGCTGAGATGGAACATAAGCCCACCTTGGGCTGTTTTCTCAGCAAATAAGAAAGTTATATGATCGCTTGTTTGTTGGTGTTTTAGGGCCCTTCAACTACAAAGTCATAATTGAGCCAAAAATCGTCGCATTAGCGTAGTGTCTGTGCAGTTCCTGCATTAGAACTATACGGGAGCGGCGAGTTGCGTTGGACACACCAGTTCTCGTCTGATCACTGAAGTTAAGCAACGCAAGCCCAGTTAGTACTGACATGGGTGGTCGCATGGGAAAGCTGGGTACTGCTAATACCCAATAATCGTCGCATTAGTGTAGTGTCTGTGCAGTATATGCATTAGAACTATACAGTGGACGGGTCTCTAATGACCTCGTAGTTGACGGGACCTTAAACTCCAACAAACAACAACAACAATTAGAACTATACAGTGGACGGGGCTCTAACGACCTTGTAGTTTAAGGGCCCTTAAACACCAACAAAACAAACGAAACCCAGGGCTCAATAGGTTCCAGAGTTTCATTGGAGAAATGTTATTCTAGAGATGGTTGGGCCATTAGACACAATTGGCGTTCTGAGTTTGTGAAGATGGGTAGAAATAGAAACAAAATCAGCAAGGAATCGAGGACACGAAAACAAAACCAGCGACATTTGGGCATGGGCTGTCGAGTATTGGGGAACTACCCCAGGTCCCTTCTGACATTATGCAGATCCCACTGACTGACTCAAATGTACTTCTCTAAATGATGGCTAGGAGGCGCAGGGCACAAGACATGTTCTCATTCTATTTTCAGAAAAGGATGGTTTTCTAGATTTCCGCATTCTATTCCACAGCCATCATAGTTTCAAGATCGTGAATGGAAAAAAAGTTATTTATTTATGGATATTTTTGCAGTAACAAACGCAATTAACTAAATTTGTAAGTAGTTTCCGGTTTCTTTGCTCTTGTTTGGCTAGGATTCAACTTTGTAAGTTAAAATCCATAACTTAATGGCAAGATGCCTCTTATCGCCTGCGTTGTTGTTGTTGATTGAGCTTTGAAAGAATATTGTTTTTAACGTTACCATTAGAAGAGGGTTGAGGGTTATATTCATATGTCAAAAAGTCGAATTTAAATGACAGTTGTAGAAAATTGTGAGGGTTGTTTATTTCTTTACTCGTGCAGCTGGTTTAAACGTTCGAGCGTAAGGAGTTTTTGTAACAGAATTTAAGAAAAGTTTGAAGTCGGTTGTGGTTAAATTTGAGTAGTTCATTGTCATCATCATCTTACCTTTATCCCTCCTGTGGCAGGGTCAGATCTGCGGGTTCTAGCCCTCCACTCCAGTCTGTCTTCACACCAGGTCTCTCCTTGCCCCGGGTGCTTCCAACCACCTGCATTCTTGTAATGGACCCAACGAACTGCTCCTCCCCTCTTCTCATTACATATTCATACCACCTCAGTCTACTCTTCCTCATTTTTTCCGGATGTCCCTCGCCCCCAAGCGACCTCTAATATAGTTGTTTCTAATTCTATCAGCTCTCGACACCCCACTCATGTACCGCAGCATTCGCATCGCGGCTACTTGGATTCTATTTACGTGGCTCTTCCTCACTGCCCAACACTCTGATCCATATAGCATAGCTGGCCTAACCACTGCCATGTAAAACTAAAACCTCTTTTATTGGGACCCTCCTATCACGCAGGACTCCAATTGCACCGTCCCTCACCCCCAGAGAGTACGTCACCATTATTTTCCTGTCTTTCCCAATTGAAAGTTTACTATGCCATAGGAAAATATTGTTCCTAAATATACAGTATTTAATTGAGTTATTTTGCCAGCTTCGTGTCACTTAGTACGCTTAAATTCTGCATAATTCTAAATTATCCTTTCTAAATTCCGCCATCCTTCTGAATATCATCATCTCACCCTTCTCCCGCCTGAGGCAGGGTCGGGTCTGTTGGTTCTAAGGTTATTAGACTGTGCAATGAAGCCAAAGCTCTTCTAGAAAACACAGAGGTGGATTTAGAAGGGTTATTCAACCTTTTTTGAAAAATTAGGAAGAGTTTCTGAAGAATTAAATAGCGTTCACATATCAGGACTCTGCACAAAGTATTTTGAATCGGTTACATTCACTCTTAGAATGAAGTACCCAGCAAACATGTAAGTCACTATTCTCTTAGCTTGAGTGCCCCAGATACCCAAGAAGAAACAAATTCTGAAAGAATATGACCAGTGTCCAGGAGATGATTACCTCAGGGTTTACTGAAAGGATGAAGGAATATAATGTTGAGGAAGGGCCGGTATATTTATATGCCACATCAAATAGTAATACAAGCTGACTGCATAACCACGGGTATCACAGTAGTATTTGATTCTTCTTCAAAGGGCCTCTTCTCTGTATCTCTTAATGATTATTTGGAATCTGGTCCCAACTTGAATCCTGAGGTTGTAAAAATGCTTCTTGGCTTTAGAATGTTTCGAATTGCCTCTACATTGATGCAGTATGGTGTCAATCCCAAGGACCAGGATACAGTGCGATTCCTATGGATTGAAATTTAGTAGGGAGCAGGTTGTCCGTAAGGATATGGTAGTGTGTGGGGTGGACGGGGACCTGGTGGGAGGTAGACGGGAGTTGAGGGCTTGAACCCGCAGAGCCGACCCTACCACAGGCAGGGATATATAAGGGTATGATGATTGTGTTTTAATAAAACATTTAAAATTTTCTCCACCCCTTCCATCCCAGTGCCGGGAGTGATTGTCACTTAAAATTTACTCAAGGCAGGAAAGGTCTTTTCTGAATACAGTAGCTCTTATTGCTATGGTTTCAGAACTGCAGGAAATTATAGCCAAGGATATTTTAATGATTTAAATGTCCCTGCCCTCAGGGACGGGACAGATTTTGCCCTCCCCCCCTCAGTGCCTCAATGGGGCGCAGCTGATAAGGCATTTTTGCATTGCTATCCGCATTTCTATACTACCAGTCCAACAGCTGCACTCCAATCTGTATTTGGCTAAATCACTGAAGATAGGACATTGTCTAATGGGCAGTAGAGGACCTATTGTAATTGCTAACTAGATTTATACTAAGGGATTCTGAATATATAAAAATGTTTGGGGCGCACTTTTGTTGAAGTGCTGCCCCCTGATCCACCTCTGGGATCACGTGGGGAATCACCAAAAGTGCGGGGAGCGGCGAATTGGGGGAATGGGACAAAAGTTCTCAGGTATAGGAGCTCGGTGAAGTGCCCCAAAGAACAGGGGTTGTAGCCAGGACCGGCCCTAGAGTTTGCGGGGCCTAATGCAGCAGGCGATAGCGGGGCCCCAGTACCAAATTTTTTTTTAATTCACCAGCGTGGGGCCCAAGGTGGTCGCCTCGGTCGCCTTGCCCTAAGGCCGACCCTGGTTTGGAGCGGCGAATTGCGTTTTACACACCAGTTCTCGTCTGATCACTGAAGTTAAGCAGCACAACCCCAGCTAATACTGACATGGGTGGCCGCTCGGGAAAACTGGGTACTGCTAATACCCAAAAATCGTCACATTAGTGTAGTGTGTGTGCAGTCTCTGCATAAGAACTATGCTGTGGACGGGGCTCTAATGACCTTTGTAGTTGAAGGGCCCTAAAACACCAACAAACAACAACCTCTTTAGACAATGTCCTTTCTTCAATGGATTAGCCAACTGCAGATAGGACTGGCAGTATAGAAATGGGAATAGCAAATGCGAAAAGTGCCTCATCAGTTGCAAAGTTGAATCGTGCATCATTTGAAACATGCACCTATTGAGGTACTGAGGAGGGGGAGCGATTGCTGCATTGCTCTCCCAGTGGATCGGCCCCTGCTGTATCCGCCACTGCCTGCCCCGGCCCTCTATTTAATATTGGAATAAAAATATACCGGTAATCACTTTTTTGAAAAAAAATGTCCGGTTTTTAAAATACATTAATTTAAAATACGGCATCTTAATGGAAAACCCTTTAGAGTGTATAATTTTGGTGCTACTGCCGGTTCCTATGAATGCTTATGTGAGACAGAAGTACTACAAATGGTTGTAGTTACGATTGAGGTTTCTAAGATGCCAGCCAAAGTCTCGATGTCTTTTCTTATGACTGCAATCTGATCGCAACTGAAAGATGAATATGTTAGAAGAGTAGATGACGAGGGGGGGGGGGGCAAGAAAACCGTTGACGTCGACACGTCATCCTTTTATTCATATCAGTTTTAGGATCGATAGGTCAATAAGCCGCTGGTTTTCCATTGAAATTTCCAAGAAGAGTTTTAGTTTTTCCATTCATGGACTTGGGCTAATTTTCAATCCTCTTTTTTTGTGTGGAAAGTAGGAAACGGAATTGATTATTTCGTGTGTCTGCGTGGGCCTCGTTTTGCAATATTTTATTAGAACTAAGCCTTTGGGTTATAGCCAAAAGAAGTTATGATAAGAACATGAATTAAAAGCAATTTAATTCAGTTTTGATACAATAGAGGAGAGGGGTTTATTATTTATGTATCTTTCTCTTCGACAGAGGTCGGAGTACCCATGAGTTGGGTTCAGGACAAAGCAGAGCTAGTAGGGAAGAGTGACGGACATAAAAACCGACAGGACAGAAAGATAAAAATGGGAGAAAGTCGGGAAAACTGAGAAGAGATGAAAGGAGGTGGAACTGTCATGAACGAACTATTATCCTGGCTGGCTGCCGACCAAATGCTGTAACCTCTTTTTAATAGCTTCTTGTAACCTGCAGGGATAGTAGGCCTTATCTCTGTCCTGGAACAAAAACTGGAGGTTATATTTTAAGATATTTGCGTATCTTACATTGGATTCGGTAGCTCATACGTGTGTTGCCATGTTGCGAGTGCAGCCAAGTTGCGTTGGACAAGTTCCCGTGAGATCACTGAAGTTAAGCAGCGCAAGCCCACGTCAATACCAACAGGGTTGGTTGGTAAAGAACGTTGGGTGCTGCAAATTAACCCTCTCCTTCGTCCTTTCACCTACCTCCTCATCTCCCGCTGGCAGCCCCCTAAGGGTTCGTCCTGTTATGGCTGCCTGGCTTATTCCCCAACGCACAGAATTAATCCAGTATATAATTATTTGTTCAGTCACGGTCGGGTCTGCGGGTTCCAGCCCTCCACTCCGGTCTATCTACCACCAGGTCCCCATGCACCCCACACGCTATCTTATCTTAATAGACAACGTGCTGTACTAGCGGTATATACAGTATAAGCTTGTATCGCTCCCCAAGGGTCCTTCTTGATCTATCCCCCAGGTAGTTTCTTATAAGAAATCTACACTAATGCTCTCCTACGCTTTAGACTCCTAACTAGTTCTCCTGTTTTTCTTGTAAGGTCCTCCACACTCCACGTTCGTATTTGAAGTGGCCCCTTCTCTAAATATGATTGCTCTGACTGGGGGCACACCAGCCAGACGTCTGGAACCCGCAGAAATATTAGCCGGGTTGTCAGTTTGTTTTGTTGGTCATTAGAGCCCCATCCAATGTGTAGTTCTGATGCAGAGGCTGCAGAGACACTACACTAATGCGACGATTTTTGGATACTAGCGGAACCCAGTTTTCCTAAGCAGCAAGCAGCCAAGTTTGTCAATACTAACTTGGGTTGCGTTGCTTAACTTCAGTGATCAGACTAGAACTGGTGTGTCCAACGCGACTTGCCGCTCCCTCGGATTGTCTGTGGGGAATGCCGGACTACCCCACATTTTCGTGAGTAGACTTCAAAAATATTAGGTATAGAGATTGAGGTGTTTTTTCCCTGTCCCCTGCCCTCTTTGCTCCCTCTCTTTCTCTGGATGCATCACAATTTTACGTAGTGTAGACAGTGTGAATGGTGTTTTTTTTTAAATACAAGCCGCATTTGTACTGATAGCCATGTTAAATCAGACGTGGTTTCCAACTATCGATCGGATGATGAACGGCGAGATGCTCCAGTGCACCTAACATTCTCCTGATATCAACTTCGAAAACTGATTACCGGAAATTAAAAGCTGAAATGGTTACTTCAACGTTTCTGTAACATTTTCCAACCTGGTTACTCTCTCTCCCTCTACCCCATATGTTAAGATATGGTGCATGCACCGTTATAATGTTGACATGAAAGAAATCACTTGTCTAATCGCTTTTGCGGATTTGCAAACTAGAGACCGATTGGTGTGACATTTATCAGATAAAACCGTACCCTTGATAATCGTCTCTTTTAATAAACGCTAAACGTGGCCTCGTTCTCTTTCCTCCCTCCCATGACGCTGTCTTGCATCATTGGCAAGGGGAGGGGGCCATGATAGGAGGGTCCCAATAAAGTTGAAAGTGAAGTTTCACAGGGCAGTGGTTATGGCAGTAAATAGAATCCAAGTAGCCGAAATGCGAATGCTATGGTACATGAGTGGGGTGTCAAGAGCTGATAGAATTAGGAAAGAGTATATCCGCGGTAGTTTCGGAGTGGGGAACGTGGTGGAGAATGAGGGAGAGTAGGATGAGGTGGTATGAACATATAATGAGAAGGGAAGAGGAGCTCGGTTAGGTCCATTTTTGTTTTTGTTGTTTGTTGGTGTTTAAGGTCCCATCAACTACAAGGTCATTAGAGACCCGTCCACTGCATAGTTCTAATGCATATGCTGCACAGACACTACGCTAATGCGACGATTATTGGGTATTAGCAGTACCCAGCTTTCCCGAGCGACCACCCATGTCAGTACTAACTGGGCTTGCGTTGCTTAACTTCAGTGATCAGACGAGAACTGGTGTGTCCAACGCAACTCGCCGCTCCCTCGGTTAGGTCCATGACAGGGAGGCAGTTTATTGGAAGCATCCGGGAGAAGACCAAAGTTGGTAAGGAGATTGTAGAATATGGGGTGGACGAGGACCTGGTGGGACATTAGCGGGATAACTCGTGAGATTTTTTTGTTGGTTTTAGGGCCTTTAAGCTACAAAGGGCTTTGGATCCCCGCCACTGCTTACTTCTAATGCAGAGACTGCACAGACACTACACTAATGCGACGATTATTGGGTATTAGCAGCACCCAGTTTTCTCAAGTGGCCACCCATGTTAGTACTAGCTGGGGTTGCGTTGCTTAATTTCAGTGATCAGACGAGAACTGGTGTGCTCAACGCAATAAGCCGCCCATCCTCGTGGGAGATAGGCGGGAGTGGAAGGCCAGAACCCGTAGACCCGACCCTGCCACAGGCGGGGTAAGGGTATGATGATTGTTTGTTTGTTGGTGTTTTAGGGCCTTTCAACTACAAGGTCATTAGAACTCCGTCCACTGTGTAGATCTGATGCAGAAACTGCACGGACATTACACTAATGCGACGATTTTCGGATACTAGCGGTACCCAGTTTTCCCAAGCGGCCACCCATGTCAGTACTAGCTGGGGTTGCGTTGCTTAACTTCAGTGAACAGACGGGAACTGATCATGCCGCGGGGCTTGATGTGGGGGAGGGGCTTGCCCTATGCTCCTGCGTGTGTGGAAAACTTATTTCTGTCAACTCGTATGAATACTTGTATATGACGCTAGAAATAACAGTCCTGCCGTAATGGCTGTGTGGTGTGTGGCGTGCTTGACTTTTGAGGCCGAGGATTTAAGTTCGATCTTGGCCTTGTCTCGACGTTTGTCAGGATGAGGAATCATTAATTGGTACCGCAATCTTTCAGGACCTGTCGCTGAAGTGATAGTAGCAAAATTGGAGCTCAAAGAGTTGATCGTAGAGCATCGCCTAACTTTGAATTTGTTTTGCAGATACAGCAGTTCACCAAAGCCGAAATCTTGTTTGGTCACACGTGTTGGGCAGCTCAGTATGTGCAGCGGAACTGTGAATTTGACAGGCGAATCATCATCTTCAAATTCCGGCACACCGAAACATAATCCACAGAATTCTGGACCAAGAAATAGGTATGATTTTTGGAATCCTTTAAAATCTCTTAAGCATTGCCGTTGAAAGGACCGTATGGTTGCACAGATGGACGCACGACTAATCTTCTGGCTTCAGGTAAAGGGTGTTTTTGATCCTTCACCTTTTTAGTATGTGGTACCGCCCATACCACCCTCAGTCCACCCGTTCTGAAATGACTCCCCATGTAGTCATTTATAATTATCTGCAGCACATTTTACAACTGTCAAAATCACTCTGAACTCATGGACAGTTCAAGGGGCGACGGGCCTGATTTGATCCATGGGCTGTGTAGTTTGCCAACGACTGCCCCATAAAAAGATTTGAATGGAATTTTTTCAGTGAGCTCTAATGGGACTGGAATCTAATCCGAGTCAGGCATTTTGAGGACATAGAAGCACAAAGTTCTTAACATATTTTTGTGTGTCCCTAGGTCACGCAACCAGTCTCACCTGGGTCCAGCTCGCAATCAAGAACGTTGCGGTTCCGGTGGTGTGGACATCGACTGCGCCACGACAATAGCATTGGGAACGACTGGCATCTTCACAACGAGTAGTAGTGATGATCGCATCACTCTGGTGGTGGACAACACTCGCTTCATCGTTGACCCGGCCATCTTCACGCAACATCCCAACACCATGCTTGGCAGGCAAGTCTCTAGTCGTCCTGTTTATTTCTTTCCCTTGTGCCCAACCTTCCCGAAAAAACCCTTTCTACGCGGAAGTCAGTATGTAGTTCTTCCTAACACTATAGACGCGAGACCCTTTCTTGTCCAATGAGAGACGCGATGTGTCCTAACTCGGTGGCTTACAGATATCTTGTTTGTCTCTTGGCTTCTGGTTCGATCCTGGTGGCTACTGTCAGGTGTGTGTGAGAAAGAGAGAGAAGCCCTATGTGCGTCTGCCGATTTTGTTTGTGGTTGAGGGTCCTTCAACTGCTATGGTCATTAGAGCCCCGTCCACTGCATAGTTCTAATGCAGAGTCTACACAGACACTACACTGTTACGTCGATTTTGGTATTAGCAGTGTTCCCAAGTGGTCATCCATGCTAGTACTAGCTGGGGTTGCATTGCCTAACTTCAGTGATCAGACTGGAACGGGTGTGTCCAACGCAATACTTCCGCTCTGCGCCTGTCGACGAACCTTTTGGACACAGTAGATTTCAGGTGTTGATCGACAACATTCCCCAGTGTAAAAGCTCATTCGCATCATCTTACCCGTATTCCGCCTGTGGCAGAGTCGGGTCTGCGAGTTCTGGTCCTTCACTTTCGCTTATCACCCACCACGTTTCCATCCACCTCATACACACATACCCCGTCGTCTAACGTGCTCCCATGCCTGCTGCTTAAGTCTTCTTCTGCCCCGGGTACTTCCAATACTTCCAATAACCAGCAACCGCCTAACCAGCTCCTCCTGCCTTCTTCTCATCACATGCCCATACCACCTTAATCTGTTCTCAGCTTTTCCGCGATGTCCCCCCCCCGTCCCAGGCTACTCCTAGTATCCTCATTTCTAGCTCTCTGCTTTCGACACCCCACCCATGTACCGCAGCATTCCTGCTACCTGGCTTTATCGCACTGCCCAACACACTGATCCATATAGCATAGTTGGCACAGTGCAAGAGCTCACTTCTGCCGTCGGCAGAAGTCGAACAAAAACAGTTGTGGGATTCGACAATGAGGCTCAGCCAGGGGTTGTTCCATCTCCAAATTTCATGAAAACACGAATCAGGTATGGTCATGTTTTAAAAAAACGTATGGTTGAATGATTGGGAATCACCTCTTTACGTGGAAGGTAAACGGCACATGGTCTGGTCACTGCAAAATTAGTGGTTTTGATAGCCTTGGTCAATGTTTTTGGATTACAGATGTGAGGGGGGGAGGGTTGTCTTCTCCCAAACCGGATGTTTGATTAAATATGATGCTTGAGGTGTTTTGATGTGCACTGTAGTGATTACTAGCTGCTTTCGTGTCTGTAGCAATCAAGGATTTTTGATGTCATAAAGCTTCCACCACTCCCACTCAGTCACGTTTGAATCAAAAGGAGATGGAGGGGGACGGGGGGGGGCGAGATGTAATATAACTGTCAAATGCCATCACTGAAGCAGTCTTCATTTCCTCTTTGCAGACGTAATTTCATTACGATGTACTAATGTACCTGACTTGCTGTGGATTCTAGTATAGCCTCCCTTCCGTTTCAAGTCTTCGGTTGCCAGTCAATTAAGTGCAGAATCCAATTTCTCTTTTTTAAGTTTCAGTATAGTGGCGTTTATGAGTACCGCCCCGTTAGAGGGTTCGCAACCCTATCACAGACCTGTCTGTCTGCCCCTTCCCACATCAGATAGCAGTTTAATCTTTGAAACTGCCTGCAAAATTGATCATTTGGAGAAGAATTTCTGATTGAGGTGACGTCGTGGCGCATTTTGCAAGCGTCTCTCTTACTATTTGTATGATCTATAGTTCGATTCCATAGACTTCTTAGGGAACGGCTTATTGCGTTGGATACACCAGTTCTCATCTGATCACTGAAGTTAAGCAACGCAACCCCATCTAGTACTGACATGGGTGGCCGCTCGGTAATACTGGGTACTAAGACCCAGAAATCGTCGCAGTAGTGTGGTGTCTGTGCAGTCGCTGCACTAGAATTATGCAGTGAACGGCCTCTAATGACCCTGTAGTGGAAGGGTTCTAAAACACTAACGAACCAAGTCCAGGTCCTGAAGGGGTAGGACTTGGAATGAAATCATATCTCGTATCAAACAACAAAGCTGCAATCCCTATGCTTATTTATCGTCGGTGTACTATTCGTTGGGGGGAATCCACCGACGCCAGGGGGCGAGCTCATACTCCTGAGAATTTTGCCTCCTCTAGCCGTTGCATAGTAGAGAGGGTTCTATCACGTGCAAATGCCAGCGTACACCACGCGGGACGTCGCTTTTACTTCTCATCAGAAGGAAGGCGCACTCGGGGCATCTCTTCGGTCCAGTACCGAACCCAGAACCACGGACGCAGCTAACGAGCAGGCTACTCACGGGAGGTGAGGAGGAAGGTTTAGAGGTTTAGATTTTTACCAACCACCCATGTTGGTACTGACGTGGGCTTGCGCTGCTTAACTTCAGTGATCTCACAAGAACTGGTGTGTCCAACGCAACGTGGCTGCGCGATTAGGGACCGAGTAATTTTTTGTTGGTGTTTTAGGGCTCTTCAACTACACTAGTCATTAGAGCCCCGTCCACTGCGTAGTTCTAATGCAGAGTCCGCACAGACACTACGCTGTTACGAAGATTTGGGTATTAGCAGTACCCAGTGTTCCCAGGCGTTCACCCATGCCAGTACTGTCTGGGGTTGCGTTGCTTAACTTCAGTGATCAGACGAGAACTGGCGTGTCCATCGCTAAGGACTGATTACATTTTTAAGCCCTGACACTAGACTATCACGCAATAACCTGGCGGAAGGTGTGGACTTGTGATTTTCCCTTTCCTACTCTTCCGAAATGGCCCGCCATGGGGTGCTTGAATTTGCCTCTCTGGATGCAAATTCTAGTGGAGGTTCTAAGGAAAAGGAAAGCCTCCAGTGCGCCTTCCGTCGTATGGGATGTCAAAATTGGCATGTGCGATGTCACCACTGCACACCAAAAAACCCTTTCTACGTGGAACTTTTGTAGGTAGGCAAAATTCCCAAGTGTACGATTTCGCCTCCCCTCTCCACCCAGTGACATTGGTAAATTAGGGTGCTCAAGAACCCTACCAATTGAACTACCGCAGGTGGTCGGATGATTACTGACGTTTCTTTCACCAAATACCCTGTAGTGTTGAAAGCTGTGTTCCGAGAAGTGGCGCCTTATCTGGCAAACGCATGCAATTCAAAGAAATGTAGAAAACAGCCGAAGACTAATTCAAGGTTATTTCGTTTCATCGTTTTTTTGGGGGGAGAGGGGGGGGCCGCGCTTTAGGCAATCACCTGTTTAAGGCTGCTCATTTCATGGAATACAGTTCTCCGATTATTTCGTATTAACCCTTTAATAACCGAATATACCTCTCGTCGTATATAATTGATAAAAATGTCTAGTCAATATTTAGGAACAAAAACGAAAAAACAAATCAAGAATATAAGGATTATGACCGGAATGTGCTATGCTTATTTGGGGAACCCGCCCCCCACCACCACCACAATCACTAAGTGGAACACCAACTATAACTCCTAACCCCTTTTCCCGCCTATGGCAGGGTGGGGTACCCATCTTGCCCCTCTGAATGGACACAAGGGCGAAATACAGTCTAACCTCTGTCTGGAAGTGTGTCCCAGGCTGGGTATTAGGGGAGAAGGTACCATTCATATAAATTAATGGAACTAAGGGCACAGACAGACTCATACTACTGGTCTTTCTTGCCAAGGACCATTCGACAATGGAATACCCTTGGGGAAAATAGAGTGGAGGGCTTACTGAATGAGAAGGCCACCTTTACAAATGTTGTAGTGGGGCACAACTATAGCTTGGGGTCTTAGAAAATTTCTGGGTTATGTAGCAATGAGAGTTAGTCTCTCCACTGCCAAATTGGCTGTAGTGGCTGCTTGCCGTGAACTTGAATTAGAATTAGAAAACACTCTGTTAACGAAGCCACTTGTGGCAGGTCCCTTTGGGGTCGGTCTACATTATCGGGGCTGGACTATATTGGCCATTGTTTTCCCGCAGCCGGTTGCCGACCAAAGCTGCAACCCCTATGGTTATTTTATAGTCAGTCTACTACCACCACTAAGGCCCGGTGCACGCATGCGATTTTTGCTCGTGCGGGTGCCGCAGGGACACCGCAGCGACGCCATAGCAAGGCATTGCACACATGCGGTGAAATGTCGCCAGTACACATTTGGTAACTGTCCAGAAGGGCAGTCTCTTTTGCCTACCAAATCTCAAAACTAAGAAACCGCGCGGATGTGTGCATCACTCAATAGGCCAAGAGGTACTACGCGATCGGATTTGCGGTGCGGCGCCGTTGCGGTTCGGTAGGGATCTGCGGGCATATTTAAGCTGGGTTTACACTGCGCGCAACATACTCGCGCAACTGTTTCATTAGGAAAGACTCGCGCAGTGTAAACGGGGACTCTCCCCGAAATTTGCTGCGCGAGGCAGCCTCGTGGTGAGCCACCGCACTGTCGGTTTTTGGACGCGCATCAAAGGGTTTCGCCACTCCCACTTCGTGTACTGTTACTCTAGATACGTTTTGCATGTTTGCTTCGCGCAATATTTCGCTCAATGTAAATAGGGAGGGCGAGACGGATGAGATTGCCGCAAGCCTGCGGAAACAGTTGCGCGAGTATGTTGCGCGCAGTGTAAACCCAGCTTTAGACGCAACTCCGAGTTGCGGGACCGCAGCTGCGCCGGAGGTATGTGTGCACTCCCCCATTGCAACTAATGTATCTCATGCCGCAATTGCGAGGCCGAGCAAGTAAAAATCGCATGAGTGCACCGGGCCTAAGTGCCACATCTGAAAAATAAGATAAAAAAAACCCTTTTCCTGCCTTTGTTGGGGGAGGGGCGCTGGGTTGTCCCTTTGGAACCCGAGAACATATTAGCCATCTGTTAGGTGAATTTTTACACAGTTTGCTGCTAACCTAATGCTGCAACCTTAATGATTATTTTGATTCTTTGATGCGCTGCTGTTTCACCGACACCAGATGAGGGGGGGGGGGGCTGCACCTGGGAATTTTGCCGAGCTACACCTAAATTCTATTCCATGTAGAAAGGATTCGTTTTTTCCCCTTTGTCACGCAATAGGTACCGTGCTTGATTACTTCGTCAGTGGTTTCAGGTTCGATACAGGATCAAAGTGGTTCCGAGTGCACCTTCCGTCGAATAGGAAATGAAGCGGTGGACCCGCGTGGTGTACGAAGTCATTTCCACCTAAATAAAAATAAAAACCATCTCCACTATGAAACGGGTAGATGAGGCGAAATTCCCTGGCGTTTGGTGGAGCGCCCCAACGAACAGCAGACCGACGATAAATAAGCACAGAGGTTGCGGCTGTGGTGTAGAAATGAGTATATTAGAGGTAGCCTGGGGGTGGGGGGGGGGGACATCGCGGAAAAAGTGAGGGAGAGTTGATTGAGGTGGTATGGACATGGAAAGAGGAGAGGAGGAGCTCATTAGGTCCATTATAGGAATGCAGGTGGTTGGAAGCACCCGGGGTAGGGGGAGACCAAAGCAGACGTGGAAGCAGATTGTCCGTATGGAAATGGTAGTGTGTGGGGTGGACGGGGACCTGGTGGGAGATAGGCGAGAGTGGAGGGCGTGGAACCCGCAGACCCGACCCTGCCACAGGCGGGATAAGGGTACAATGATGATGTTGCAGCTTTGACCGGCAGCATATGGATGGCAGCTTTGGACGGCTTCGGAAAAACGCTGCCCAATAGATCAACCTTGTGTCCATTCAGAGGGACAAAGACGGGAAAAGTGTTAGGAGTTGTTACACTAGGTGGAGTAATGTTTGTCAGGCGCCATTATTGTTCTTTTTTTTTTACTTTCAGGATGTTCAGTTCTTCTCTGGAGCACAATTTTACAAGGCCGAATGAGAGGGGAGAATACGAAGTGGCCGAAGGGATATCCGCCACGGTATTTCGGGCAATCCTGGTAAATATTAAACCCGTTTGACACTTACTGAGAAAAATCTTATCATTGCTTGTCCCTCACCTGGTTCATTTTACACGCAGGACTACTACAAATCAGGGATTGTCCGGTGTCCACCATGCGTTACCGTTCCAGAGTTAAGGGAAGCCTGTGACTATCTGTTGATACCTTTTGATGCACAGACAATCAAATGTCAGAACTTACGTGAGTAATGCAAATGGGTTTATTTTTTTTGGGAGAGCTATCTATCATCTTAGTGGAGATTGGTTGCCTCCTCATCGGGATAAACATCGGGATACATTTTTGAAATCCTTGTAGGAGGACTTCTACACGAGTTGTCGAACGAAGGAGCCAGGCTTCAATTTGAGGTTTTTCTCGAAGATCTTATCATGCCGGCAATGGTTTCTAGTGCACAGGTGAGTATATCACTGGCTCAAGTGTCAGATTTGGGATCAAACCACTGCCCGGGCTATGTCCTTTATCCTCTTGGCCCTTGGAGAGTACTTTGGGGCTAGAAACTTCGAGAACTCCTTCCTTGAGGTCTGTACGATGTCACCACTGCACAGGAGTAGAACATACGTGTAGATCAGCAAAATTCCCAGGGACATTAGCTTTTTTTTTTTTTCTTACGTTGGTGTTTTAGGGCCTTTCAAGGTCATTACAGCCCAGTCTACTGCGTAGTTCTAATGTAGAGACTGCATAGACACTACACTAAGGCCTAGCGCAAAATGAGACGCAGTCTCCGCAGGTGACGCAGGGTGACTCACCATAAATTTCTGTGGTTCAGATGATAGTATGTAGTCGCGCATGTTAAGTCGCAGGGTGACGTGACTCAGTGCCTGCGCTACGTTACCCTGCGGAGCGCAGTGCCAATGCCGCAGTTTCCTGCATGAAGTTGGCGTGACAATAACAAAAAGCGGTGCGAAGCAGAGAAGTTCTCCTGTTATTTGATGCAAGTATGGTGAAAAACTTCGATTCACTGTGCGGTGATTGCCTGCTAGCAGAATTTCGCAGGGCTGCTACACCCTGCGGCCTCATTTTGCGCCTTGCCTAATGCGATGATTTTTGGGTATTAGCTGTACCCAGTGTTCCAAGGCGGCCACCCATGTTAATACTAGCTAGGGTTGCGTTGTTTAACTCCAGTGATCAGACGAGAACTGGTGTGTCCAGCGCAATAAGCCGCTCCCTGGGGGGGGGGGCGATTACCTGACCTCTCCAACAGCAGAGAGACCCCTGAGATGGACAAGGCGCCTGCCCTGGGGCTGGAAATGTCACTGACTATGTGCTTTTTATTCGCCTTAGAGAGGAGATCGTGAGTGTCACATAGTAGTCCTATTGGACGACGACGTGGTCGATTGGGACGAAGAGTATCCGCCACAGATGGGAGAAGAATATTCACAAAGTAGGAGCGGCTAGCTTGCTGGTGCCAAACTGACCAGTGGTCATTCTGTTGTTCTCTTACATTTGTTGTTTCTGTGCACAGTTGTTTACAGTACGGCCATGTATCGTTTCTTCAAGTACATTGAAAATCGAGACGTCGCCAAACAAGTGCTGAAGGAAAGAGGGCTCAAAAAGATTCGTCTGGGAATCGAAGGTTTGTTCTGCTATTAAGTTTTTTTTATTCAAGGGATACTCGGTTTTTTCGTTGGTGCTTTAGGGACCTTCACCTACAAAGGTCATTAGAGCCTCGTCCACTGAGTAGTTCTAACCACAGAATCTGTACAGACACTACGCTGTTAGGACTATTTTGGGGTACTAGAAGTACCTAGTGTTCCCATGCTAGTTCTAGCTGGGTTTGCGTGGCTTCACTACAGTGATCAGACGATAATTGGTGTGTCCAGCGCAATACAGCCTCTCCCCGGGATACTCAGGCTGACTGCAGATGTGGTGTGCTCCACTACTGCGTCAGTGATCCCAGGTTCGATATTGGATCTTAGGTGGGTTGGCTTCTTTCGGTCGTCGGTTGAGAGAGAGGTCCCCAGTGCGCTTACCGTCAAATGCACTGGGAGGAAATAAAGCCCCGTGTGGTATGTATAATGTCACTTGCACGTAAAAGGACCCCTAAATCAGCGGAACCCCAGGGTTTCGCAATACATCTCTGGGGGTTCCGCGAGTCAAAATGAAAATTCGTTAGCAGCGGCAAGATATACTTTTCTAAAAGTTGGATGGGGTTCCCCCAAAACATCTTATAGTTCTAAGGGTTCCGTGAGCCGACAAAGTTTGAAGACCACTGCCCTAATTTAATCAGGTAAAACTCCCAAGTGTAGGAGCTCGCCCACTGGCGTCGGAGAGTACCTCAGGGAACAGTAGGCCGACGAGAAATTAAGCGTAGGGTTTGCAGCATGGAGGATAAAAATGGATACCCCACTCTGCCATAGGCGAGGAAAGGGTTAGTGGTAGTTGCTTTTGGGTACTCAGGATTGGGGCATTTTGGATCCGACTGTTAATGTATTTCAGCTTGGACTCTTTGTCATTTGGTCAGCGTTTCTTGTTTTTTTTTCTAGGGTATCCTACTTATAAGGAAAAGGTCAAGAAGAGGCCCGGGGGCAGACCAGAAGTGATATACAACTACGTGCAGAGACCTTTTATTCGGATGTCTTGGGAGAAGGAAGAGGCCAAGAGTCGGCACGTGGATTTCCAGTGTGTCAAGAGTAAGTCGATCACAAACTTGGCGGCCGCTGCAGCCGATGGTGCCATGGAACCGGTGGTGGCTCAACCTGCTGAAGGCGCTGTAGGTGGATTAGAGGACGAAGGAGCAGTTGGAATCGCCCTGCCGCCACAACCATCTCCCAATGAGCCCTATCCAGAAGTACATTTACCACCAGAAGATTTATCTTAAAAATTTGGTCAATACGTTTTCATCACTTTTTTGGGGGTTTGTGTTCTCCTGGCCTGCAAGAGAACCTCCTTTCCGCGGAATTGGGGGGCCGTTGTAGGTTGGTTTGAAAAATGGAGTTGTTGATGACAGCGACCTCTCAAGCGTTTGCCATATTGGTACGTTCGTTTACGGAAAAATTGTGGAGATTATTGTTGTTGTCGCCGCTGCTGCTCTGTTCCCGGTTTAGGGAAAATTTTGGTGGCAGAGACAGTTTTTGGGCATTTCTCCCCTTCCCAAAATTCCTTAGGACCCCTCCTCCTCTTTCAACCTTCCTGTATTTCCTTCATCTTCACCCTAACAGTGGTTAAAGGGTTTATGAAATGAACGTGTGCCTCTCATATTTTTTTTTTCCTGGATATCATTCTTATCCTGATTTTTTTTGGTGGTCCCTGTCATCATCCAGACGAATATTGATCTGCCCTTCCACCTGACCTTTAGCCATTTAATCCTTTCTTCGTGCAATAAAAGGTGTCCCTGGTTTGCGAGCCTGTAACTTGCTGATGGTTCTGACGGTCGCCAAGAAGGTTCGGTGAGTGCCAAAAACTGTCATTTATTATCTTGAAGGACCCTCTAACAAGCGTTTGGCAGAAAAGGGTTGACTGCAGCTCGGTCCGACCTGCACCTTTCTGGGGATTTGTGCAAAACTCAAATGTGCAGGAGGACTGAGTTCAATTCCCAGCTGTGGAGTCTTGACGGTGCTGCCATCTTTGTTCTCTTTCATCAGCACTGTGAAGGTAGAGAGAGACACCTGGTGGCATGTGCTGGAATTAGCTTGTAGATGATCAGAGGACCCTAGAGTCACTGGTAGTTGGTGAGGATTTAATACCACCTTCCTTTTTGGCAATAAGAGCGGGGCTCTAGAGATATTAGGACCCAGCGTCTTGCAGTGACGATAGTCACAAAGCAAGAAGCTGAGTCATTCTCACACTGCATCACCACGACAGCTGGGAGTTGAACCAAGGTTCGCTGCACACAATGAGAATGCCCTAGCCATTACGCTGTCTGTAGGGCTAATCCGGAAAGAGGCAGGTAAATAGTAGTTAATTTCGTCATAGTTAGTTTACTAACCAACAGGTAGTATAATACCGCATTTTACACATTCGCGAATACGGAAAGAGGCAGGTAAATAGAGGCGAGCATGTTCGACGAATGTGTGAACACTACATTCGTCATTCACCTCGCCATTCGTGGCGCTCGTGTTGAGAGCGGATTTTTGACACGAGTCAAAGGACGCGAGTGACCTGAGGTGATTTGAGAATGACCAACTGTCGAGACAATACGAATCAAAGGGCGCTAGCGACGAGGTGAATGGAGAATGACCATCTGACGAGACATTCGGCCAATGTGTGAACAGTCATTCTTCATCCAAAGTATGAATGCGAACATTTCGACGAAAGTCTCGCCTCGTCACTCGCCTAGTCGTATTAGCCAATGTGTAAATGCGGTATTAGGCCCGAATTGTTGCTCTTTTTGAAAGTTTTTGTCAAAGGTCAGATCAAGTGACCTGTGGTCACAGGCGGTGAGAGTAGTTCTCTGTAGTGACCGTTACTAATGCTTTGAACGGGGCAGGGAGGGGGAATAAGGAAAGTAAAGTGTTACCCATGGGGATCGAACCTGTGCATCACACGCTACTAATTTCTGAACAGATCGAGAACATATCTTCATTTTCCAACCGTTGCTATGCAACGACGGAAACCACAAATCAGCGCACCATCCTCTCCTTAAACCCGTCAAAGTCCAACCCCGCCACTAACGGCACCCTTTTTATTTCAACGTTTGTTGTGTGACGTCATCACCACCCCAAGCTCTGCCCCCAATAGCAATACACTCACTTTAATCATGCTACCCTTATTCCGTCTATGGCAGGGTGGGCGCTTAGGATTTATTACTCTCCTACCCCTTTCTATTCTCGACTTCGCCAATGTCCACGTTGGTCTGCAACCCTGTAAAGGACCTAACCAGCCCCAAGCCCTGCCACCCTCTGACGGACCTAACCACCCAAACCACCTCTCTCGTCGTACGCTAGTCCCTACAACCCTGTGACAGACCTAACCAGCCCCAAGCTTCCTCCCTCGAGGTACGCCAAGCCCTGAAACCCCTTGACTTACTTAACCAGCCCCAAGCCCTGCCACCCTCTGACGGATCTAACCAGCCCCAAACCTCCTCCCTCGAGGTACGCAAAACCCTGTGACGGACTTAACCAGCCCCAAGCCCTGCAACCATGTGACGGACCTAACCGGCCCTTAACGAGAAAGAAGTTTCTCATGAAACGCCATCATTTTGGAGAGCGGAAGCGAAAAAGTGCTAGCTATACGAGTTCGCATGCAATATATACGTCATCATCAGTTCACTTGTACATACGGCTCATACGTCAAAGAAAAACCCTCGGCAGGACCTGGTCACCCTTCACCTCTAGCCCTTTCTGCACACTGTACCCCTTCTGTTTAGCCTTTCATTCTTTTACAACGTGGTTCGTATATTTACATATCCATCGTTGGATTCTTCATCAATACCATTTCCTAATACCACATTCTGCACTGAAAAACTCTTGGTGGGCCTAAGGCCTGTAGGTACCCCCTCATACCCCTAGGAATGTATATAAAAGATCTCATCTATCCGCGGGGTGCAGTTTGGGAAATTTCCTCTCAACTACTGTATAAAAGGGTTTTGGTGTTTGGAACCCCGCCTTTAGGATCCCACTGTCCTTTCAGCCTTTGGCCAATAAGCACCTCAAATCTGGCACACTGCCAACACCACTGCAAGAGTTTGACTTCCTGTGGGATCGAAGGTGCACACACCTAAGGTCTCCCTGCCCTTAACAAAGCGTACCAACCTCGGGAATCACGAGAGCCGTATTTTGGAGACCCCCGTGCTCTATCCTATAGAAATTAGGACTGGGGCCCTCTCTTTAGGAGTGCATCCTGTCCTTTCAGCCTTGGATCTCCAAAAACCTTAATCAGGCACACTGCCAAGCTTCGCTGAACGAGTTTGACTTCCTGTCAGACCAAAGATGTAGACCTGAGGTTTCCCTGCCCTTGACAAGCAAAGCGCACCAACCTCGGGAAACACCAGGGCCGCGGTTTGGAGACTCCCCCTGCTCTATCCTATAGAAATTAGGACTGGGAGCTTCTCTTTAGGAGTGCATCCTGTCCTTCCAGCCTTGGATCCATGAAAACCTTAATTCGGCACACTGCCCAACACCACCACACCAGTTTGACTTCCTGTAGGACCAACGGCACTCCTGAGGTCTCCCTGTCCTGAGCAGGAACCACCCTCGGGGAAAGGGAATCACGAGGACTGTGGTTGGGAGACGCCCCATACGAATTAGGGGGATTGAATCACTAAAAGCCTTGGATCACTAAAAACCTTAATCCGGTACACTGCCCAACACCGCCACACGAGTTTGACTTCCTGTAGGACCAAAGGCACTCCTGACGTCTCCCTGCCCTTAGCAGGCTGAGAACAAGTACTGACTGAACCCGCCAACACCACCCAAATAATTTCGTTGTAAATAGATTCAGTTACTGGCAACTAATATCATCGATCAAAGGAGTTCCACAACACCGTAATATTAGAAGTGCAGTGGAATGCGTCTCTTCGAACTTCGCCTGTCTCAGTTTACGTCGATTTACTACTTAGATTCTATTGTACTCGTTATTTGATTGCTATCGACTTACAGACACTCAGAGTTTACGGAATTCCTCATCGGATTTCATGGACCCCTTTCCTCCTCCCCATCATTAACCCTGCCCTAGGTGCGTGCGCCAGCACTGGACTCACTTTCTTGTATGAGTAGTGTGTGGACGTCCCTTCCAATCAACAGCCCTTCTTCATTTTTTTTTTGTGATGATGTGTAGCAAAGGGAAAAGTAACCCCGTAGAATATTTGTCGTCATTTTTACCGGATTCGTGTGTATATTTTTGTTTTATTAACGATTTCATTAACTTTACCGCCAGAATAGGTAATTAATATTCGATACAAATTCTTATTAATAAACATTTTAATTATTACTCTTAAGAACATCTTTATAATTCCAGGTTGCTCGGTTACTTAACGGCCGGTCTCCTGCTGAAGGGAATTTACCAATGCCAGGGGGGAGGAGGAAGACGGAGCTCCTGCACCTGAGGAATTTGGCCGGCTTACACCTCTTTATTATTGTCCAGGGGTGGCTAACTTATGCCACGTGGCATATATAAATCTACAACCTGCCGCTTATGCCTGGTTCCGTATACCCACGCACTAACGCTATTACCGTTGAATCAGACGACACAGCACAAAAAATGGTGACGTCACATTGCTACTTGCGGCGCCGTAGAGCAGCTATGCGTGACGGTAGTTGAGTTGACCAGTGGTCAACTCACATAGCGTCCCGCACGTCACGCTGCATTCTGATTGGCTGGCGGTTGAGCTGTCTGCTTGAAAAATGGCGGAGGATAATGTAAGACATGACGGCGGCGTGCGGTGACTCCAAATAAAGCGCTGCACTTAAGGAATTGCGCTGGCGGTCCTTCATAACGCACTACCACAAAATGTCATCAGTGGCGACGTGATTAGCGTTGAAGTGTGGTGATACGGAACTAGGCATTACAATTACGGTCCAATAGATCAGGGGTGGCCAACTTTTGTGTACAAGTGATCTATTTTTTATCTCCAAAATGTGTCGCGATCGACTTGTTTGTCATAGGTGTAGTCAAAGTGGGGAGGAGGAGGTTCGATACTGGACCCACCTCGGTCTAGTATCGAACCTAGAACCACTGAAGCAGACCTAGAAACACTGAGCCACTACGTCACCGAGGCGGGTCTTAAGTCAACGCATCACTAGTAATCGACCAAAATTAACTTCGCGATCGACTAGTTGGCCATCCCTGCAATAGATCACCCTTGTGTCCAGTCAGAGGAACAAGATGCATACCCCACCCTGCCGTAAGGCGGGAAAAGGAGCGTTAGGAGTTGCTTTGCGGCATGTATCCAGGGTGTAATTTTTAAAGTAACCAATGCCATTATTTCAAAAACTATAAGATGTAGGAAAAAATGGTTAGGAAACAGTTATAGTTGATGGAGGGGAGGGTATTCTGCGCCCGGGGACAAAGACCGAAATCTGCGCCCTCTAAACTTAATGCGAACCGCATTTTTGCACTCCCTGTCTTCTGCGCCCGGAGACATGCCCCCCTCGTTACGCCTCTTTGGGGAGAGCGGCAAATTGCGTTGGACACACCAGTTCTCGTCTGATCACTAAAGTTAAGCAACGCAACCCCAGTTAGTACTGACATGGGTGGCCGCTTAGGTAAACTGGGTACCGCTAGTATCAAAAAATCGTCGCATTAGTGTAGTGTCTGTGCAGTCTCTGCATCAGAACTACACAGTGGACGGGTCTCTAATGACCTTGTAGTTGAATGGCCCTAAAACACCAACAAACAAACGCACCCTATCTCTGCACCACCTAGGAGGGATTATGGACGAACTGCTTCGGGCCTATCCCAAGTCTGCAGGTCATACCTTCAACTGAGACCTAAACAAAAGCGGAAACAGGGTTTTGGGGCAGGAATCGAAGAGTGGTGCAGGGCAAGCACTTGCAGACTCGAACCCTGGTGCCACACTTTATTAGGGCATAATGATAACGTCTTGCTAGTCGTAATTCTGGAGTGGACCACGTACAATGTAACTGGCTCGAGTTCACGCCAGGGCGGGGATGAAAGGGTCGAATGAAATTGCTACAATGTATCCCTTGTCCGCTCCCCGCCTCCACTTCGAATCGAAATTTGACCGGTGTTCGTTGCGTGGGTGAGTGCATGGAATGTATGATCGTCCCGCCAGGTGAGCCTGTGGCTCTTCAAAACAGGTTAAAAGCACGTTGCATTCCTTCGAGTTTACGCATTCTCTTGGTAAAGTATGGATTTCAGGGAGAGAGGAGCACGTGACCATCCACTGCCGTCTCACGTGAGAAACACGGGGTCGCTTATATAAGGAGTTCGATCCCAGCAACAAATTCAACTGCAATTAATTTGGCAACACAACCTCATCCAAATTTTTGCCAGAGTAACCTGGAATTGAGGATTAACATTGACATGGCGTTCGGAAAACTATCCATTGGTCAGCTGTTCATAACGGTCATTTTGATTCCAGCGGTAAGTTGACAAAATAAATGCTGTTTTTGCCGCTCTAGGCAGGTCTTCCCTATTTTCCGTCCTAAGCAGGTAAGGAAGGATACTTAACGGTCTCGCTCCGCAAAGGTCATACTGCTATTCGGCCACATCCAGTGACGTAACTTGTAAAAGTAATGGGGTCAAATTGCCCCGGGCGCCGGAGAAACCACCACCCTGGGGGCGCCTTGTCTCCCTTCCTGAAAATCAGCCGAGTGACGACTTTACGGCACATAACAAGTACCTACATACGTGTACCATGTCTGCTCGAGCCAAGCAACAGGACGGGGCGCTTCGAATCAGGGCCGGCGCTATATTTTGAAGGGCCCCATGAAAACATGAAGCGGGGACCTTCTATCATTAGGTTCATTAATCCGAATGAGCGGGGCCCTGTGCCGTGGCCCTGTTCGCACAACCATCACTCGGCCCTGCTTCGAATGCCTCTTGCCCCGGCGCCACAACTGAAGTTACGCCACTGGCCACATCCCTGTAGCTCTCACGAGATCGAGCCTCACCAATGCCACATTTTCTTCTAGGCCGGCCCAAGGCGCTACGGCGCTGTAGTCCCAATCTAAATTTCTTTTGTAAGGGTTTGAGAGCCTTTCAACTACAAGGGTCATTACAGCCCCGTCCACTGCGTAGTTCTAGTACAGAGTCTGCACAGACAATACGCTGTTAAGACGATTTGGGTATTAGCAGTACCCAGTGTTCCCAAGCGGTCACCAAGGCTAGTACTACCTGGGGTTGCGTTGCTTAATTTCAGTGATCAGACTAGAACTGGTTTGTCCAACGCAATACAGCCGCACCCGCCCTGGCTCCTATGCAATGAGTTGAACAGCAAAAGTTCCAGGTGTAGGAACTCGCGCCCTGGCTTTGGTGAAGTGCGCCAATGAAGAGTAAGGCCAACAATAAATAAGAATAGGCTGTTGCAGCTTAGGTTAGCAGCCAGCTGTGTAACGACACCGTCCAACAGATTGCCCATGTGTTCGTCCAGCGGGACAACCGACCTTGCCATAGGCGGGATAAGGGGTAGTAGTTGCTTGCTTTACAAGTGAAAGAGTCCTCTCTAACGTGCAACGAGTAGAACAGTAAAATTTCCAGGTGTAGCCCCCCCCCCCCCCCCCGACTTCGGTGGAGTGTTCCAACGAACAGTGGGTCGGCAGCCGGCTGCAAAAAATGCTGCCAACACATCACCCATGTGCCCCAGCGGGACAAAAATGGGTATCCGACCCTTCCATAGGCGGCAAAAGTGGAGCAGTATGGGCGTCTGGAGCCCATTTCGTCCTTTGAACCTGGTGTTCACGAAAAACCTTCAAAATACGAGAAGGGCCAGGGCGAATTAGATAGGACCTGATCACAACCGAAATTTCATCAGCGTGTCTCTTCTGGTGTTTTTCGAAAACTCCACAGATCTGCTGTACTGAGATCCCTGACGTGTGCACCAACGACAACCAGTGCCTCGAAAATGAATGCTGCCGCCCAAAGTCATTTTTTAAAGTGTTTAAAAGGTAAGTAAGGGCCTAAAGGTAAAGGGCACCGTCTCATAAGGATTGTTTTTTGGTTGACATGAGAGCCCAAGTTCGTATTTGTAGGTGCGTCGCCTTCAGTGGTAAAGTCGGAGAACGGTGTGGAGGCCGTTACTACTGCAGCACTTGTGCCAATGGCCTAGAATGCGTTCCAACTGCAGTGAGTCGGCATTTTTGATGCCCAAACCCAGAGTACACTAGTAGGAAGTCAATGCCCTAACTACTTTTATATGAAGATGCAGTTCAAATCTTTTAACAGCCTCCAACCTAGTGGCAAACCGAGCAGTAGGAGGGTCCCAGTCACAACTTGGAAGGCTCCAAGCAGGATCTAGTTATGAGGCCCTTTGTTCTATATAAGACACCCTAAGCAGCAGGAAGGCCCCAAGTAGGAACTAGTTATGAGAAGGCCCTCTGTTCTACATAAAAACCGCTAAGCAGTAGGAGGGTCCCAAGCAGGATCTAATTATGGGGAGGCCCTTTGTTCTACACAAGAAACTATCAATTTCTCATACCAGTTCCCTTCAAATAAATTCCATTCTTAGCCTTTGGCAGGCACACAAAAAAGTACCTAACTTCCCCGGAAGCCCCTTGTTGCAACTGCGCGATGATATGCCACTGTCCAGACCTCCATCTGTAGAGCAGTTTAGGACAACGAACCTTCAGGGTCCTTAACGAACCGTTAATGGCATATATTGAAAAAACATTGGGGAATTAATCCCAAATGCAGGATTGGGCTAGCTAATCAGAGTTGTCGTCGTCCAAGGACCGTCCAGTGGCTATTCGCCCTTTGATAACTTTCATGGGCCTTTGTTCTGTCCAGTCCGGCGCCACTCAAGGGACACCTTTAAAGCTATTTCCACTCTTCGTGCCTAAATCCTCCCACTCGGATCAGAGGTTGAGCAACTGCCTACTCTTTGAATTTAGCGCCTAGGCCCTAACTAGGGTCCATTTGTTTTAGGGCCCTTTAACTACAAGCCCATTAGAGGCATGTTAGTACTCTGGGGTTGGGTTGCTTAACTTCAGTGATCAGGGGTCCAGAACTATATCCAAATTTCAAAGGGTATCTGACATTTCAAATACACTGGCTATATCTTGTCTATTAACAGCCTAGCAGCATACTTCAGTTCTTTTCTGGAACCGGAACTTGTGAAAGGCCCCACCGGCACGGGGCTGACCCAGCTGAATTTGTGATCCAATAAAACGGATATTACGACACCAACCAATTCAACCACATCATCTTATAGCCCGCAACACTTCAGTAACGCCCTTTGAAGCTCGACATGGGCCCAAAACCCACCGGAAGTGCACTACTTGTTGGACAGCACCAAGGTGTCGTCAATAAAACAACCATTCAATGTATTGGCAAACATAGATCACACAATAAACTAATCAAACCTAAATTTGCATGTTGTAATTGAATCATTCCGTACACTCTGGGCCCATGGACCCTAAAACCTGTCAGCTCCTAGGCCCTGGAGGTGATTTACCGACGATAAAGGACCTCGGGGTCAAACACGCTACCAGAAGGGTCAACCAAGCTAAGTGGCTTTATATGCAAGCAGGTGGTGGTGGTGTCGTCGTGCACACGCCTGCCCTTTGGAGTTCGCTGCCTCCTGACGTCAATATCGGCCCTAAGACCAAGATCGACCCTGCGACCTCTCACCTCAGCATCGAATTGCGTTTGCCATTGAACAACCCAAATGAATGACTTACAAGCGAAACGGACGGATCAAATTCCAGCTTTAGTCTTGACCAAACGGACATTACAATGATCCTTTCCAGAACCGGAAGTAGCCTCCTGCACTCAGGAATGTTCGGGCCTTCTGCTGCCGCATTTTCAATTAGGAATAGGATCTCAAGTATAGAAACCTGGCGAATGGCACTTGCGTCACAATGAATGCCGGTGAAATTCTGCACTGGTCCTATTCACATAACAACAATAACAATATCAAATTCACAGGGTGTCCAATTCCAGGGTAGAACAAGGTCCATTGTATCCCTGCTGCGCCTGCGCGCTCACGGTGCAACAGAATCCTTTTAATAAATGTCCGAAAGGAGACAGAAAACAATAAAAGGAACCATCGTCCAATCAGCTAGTGAGGAGTTCTCCATGACCACTTCCTCCCTCTCTCTGTTGGCTGGATGCCTTGAATTCCAACATACCTGCCACAGGCGAGAAATGCACTGAAACCCGAGAGGAAGTGGTGTCCGTTTCCAAAGAAATCTACGTGTTAGAAAAGAACTGGGATTTAATTACATACGGGCAGGGTATATTAGAAGTGCTGGAGACGAAGCTTTTCAATGTACAGTGTCAAAGTGAACCTCTAGGCAACGGGAAAGCGAGAAAAAAAAACTTCTGTCAAACGGATTGGGTTTGAACTCGGTCCACCCGAATTGGTGACTGACGGAGAGATCGATACCCGTCTGGTACAGAGCAGCATGATCCCCTTGATGATCCGAGCCTTTCTTCTCATCATTTCCGCGGAATTGGTAAGTGGCTACCTTTAGCGTTGGGCAGTCGTCAGTTGTCAGTAGTCTAACTGCACTTACAGGCCCTTAATTGTAGTCACATGGGTATGCACAGAACCCCTGACAGCAGTCTGACTCTGGATGGTTCAGGTCCCTTGGCAGTATTTGAATCGGGACGCATAAAACCTTTGAATGCAGTGTGATTCTGGATGGACACGTCCTCTAGACATGTAAGCTCCTTTGGTGGCGGTCTGAGTCGGGAATCTTAGGCCCTACAACAAGTCACTTATTAGCGGCCTGCCTCTGGACGTTGGCAGTGGTCTGAGTGCTCTGCATGAACAGATCCTATGGGCATACAGGTCTTGGAAGTGATCTGACTCTGGAGTCGTACAGGTCCCCTATTAGTTGTCTGACTCTGGAGTCGTACATGTCCCCTATTAGTTGTCTGACTCTGGAGTCGTACAGGTCCCCTATTAGTTGTCTGATTCTGGAGTCGTACAGGTCCCCTATTAGTTGTCTGACTCTGGACGGACAGGTCCATTGCAAGTAGTTGACTCTGGACGTACAGGTCCATCGGCAGTAGTCTGACTCTGGACGTACAGGCTCTTTGACAGTGGCCTGACTCTGTGCTTACAGGCCCTTTCACAGCAGTTGACTCGGGCCGCATAAAACCCTTTGAAAGCAGTCTGATTCATGACGTACTGGCCCATTGGCAGTGGTCTGACTCTTGACGTACAGCCCTTAAGACAGTGGTCTGACTCGACGTACAGCCCTTATGACAGTGGTCTGACTCTTGACGTACAAGTCCATTGGCAGTGCTCTGACTCCAGATTTACAGGCCCTTTGACAGTGGCCTGACTGCACTTACAAGCCCTTTCACAGCCGACGTACTAGCCCCAGCTTGGCAGCGGTCTGACGAAGGACGTACAGGCCGCTTTGCAAAAGTCTGAGTCGGGACATACAGGTCCTGGTGCCTGAATCAACTGGGAGGGCCACGCTTCCAAGTTCAGATTCTGCGAATGATCCCACCACTAGATGGAGTTTACCGAATATATTTCTGAAGAGCTCCTGGGCAGTATGCCATAAGACGGTGGAATGGGCCTACGTCCAAATTTTCAGGATAAACTGACGCCAAATGGAGACCTGATACTAGGGTCATCGATAGGGTAAGGGGGGAGAAAGGGGCTGAACTGGACATCGACAGAACAACACTTAGTCGTAGGTGGAACAACAGTATTACACCACATTGGTTCTGTTGGGTGTTGAACTCGGGTCACTGGGACACCATGCACCGAATCATCATATTGAAGCATTTGCATTTTAAGGTTGTCGGTAAGAGTAGCATTCGATATTGCGAAGTTGATGGAGACTGCTACGGGAGCGAGTGCTGCCGAAGTGTACCTGAAGGAACTACTCAAAGGTGAGAACATGACGTCACACATTCCGTAATAGACAGGTGCAATCAAACATAAACACGCCCCCTGCCAGTGACAGTTTTATTACCTCACGAGTTGTTTTTTTAAAGGTGCGTTAACATGCCAAGTTCGGAAGGTGACCCTTGCGGCGGTCCCTACCGCTGCAACACCTGTGCCAATTTCCTCGACTGCATCATGGCCCAGGTGAGTTTGAAATTGTCCGAAAGAAATCCGGCTTGACCAGCATCGAACCTTCAACCCATGGACTCACGTTTCAAACACGCTTCCACTCCACGAATTAGCCACTACTCTGAGGCAAGGCGCAAAATGAGGCCGCAAGGTGACGCAGCGTAACGCAGCCCTGCGAAATTCTGCTAGCAGGCAATCACTGTTACGTTGAAAGCCATTTTAGTTGACGCAAACTGAAAACCAGTATGTTGAAAAACTGCGATTCAATGTGTGGTGATTGCCTGCTAGCAGAATTTCGCAGGGCTGCGTTACACTGCGTCACCCTGCGGCCTCATTTTGCTCCTTGCCTGAAAAGTACTACTACGCACAGTTCCCAATTGAGGTATAGGACATCTTGCCCCGAGCTGGCATGTAACGCTGGAGTGCAGTTAGGCGGACCCACCTTAAATCCCGAATCATATAATCCCGGCAACCCACAGGCGGGCTGCCACTAGGCGGACTACACGTATACTTTGATCGGTGTAGCAAAACGCAACTATTAACTCTTTTCCCGCCTATGGCAGGGACGGGTACCCATTTTTGTCCCTCTGGATGGACACACAGGTGATCTGTTGGACGGCAGCTCTGCGCAGCCGGCTGCCAACCTAAGCTGCTGTCCTATGTCTAGCTGTTGTCGACCTACTGTTCTTTGGATTGTTGTTGCTTGTTGGCGTTTTAGGGCCCTTCAAGCAACGCAACCCCAGTTAGTACTGACATGGGTGGCCGCTTGGGAAAACTGGGTACCGCTAGTATCCAAAAGTCGTCGCATTAGTGTGACGTCTGTGCAGTCTCTGCATAAGAACTATGCTGTGGACGGGGCTCTAATGACCTTGTAGTTGAAGGGCCCTAAAAACACCAACAACAACAACTAGGGCCCTTCAACTACAAAGGTCATTAGAGCCCCGTCCACAGCATAGTTCTTATGCAGAGACTGCACAGACATCACACTAATGCGACGATTTTTAAGCATTAGCAGTACCCAGTTTTCCCAAGCGGCCACCCATGTCAGTACTAGCTGGGGTTGCGCTGCTTAACTTCAGTGATTAGACGAGAACTGGTGTCAAACGCAATTTGCCGCTCCCTGTTCTTTGGGGCAGGGGAGAGCGAGCTCCAACATTTGGGGCTCTTTAGGGCAAGGGGCGAGCTCCAACACCTGGGAATTTTCCCTGATCTACTCATTGTAAAGGTAGAGAGGATTTTTTTTTCGCGCAGTAGTGACATCGTATACACTACACGGGGCCACAACTTTACCTCCCATCCGACGAAAGGCGCACTCGGGGCGTCTGCTTCTCTTTCTCTAACCTGCCTCGACCCAGTATCGAACTCGGAACCACTAACACAGTAGTCACGTACGTAGGCTACATCTGTGCTACCGAAGCGGATCACTTTAGTCCGTACGGAAAGGGTTCTTTTCCTTGCAGTAGTGACGTAGTACGGCACTACAAACCTAGTTCCCATCCTACGGAAAGGTGGACTTTCCTTCCTCGAGCCCCAACAAATTCATCCGCCCTGCAGCCAGGTTCGAACCTGCACCTCGTGGATGCACGAATCAAGCATGCAACCTAGTGACCTACCAAGACAGGCCCCTTGCAACCCACTCATTTTACTTTCGCCGATACAAACAACAAACGGAACGGCACCTTATAATGACCAAGACACCATACGTGGTAGGACGATGGTTCGATTCCCATCCAAAACAATGCCTCTCGAATCCCGTCCCAGTGAATAGACTAGGGCGGGTGTGAAACGAGACTCAAGATCACATTCCTAAAACTGTCTTTTTGCAGAAGGACAAACCGTATGGGGTTTGCATAGACAATTTTTCGGCGAAAATGAAGGACTACATTGAACTTCCGGAATGACCAGCAGGACAACAACGCATCCGAAAAGGTAGCACATTTAAGCACCTATTCCTCCTACTGCTGATTAGGTCCATGATGTGTGACGTCTTTTTTTCGGGAGCAGATCGCCTTGTCTGAGCCCTCCATCGCATCGTCTGCCGGACAGGGGAAAAAAAGCTGTTGGAACCCAGGGTCAACTCTCACCTCATGATCACAGTCAACCGAAGTTCATAGTTCAAATCTGAAATTTGGCAGAAATCAAGTCACGAATACAAAAGTCACAAATATTTTTGCATTGTTGTATGAATACATCCGTGTCCGAAATGTCCACCGTCCACTTCCGGTTACCAGTCTAGGATCGGTCTTACTTCGCTTGATTCGATGTCCATGGTAGCTCGCGGTTGCCAAACAGTGTCACAGACGGGGAAAATGCTCGAATCGAGCAAACATGTCAGGGTCTTCAGCGTCATAAAAGGGTCCCTGTCATGACAAGTTCCAGGCAGTTGGGACATCCTGACCTTGTCGCTATCCACTATAACTGGTGGGTTGCCTGTGTTTCACAAGGCTTTTGTAGACCTCGCACGCAGGAGCGCTAAGACCGCGTCAGTGGCGGCAAATATCACAGCCCCTGTGAGTCCCGTGTCCTGCTGCTGGTAATTTAGCGACGCCAGGAGGAGGATAGAGTCAAACTCCTTCCCCGGGAAAACGTTCTTTTAGGGCAGAATGGCTATATGTGTACATATCGCACTGTTGGATAATACTGGCTTTACTTCTCACAGGACGGAAGGTCCACCAGGAACGGCTCCAAGCCCCAAGCCGGTTCAGCCCCACTCCGGAACGGCTCCAAGCCCCAAGTCGGTTCAGCCCCACTCCGGAACGGCTATAAGCCCCACTCCGGAACGGCTTTAAGCCCCAAGTCGGTTCAGCCCCACTCCGGAACGGCTCCAAGCCGGTTCAGCCCCACTCCGAAACGGCTCCAAGCCGGTTCAGTCCCACTCCGGAACGGCTCCAAGCCGGTTCAGCCCCAAGTGTAACACCCTCATCTCCCTTTCGAGCCATGACTGGTTCATTTCACTGCCGTCAACAGGTCAGACAGTCGCCCCTTGTGGATGGTGCAACTCGTCTGGTAGAACCAACACAGCCCTGGTAGTATGTCAGCTCACTGGCGGGAACTGGTTGCCAGGAGACAGAGAGCGCCCACCCACCCCTGAAAGTCAAAAGACAATTTCTAAAGTTTAAGGAGGCTCGCAGGACCCACCTTGCCATCAGGTAATCTGACACTTTGGCCAGTCCGCCTCGGGTAACATAACGGAAGTAGAAACAAAGGGTTGTTGTAGCCCATGATTTGTGTTCAGGTCTGAATTGCCTGTTTCCCATCGGCACAGAAATGAAAATGGAATGCCACCAGGATGCATCGTGTTTCAAAGGGTTGTACAGCCGGAAGGGGATGTTCCCTGAGTAGGATCAAGTGACGAAACATGAGTGTAGCAATTTACCGCCAAGCGTGCAGGAGAAAACAACGTCAACCCTTTCATTTCTTAACTAACCGGTTTTGCAACACAGGTGTGGAAATAACGTCCAAAAAAAGTTGCGTCCTGTTCGCAACAGACAGTTGGTCTTCAAATAAATTGCCAAAAGGAACATTCGGAAACCTTCAGAGGGCCAATTAAGGGTGTCGCTACTACATTCCTTATGAAGCAACCTGTTCCCAACGACACGAGATGCCTAAGTCACGAGGGCCACTTCAGGAATGACGTCACAAATGCAATAAAACAAACAAAAAAACCTGTATCTGAGCCTCAGTTTCCGCACTGAACAGGTCCTCTTACAAAGGCAGAACGCAGTGTAGCCTGGAGGAACACGGAGGCGAACTCTTAAACGGCTGGTTGGCAGCCAACCTACAGCTTCAACCCCTACTTATTTAACGCAGTACCGTCTTAACCATGGGCTAGCTTACCACATGGCCCGTAGGCCCCATGCTACTCTGTGTATATCAAGAGACCATTTGCATATTATTCCTGATTGATTGTCGTAAGGACCCCAGCACAATGAGTTGCCTACGGGCCCCATGTTACTCTATGAACGTAAAGTGACCATGTACATATTATTCCTGTGATTGGTTGTCGCAAGGACCCCAACACACTGCTTTGCCCTGGGGCCCATAATGCCGTTAAGACGCCAATGATTTAACGTCGACCTGCCTCCTCGCTGAGCGAAGAGGGCAATTTGTTTTGCCGACACCAAGGAACGAACTCCTACACCTGACATTTTGCCGATTAACAAGCACCACAAACTCTAGAGTTAAGCAGCCTGCCATTTGGCAAATGTAAGGGGCCTCTCCACATAGAGAAGCGGAATTTGCCCGAACCTACTACACTAGGGCTTCTTGCTGATACCCAGCCTACCAAGGGTGTTGTTGAGGCAGTGATAAACGCCATGAAGACGTTAAGAAGAGGATATGACACGCATGCTCCACGCATTGCCTCAGGTTCGTTCCTCGACAAAAGCAGTTGGTAAGAACTGTGGTATGGGCGAGGTGTTCGTGGAACACCCCCGTCCTTCTTACAACCAAAAACAAAAACCATCTACTAACCAGCGGTGGCGAACCTGTGACCCACCGTGCAACGTTAAGTGACCCGAGAGTGAATCATATCTAGTTTATCGTCTCCTAAACCAGTGGTCGGCAAACTCAAAATATCCCTAAACCGGAAAACTACCTAACGAGGAAATGGAATCATTTTTGGGAACCGTTTGGGGCCCGTACTACATGGTCATTAGAGCCCCGTCCACTGCGTAGTTGTAATGCAGAGACTTCACAGACACTACACTAATGCGATTTTTTTGGTATTAGCAGTACCCAGTTTTCCCAAGCGGCCACCCATGTCAGTACTAGCTGGGATTGCGTTGCTTAACTTCAGTGATCAGACGAGAACTGGTGTGTCGAACCTGGAACCACTGATGCAGTACTCGCGTACGCTACCTCTTTTGTTGTTGTTTGTTGGTGTTTAAGGTCCCGTCAACTACAAGGTCATTAGAGACCCGTCCACTGCGTAGTTCTAATGCATATGCTGCACAGACACTACACCAATGCGACGATTATTGGGTATTAGCAGTACCCAGCTTTCCCGAGCGACCACCCATGTCAGTACTAACTGGGCTTGCGTTGCTTAACTTCAGTGATCAGACGAGAACTGGTGTGTCCAACGCAACTCGCCGCTCCCACGCTACCTCCTGTCCCACCCAGCAAAGCAACTCAACTCTTAACCAGAGGAGTACCTAGGCTTGGTGTAACCTGGTGCGGCAAATCCTGGTGTCACCCACCCCATTTTATTTTGCCATGCGCCCCATCTGAGTCAACAAAATTTCAAATGGTTTTAAATTAATGCTTGTTTCAGGCACACATGTAAAAAATAATTCCGTAAGGATATGGTAGTATGTGGGGTGGACAGCGACCTGGTAGAAGACAGGCGGGAGTAGAGGGCTAGAACCCGAAGGCCCGACCCTTACAAAGGCGGGATAAGGGTGTGGCGATGATGATGATGATACATATTGTGTAAATTTTAAAGTAACCAATTCCTTTATTTCAAAAACTATAAGATAAAGGAAAACTGGTTGAGGAAAAAGTTCTACCTGATGGAGAGGGACATTCATTTCCTAAAACAGTTTGGAAATTTCGACAGTAGTATTTTCAGGAAAATGCAAACTTACATTTCATTGATAGATAGGGGTACTTTTAACTATCGCTTCGAATAGCTCTAAAAAGAAATGGGAAATCTTGATACATCATATTCATCATCAACAACTCCTAACCCTTTTCCCGCCTATGGCAGGGTCGGGTACCCATTTGTCCTTCTGAATGGACACAGGGTGGTATATTGGTCATAGTTTTTTCTGCAGCCGGTTGCCGGACAAAGCTGCACCCCTACGCTTATTTATCGTCGGTCTAGTGTTCGTTAGGGAATGCTACCGACGCCAGAGGGCAAGCCCGTTGCGTAGTAGAGAGGGTTCTGTTACGTGCGAGTGTCATGGTACACCCACACGGGACCTCGGTTTTACTTCTCATCCGAAAGGAGGCACACTCGCGGCTTCTCTCTCGCCCAAAAGAAGCCGAACCACCACGGTCCAGTATCGAACCTAGAACTACTGGCATAGTTGCCGAGCGTGCTAACCACTACGCCACCGCGGCGGGGTCATCATACCCTTATCCCGCCTGTAGCAGGGCCGGGTCTATGGGTTCCAGTCCTCCACTACTGCCTATTTTCCACCAGAACCCCATCCACTCCACACACTTCCATATCCGACGTCTGCTTCGGCTTCCCCTTACCTCGGGTGCTTCCAAACACCTGCATTCCTGGAATGCACCTAAAGAGCTCCATCTCCCCACCTCACCCCCTCAACCTATTCATAGCATAGCTGTTCTAACCACTGCCCTATAAAACTTCCCTTTCAACTTGAATGGGATCCTTTGTCTGTCTCCACTTCAACCATCCCCACTGAGTCTTTGGGTCACATCCCAGTCTATCTCCCCATTGCTTTGGAACGCTGATCCTAAGTACTTTACCTCTTGCACCTTTTTCAGTAGTTGGCCCCTAGTGATCACGTCACCACTACTTTTCTGTACTTCCCAATTGAAATCTAAATACTCTGTCTTCTTCGTGTTTATCCTTAGCCCTCCCTTTTGTATCGCTCCTCAAATATAGTTTAGGCCATTCTTTACTTGTTCCCTGGAAACACTAAGTTTTGCAATATCATCAGCAAATACCACCGACTGGGGGAGGGGGGGCCCATTGTCCTACTCCCGTCAGCATCTCGTCCGTAACCATAATGAGCAGGTAAAATGCTCAACCATTGTGGACCCCCACCTTCACTGGGAAGCCCCCAATATTTCCCCAAGGTGTCCTTACCCTGGCTATGGAACCATCATACATACCCTGAACTATCTGAATAAACCCTTCTTTTAACCCGATTTCATAATACCTCCCAAACTACCTGTCGTAGAACACTGTCATAAGCATTCTTCATTGACTTGGAGAAGGCTTATGACAGTGTACTAATGCCCAAAAATAGTTTCATTACTGTAGTGGCTGTGCAGTCTCTAGTGTGTGCAGTATTAGAACTATGTAGTGGACGGGGCTCTAAAGACCTTTTAGTTGAAGGGCCCTAAAATACAAACAAACCTAAACCAGTTGATGTGAATCCATTAGCTGGACTGTGTCCCATACAAAATTAGCATTCCTGGAAACCTAATTTCAATTAGTGTTGTAGGAAAAGGATGGACCTGAGACTTTGCAATAGTGTCACCCGGTTCGGTCCGCACCTATGGCAGGATCGGGTATCCATCTTGTCCCTCTAAATGGACACAAGGACGATCTACTGGACAGTGTTTTTCCACAGCCGGTTGCCGATCAATGCTGCCACCCCTATGCTTATTTATCGTCGGGCTACTGCACGTTGGGGAATTCCCCAACGCCAGGGGGGGGGGCGAGCTCCAACACCTGGAAATTTTGCCTCATCAACACGTTACATAGTAGAGAGGGTTATTTTACGTGCAAATACAACCGTATACCACACGGGGCCTTTCTCTCACCCGAAAGAAGCCAACCTACCTCGGTCCAGTATCGAACCTAGAATCACTGACGCAGTTACCGAGCGTGCTACCCACCGCGCCACCGAGCAGTACTTATAGTCAAAACGCATTAGCATATTTAATGAGACAGACACACGCAGGTAACTTGACACCGGTGAAAAATAAGTAGCACCAATTATAAATAGATGGACGTTGTTGTTGTTGTTTGTTGGTGTTTAAGGTCCCGTCAACTACAAGGTCATTAGAGACCCGTCCACTGCATAGTTCTAATGCATTGACTGCACAGACACTACACTAATGCGACGATTATTGGGTATTAGCAGTACCCAGCTTTCCCGAGCGACCACCCATGTCAGTACTAACTGGGCTTGCGTTGCTTAACTTCAGTGATCAGACGAGAACTGGTGTGTCCAACGCAACTCGCCGCTCCCAACAGATGGACGTGATAATATGGGACACGTTTCATTTTCCAGGTAATAAGTGAAAGCGAATTCGAGATAACCATCACTAACTAACTGCAAGGTCATTGTCAAGGTGAAATCAACAGGCCAGAAAAACAATGTCATTTCACAAAAAAACTAAAGCAACTTCTAACCCGTTTACCGCCTATGGCAGGGTACCTTTCTCCTATCTATCCGTTGCATAGTCGAGAGGTTCTTTGGCGTGCATCGGACACCACCCGGGACCACGGTCTTACTTTTCAACCGACGAAACGGCGCACTCGCGGCATCGCTCTCTCCCGAAAGATGCCAACCCACCTCGATCCAGTATCGAACCTAGAACCACTGATGCAGTAATCGAGCACGCTACGTCCTGCGCAACCGAGGCTGATCTCAACCTTAATTAGCAGCTTCTAACCCTCTTCCTGCCTATGGTAAGGTCGGGCACCTATCTTGTCCCTCTAAATGGACACATGGGCGATCTCCTTGGCGGTATTTTTACGCAGCCGGTTGCCGTTGTTTGTTGGTATTTTAGGGCCCGTCAACTACAAGGTCATTCGTGCCCCTTCCACTGCGTAGTTCTAAAGCAGAGACTGCACAGACACTACACTAATGCGACCATTTTTGGGTATTAGCAGTACCCGGTTTTCTCAAAGCCGGTCGCCGACCAAAGTTACAACCAGGGCCAGTTTTTGTTGTTGTTTGTTAGTGTTTTAGGGCCCTTCAACTACAAAGGTCATTAGAGCCTCGTCCACAGCATAGTTCTTATGCAGAGCCTGCACAGACACTACACTAATGCGACGATTTTTGGGTATTAGCAGTACCCAGTTTTCCTAAGCGGCCACCAATGTTAGTACTAGCTGGGGTTGCGCTGCTTAACTTCAGTGATCAGACGAGAACTGGTGTGTAAAACGCAATTCGCCGCTCCAAACCAGGGTCGGCCTTAGGGCAAGGCGACCGAGGCGACCGCCTTGGGCCCCACGCTGGTGAATTAAAAAAAAATTTGGTACTGGGGCCCCGCTATCGCCTGTTGCATTAGGCCCCGCAAACTCTAGGGCCGGTCCTGGCTACAACTCCTGTTCTTTGGGGCATTTCACCGAGCTCCTATACCTGAGAACTTTTGTCCCATTCCCATCTATCCATTGGATAGTAGAAGAGAGGGTTCTTTGACGTGCAAATGCCATCGTACACCACTAGGGACCAGGGTTTTACCTGTCTTGCGACGAAATGCGCCAAGAAGGCTGGTCTGTACCATAATTAAAATAAACAAATAAAAATTGGGTGATATGTTGTTTGTGCTTCCCCCTCAACTTTTGCTTCCTGTCTTCAAGCCACATCTTAATATTCAAATGTCAGGAAACGGAAAAGGAAAGAGACCAGGAACGGAGGAAGAGGTCTTAACCAACATCCATAATATGCAATCTCCTTCAATTGGAAGGAGAAGCCGTGATGAGCACTGAACTTAGGCAACTCTCCTCAGAAGTAGGATCAAATGAATCACCAAATTAACCGTGGGGTGGGGAAGGAGGAGGAAAGAAAAATCAGAGACTTTTCTGTATTTCCTAGGCCGGAGGTCATTTATCGACGCCAGGGGGCGTACTACTACTCCTTATAATATTGCAGGCTGAGGTTTCCCTCCTCGTCCAGGATCGAACCTGCAACCATGGACTCAGGAGTGAAATCCAACCAACTGAGTAAGTCACAGACTTCCAGATTGCTGAAAACGTCGAAAGCCTCTCAGGAGAGTAGGTCACCACGGCCGGAAATGGAACTCTCCGCCTGGGCATGCCTTGCAGACATAATACTGATAGCAATGAGATTCGACCCCATACTCCCAGAAAGGAACGGAGCTGCGAGTTGCGTTGGACACACCAGTTCTCGTCTGATCACTGAAGTTAAGCAACGCAAGCCCAGTTAGTACTGACATGGGTGGTCGCTCGGGAAAGCTGGGTACTGCTAATACCCAATAATCGTCGCATTAGTGTAGTGTCTGTGCAGTATATGCATCAGACCTACACAGTGGACGGGTCTCTAATGACCTCGTAGTTGACGGGACCTTAAACTCCAACAAACAAACAGAAAGGAACTGGTGTCTAAGTTATAACATGCGAGGACTCTCTTCGGAAAGAGGGTCAAAATATTCCCAAGAGGGCTAGGCGTAATAAGTGGAAATTTACACTCATCATATACGAGGGCAGTGGGCCCTTACTTGCTCCCATTCCAGTCGGCCTGACAATGACCCCTGCAATGATCACTATGGGCATAAATCAACTCACAAACGCGTCCTTATGATGCCACAACTTATTCACAGCTCAGGGCCTCAACTCAAGCTAGGTGCACCTGCAGCACCCTGCTAAATGGAAGACTTGGACGCATACCTAACAGAATTATATCTACGTGTAGACAGGCGACCTGGCATAGGCAGCAGAGAGGGAAAAGGGCTTCGAGGTTCATCCCAGACGTGAGGTTGTGGGTCGCCAGGAGATTCAGCACTATGTCACTCAGTTCTTGAGAGGACACGGGCACTTTCATGCCTACCTGCCAGAGAGTGGACGTCGACACCCACCACACATTCTGACGCGACGATTTTTGGGTATTAGCCGTACCCAGTTTTCAGAAGTTGTTGTTGTTGTTTGTTGGTGTATTAGGGCCCTTCAACTACAAGGTCATTAGAGCCCCGTCCACTGCATAGTTGTGATACAGAGACTGCACAGACATTATACTGATGCGGCGATTTTAGGGATTAGCGGTACCCAGTTTTCAGAAGCGGCCACCCATGTTAGTACTAGCTGGGGTTGCGTTGCTTAACTTCAGTGATTAGACACTAATTGGTGAGTCCAACGCAATACAGCGGCTCCCATGGTCTCCCAATATGTCGAAGGGCAGAACACGACAGATAAGCATCTCAGGCTCGCGCTAGTAACCAGTGAAGCCGAAAGGGGCAACAACAAGGGGTCACATCTGAAGGAATGTGCTAAAGAGTTCCGGGCTAGTGTCCAGCAACAGCAGTCTGACACTCATTGCACAAGCGCATTTCACCTACTGTGCCTCCCAAAATAAAACGTCAACGTGTTGCCATAATCAATTTCCTTCCCAGTGTGACCTTGGACACCGGAGGAAGTAACAGGTAGATGTTAAAAGAAGTAGCCTAGGAAAAAAAACCCCGCCTGACGACCCAAATTGGGCTCACTCTTTGGTGCACTTGAAAGCTTGCATAACCAAAAATGAATCACGGCAATTTCCCAATTACAAAACTTCGCACTTTGTGTCTCTCGAGGAAGCCGACAATCCCCAAGTCGAAAGGAAAAATATTTGTCCACCAGTAAGAGCGAGAAGCAGCAGGAGAACTTGATCTGCACAACAAGGAACTTCAGGGGAAGAGGAGAGGAGGGGTCGGGTCACGTTGCTGTTTTCTGGGAACCTATTGGAGTAAACATCCTTTCATAACATTTATAAGAAAAACAACTTGGCCATCAAAAACTTATCCAGTTCAGCATTCGTTCGCGCAACAGAAACAATCTCTGGTCATCATGAAGTGCTTCTTGGCCATCGCCTTGCTCGTCGTCCTCGTTCAAGCTGTAAGTCTCTGACAAAAAACGAACAAACGCACTTCAAAATTGTTCGTGAATCTATATATATCCTGGCACTTTCAAGTTGTGAACCTGAAACTGAGTCGCTGCTTTTCTTTTATCAAAGGTTCTAGGTGACAACGATTATTGTACATCGGACTACCACTGCGACTACGACGAATGCTGCAAGAGCAACATGTGGGGAACTGCGTCCATAAGACAATTCTGTTAAGTTTCCTTCTTACTAAATTTTTACTGCTTCTCTTCCTTAAAAAAGATGCCGTGACAAAAGCGATGACATAGGAGAACCCTGCGGAGGCAGATACCACTGCGACACCTGTGACGATGGTCTTGCTTGTGTCACCCATCCGGTGAGTAACCAGTTGATCTCAAAATAGTTGCATTACATACCACCTCAAAACCCACAGTACCAACTCCTAACCCTTTTCCCGCCTATGGCAGGGTGGTGTACCCATCCTGTCTCTCTGAGTCGCCACAAGGGTGATCTATTGGACAGTGTTTTCCCACACCCAATTCCCGACCAAAGCTGAAATCCCTATGCTTATTTATCGCCGGTCTACCGTTCGTTGGGGCACACCGCCGAGTTCCAACACTTGGGTTTGTTTGTTGGTGTTTTAGGGCCCTTCAACTACAAGGTCATTAAAGCCCCGTCCACAGCATAGTTCTGATGCAGAGACTGCACAAGC
Organism: Trigoniulus corallinus; assembly: GCA_013389805.1. Classification (NCBI taxonomy): domain Eukaryota; kingdom Metazoa; phylum Arthropoda; class Diplopoda; order Spirobolida; family Trigoniulidae; genus Trigoniulus; species Trigoniulus corallinus. Next base: position 15,660,341 of record JAAFCE010001963.1, on the reverse strand, counting down.
ACTATACTAATATGACGATTTTTGGGTATTAGCAGTACCCAGTTTTCCCAAGCGGCCACCCATGTCAGTAATAGCTGGGGTTGCGCTGCTTAACTTCAGTGATCAGACGAGAAATGGTGTGTCCAACGCAATTCGCCGCTCCCCCAACACCTGGGAACTTAACGCCATCAACCCTAGCATAGTAGAGAAGGTCCTTTCAAAATGCAAATGCCATCGTACACCACACGGGACCTTGGTTTTACTTCTCATTTGAAGAAAGGCGTACTAGGAGTGTCGCTCTCTCTCTCTCGCCAGAAAGAAGTAAACGCACCTCTGTCCAGTATCGAACCTAGAACTACTGACACAGTTTCCGAGCGTACTACCCACTGCGCCACCGAAGCGAACTGAAGTCGTGCCCCAAAATTAAGACAACGCTTAACTACCACGGTCCTTCGATTAGGGCCCTTGAACTACAACGGTCATTAGGGCCCTTGAACTACAACGGTCATTAGGGCCCTTGAACTACAACGGTCATTAGGGCCCCGCCCACTACGTAGTTCTAACTGGTTCTAATACAGAGTCGACACAAACACTGCGCTGTTATAACGATTTGGGCATTAGCAGGACCCTGTGTCCCCAAAGTACCGGTGACCCATACTAGTACTAGCTGGGGTTGCATTCCTTATCTTCAGTGATCAGACGCTCCACCCACGTTCTTCGAGGTCATGGGCCGGGGTCTATACGTCAATCCCGTACAACACTACCAAACAGACTTTCAAGGCTGATTAGAACGTTGAATAATAATATCTTGTATTACAGAACTCAGGACTCAACGCTTTTCGTTGGGGAACTGGAAGCTGCCAATACCCTCGAGGGCGTTAAATCAAATCATGCTGCTCTCTCTCTGGATGGATGGAATTATTGGACCTGAAACGACTCCTGTTTTCTTTTAGGAAAAAAAATAGGAATGGATTTTTGAAATTATCTTCTTGTAACGGCATTAGGGTCTGTGTATTTTACGTGTAGTCTAATATTGTATATAATTTATATAGTTCCTTTTGTTTGTTTTGAAAAACGACACCACTGTTGCTGTTTAAAGCGGCCTCGTGTAAAACCAACGTTTCACACGACATAAGCGTGAAACATTATACCCTTTGTGTATCCAATCTTAGTATCCAGATAATCATAGTATCTGGCCCACAAAACGCTATATGGAGTACATCTACTGCTACTCGGCTGAAAGATAAATATATTAAATAAATATTAAGAGCTTGTTCCGTTTCATTTACTTTCTGAAAACGTGATGTGAACACCGCACCCCACACGTGCCAACCACCCATCTTCAAAAAAGTCACGACACCAGCACAAAAATTGGAAAGCAAATCACCTAAATTGTCAGTTTGTTTGTTGGTGTTTTAGGGCCCTTCAACTACAAGTTCATTAGAGCCCCCGTCCACTGTGTAGTTCTGATACAGAAACTGCAACGATTTTTGGATACTAGCGGTATCCACTAAATTGTCAGAAAACATGACGACAGCAGACACTGTTGGTTGTGGGATGGGGACATAGCGGATTCATTCGTCCGTTGGTGTTTTAGGGCCCTTCAACTACGAAGTCATCAGAGCCCCGTCCACTGTCTAGTTAATAATGCAGAAACCGCCCAGACGCTACACTAATGCGCGGATTTTTGGGTATTAGCGGTGCCCAGTTTTCCCAAGCAGCCACCCATGTCAATACTAGCTGGGGTTGCATTGCTTAACTTCAGCGATCAGACGAGAACCGGTGTGTCCAACGCAATAAGCCGCTCCCCGGGACATCGCGGAAAAGATGTGAGAGAAGAGGGGAGGAGGAGTCGGTTTGGTTGTTGTTGTTTGTTGGAGTTTAAGGTCCCGTCAACTACAAGGTCATTAGAGACCCGTCCACTGTATAGTTCTAATGCATATACTGCACAGACACTACACTAATGCGACGATTATTGGGTATTAGCAGTACCCAGCTTTCCCGAGCGACCACCCATGTCACTACTAACTGGGCTTGCGTTGCTTAACTTCAGTGATCAGACGAGAACTGGTGTGTCCAACGCAACTCGCCGCTCCCAGTCGGTTTGGTCCATTCCGAGTAGCATGTAATTGGAAGCAGACGGGATTAGAGAAGAACATAGTGGACGTGGGAGCAGGTTGAAAGAAGGGAGATCTGCCGAGCGCGTTGAACCCGTCCTTCGCCAGCCTTGAATATGATAGTGTGTGGGTGGTTGAATGTTTCGTCACTGAGGGGCCGACGGGAGTGGAGGGCCAGAACCCACAGACGCGACCCTGTCACAGGTGGAATAAGGGAACGACGATGATGATTTTGTTTCGTTGGTGCTTTCGAGCCCCTTGCTCATAAGAGCCCCATCCACTGCGTGGTTCCAATGCAGAGTCCGCACAGACACTACGGTGATGCGACGATTTTGGGGTATTAGCAGTAACCAGTGTCCCCAAGCGGCCACCCATGTTCGTACTGGCTGTAGGTTGTGTTGCTTCACTTCGTTGATCAGACGAGAATTCTCACGGGAATCTCAAAGGACATTAAGGGCCCATTACAGGTAGACAGGTTATTGGAAGTACAGTAGAACTCCAATTATCCGAATCAATTGGGACCGGACCCCATTCGGATAATCAAAAATTCGGATAATTGGATTTTTTCCGAAAAAAGGGTCTAAATGGGAGAAAATGGGACTTGTACGTGTACCATACTGTAAATGGAAGTCATTGCTTGCTGAACATCTCAGTCAAAGTAAGCTGTTTGACTGTCAGGATCCGTTTTCAGGCAGCCAAGTCGTGCATTGTTTTGAAAATCGCAGTACGTTTCCCCATAATTTTTTTTTCTGAAATTCTGAAAGCGATTCGTATGATAGGAGTTCGGAAAATTGGAGTTCTACTGTACCTGAGGTACAGCCGCTCCCGTGATCAGACGAGAACTGGGGTGCCCAACGCAATACAACCGTTCCCGAACGTTTGTTGCAAGCGTTTCTAAAAATTGCGCGTATTCATCAGCTGTATAAAGCACTGAAGCCTGAGTGTGGTAAAGAGTGGCTCTGCGAAACGTGCTGAGAATGACGCCCCCTTCCCCAAACCAACAGACATTGTTTGAAGTACCCAAACGATTAGAACATAAACTAACACGCTTGAACATTGTGTGCTCGTGCCTGCATCATAGCCTCTATGAATCAAGTTTATAAACGCCTCCTCATGTCACCAAACCTTATGTGCAACTAGTGGAAGTCGGACTCCCAAAACGCAAGAAAGAAAAACGATGACCTTGACCAGGATCGAACCTGTGCACCAACAAAATAGTAGCATTTTATGTACCGAGGCCAACTCAAGGATATTGAAATATTCAAGTTACAACAGCTGAAGTATATAATTACTGCAACCACTTAAAGATACAGTGCATCTTAATCCGTTTATATCCATTCACATCCCTCATTATGAAAGTGCCATTGTTTCAACCACTTAATTTTGTTGCATATTTCATGCGATTCTTGATTCAACAGGTGTTATTGTTACCTCTTCTTTTATGACGGAAAAAAATCAATTGGTCTTAAGTGGACTATCATTATTATAAGGAGCTACATTGTCAGGGGTATTATTATATTGATTTAGTGCGGTTTAATGACCGTTTCAGTCAGTCCCCTGATCAGTTTCCTGCTAATCGCGAAGTAGGAGGGTTTACTGCAATATAACTAGAATTGTAAGGATGTTTTCTAAATCTTTTCAACGTGGATTCGTTTGGCTGGTGTTTAAGAGCTCCTTCAACTACAAAAATGATCTGGGCCTTGTCCACTGCGTAGTTCTAAGGCAAAGTCCGCACAAACACGACACTGTTACGGAGTTTGTTCGTTGGTATTTTAGGGCCCTTCAACTACAAGGTCATGAGAGCCCCGTCCAATGCTTAGTTTCTTAAGGCGCGTTCTCACGAGTCAAGTTTTGTTGACCAATTGTAGTTGTTCAACAAAACTTGAATGAAAACTGTAGTGGGAACCTCTGTTTCAATCGAGTTGATCAACATTTGGTGAGTCATTCACCATTACCCTTCAAGTGAACAATAGGTCTTTAGTTTAAGGCCCTTGTAGATATACAAAAGTGGACCCGTCAGAGGGTGGACCAATTGGGGGTCAACCAAAATACAGTGTTATCCACACAACTCCTTTTGACCCCATTTGTACAATGAAACTGCTGATCAGTTTCTATTGAAATGTGTGAACGAAAATTGATTCAAGTAATGTTCAACTTTTGTTGAACAACTACAACTGGTCAACAAAACTTGACTAGTGAGAACGCGCCTTTACCTTCTTTCAGGTCAGAGAGAGAGAGAAGCCCCAGGAGCTTCTTCGATCGGGTGAGATGTAAAGTGGCAGCCTCATGTGGCGAGTACGATAACACCACTGCTCGAAAATCAGCCCTTTCACATTATCATCATCATCAACAATTCAAGTAATGTTCAACTTTTGTTGAACAACTACAATTGGTCAACAAAACTTGACTAGTGAGAACGCGCCTTTACACACCAACGGGTTGAGGAGTAAGCCAAGCAGCCATAACAGTCCGAACCCTTAGGAGGCTGTTCGTGGTCACGTGATGAGGAGGTAGGTGTAAAGGATGTAGGAGAGGGGAAATTTGCAGTACACAATGTTCCCTACCAACCCATGCATACTGCATAGACACTACACTAATGCGACGATTTTGGGGTATTAGCGGTGGATTTCCAAGTGGCAAGGAAGCAAGCCCTGCAAGCAGCCCTGATAGGCCAAATTAGCAGTGGAGAGAATGACTCTCATTCCTAATTTATAACCCATTGAACCCCCAAGGAACCTGAAGCATAACATCTATTCTGCCAAATATTGCATACCTGCTATAATGGTACCTTCTTGAAGAAACTTCCTCACATTATCCTCACTGACAGAATTCCATTGTGGAATGACCCTTGGACGAAAAGACCAGTAATACAAGTCTGTTCGTGCCCCAACCTCAGTTTGAAAGCATGATCCTTTCTTTCCCTATAGTCTGCCAGCGATAAGCTGCCCCCCCCCCCCCCCGGAGTACCCCCATACCCTAATTTCAGCAGTCTGTGAAAAAGCTTAATGCTGTCAGATACCCGCCTCTGATGTAGTGAGTCCTACCCTAATTCCGTGATCATGTCTGAGGCACAACCTATGAGAGAAGCGATGCAGCACAATTCTTGCAGCCCTCCTTTGTATCATTTCAATTCCCCAAGACAACCCCTGCCTAAATGGAAACCAAATTGGACTACAGTACTCCACCATTGGCTGTACCACTGAAAAATATGCTACTTTTTTTTATTTCCTTTGTGCTATCTCCCAAAACATGTCAGCTGAGGTTGCGTTGCTTAACTTCAGTAATCAGACGAGAATTGGTGTGTCCAATGCAATAAGCCGCTCCCACACTGTTACGACGATTTGGGTATTAGTAGTACCCAATGTTCCCACACGGTCACCCATGATAGTACTAGCTGAGGCTGGGTTGCTTAACTTCAGTGATCAGGCGAGAACTGGTGTGTCCAACGCAATACAGCCACTCTTTCAAAATGGAAGAACCCTTGAAATGGTCCTTGGGTGACGAAGGGACCCTTTGAATACCTGGACTTCTAAAACAGATCACCATGAATAGAGAAAGCGATTCATTCCGCGAGTCAAAAATCATGAATATTTTTCCTGTAACTCACTGAATTCTTAGAAAGCCGCCACGGAACCCTGGAAGTTATGGCGTCTTCCTTGAAGGCTCCCCTTTCCCCGTGTGCAGTCCTCACATAAAATCCTTACATGTCTTAAGAGACAACTAAAATGGTGTTTCCTTTGGGTTGGTAGCCGGCCACATCAAGCCATACTGTAGTCCAGTGGTCGGCAAACTCATCAGTCCAAAGAGCCAAATATCAACGATACAATGGTTGAGATTTCTTTTGAGAGCCAAATTTCTTAAACTATCTAGGTAGTAACACCATTATTAACTTAATAATGATCTCATTTATTGATAAAATTCAAATTTTTGGAAATGGCTGGTTAGAAAAATACAGGTAACTTTGTGCTTCAAGAAGATACTTTTGCCACCAACGTGTGATTTGTGGACGCGTCAAGCACTGACCACTTTACACAATGAGACTGCTGACTGAATGACTCACTCAACTCGTGCATAAGGCCCTTCATCCACTGACACAGCGCATCTGCCACTCGAATGAAAAATAATCAAATTTTAGTTCCTTTTCAGTTGGATGCTAGTCTGACTCATGTTAATGATATGCAACGCAATGTAAAGGCAACTGGTTGGAAACGAGTTGCGTCGCAACTGAGCATGTCAGTTTCATTGCAACTGTCAAGTAATTCGCACAATGCTCTCTTCATCTGAACTACTCGGCATCATAAGTGCAACTATTGCCAAAGAGTTGCATCTGTGGACGAAAGTGACATTGCAATTAACTTTAGTTGCATTGCATTTCAGTTGAGTTGCAGCTGCATTGTGGTAGTGGACGAAGGGTAACCTTAGTCAACTGTGCCTTCCAAACGCCACATACCGCCTGTGCCACGTCTTCTGTCACTCGAACGATACTGCTGTGCATGCCTGTGCACCAACACAGTCATTTGTGGAAGAGCCACATTCAAGGGGCCAAAGAGCCGCAGTTTGCCGACCCCTGCTGTAGTCCAACACTCCAAATGCAAGTCCATGAACTTCCTTTCTTTCTCATCCTCTTTGTAATCTCTTTCCCAATTTCTTTCTTTACTCTTTACCCTCAGGTTATTTTTTTTACCTTCTTTGTCTAGTTTGCTACTGTTTAGCCCTCTTTACCTCTTTTGTACCCAACCTCGAACAGCAGGAAATGCATTATGAAGCTTCTTCCTTGTAGACAAATTATCATCACTAATGCTTCATCAAATCAGAAAATGTCAACAGCATAAAACTTTCAGATGGCAGATTGGTTCTTTTGTTTCGCTCGTGCTTTCGAGAACTTCAACTACAATGGTCATTAGACTCCCCGCAGATGGCAGAGACACCAGTGTGAGCTCCAAGGTGGAACCAGGCCACAATTTCCTGACTGATAGCAAGTAATGTTGAAAGGGGATCGTGACATTATGCTCGCACCAAGATATTTACATAAGACTAGGTTACCCAGATGTCCTGATTTTCCCAGGATATCGCAATTTTTATAAGCATGTCCTGATTTTCCCAGGATATCGCAATTTTTATAAGCATGTCCTGAAATTCGAGTTCTCATCCTGATGTGTCCTGAATTTTTGTAAAATTTTAGGATGATCAACATGAACGCTAAATGAAACTACGCTTGCGCTACAACATAATAGTTAGCTGAATATTTATTGCCAGGAAAGATTCATTGTTTGATTAAATTAACGCGTTAAACTCATTACTAGAAGCCTCTTTACATTCATTTAATAATTTGCTGATTGATAAAAAATGGCTTACTTTGACCTGAAACTTCTAGTTGGCAAGTCAAATGAGGTTGTGGAAAGAGTATTTTCCCTGTGCAAGAAGCAGTAGGCAGATGGTCAAAATCATACATGCTAAAACCGTGAAATACTTGCTTGAAATCTAAATAAATCATTCTTTATTGTGTGGTGAAATGTATAATAAGATTTTGAGTGATGAAAATGAGCGTTGAAAAATACGTGTGGATATGATGCTTTGTTGGATTAATAAATGTTATCTTAAGAAGTGTTCCCTTTTTAGAAAAAAAGTCCTGATTTTGGACCAAAGGTATCTGGACACCCCATGTAAGACGCCAAAATACTGTATCATTATAGGCATGACACGCATGGCAGACTGTCGTCCAACTACAAATTTGTAGGAAAGTCATCATAGACGATCAACCTTTAGTAGTTGTCTGTTTTAACCAGGGCCGGCCTTCTCTATAAAGGGGCCCGGGTGCAAAAATCCTTTTGGGGCCCCAAAATATTTTTCCACAAGTAAAAATAAAAGGATTCAGACTAAATGGACTCCTCTTAGATGCCCTCCTATCCCATTCTGAGATCCTTCTTAATTTTGGAAGGTATTACATTTTTTAATGATGCCATGTGTCCTAATATGTCGCCATTGCATTTATGAGTTGGTCTGAAAGCTTATGTGGACGTCCACACCTTGGAACATTTTCAATTGGACCTATGTCATTATATGCGTTTTATTACACTTCTGATTATTAAAGGTATTTTGGTTTTAACAACCCCATAATAATAGCAGTATTAAATCATTGACTCTTAACCTCTAATTCTGGTTGTTGTTGTTGTTGTTTGTTGGTGTTTAAGGTCCCGTCAACTACGAGGTCATTAGAGACCCGTCCACGGCGTAGGTCTAATGCATAGACTGCACCGACACTGCACCAATGCGACGATTATTGGGTATTAGCAGTACCCAGCTTTCTCGAGCGACCACCCATGTCAGTACTAACTGGGCTTGCGTTGCTTAACTTCAGTGATCAGACGAGAACTGGTGTGTCCAACGCAACTCGCCGCTCCCCTCTAATTCTGGGTTGTCCAACCTATGGCCCATTGAGGCTTGTAATGTGGCCCATGGTGCATCATTTCTAATTATGCATTATAGCCTACCTGCTATGTAACACCTAACATTATCTTCACCCGTTTTGGTTTTGACAGCCTGTAGCTGGCAATCAGTTCATGGAGCAGCCGAGTGACCCACAACACCAGAAAGGTTGTACAACCCTGGTGTAGTTCAATGGCATGGTTGTTAGGTTACGTTTAGGTTATGTTGCATTGGCAGGGTCGAATGAGGGACGTTGCCCCTAATATTAACAATGACCAATGATCTTTTAATATTAACAACGATCTGGACCTTGATGGGTACTGATGATGAGGCCCCCCTCAATCGTGGGGCCCGGGTGCAAAATGCACCCTGTGCACCCCCCGGATGGCAGGCACTGGTTTTAACGCACACAACAGTGTCGGAGAGAAACGTGGTGTTTACATTTCTGTCGTTTGTCTGGTTATCCTTATTGAAATGCATTGGTTACATTCCCACTGACAATTTTGTAGGTGAAGATTGTCATTCGTCTGTAAGCATCCTTATGTTCTGAATGGCTGCTTACCTTTATAACTCATTAGCAACTTATCCCAAACTCACGAGGCCAACCTCCTTTTTTTTGGTTCGTTGGTGTTTTAACATAACACATTAGGACTACAAGGACATTAGAGCCCCGTCCACTGCGTAGTTCTAGATGCAGAGACTGCACAAACACTACACTAATGCGACGAATTTTGGGTATTAGCAGTACCCAGTTTTCCCAAGAGGCCACCCATGTCAATACTAACTGTGGTTGCGTTGCTTTACTTCAGGGATCAGACGAGACCAGGTGTATGCAACGCAATAAGCCGCTCCCGGAGACCAACCTCAGTAGACGGGGCTGGGGTTCGATATGTAGGGGGGGATATTACAATGCTTCCGCAAAGAAGTCTGATCCACATCGTGTTGAAGAGGTCGACGATTGCGATTACTTTCTCGTAGGTTTCAAAATCGCTATAAAAAGCTTGCATTACAATTACAGGAAACATTAGCAAAATAACAACAACAACAATAATAAAAATAATGAGGAAAGAATATTCTTTTCAAAGCTTACTTGGATAGTTTATTAGAAAGTCTGAACTTGTTACTGTACGTATCTGCGCGCCGAAATGTCACTCACAATGAGAAGATTACTTGTCGTCATAGAAGGCGTCAGAACAATTTCGCAATATGAAAATTAGGCATTAAATTGTCTTAAGAAAACTGCTTACCGTTCTTGTTTTCTCTCTTTCATGACTGGAATCGAAATTGGTTTAATTAATCGTCGGACAATGCCGCGATACTATGTTATTACATTTGTCATCTTCGAGACATTCGAACGACATCAACCCTACGATGCACGCCATTGCAAGTTTCCAAACGGGTGTTCCTTCCGCTTGACAGTTGAAAGGTTACCTAACCCTGGCTAACGAGCCTCACGTGCAAATTTCTTGGACACTGAAACATGGCAACGGGGAATGACAACAAAAACACAGTCATCGAACTGAATAGTTCAACAAAACAAAAATCTAAAATGCCTTCCAGCTCAACATGGGCTGCGAATATTTTAAAAAGGGATCATATACCATCAGATGTAACAACAAAGAAGCAAAAAGTTTACAACTTTCTAGAGCGTCCTGAAGGATTTCAATGTCTACTCTATCACTTCTTAGTGCAAGTTACACCAAAGCTTTTATTCTTGTTCATTTATTACTGACCCAAATCATCAGAAAGGACCTTCAACTACGTTAATTAATTGTTAGATTTTATTTCAGTTTTATCGTAGTTTTAGTGTGTTTAAGTTTGAGTGTTCTTTCAACCACGGAAGATTATGCCTCATCAGTAGCAAATGGAATCCTTTACTGGTTGGTAAGTATGGAGCATTTCTTATACTGTACATGGTAGACTTTCATGTTGCCAATAACTATTAAATCTAACGGTTCAATTCCCAAATTAATAATGAGCTGAAGGGACTTGATAAGAATTAAAATTAACCACAAATGAATCTAACCTAACCTATTGCGTGTTCACCAGCATTTACCGAGTCTATCATTAATCTTATAGGAAATATCATTAGTAGCTTTCTTCACATTGGAGTACTTTCTTCGTGTATGGGCTTCTGGAAGCCGTGGAAAATACATCGGTTTTTGGGGAAGATTGAGATTCATCCGTAAACCAATTTGCATCATAGGTGGGTGAACCACGAAGAGAAATTACAACTCAATCCTGAAAAACAAGGCAATCATTCTTATCAGATTAACTCTTACTTTTCAGATCTAGTTGTTATCTGTGCATCTGGATTTGTGCTACTCGTAGGCTCAAAGGAGCAGTTCTTTCCAGCTTCCGCCATCAGGTAACAGTTAACTTAATATTCATTCAGAAAATTCGAGCGTAGAAAGCCGATGGAATGAATAAAATTCTTCAATTAATAAGTAGTAGCAGTAATTATTAAAATTACCACCGAAGTAGTATCTACTCGCATCGGTGGCGCAGAGGGTAGTGTGCTCCACTACTGCATCAATGGTTACAGATTCAAGACTAGATCGAGGTGGGCTGTCTTCTTTCGGGCGATAGAGAAAGAGGCTCTGAGTGCTCATTCCGTCGCTTGGGAAGTAAAGTTGTGGTCCCGTGTGTTGTGTTGCACGTAAAAGAACCATCTACTATACGATAATTTCCACTCTCTACTCCAGAGATTCTCAACCATTTTTTGTCCCGGCACATTAGTTTAAAAATTTGGCGGCACACTAACAACGATGAATTTAGGGGCATACAAACGTCAAAGAAATGTGGACATCGCCGAAAAGATGAGGGAAAGTAGGCTGAGGTGGTATGGTCACATTATGAGAAGAGGGGATGAGGAGCTTGTTAAGGCCATACCAGGAATGCAGGTGGTCGGGAGCACCCGGGGCAGGGGGAGACCCAAGTTAACATGGGAGCAGGTCGTCCGTAAGGATATGGCGATGTGCGGAGTGGACAGGGACCTGGTGGGAGATAGACGGGAGTGGAGGGCCAGAACCCGCAGACCCGACCCTGCCACAGGCGGGATAAGGGTATGATGATGATGACAAACGCCAAAGAAATATATAAGTTGTGACCTAATCCTATGCAAAAACCCGCCTCAGTGGCGCAGTGGGTAGCACGCTCGGTAACTTCGTCAGTAGTTCGAGGATCAATACTGGACTGAGGCGGGTTGGCCCCGAGTGTGCCTTCTTTCGGATGAGAACTAAAACTGAGGTCCCGTGTGGTGTACGATGGCATTTGTACCCAAAAGAACCCTTTCTACTATGCGGCGGGCCGATGACGCCAAACTTCGAGGTGTAGGAGCTCGCCCTTTGGCGTCCGTGGGATGCCCCAACGAATGGTAAACCGACTATAAATAAGCATAGGGGTTGTAGCTTTGGTCGACAACCGGCTGTGGCAAAGCGCTGTCTAATATATCGCCCTTGTCTCCATTCAGAGGGATAAGATGAGAACCCGACCCTGCTGTTTGTTGGTGTTTTAGGGCCCTTCAACTAAAAGGTCATTAGAGCCCCGTCCACTGTGTAGTTCTGATGCAGAGGCTGCACAGACACTACACCAATGTGACGATTTTTGGATACTTGCGGTACCCAGTTTTCCCAAGCAGCCACCCATGTCAGTATTAGCTGGGGTTGCGTCCGACCCTGCAGTAGGCAGGAAAAACGTTATGAGTTACGTTGTAATCTAAGCCTATGAACACATCAAGCCTTATTAACCAGTAGGCAGAACTGAAATATTTATGCCCAATGATTCAGCTAGTCCCTCCTAGGAGGGCAGAACCGATTGAACGAACTACTTGGCTAACGTCGCTTATGTATGAGTATTCGCAGCGGCGGCGGCGGCACATTTCAAGAATCTCGCGGCACAGTGGCTGAGAATCGCTGCTCTACTCTCTCAACGGGTCGATGAGGCGAAATTCCCAGGTGTAGCAGCTCGGTGGAGTGCCCCAACGGAGAAAATTAGGTCGACGGTAAATAAGTGTAGGGATTGCAGCTTGGGTCCGCAGCCGGCTGTGTAAAAGTCACGAGAGAGGCCCTCAGAGTTCCTTAGGGGGCGGCGAGTTGCGTTGGACACACCAGTTCTCGTCTGATTACTGAAGTTAAGCAACGCAAGCCCAGTTAGTACTGACATGGGTGGTCGCTCAGGAAAGCTGGGTACTGCTAATACCCAATAATCGTCGCATTAGTGTAGTGTCTGTGCAGTATATGCATTAGAACTATACAGTGGACGGGTCTCTAATGACCTCGTAGTTGACGGGATTTTAAACTCCAACAAACAAACAAACAAGAGTTCCTTAGGGTGGTTTATGATGTCATTTGCAGTAAAAGAACCATCTGTATAATGGAACAGGTAGATGTGGCAAAATTCCAAGGTGTGGGAGGTCGATCCCTGGAGTCGGTGGAGGACCCCAACGAATAGTTGGCTGACGATGAATAAGCAGTGGGGTTGCAGCTTTGGTCGGCAACCCGCTACGCAAAAATACCGCCCAATAAATCTCCGGCCCTGGCATATGTGGGAAATGGGGTTAGTAGTTGCTTGTTGCCACCAAAGTAATATCTTAACTAGTCGGTAAAAGACCTCCTTTGCGGTTCGGTCCTGGCCGAGACGGGTGGCTTTTTTTGGTAGGAGGGGAAACTCCAAGTGAGCCATTCGTCGGATGGTATCGGTGAATTACCTTGCGGAATACAGAAGCCGACGTTAAGTAACCAAATAAGCCAACCCAATCAGTAGCTTATGTTTGGTGGTTCTTGAGACCATTGTGTGTAGATTCATTACAAGCCGATCAATATTTCCGCTCAGCCTTGGGCCCTACGTGACGTGTCATTTCTACAATAAAATGCGTAGATCATTAAAATTCCCAGGTTTTGACGTTTGTCTCCTCTTTTTACTTGATGTTGAGTCAGGAAATAGACATCAAAACGAAAAAGTGTGATACCTTCTGAATCGTTTCTGGTAGATGACTTAGTGGCAGGTTCGAGAGCCCCTGGTGTGCAGTTATTCTGATGGGGACAAAAATCGGGGAGCGGCTTATTGCGTAGAACAAAATCTCATAATTTCTCGTCTCATCACTGAAGTTAAGCAACAGAGCCGTAACGGGGGTATGAAGCGCCTGTGGCAAGTGTCTAACTTTCGCTTGCCCGGAACCCAATAATGACAAAAAACTTAAACATTTTGCGCCCCAAACCTAGTTGCGCCCGTGGCGGCCGCCTTCTTCGCCACGCCCTAGTTAGGGCCCTGTTAAGCAATGCAACTCCAGTTAGTACTGCCATGGATGGCTGCTTGGGTACTGCTAACTGGGTACCGCTATTACCCAAACAAAGTCGCATCAGTGTAGTGGCTGCACATCTCTTCATTAGAGCTACGCAGTGGACGGGGCTCTAATGACCTTGTAGTTGAAGGGCCCTAAACTACCAACACAAACCAACAAGGGGACAAAAACCGTGGTCCAATGTAAGATGTGAACAATGAAATCAGAATTTCACAGTCTGATCACTGAACTTAAGCAACATAACCCCAGCTAGTATTACCATGGGTGACCGCCTGGGAACACTGGGTACTGCTAATACCCAAAAGTTGTCCTAACAGCATAGTGTCTGTGCAGATTCTCCATTAGAACTACATAGTGGGCGAAGCTCTAATAACCTTTGTAGTTGATGGGCCTTAAAACACCAACGAAACAGCTTTTCACAGAACCCTTTTTTGCACGTGTAGCATCATCATCACTGCGAACTCCTTTGAGCGGCGAATTGCGTTGGACACACCAGTTCTGGTCTAATCACTGAAGTTAAGCAGCGTAACCACAGCTAGTACTGACATGGGTGGCCGTTAGGGAAAACTGGGTACTGCTAATACCCAAGAATCGTAGCATTAGTGTACTGTCTGTGCAGTTTCTACATAAGAACTACACAGTGGACGGGGCTCTAATGACCTTGTAGTTGAAGGGTCCTAAAACACCAACAAACAAACAACAACAAACTCCTTTCCCCACTTATGGCAGAGTCGGGTGCACATTTTGTCCCATTGGGACACACGGTATTTTACGTAGCAGGCTGCCAACCTAATGCTGTAACCCCTATGCTATTTTATTTATCGTCAGCCAAATTTGATTCATTGGGACACTTTTTCCTCCAGCGACACTCTGGGCGACCTCCTACACCGGGAAATTTTGCCAACCTAAACGTTCCATGTAAACGGGTTCTTTTTACGTGCAGTATCGATATCGTACACACCACCCGGGTCCACGGCTTTACATCCCATCAAACGGAAGGCAGGATAGAAGCCAACCTACCTCTAAGATCGATTCTGGAGCCACTGGTAATCAGCATCAGTGTAAATCAGCAGTCCTCCTCCGCTGACGTTGGTAAAAGCACTCTCCTCCAGAAAGAAGACAGGCCGACATAAGTCAAGCCGGTTTGGATGCAAAGGAGAATGCAGCCGCATTCCTCCTTGCGCTGGACACACCAGCTCTCGTCTGATCACTGAAGTTAAGCAATGAAACCCCAACTAGTACTAGCATGGGTGACCGCTTGGGAACACTGGGTACTGCTAATACCCTTAGTGTAGTGCAGCACTCTGCATTAGAACTACGCAGTGGAAGGGGCTCTAATAACCATCATAGTTGAAGGGCCCTACAACACCAACAAAACAAATCCTCTGTGCTCACTTACCAGCAGGACAAGAGGAGACACCTGAAGTGCCTTTTTATTCAGATAGGAAGTGAAGGCTTTTAGGATGTCACCTACCCCACCACGAACCCGGAACACACCGACTCTGACGGGAGCGGCTTAGTACAGTACGTTGGACACTCCAGCTCTCGTCTGATCCCTGAAGTTAAGCACCGCAACCCAAGCTAGTGCTAACATGGGTGACCGCGTGGGAAAACTGGGAACTGCTAATACGCAAAAAAGCGTCGCATTAGTGTAGTGTCTGTGCAGTCTCTGCATTAGAACTACGCAATGGACAGGGCTCTAATGACCTGTAGTTGAAGGGCCCGAAAACAACAAGGAAACAAAAAAACGACTCTGATGGCTGGTACATGAAGTAAACTGCTGTTGTATTAATTAAATGCAACTTTGATAAATTTCTCTAACAGAGGAATCAGATTTCTACAAATCCTCCGGATGTTGCGGGTGGACCGGCAAGGCGGAACCTGGAAATTACTGGGTAGCGTTATTTACGACCATCGACAGGTTGGTTAAGTCTTGCTTAGCAACTGTAATACCACAGATTACTGATACAATGACAAATCTAAATCCAATTCATTGCAGGAGCTAATCACCTCATTATATATAGGATTTCTTGGGCTCATGTTCTCGTCCTACTTCGTGTTCTTGGCAGAAAAAGACACTCTTGGCGATGAAGAAGAAACACAATTCGAGAGTTACGGAGATGCCGTATGGTGGGGTGTTGTAAGTCCTGAGTACTTCCTTTAACCGCACCTGATAAAACATGCAATTACACTCTGTAAAAGGGCACAAAATTCAATTCTAGGTAACATTTACGACCATAGGATACGGCGACAAAGTTCCCCGAACACTGGCAGGCCGGGCCATCACATGCTTCTTCTCTCTGGTTATCATTTCCTTCATAACTCTACCATCAGTAAGTTTCACCTTTATTACAGTCCTTAAAGCGTAGTTAGTCCCAAGTCAGGGGGAGCGGCTGTTTTGGGTTGGACACCCCAGTTCTCGTCTGAACACTGTAGTTACGCAACGCAACCCCATATACAGTAGTACTAACATGGGTGGCGGCTTGGGAAAACTGGGCACCGCTAATACCCCAAAATCGTTGCATTAGTGTAGTGTCTGTGCAGTCTCTGCATTAGAACTACGCAGTGGACGGGGGTTGTAATAATTTTGTAATTGAAGGGCCTTGAAACACCAACAAAACAAAAAAGTAACAGCGGTCTTCAGTACCCACCTGCAAATTTCAAGTAAGCGCTTCTCCCCGTTATTATGAACAATTACCGAAACATCGAAATGGTGCACCTTGCTTGCAATGCAGGTTCTGAAGGCCCGCTTCCACCGGCCCTGCTTGCGCCTCCTAGTAGGGAAGTTCGAAGTGCGCCTTCTGTCAAAAGGGCTCTTTCTGAAGCGCTGGTAGTTCTTGTCTCTTGAGGTCATGGTGAACAAATTCAACCCTGTCCAAAAGCTAGGGTCTTCAGCACTCATCCGCAAATCTCAAATGAGCGCCCCTCTTCGTTATTTTGAATGCACCTGTAATTGTTGAAACATCGAAATGGCCCCGCCTACGATGCAGGCTCTGAAGGCCCGCTTCCGCTGGCCCTGCTAGCAGCGTCTGCTCTAGCACTTATGCCGCCCCGGACAAAAAGACAAATTGCCGCCCCTTGAAGCAGCGGTCAGTTCGCGTGCTCTGTTCTCACACTTACAGCCAAAATGATGTCCCGGACGAATGTCCGGGTTGCCCCCCCCCCCCCCCCCACCTTAGAACAGGCCCTGCTGCTTGCGCCTTCTTCAGATAGTGGGGAAGCTCAAAGTGGGCCCTCTGTTGAAAGGGCTCGTTCTTTCCGGAACGCTTTCTACGCGGAAATGTGTAGATAAGTCATACACTTTCAGTTATAAGAGCTGGTGTGGGCGTTAGTAAACAGTATTCCAAATTCCAGGGATATGTTCCATGATTCCTGGCGGATTGTGGTGATTGTTCCTACGGGGATGGATTGCTGACATCTTCGGTTGGTTTGTAATATAGAATTTTTCTTAACTTTAAGACCTTTTCGAAACATCACTTTTAGGGCATTTTAGGGTCTGGATTTGCCTTAAAAGTGCAACAAGAACAGCGAAAAAAGCATTTCAGTCGTCAAATTCCTACTGCTGCGATTTTAATTCAGGTCAGTAGGTAAGGTCAGTTTAAAAAAAATTTTTTTTTGGATATTTCTACTTGAAAACCGTGAACTGCTGTTATTATAGGCTGCATGGCGATGTCACGCTTCGGAGAAAGGTCATCCGTCAGTGGCAACATGGAAAATACACGTGACAGAAGTCAAACCAGAGCCTGTGGTGGTGAGTTGTCTATCACATAAGCGTCATTTAGTAGCTTACTTTGCGAAACAGGATCGAGCCTGGTTCTCACAAAATCCAACTGCATCTGGAACTGGCGCCGTGGCCTTATACCATGTCACTTGCACCTAACATTACCCTTTCTGTGTGGAGTAAATTGTAGAATTCGGAACAAGTACATTAAGGGTAGCTTGTTAGTTAGTTAGTTACGACAACGGGTAGAGGAGTCAGCTAAGCTGGACCCTGTGGAGGTTGTCACGGATGAAGGGGACGTAGGAGTGGGGAAATTAGCAGCACCCAGTGTTCCCAACCAACCACCCATGTCGGTACTAACTTGGGTTGCTTAACTAGAGTGATCTGGCAAGAACTGGTGTGTCCAACGCAATTCAGCCGCTCATGTGGTTGGGCCCTCATGGGGATGGGTTGGTTTGGTTTGTTGGTGTTTAAGGTCCCGTCAACTACAAGGTCATTAGAGACCCGTCCACTGCATAGTTCTAGTGCATAGTCTGCACAGACACTACACTAATGCGACGATTATTGGGTATTAGCAGTACCCAGCTTTCCCGAGCGACCACCCATGTCAGTACTAACTGGGCTTGCGTTTCTTAACTTCAGTGATCAGACGAGAACTGGTGTGTCCAACGCAACTCGCCGCTCCCCATGGGGATGGGGGAAATCTTGGAAAAAAAATGAGGGAGAATAGATAGAGGTGGTATGGACATGGAATGAGAAGAGGGGAGGACAAGCTCGTTAGGTCCATTACAGGAATTAAGGTGGTTGGGAGCACGCGGGGCAGGGGAAGACCAAAGCAGACGGCGACATAAGGATATGGTAGCGTGTGAGGTGGATGGAGGGTTGGTGTGAGATAAACGGGAGTGGAGGGCTCGAACCAGCAGATCCGACCCTGTCACAGGTGGGATAAGGGTATAATGATAATGATGACGTGTGGACTATAGAAGTAGGTCTGCAAAATTCCCCGGTGTATGAGCCCGTCCTCTGGTAGACGGCACTATTTCCAGGAAAAGACAGGCCGGCATTATTTAGTTTCTTACACACTAACGGGTTGGGGAGTAAGCCAAGCAGCCATAACAGGCCGAACCCTTAAGGGGCTGCTCACGGGTGAGGAGGAGGTAGGTGTAAAGGATGTAGGAGAGGGGAAATTTGCAGCACCCAATGTTATCTACCAACCACCCATGTTGCTACTAACGTGGGTTTGCATTGCTTAACTTCAGTGATCTCACGACAACTGGTGTGTCCAACGCAATTTGGCCGGCCTTTAAGCAGGGGTTTTTCAGGTCGGCAACAAAGCAACTCCTAACCCTTTTCCCGCCTGTGGCAGGATCGGGTACAGTGGACAGTGTTTTTCCAAAGTTGCCGACCAAAGCTGCAACCCCTATGCTTATTTATCGTCGGTCTACTGTTAGTTGGGGTAGCTCCTACACCTGGACATTTTGCCTCATCTACCCGTTGCATAGTAGAGAGAGTTCTTTTACTTGCAAATGCCATACGGGACTTCGGATTTAATTCTCACCCGAAAGAAGGCGCACTCTGGGCTTCTCTGTCGCCTGAAAGAAGCCAACTCAGCTCGGGCCAGTATCGAATTTAGAGCTACTGACGCAGTTACAGAGCGTGCTACCCACAGCGCCACCGAGGCGGGTGTTGGTTAGGTCGGCAACCCATAGACAAATTTCACCAGTGGGACAACCGTGTATCCAACCGTGCCTTCTGCCTTCTGACGAGAAATGATGGCTATCATGCAGCAGTACGAACTAAAATAATTTTACAAGCATTTTATATTTTTCAGCCTGGAAAAAGACGATTCACTTCCTATTGGAGAATCAAACAACGTTCAAAATCTGAGAGTTCTAGTCCTGAAATGAAACGGAAAAATGAAAAGAGATACGGTGGTGGTTATGACAATTACGCGCTACAAGACTCGTCCTATAGTGGAATGAGAGGTAATGAGAACATCATCACACCCTTATCTCGCCTGTGGCAGATTGGGGACTGGGGGTTCTCGCCCTCCACAACCACCTATCATTCTCCAATTGCCTTTCGTTTCGTTTGTTGGTGTTTTAGGGCCCGTCAACTACAATGTCATTAGAGTCCCGTCCATTGCGTAGTTTTCATGCAGAGACTGCACAGACACTACACTAATGCGACGAATTTTGGGTATTAGCAGTACCCAGTTTTCCCAAGCGGCCACCCATGTCAGTACTAGCTGGGGTTGAGTTGCTTAACTTAGTGATCAGACGAGAACTGGTGTGTCCAACACAACTCGCCGCTCCCCTTAACTTCAGTGATCAGACGAGAACTATTGTGTCCAACTCAATTTGCCGCTCCCGGCCATATTGCCTGTCTACCCCACACGCTGTTATGCCTTTACGGACAACCTGCTCCCACGTCTGCTTTGGTCGACCCCTGCTCCGGGTGCTTCCAATAATCTGTATCCCTGTAATAGTACGAAAAAGTTGGTCTTCTCATCAAATACAGAAATTCCCAATGTCCTCTACCCTCAGGTTATCTCGGATGTACTCATTTGTGATCATTTCTGCCCTCGACACCCCACTCTCGTACCGCAGGATTCCTCACCGCCCAACACTCGGATCCATATAGCGTAGCCGGACATACCACTGTCCTAAAATCTTCCCTGTCATCTTTATAGAGATCCCCTGATCACACAGGACCTAACTTGCCTGTCCCCAATTCAACCTCTCCCCATTGATCCTATGAGTCACATCCGAATCTATTTTCCCGCTACACGGGAACGCTGGGGGAGCGGCTTATTGCGTTGCACAAACCAGTTCTAGTCTGCTATCTGAACTCCAGCTAGTACCAACATGGGTGACCGCTTGGGAAAACTGGGTACTACTAATAGCCAAAAATCGCCTCATTAGTGTATTCTCTGCATTAGCCAAGTTGCGTTGGACACACCAGTTCTCGTGAGATCACTGAAGTTAAGCAGCGCAAGCCCACGTCAATTCCAACTTGGGTGGTTGGTAAAGAAAGTTGGCTGCTGCAAATTAGCCCGCTCCTTTGTCCTGTCACCTAGATCCTCGTCTCCCGCGGGCAGCCTCCTAAGGGTTCGTCCTGTTATGGCTGCCTGGCTTACTCCCCAACCCTTGAAACTAATCCAGAACTACGCAGTGGGCGGGGTGCTAATGACCTTGTAATTATAGGGCCCGCCTAAAACACCAACGAAAGAAACAAAAACTGCAACACTGATCCAAAGTAGTTAACCTCTTGCACCTTAGGTTCTACTTCGCCCCCTCTCCCCAGAGCAAACGACAATAATTATGTCAACCCTATGCATCCGAGTTGAAAACTAGCTACAGTATCTCTGTCTTGTACATATTTACCTTCAGACTTCCCCTTTCTATCGCTGTCGTAATATCATACAGGCCCTTTGGAGTCCCCTAATCTCCCGACGTCAGTAGTAATGAGAGGTAATGAGAACGTGACAAAACCACCTCCACATCCTCATTAATTTCGGGAAAGCTACTTATGACGAATTATCATCAAACATCTTTGCCATTTCTTCTGGAGTAGGTGAGCCGGATTCGCCAGTTACTCTCAGGAATGCCAAATTCAACGGCTCGTCTGATGTGTTCTATGGCGCCGACGCAGCTTCTGGTGATGAGTTGGATTACGACGTTGAGTCACAGCGGGTTACAGTGTAAGTAAAAAAATCCCCAGGACATAAACGAGGATCGTAAAAGAGCTCTTTATGGCATCATTGCCAAACATACCTTACAAATACTATTTCTTTACGAAAGTTAATGAGCCAGAAAATCCTCCGGTAGACTTCAATTTGTAAAGACAGTTAATGGCTACCGTAGACGCAGTTCTGGGGTAAACTCAGTGGTGTATGTACTTGCCCTCGTGGCTGCTAATTTGATGCCAGTTTTGGTTTATTGTCTAATGCAGTAGTTCTAAACTAAGGTTGCCATACAGATGCTATTATTTATCCTGTCTGCTGAAGAGCGGTAACAAGAATACTTTTGTGTACCCAGGGGACAAGGGAAGAGGGAGAGAGAAAAACTGCTTCGGTGGCACAGTGTGTAGCGTGCTCGGTAACTGCGTCAGTGGTTCTATGTTCGATACTGGACCGAGGTGGGTTGGCCTCTTTCGGGCGAGAGAAATGTCCCCGGTGTGCCCTCTTTCGGATGAAAAGTAAAACCGAGGTCCCGTGTGGTGTACGATGGCATTTGCACATAAAATAACCCACCGTACTTTGCAACGGGCAGAAGAGGCAAAATTTCCAGGTGTACGATCTCTCCCCCCTGGCGTCGGTGCAATGTTCCAACGAACAGGGCGGAAATGATCCGAGGTAACCTGAGGGGGTCCCTATAAAGTTGAAAGGGAAGATTTTAGGGTAGTGGTATGGCCGGCTACGCTATATGGATCAGAGTGTTGGACGGTGAGGAATCCTGCGGTACGAGAGTGGGGTATCGAGGGCAGAATTGATCACAAATGAGTATATTCGAGTTAACCTGAGGGTGGGGGACATTAGGAATTTCTGCATTTGATGAGAAGAGCAGCTGGTTCAGTCTGTTATGGGGATACAGATTATTGGAAGCACCTGGAGCAGGGGGCGACCAAAGCAGACGTGGGAGCAGGTTTTCCGTAAAGGCATAGCAGCGTGTGGGATAGACAGGCAATATGGCAGGGAGCGGCAAATTGCTTTGGACACCAGTTCTCGCCTGATCACTGAAGTTAAGCAACGCAACCCCAGCTAGTACTAACATGGGTGTCCACTTAGGAAAACTGGGTACCACTAATACCTACAAGTCGTCGCAGTAGTGTAGTGTCTGTACAGTCTCTGCATTAGAACTACGCAGTGGACGGGACTCTAATAACCTTGTAGTTGAAGGGTCCTAAAACAACAACGAATCGAAACGCAGTACAGCCAAGTGCAGCCAAGTTACGTTGGACACACCAGTTCTCGTGAGATTACTGAAGTTAAGCAGCGCAAGCCCACGTCAATACCAACTTGGGTGGTTGGTAAAGAAGGTTGGGTGCTGCATATTAACCCTCTCCATCGTCCTTTCACCTACCTCCTCATCTCCGCAGGCAGCCTCCTAAGGGTTCGTCCTGTTATGACTGCCTGGCTTACTCCCCAACCCACAAACTAATCCAGAAATTAGCATACATAATAGCAGTAACCGAGCCCTCTACTTCCTGCGCCACCGAGGCAGGTTATTAAGTTCTTGAAGTAAACTACTTAGGGTAACTACGGTTCCTTTAAAGAAATACTGGTAAGTGGAGTCCTGTGTGTGTGGAGGGTCCCAATCATGTTGAATGAAAAGTTTTACAGGGCACTGGTTAGGCCCACTGTGCTATATGGATGAGAGCAGTGGTTCTCAAAGCGTGTTCCGTGAAACAACTTCAAGTGTTCCGCAAAAAAATTTACTGCACAAATAAAGCAATGGAGAGATACTCTGATGTGACCCGCAGAATCAATGGGAGAGGGGGTGACTGAAGTGGAGACAGGCAAGCGGAGTCCCGTGTGATAGGAGGATCCCAATCTAGTTGAAAGGGAAGTTCTACAGGATAGTGGTTAGACCAGCTATGCTATATGGATCAGAATGCTGCGCAGTGAGGAAGAGCTGCGTAAATAGAATGCGAGTAACCGAGATACGAATGCTGTGGCACATGTGTGGCATGTCGAGAGCTGATAGAATTAGGAATGGGCATATTAGAGGTAGTCTGGGGTGGTGGACATCGAAGAAAAAAATGAGGGAGAATAGGCTGAGGTGGTATGGACACGTCATGAGAAGAGGGGAGGAGGAGCTCGTTAGGTCCTTGCCAAGAATGAAGGTGGTCAGTAGCACCCGGGGCAGGGGAGACCGAAGCAGACGTGGGATGGACGGGGAACTGGGGGAGAGATAAACGGGGTTGGAGGGCTAGAATTCGCAGACCCGACCCTGCCACAGGCGGGATAAGGGTATGATGATGATGATGTAGTAAGTACCAAGTGTAGAAAGTGTACAACCTGCTTTAAAGTTTATGTTGAATATGTAAGTGTTCCGTCCTAGTAAAATGTCGGTTTAGTGTTCCCTGACATCAAAAAGATTGAGAACCACTGGATCAGAGTATTGGCCAGTGAGGAAGAGCCACATAAATAGAATGCATCTAGCCGAGATTCGAATGCAGCGGTATATGGGCGGGGTGTCGAGAGCTGATAGGAATGAGTATATTAGAGGTAGCCTGGAGGTAAGGGGACATCGGAGAAAAAAAATGAGGGAGAGTAGGTTGAGGTAGTATGGACACGTAATGAGAAGAGGGGAGGAGGAAATTGTTAGGTCTATTTCATGTTGTCCGTAAGGATATGGTAGTGTGTGGGGTGGACGGATTGTTGTTGTTTGTTGGTGTTTTAGGGCCCTTCAACTACAAAGGTCATTAGAGGACCGTTTATTGCGTAGTTCTAATGCAGAGACTGCACAGACACTACACTAATGCGACGATTTTTGGGTATTAGCAGTACCCAAACGGCCACTCATGTAAGTACTAGCCGGGGTTGCGCTGCTTAACTTCAGTGATGAGACGAGAACTGGTGTGTCTGGCGGGAGATAGACGGGAGTGGAGGGGTAGAACCCGCTGACGTCCACAAACGGGATAAGGGTATTATGATGATGAGGCTAGTAACTACTTATTTATTTAGCAGCAATTGCAATTTAAAAGGACCTTGGTTTCCTCACTCAATTATAAGAAAGGGCTGCCAGATGAACAGCTAAGTTAATTTGCTAGTTGTCACTATAAGAATAAAATCCTGTTAGTTATCAGTCTTAGGTGTGATTAAAGTTTAATGTTCGCGAACATTATGTTTGAGACTTGTCTATAACATTATATATCACACTAAGTTGCAATCTGCATCCTGTGGGACATGAATTTCTTAAAACCGAGTAGTTCGTTAGTGTTGAGCTTACACAAGTGTGTTATGTCCCTAATATACTATGTCGTTGTGTCGGTAACTGCCCTTTTCAGGGAAATCTTTGGCTCTTTCTTTTGGGTTAGAATAAGTGGTCCATTTGATAACAGTTACTCCGGTCATCCATAAAAAATTTTGGGGGTAGTTAGATGTCCATAACTGAACTCACTTTCTCTACTGTTTTCACAGATTAACTGAGACACATAAAAATGCAATAAGGGCAATACGGAAGATGAAATATTGTGTAGCGAGAAGAAATTTTGGACAAGCAAAAAGGCCCTATGATGTTCAAGACGTGATAGAGCAGTATTCCCAAGGTCACCTCAACATGATGTTTCGCATTAAAGAGTTACAAAGAAGGTAATCATCATAGGTCATCCCCAAACACATTTGTTCTAAAACATTACGAAAACGAATGCTTCAGTTTACGTCTTGCCAGGCTTGAGAGGACTGTTGGGAAACCACATGTCATCAAGGCCACAGACACTGGAGAGACAAAGAATATGACCATTGGTGCTCGACTACTAAAAATGGAACAGAAGGTTAGACAAATAACTATCAAACAAAAGACAAACACACGCAATTCTGAATTCTCAAACTAACCTGCACAGATAACAACGATCGAAAGGAAATTGGACCAAATATTAGCCATTTTAGACGATTAACAACCCAAGTCCTGAAATGAAACTACACTAGGGAGGACGTAAACGTTTCTTCTCTCCATTTTTAGTATTTCGCCGTTACAACCGTTCACTTTAAAATAATATTAAAATCATGTTCTGATATTGTTTGGCTGTCCAGTTTTTTTTGTTTTGGATTGCTGGATTAGTTATTAAACCCGCCGCGGTGGCGTAGTGGTTAGCACGCTCGGAAACTGTCAGTAGTTGTAGGTTCGATACTGGACCGAGGTGGATCGGCTTCTTTCGGGCGAGTGAGAGGCTGCGAGTGTGCCTTCTTTCGGATGAGAAGTAAAACCGAGGTCCCGTGTGGTGTGCGATGGCACTTGCGCGTAAAAGAACCCTCTCTACTACGCAACGGGTAGATGAGGCAAAATTTCCAGGTGTAGGAGCTCGCCCCCCTGGCGTCGGTGTGGAATTCCCCAACGAACACTAGACCGACGATAAATAAGCGTAGGGGTGCAGCTTTGGGCGGCAACCGGCTGCAGAAAAAAACTATGAACAATATGTCACCCTATGTCCATTCCGATGGACAAGATGGGTACCCGACCCTGCCACAGGCGGGAAAAGGGTTAGGAGTTGCTTGTATTGCTGGATTAGTTACTTGGGTTGGGGAGTAAGCCAAGCAGCAATAACAGGACGAACCCTTAGGCTGCTCGCAGGAGATGAGGAGGTAGGTGTAGAGGACGTAAGAGAGGGGAAATTTGCAGCACCCAATGTTCTTAACCAATCACCATTTTGTTACTAACGTGGGCTTGCGCTGCTTAACTTCAGTGATCTCGCGAGAACTGGTGTGTCCAACGCAACTTGGCTGCAACATTGGTGTTTTAGGGCCCTTCAACTACAAAGGTCATTACAGCGCCGTCAACTGCGTAGTTCTAATGCAGAGACTTCACAGACACCACGCTGATGCGACGATTTTTGGGTATTAGCAATACCCAGGTTTCCCAAGCGGTCCCCCCATTTTAGTACTCGCAGGGGTTGCACTGCTTAACTTCAGTGATCAGACGAGAATTGGTGTGTCCAACGCAATAAACCGCTCCCTCACTGTCCTGCATTTTATCAATTTGTTTCGATGGTGTTTTAGGGCAGTGTTATCCTCAACCTTTTCACACTCACGGCCCTGCAAAAATAGGAGAATATTTGGTGGACTGGCATCACATCCTAAAGACCGGTAGTACAGGCATGGGTAACGTTTTCTAGTTCGGGAGTTACGGTGGGTGGCTCTGGGTAAAGAGCCAACTACGGATTGGTTTATCCCAAAAGTGACTTCATAGTACATTAGTGCAGTGGTTCTCAAAGCGTGTTCCGCGGAACACTGGTGCTCCGTGAAACCACTTCAAGTGTTCCGAAAAAAATTTAATGCACAAATAAAGCAATGGTGAGATACTCTGATGTGACCCGCAGTTTCAATGGGGGAGGGGGTCACTGAAGTGGAGAGAGGCAAGCGGAGTCCTGTGTGATAGGAGGATCCCAATCTAGTTGAAAGGGAAGTTCTACAGGACAGTGGTTAGACCAGCTATGCTATATGGATCAGAGTCCTGGGCAATGAGGACGAGCTACGTAATTAGAATGCGAGTAGCCGAAATGCGAATGCTGTGGCACATGTGTGGCGTGTCGAGAGCTGACAGAATTAGGAATGAGCATATTAGAGGTAACTTGGGGTGATGGACATCGCCGAAAAAATGAGGGAGAATAGGCTGAGGTGGTATGAACACGTCATGCGAAAAGGGGAAGAGGAGCTCGTTAGGTTAATTCCAGGAATGCGTGTGGTCGGTAGCACCAGGGGCAGAGGGAGATCAAAGTATTTGTGGGAACAGATTTTGTCCGGAAGGATGTGACAGTGTGAGGTGGACGGGGAACTGGGGGAGAGATGAACGAGAGTGGAGGGCTAGAACCCGCAGATTCGACCCTGCCACAGGCGGGATAAGGGTATGATGATGATGTAGTAAATACCAAGTGTAGAAGGTGTACAACCTGCTTTAAAATTAATGTTGAATTGTAGGTGTTCCGTGCTAGTAAAATGTCAGTTTAGTGTTCGCCGACTTCAAAAAGATTGAGAACCACTGCATTAGTGGCTTCAGTCCGATCACTGACTATAACAGATCATGGGCCCGCATCTAAGCAAGTTGAAGGCCCGGGGTTGTCCATATGTGGTTTAGCAGTATAGTCGGGTGAAAGCATTTGGCGGGCTGGTAATGTTTTTTCTGCAAGAAGACCACTGCTTTATAACCCTTCAGATAAACGGTCATTTGAGCCCCGTCCAATGCGTAGTTCTAATGCAGAGTCTTTATAGACACTACGCTGATGCGACGCTTTTTCGGTATTAGCGGTACCCAGTTTTCCCAAGCGGCCACCCATGTTAGTACTAGCTGGGGTCACATTGCTTAACTTCAGTGATCAGACGAGAACTGGTGTGCCCAACGCAATACAGCCGCCCCCAGCATTTTCTCAAAGAGGTGAAATCATGAGACTGGCAGAAGGAGGGGGAGATGGAGTTGACCTTGAGAGATCACATTTGATTGATTTGTTGGTGTTTTAGGGCCCTTCAACTACAAAGGTCATGATACAGTGCATTTTTGGGCATTAGCAGTACCGAGTTTTCCGAAGCGTTCACCAATATTAATACTAACTGGGGTTGTGTTGCTAAACTTCAGTGATGAGACGAGAACTGGTGTGGGAGCGGCTTATTGCTTTGGACACTGAAGTTAAGCAACGCAGCCCCAGCTAGTACTGACATGAGTGGCCGCTTGAGAAAACTGTGTACTGCTAGTTTAGTGTATATGCAGTCTCTGCATTAGAACTACGCAGTGGACGGGGCTCTAATGACCTTATAGTTGAAGGGCCCTAAAACACCAACGATCCGAGAACTAGTGTGTCCCACACAATACAGCCCCCCCCCGGGTGAGAGATTGCAGATAGTGTTCCAGTGAAACACGAAGTACAGCTGGTGTCGAAGCACATTCCTTTGGAGCTTGACCACAATCAAAGACAAGTCAATAAATCAATATAACCCTTCTTGCTCTTTATATGTCCTTTGACAATTCTATCATTTGCACTTAAAAATCAATCCATTATTTTTCCGGACAGAGAGTTCGGGGTACACAAGAGCACACGTGTAACCGACACAAGTGATGGATAAAGGGCATAAGTGATTGTCGCCACAATATTTTTAACAGAGAAGGACCTGACAGAAAAGATGTTTAATACAACAGCCCATCTTTTCTTAAGTACTGATCGACCGATTTAGTGCAATAGCAAATGCCACTGACATTCGTATTGTTAAATTAACTCTGAAAGTAGATGTGGTCACCGAAAAAGACAGAGCCGTTGTGGTATCTGCGATCCCCAAGCTGGAAGGTGATTTCCCAGGCTACCATGCCCTCTACTATAACTAATGCATTTCCCCACCTCTGGAACCTTTTAACAGCAAACAGAGACACGGACACAACCTGACAGTGAATGACTAGAGGCCTCTGGAAACGTCAATAGCAAATAAAGTAGAGAGGGACAGAAACTGACAGAGGAAGGAAGACGACGGAAATTCATGAGTAAAGAGTTGAACAGTAATGTTGACTTGACTTCTGGATATCAAAAAACCTGCGGGCGTGCAGCACGCGGGCGGGGGCGTGCAGCACCAGTATAACACATTTCCCCGGGGAGCGGCGAATTGCGTTGGAAACACCAGTTCTCGTCTAATCCCTGAAGTTAAACAGCGCAACCCCAGCTAGTACTGACATGGGTGGCCGCTCGTGAAAACTGTGTACTGCTAATACCAAAAATCGTCGCATTAGTGTGGTGTCTGTGCAGTCTCCGCATAAGAACTATGCTGTGGATAGGGATCTAATGACCTTTGTAATTGAAGGGCCCTAAAACACCAACAAACAACAACAACATCATATTTCCCTTTGTTTAGTGGTTTAACATCGGCCTCTAGGCTGAATGTAATTTGCCGACGCCAGGGAGAGGCGAGCTTTACCAATTAGGGGTTTGTTTGTTTCGTTCTTGTTTTAGGGCCCTTCAACTACAATGGTCATTAGAACCCCGTTTGTGGAGGTGAGAAGGCCAACCACTCATCTCAGCATTAAAGGCCGCCACAGACGATCAGTTTGGTGTGTTCACATCGATGTGTTCAGTTTGGTGTGAAGGTATGAACTGCCCACACCCTGATCAGTTTGGTGCATCACGTTCTTATTTTCCTTTTCATTAAACGTCACATAACGTCATTTGAATAGAGAGTTTTCTGGCTGCGTTTCTATCCAACGTACGCAGCGCAAAGCATATGCCCGATGAACTGCATTGCATAATCACAAATGCTTGGCGGGAAATCGAACGAGTATGCTTAGGCCTCGTTCACATGGCAATGTTTTTCCCGTATACCGTATACGAGTTTTTCCCGAATAAAGAAGTGACAATTAAAACCATATGGGATTGTTCAGATGGAGGCCATGCGGGGAAATCTCGAATACGAGAAAAAAATTTTCCTGTATACTGACCGAACTTGTCACTGAGATGCGAGATTCTCGAATACGAGAAGCAGTGGCACTTATTTTGTTTTTGTGCTGTTCACACCAACAAACGTTTTCCCCCTAAGTCAGAAAAGAAACTTTAGCAAAAATTTTTCCAGATTTTGAAATGTGGGATGCTTGTGCACCTGCCTTATCATCAACCCCTTATTCCGCCTTTGGCAAGGTGGAGTCTGTGGGTTCTAGCCCTCCACTCCCATCTATCTCCCACGAGTTCCCCATCCACCCCTCACACTGCTATATCCTTATGGACAACCTGCTCCCACGTCTGCTTTGGTCTCCCCCTGCCCCATGTGCTTCCAACCACCTGCATTCGTCAAATGGACCTAACGAGCTCCTCATCTCCTCGCGTTACATGCCCATAGCACTGCAATCTATTCTCTCACTTTTTCAGGGATGTCCACCACCCCCACGCTACCTCTATTATACTCATTCCTAATCCTATCTACTCTCTACACCCCACTCATGTACTGCAGCAGTCGCATCCCAGCTACCTGCATTCTGTTGACCTGAGTCTTTCTCACTGCCCAACACTGATCCATATAGCATAGTTGGCTCAACCACTGCCCTGTAATTGTTTGTTTGTTGCTGTTTTAGGGCCATTCACCTACAAAGGTCATTAGAGCACCGTTTACTGCGTAGTTCTAATGCAGAGACGGCACAGACACTACCCTAATGCGACAATTGTTGGGTACTAGCAGTACCCAGTTTTCCCAAACGGCCACTCATGTTAGTACTAGCTGGGCATGCGTTGCTTAACTTCAGTGATCAGATGAGAGCTGGTGTGTCCAATGCAATAAGCCGCTCCCAGGCCTGTAATAAGTGGACCCCTTGAATGCGTGCATTCGTGATGACGACTGTTAGTTCACCTACTATCTGTGCTTCCCTGCAGTGTCCCTCTATACGTGAAAACTCGAATTGAATAGTCGCCATGTGAAACTCTGTCTCGTATTCGATAAAATCGTGTACGAGAAATATCGTATCGAATAGGTTGCCGTGTGAACCAGGCCTTATCGTACGTTGTGGTGTATGAAGTAAAAATGGCTAACAGTAGGCGGCAACTGAAGTGGAACTATCACCAGATGGCGTTGCTCTACCGTTACGTCGAAAAAGTTGCCAACAAATACTTTATCACAAATCGTACGCTGGCCACGTGGTCTTCATACGCCACTACGTGCGTGTGTTGACACAGCCTGAAAACTCTCAAATGTCCACATCAACCAGTAATTCCACCGTTGCCTTTGTGTAATTTTTTTAAAGATGACGTCCTATCCATGTTTAGGCATACACAGAACCTTTAATGTGAATAACTGATATGAACAAACCCCACACATGCTCACTACTCACTGACGTCAGTAAGATGTGACAGAATCTCTTCACACCGTCAGTTGAAATTTTTGGTGTTAGCCCGCACTTCTTTTTTACACACACGTCAGTTTGGTATGTCACATCGATTGCTGTTGTTGTTTGTTGGTGTTTTAGGGCCCTTCAACTACAAAGGTCATTAGAGCCCCGTCCACAGCATAGTTCTTATGCAGAAACTGCACAGACACTACACTAATGCGACAATTTTTGGGTATTTGGGGAACCCAGTTTTCCCAAGCGGCCACCCATGTCACCCATATAGCTGGGATTGCGTTGCTTAACTTCAGTTATTGTTTGTTGGTGTTTTAGGTCCCATCAACAACAAGGTCATTAGGGACCTATCCACTGCATAGTTCTAATGCACAGACAGCACAGACACTACACTAGTGCAAAGACCTCCCGCTCCCACACTGTTACGACGATTTGGGTATTAGCAGTACCCAGTTTTCCCAAGCGGCCACCCATGTCAGTACTAGCTGGGGTTGCGCTGCTTAACTTCAGTGATCAGACGAGAACTGGTGTGTCCAACGCAATTCGCCGCTCCCGTCACATCGATGTGAACACACCAAACTGATGGCTGCCTTAAGAAGTAGTAAACGATCACAAAATGATAAACATAAATACCTTAGTTGGTTCATAGATTGGTTCACAAAATGATAAACATAGATACCTTAGTTGGTTCATGCTTAAAATCCACGAAAATCAACCTCAATTATATTTCTTGTATTTTTAATGTCTTGAATATCATTTCAGCGGATATCTTTTTTTAATTTTTTTTCAAAACGGTTGTTCGACACTCTACAGTGAGAGTATGCATATATATGTGTGTGTGTATATATTATCTGCGTTTAAAAGAAGAAAACTACTCAGAGTAATTACCAAACACTGAAAATCACAGAGAATAACGATATAAATACCTTTCAGGTGAGAGAGAGCCTATTACTCATCAATGAGAATGACCACCGAATATATCTACTTTGCATATATTCTATTACTTTTAAGAGAGTTACAACTGCAATTATAATGGTTTGAGTGGTTGAAATAGCACGATGGCACTACAAGTCACACAACTCAATTAACCCTAGAATCACAACATGGGGTCACTGGAGACTCCAAACATCTTCAGCTGGTGACCCAGATCTTTGTCATTATTTAATTGATTGACATGCTCCTTCTTCTTCTACCTTTCAATTTCTTCCTGCAGCGTGCCATGTTGGCTCACAGTTTGCTTTTCAAACATTCAGCAACATCAACTCCAACAGCAGAGCAACAGGGCGTTTGGGTCCTTCACGACCCCAATGTTACAATATAGTGAA
Organism: Trigoniulus corallinus; assembly: GCA_013389805.1. NCBI lineage: Eukaryota > Metazoa > Arthropoda > Diplopoda > Spirobolida > Trigoniulidae > Trigoniulus > Trigoniulus corallinus. The sequence continues at coordinate 15,627,954 of JAAFCE010001963.1, read as the reverse complement.
ACCTATCAATCCGTCCACATCCCACAAAGGTCCACTTCTTTTTCTTAACGAACGGAAAATTCCCTGGCACATGTACTGTATTTTGGTTAACCCATCTAATCGGTTCACCTCTCTGATGGGTCCACGTTTGTATATCTCCAGGGGTGAATCGATTAGAGAAGTTACCCTGCACATTTTTAACAATTTGACCCTCTAGCATATTTCGCTAAAAAGCGTAAAACTAGTTAAAGGTTATTTGAACTTGTGATATTTATACAAAATAACCGTGCGTTTCAAAATTTGGCTAAAAAAAGAGATTGGGAGGGGGGGGGTGTCAAACAGGATCCCAGGTTTTGATATTTGTCATGGAAATGCCATGTTGTGATTCAAGGGTTAAGAAACAATTAGAAGAGTTGGTACAGTTTGAAAAAAAGGAGGAGAGGAGAGGTTGATGCAGCACTCTAAAAATATGAAACCGAAAAATGACACAAGAGAGAACGGGAGCGCGAGAGACAGAGAGAGAAAGAGAGCAAAAATTCGCTAAGGACAAAAAACAACCTTCAAATTACATGGACAACATGGTTTTCATTGCGCATCCGGAAGTGTTCTTGTCATCCACTAGGATTCCACATTCTTCCTATTAAAAAAATAATGTTTACACAATCCTTCCTACAACAGGTGACACGCACACACACTGACCGATGCGATTAGAAACTACGATAGTATTATTATTGGCAACTTCGGACTGACTGACATCAGACGAGAGATCTTGTGTGATGTACGACCAACGACCATCAGAGGTTGAATTTGGAGGAACGACGATCGCATAGGATATAGAGTTTGGATTTACGAAACTTCACAAGGAGGGATCACCTGCAAGACAAGAACAGAAGAAAGAAAGAAAAAGAGAAAGAGAGAGCACACTGATGAAGAAGTTCAATCTTTGACAGATAACATCAACACCAATCCGTTACCGATGACATTTAACAGTTGGCATTTACATGCTAATTAATCTTTCCCCAGCGTCGTCATGCCATCACAATTAGGCTATGGTTACAGTGGATACGGCTTCTGACGGATTCGTCAGCATCAGGGCCGGCGCGAGGCGGGTCAGCGCGTTCGACGAACCCGGTCCCGTGTTTACTAAGGTCCCGCGCGCGGGGCTTTATATTACGGGATCCGGAACATTCGCCCCCGACATTTCGCCCCTGGGAGGGCAATGGAATTTTAGTTTATGTTTGCGTAAAAGAAATATGCGGAAATTTCGGCAAGAATTCTACATATTGTGGAGGACATTGACTGTTTATTATATTAAACAGAGAAAAAAAGAAATAAATGTCTGGGGGGGTGGTGGATTTCGCCAAAAATAGGCTGAGGTGGTATGGACACGTCATGAGAAGAGGGGAAGAGGAGCTCGTTAGGTCCATTCCAGGAATGCAAGTGGTCGGTAGCACCCGGGACAGGGGGAGACCGAAGTAGACGTGGGAACAGGTTGTCAGTAAGGACATCGCAGTGTGTGGAGTGGACGGGGACCTGGTTGGAGATAGACAGACGGGAGTGGAGGGCTAGAATCCGCACACCCCACCCTGCCACAGACGGGATAAGGATGTGATGATAATGATGACTCAGAAGAAGGTCCGAATGAACAATGCTGTTTTTCTAAATAAAAACAGAATAACAAAAAAAAACGACCATTTGCCCTCCCAGGCGCGAAACATCCGAGGGGCGAAACGTCCAAGAGGCGAAATGTGTGGGGCCGAAACTTCCATAAACCTTCTATTACATAGCTTTCCTGGGTTCACCACATTCAGCGCCGGCCTTACGCAGTGGAAGGCCCAGTCGCCCACCATCCCAGATATGGCATTGCGTAGTGCAGGATGGCCAACCAATCTTTCGTAGATCGGGGGCCAAATTACCATAATGGAAGGAAATGAAGGACCGCGTTACAAAACTAAGGCGAAACAGTGCTGTCGGGGGGGGGGGAGGCATGTACGACTTAGGATCACTGGCAATGGCACAGGGGGCCGGACCTATGCTGTGACATAGTGTATTAAGAGTTAACCTTCTGTCAGTATTTATTTGTGTATCTTGCTAAGATATATTAAAATTTTGTTGTTGTTGTTTGTTGGTGTTTAGGACCATTCAACTACAAGGTCATTAGAGCCCCGTCCACTTTGCAGTTCTAATGCAGAGACTGCACAGACACTACACTAATGCCACGATTTTTGAGTATTAACAGTATGCAGTTTTCCCAAGCGGCCACTGATGTCAGTTCCAGCTGGGGTTGCGTTGCTTAACTTCAGTGATCATACGAGAACAGATGTGTCCAACGCAAAAATAAGCCGTTCCCTGTAACCACTGTGTGCTGACGAATACATTGGAGGTGTTTGGACGAAATTCGACATCCTCAGAACCCGCATCCACTGTAACCAAAGACCTTATCTAATCACCCAGAACGCCACTTCCGGTAGTAGTTTACACAACACCTACAGAAAGATTGGCTCTATTTCCACTTACCAATTATTCTTGATTCGTATTTACAAGCATTATGCGAACATGGCATAATAGCACCTATCCACTTCCATTATTGACTTTCTTTCGACTGACTCCTTTCATCTTTCGACACCTGGCTGTTAACTTGTCTCTTGCCGATGCTGGACAGCAATTTCTCATTATGCTCGATCTGTCTCTGTTTTTGTAGTAACTGATTGCGGCGCAAGCCACTCAGAAGTCGCTGACGGATCACATCGATGGAGCTGTCCACCGATAAAGTAGTGCCACCGTTGACGCGCTGTCTCTTGAACTCCTTCAAAGCCCACGGCTTGTCTTCCAAAAGATTCAGGTAGTGTTCTCGTAAATTCGGCTTGTAGATGGTGTACCGATTTTCGGAACCAGTCCTCTTGTCGAATGGATAGAAGTTAGCCAGAGAACTCTGGAAAATGCCTAGATCTACATCATCAACACCACGATTACCATCTTGAAATTCGTCCTGCAACACAGTTAAATGCAGAAAAAGAAAACATTTGACTCATTCCTTTGTTAGTTTGTTACGCCAACGGGTGGGGGAGTCGGCCAAGCAGCCATAACGAGCCAAACCCAATGGAGGTTGCTCGCGGGTGAGGGGGAGGTTGGAGTGGGGAAATTAGTAGCACCCAGTGTTCCTAACCAACCACCCATGTTGGGTTGCGTTGCTTAACTTCAGTGATCTGATGAGAACTGGTGTCCAATGCAATTCAGTCGCTTTCAGATGGAGCTTGGGGTCTTTAGTTTCGTTGGTGTTTTAGGAACTCTTACAATCCGCACTTGGGATTGCCCTATTTCCAATCTACCAATTCCCTTAATATTGAGCGCCAGTGCAATTACCACGGGCAGAGGTGAACTGCCGTGTGGCGGATATGGATGTTCCCACTGTTTGGAGGGTTGGCGGCATAAGCGGCTGGTCCTTTCATGGGTGTTGGGGAGGAACAAAATAAATCAACTGCTTGGGACGAAACACTCGGGGCTGGTACCCCGATTTTAAAAACCCAAAATGCAAAAGTGGCAAACGATAAAAAGCTTACGGTACAGGTGATCAGATCCTTAGTACCGAAGGCCGTCAGAAAGGAGTAAACGGAGTCCGGGTCACCAGAATGCTATGGGGGGGGGACTTGTCTCACATGGTAGATAATGCATCGAAAGTCTTCTGCGGGGTAGGCCGGTGTCACGAGTCAAAGTGTCCTGCTGTCACAGTGTCCGCTTCTACGTCAAAGTGTTCTGGCCGTTTCCCACGTTAGGGATTTTTGGCCCACCAATAATGTCAAAGCAATTTCAGTGTTTGCTAAAGCACTCTCCCACAAAATTCACTTGCAAACCAGAGCTGGCGTTTTCATTTTCCATAGCAATACATGCAATATCCTTCCGTCCACTTTAACAGATCAGGGGCCTGCATCTAAGCAAGTTGAAGGCCTGGGGTTGCCCTTTGAGTACCTGTTCTCCCATGTTTTCTTTACCTATCTAGGGAAGTTGGCGGGTCTCCTAAGTAATTAGCATATTTTATTTCTGGTTAAGCAATGCAACCCAAGTTAGTACCGACAGGGATGGCTGGTCGGAAACACTGGGTACTAAAGCAGACGTGGGAGCAGGATGTCCATAAGGATATGGTAGTGTCTGGGGTGGACGGGCACCTGGTGGGAGATAGGCAGGAGTGAAGGACTAGAACCTGCAGACCCGACCCTGTCATAGGCGTGATAAGGGTATGGTGATGATGATGTTTTGGGTTTCTTGGGTATTACAGAATTTTTTTTAGCATGTTTCCAGATTATTTTCATTGCTTAACCTTTATATGAATGGTATTTAATTCAATATCTCCATAATAATGCCCTTAATCTGAATATTTCGGCCTCAAAACCAAAGTCATTTTGGGGTCATAACAGACCCCAAAATGGGGTCATAACATTACCCTTAATCTGAATATTTCGGCCTCAAAACCAAAGTCAATTTGGGGGTCATAACAGACCCCCAACTTGTAGTGTGTGCCAGAAATCGTCACCTTGTGGACGGAAGGATATGGATCCCAAAAAATATGATGAGATTGTGGCCTATCTTAGTGATGGCTCCTATCCCGTTGGTGCATCAGAAAAAGAGAAACGGGCATTACAGGCAGTGGTTTATATTAAAAAGATGGAAGAGTATTGTATCATCTGCGAGACGGTCTCACATTTGACAAATTTCGCCTTGATTCACGTTGCATATCTGCTCTGCAGTGCATACGTGCTATGCAGAAAAGAGGCAAATTAGGGCATCTGCATTCGGAACTAGATGGTGGACACTTTAAAAAGCAACTCCTAACTCTTTTCCCGCCTATGGCAGGGTCGGGTACCCATTTGTCCCTCTGAATGGACACAGGGTGATATATTGGTCATAGTTTTTTTCTGCAGCCGGTTGCCGGCCAAAGCTGCACCCCTACGGTTATTTATCGTCGGTCTAGTGTTCGTTGGGGAATGCTACCGACGCCAGGGGGCGAGCTCCTACACCTGGAAATTTTGCCTCATCTACCCGTTGCGTAGTAGAGAGGGTTCTTTTACGTGCAAGTGCCATCGTACACCCACACGGGACCTCGGTTTTACTTCTCATCCGAAAGAAGGCACACTCGCGGCTTCTCTCTCGCCCGAAAGAAGCCGACCCACCACGGTCCAGTATCGAACCTAGAACTACTGGCATAGTTGCCGAGCGTGCTAACCACTACGCCACCGCGGCGGGTAGATGGTGGACACTTTGAGGTACTCAAAAATTGCATCAAAGTGTCTGGCTGGACACTTTGAGGTAGACCCCGGACACTTTAATGCGTGACACCGGCATCAGTTTACAAACATCCATCCATTGTTTCTTTGTTAGTGTTTTAGGGAGAACCACTGCTTAGTTCTAATGCACAGACCGCACAGACACTACAGTATTGAGACGATTTTTGGGTATTAGCGGTACTCAGTTTTCCCAAGCGGCCAGAAATGTCAGTACTAGCTGGGGTTTCGTTGGTTAACTTCACTGATCAGACGAGAAGTCGTGTACCCAACGCAATTTGTCACTCCCCTAACATCCAATAACCTGGCTGGGGAGCCCCAGTCAGAGCTGTTTTACCAATGAAGAGGGCATAACTTAGATTAGGAGAATAATGTGTGAGGTGGGTAGAGAAGAGGGGGAGAAAGGCAAGAGTGGAGGGTCACAACCCACAGACCCGACCCTGCCACTGGCGGGAGAAGGATATGATTGAAGAACTACGTACTAATTACTTCTAACTTTATAACTATCATATTAACCTATTCAGGGTTCAACTAAAGTGGTCCATAAGACATACTGGGCTTCCCCAGGTGGGCAATACCCCGAAGGGCCATCACGAAACCCAAAGGGCTATCATTAAAAATAAATACAAGGGAATAACGAATAATAGCACAAATATTTATAGAAATTATCCCGCGTTTGTCTACTTCTTGTAGTTGCTCTTTTCTTAATGACTGTGGGCTATTTCTGCAGCTCTTCCTTAGGGCCCAATTTTCTGTTCAGTGTGACCCCTGGGTTATTCAGAGATGAGCATCTGCTCCCAATAACAATATGTCAGATTTGCAACTAGTTCTCCTTTATGAATAATATCAATTAGACGATGTTCCACCAGTTCCTAAGAGTTGCACCAGCGTTGCGCTTTCACTGTTGAAGCCATCAATTATCGGGTCTTTAGGGAGACTAAAGGTCAAAAAATCAAATGTAATTTCAATTCAGTCCCGTTAAATTGGCGTAGTTAACATATGTATAAAAATAACGCTGATACCGTTAGGAATTCAAATTGCCCACTTACGAGGACCACGACGATAATAACGAAAAGTTTGCAGGTGCCAAGTACCACCATTAAAAATTCCCAAAAGTAATTAAGCTCCAAATTATCGACGTCCAGCTTCTCGTTGCAAACTGAATTCCTCGCATCATTGTTTGTTATACAGCTTTCTGAATGGTCCTCTAAGAATAGTCCGAGATTATCGAAGATATTGAGGGGGGGGGGGGGGCTATCTGTTGAATTATGAGATCGCTTCTCATCCCTCACCCCCAACAACTGCACTAGCGTACCACTCGAGTGGCTTAGTGGACACCACTTGAGAGCTAATGCAGTTGACGATGGAATTTCCAATATCCTTTAATATTTAACTGATGTAACATTAAATACTTTTTCTGCCGAGAATCAACTTACTGTTTTCATCATCATCACACCCTTAGTCCGAATGTGGCAGAATCGGGTCTATGGGTTCTAGTTCTCCACCACCCCCTATCTCTCACCACGTCCCCCGTCCACCCCACACACTATCATATCCTTACGTACAACCTGCTCCCACGTCTGCTTGTTGTTGTTAGTGTTTCAGGACCCTTCAACTACAAAGGTCATTAGAGCCCCGTCCACAGCATAGTTCTTATGCAGAGCCTGCAGAGACACTGCACTAATGCGACGATTTTTTGGGTATTAGCAGTACCCACTGAAGGTTACCCAAGCGGCCACCAATGCTAGTACTAGCTGGGGTTGCGCTACTTCAGTGATCAGACGAGAACTGGTGTGTCCAACGCAATGCGCCGCTCCCCCCACGTCCGCTTTGGTCTTCCTCTGTCCCGAGTGCTTCTAACCACCTTCATTCCGTGATGGACCTAACGAGCTCCTCCAACCCTCCTCTCATTACATGTCCAATCAACGTTGTTATTTTACAGTTATTATTTGGATACTTATAATTTAGCAAACCGACTCCTAACTCTTTTACCGCCTACGGCAGGGTAGGATACCCATCTTTGTCACTCCGAATGGGCACATGGGCGATATACTGGATGGTATCTTTAAGCAGCCGTCTGCCGATCAAAGCTGCAACCCCTATGTCTATTTCTCGTCGGCCTGTTGTTCGTTGGGGGCACTTCACACAGCTCCTACACCTGGGAATTTTGCCTCATCTACCCTTTTCATAGTAGTGGATGTGATTGATTCTCGAATGTAAATAATAAAACGCCAGGGTTGAACTAGACGGAAAATTAGGTTGGGTTGTTATTTGTTGGTGTTTTAGGTCTCTTCAACTATAAGGTTATTAGAGCCCCGTCCACAGCATAGTTCTTATACAGAGACTGCACAGACACTACAGGGAGCGGCGAGTTGCGTTGGACACACCAGTTCTCGTCTGATCACTGAAGTTAAGCAACGCAAGCCCAGTTAGTACTGACATGGGTGGTCGGTCGGGAAAGCTGGGTACTGCTAATACCCAATAATCGTCGCATTAGTGTAGTGTCTGTGCAATATATGCATTAGAACTATACAGTGGACGGGTCTCTAATGACCTCGTAGTTGACGGGACCTTAAACCCCAACAAACAAACAGACACTACACAAATGTGACGATTTTTGGGTATTTGCAGTACCCAGTTTTCCCAAGCGGCCGCCCATGTCAGTACTAGCTGGAGTTGTGTTGCTTAACTTCAGTCATCAGACGAGAACTGGTGTGTCCAACACAATTCGCCGCTCCCAAAATTAGGTTGGGGAACAACAGAAAAGGAGGAAAAATAGAATGCAAGTAGCAGAGTTGCGAATGCTGCGGCATATCAGTGGGGTGTCGAGTACTGATAGAATTGGGAACGAATAGTATATCAGAGGTAGCTTGGGGGTGGGGGCATCGCGGAAAAAATGAGGGAGAGTGTAATGAGGTGGCATGGACACGTAATGAGAAGAAGGGAGGAGGAGCCCGTTAGGTCCATTACGGCAATGCAGGTGGTTGGAAGCACCCGGGACAGGAGAAGACCACAGCAGAAGTGGTGTCTATGGTAGCGTGTGGTGGTGAACGGGGACCTGATGGGAGAGAGGCAGGAGTGGAGGATTAGAACCCGCTCATCCGAGGGGAGCGGCGATTTGCGTTGGACACACCAGTTCTCGTCTGATCACTGAAGTTAAGCAGCGCAACCCCAGCTAGTACTAACATTGGTGGCCGCTTGGGAAAACTGGGTACTGCTAATACCCAAAAATCGTCGCATTAGTGTAGTGTCTGTGCAGGCTCTGCATAAGAACTATGCTGTGGACGAGGCTCTAATGACCTTTGTAGTTGAAGGGCCCTAAAACACCAACGAAAAAAAACCAGTAAAATAAGAGAGAGTCTTATATGCCGTCAAATAGGGTAGTTAATCTTTTACACAAACTTCCAACTTCTGAAAACCCATCAGGGCGTTAAATTAAACGTCTGAAATTTTTAAAACGGAGGATGGTCCATTAGCAATTTCTTACAGTCGTGTCAGGTCCGAAATCAATTGAAAAAAAATATTCAGATCACGCAGCAAGTAGCATATCCGGACACAATACGCTTCAGAGCACCTACCTCCGACAAATCTTGAGCTTTCAGGTGACTATTATAGGCACCTAATAAAGGTGACCCTGCGGAGCCGATGGACGAAAGGGAAGCTGCAGCAGACGAATCAGAAAACAGATCATCATTGCGAAGCAACGGTTCTCTCCACTCCAAATCTCTGACCACGGGATTCAATCCTGATTTGCTTGATTTGGGCGAATCTTGAAAAGCATAATGGTCGTTGCCGCCATCATCAAGCACGTGACCAGTCTTCTCCGAATTTGGCCCATTATAATAAGATAACAGTTCATTCTCAATTCCTATCTTGTGACTCTCTCCATGGACGTTCAAAAGTCTCACTAGAAGACTTAGTGCTAAGAACAGCAACGTGGACGGCATTATTACAATTATTGACCACCTACGGAAAAAAAGACAATAAATATTAAAGTGGAGTAAGATTAGCCGAATTAGGGCAGTATTATATATTAAGGACCGCGGTGCAACCCACGTCAACAGAACAAATGACAAATAGTACTTAATATATACGTATCATATACTGAATATCAACAACGCAAGGGACAAGAGCTTTATCTCTCAGGTTACGATCTGATCATCTCATCTGATCACTGAAGTTAAGCAGCGCAACTCCTGATAGTACTGACATGGGTGGCCGCTTGAGAAAACTGGGTACTGCTAATACCCAAAAATCGTCGCATTAGTGTAGTGTCTGTGCAGTCTCTGCATAAGAACTATACTGTGGACGGGGCTATAATGACCTTTGTAGTTGAAGGGCCCTAAAACACCAACAAACAATCGGGTTACGACGTATCTGTTCCGTGGATATGTTAGGGCCCTTCAACTACAATGGTCATTAGAGCCCCGCCAATCCGTAATTGCAATGCAAAGACTGCACAGAGACTACGCTGTTACGACGATTTTTGAGTATTAGCAGTACCCAATGTTCCCAGGTGGTCAAACATGCCCCTACTGGCTGGAGTTGCGTTGCTGAACTTCAGTGACCAGATGAGAACTGGCTAGTCCAACGCAATACAGCCGCTGCCAGGTGACGACGTAAAAACCATCAGCTGTAGAATGCCACCAAAAGTTGATACAGGAAAAGTGACCCCTAACCCTTTTCCCGCCTATGGTAGGGTCGCGGCCCCATCTCGTCCCTCTGAAGGGACACAAGGGTGATATATTTGACGGCGTTTTTCCGCAGCCGACTGACGTCCAAAGCAGCAACCCCTATTTAATTATCGTCGGTCTACTGTTCTTTGGGGTACTTCACCGAGCTCCTACACCTGGGAACTTTTGCCATATATCCGTTGCATAGTAGAGAGGGTTGTTTTACGTGCAAGTGCCATCGTACACCACACGGGACCACGGTTTTAATTCTCATCCGAAGGAAGGCGCAGTTGGGGCTTCTCTCTCTCGCCCGAACGAAGTCAACCCACTTCCATCCAGTATCGAACCGGGAAACACTGGTGCAGTAAATCGAGCACGCTACCTACTGCGCGATCAAGGCGGATCATCATCTTCACCATCATACCCTTATCCCGCCTGTGACAGGGTCGGGTCCGCAGGCCACTGAACATGTTTAAGCACAATTGAAACTTTAATCCGAATTTCTTTTCACTAAAAAATTCAATCCAGTAATTATCCATTGAGGTAGAAACAGAAAAAAGGACCTCCGTCCTCCTTTAGTGCTTGTATGAGTTTGGTGGCAGAGAGGGACAAAGGTCCCTACAAAAGATTTACAGTAAAACCCCGCTATAACGAATTTGTAGGGGATTGCAATAACATTCGTTATAGGCAGGAATTCGTTACAACCAGGAAAGCTGTTTTTAACCCCAGATAGCTAACCAGTAGTCTGTGATACTACCCCAAATATCAAGAAATTGTGGTTTTGGTAGTTCTGCAAAACATTTGGTTTCTAATCTTTCTGTACCTTCGTATTTACACCATTGAAACATTTCTGCATGTTTTTCTTACTATTTTAATGCCCGTTGATTTAGTTTTCTTACAGTTGGTATTCTCCCACACTACTGGTTAGCTGTAATGACTGCCCTTAAGTATTGAAGGGCAGTCAATTCTTGAGGAGCACAGGTTATTAGGTGTTGGAAACAGGAATTCATGTAGGAAGTAGATAGGCAAGTAGACTGGGATTTGGAAGGGACAGCTGATGCAGTGTGGGTCAGGTTTGCCAGAAAAATTAGAAAATGTGGGGAAGCCATTTTAGGTGAGGCTAGAGTAGAAGGTACACTCCAGGGCAGGCAGACATAGTGGTGGAATAATGCAATAGAGGCAGCCACCAAAAAATAAAAGGCTGCATTCCATAGGTGGATGGAGATAGGAGACTATGATTCTAAAATATGCTACAGGCAGACCAAGGCCACAGTGGCCACTTTGGTCATACACCAGTAGTATGAGGTCTTCTATGATAGAGACAAAGGGGGAATGAAGGAAGAATGTAGCCTGGCCAAGACCAGGGATAGGGCAATAAGTGGGAGGAGGGGGGAGAGTATTTCTCCATTTACGAGGAGTGGGGAGAGTATTTCTCCAGTCTAATTCCTGCATATGGTAATGGTGGGGTGAATGGGGGATCATGGGGGAGATAGGCAGGTGTGTAGGGCTAGAACCTGCATACCCGACCCTGCCACAGGCGGGATAAGAGTATGGTGGCGATGATGATGATGAGAAAATGAACGTTTCTAATATCATCAGCCATTTGTGCATTCTGCCCTAGTAAAATAAAAAGTATGACAAGGCATTCCTGTAAGTGGTGTTCAATTCAATATGTGGTGACCACTCAGTGGAAGTTTGTGTTAAATCCATAAATAAAAATTATTTATAAGGTCCATCATTCGTTATATCCAACCAAATTATCCAAACTTTTATAACTTTTCATCTTTATTACCAGGAAATTCGTTATATCCAATTCATTATATCCGATATTTTTAATATACAAACTCCTATCCTTTTGCCGGGACCTTGGAAACCATTCGTAACATCCAGGAATTCGTTACATCCGAGATCGTTATAGCGGGGTTTTACTGTACTTTATTAGTAGGGCAAACCCCAACAGGGCATCATCATCATCACCATACCCTTATTGCGCCTGTGGCAGGATCGGATCTGCGGGTTCTAGCCTTCCACTCCCGCCTATCTCCTTCCAGGTCCCAGTCCACCCCACACACTACCATATCATTACGTACAACCTGCTCCCACGTCTGCTTTGGTCTTTCCCTGCCCAGAGCGCTTCCAACCACCAGCATTCCTGTAATGGACCTAACGAGCTTCTCCTCCTCCCTTCTCATAACATGTGAACCACAGCAGGGCAAACAAACCAAAAAAAAAACATTATTCTGCTCGTTGTTTCTTTTGCTGCATTTATTATATCAGCACACCTATAAAATCCCCACCACCACTGGGACGAACTTTTTGGTCCCTTCTTCCAGATTAGGAATCGTCCCCCGACTTCCCCCAATATTGATGCAACTAATAAATCTAAAGCATGTAACGGTAGATAACTCCATAAAATCACTAAGTATTTCAGTCACAATCCTCTCTGTACTATTATTCAAGAGTAACAACGACTACCAAAGGCAAAGCGAGAGAAGTCCCCCCCAAAAAAATACTTGTGCAAACATTTCTACCAAAAACTGAAACGCTAAGGTAAATATTAAAATGCCACCAAACCGCAACTTGTACCTAACAAAAGGAAACAGTTGCAAACAAAATCTAATCTTCCCTGTTCCCTCTCATCGCTGTGTACTTCCCCCCTCTCACCCGCCCTCTTATCGATAACTGATTAAATGCGGTCGATTAATAGCTTATACGATTTTGGACAAGACCACTTCAGGCAACCCACACCATAACCGAATCAACAAAGAACAACAAACGGAAAAAAAAACACTGCCCTAATTCCTTATCAAACCTGATGTGGTGGGTGGGTGGTAGTGGTTTCTGTCACCAACTTTCCAGACAACTTGGTTTCTTCATTGGAAACCTAAATTCAGAAGCCCTACAACAGCCCACAGAACTTCATTAAAACTTTAATGCCTCTCAGCCTGAACAAAAAACTACTTACGTACAAGTACAGCAGTACCAAATGTGGCCACTTAGCAGGGAACACCAACAAAAGCCCACTTCTAAAGCACTACAAACAGGATAAAAAGGTAAATCTGGCTATTTATTACAGGGTCTTCCGAAAGAATAACCGGCTAAACTCAGAAGGGGTTTTCAAACTATGCGGCGCCCTGGGAAGTCGTGAAGTATAACAAATATAAATAACGGGGACGAAATCGTAAGGACATATTGATGTGAGGGGTGGACAGAGACGTGGTTGGGTTTTGATGGCGTTTTAGGGCCCTTCAACTACGATGGTCATTAGAGCCCCATCCAGTGATCAGACGAGACCTGGTGTGTCCAAAGCAATACAGTCGCTCACCTGATTGAAGATGGGGATGGAGGGCTAGAACTTGCAGACCCGACCCTACCACAAGGCATTATAACGGTATGATAATGACGAATGAAGTACTGGGCGAAATAAACGTTACGAACGCCTTAACGAATTTATAAACAAATTTGCTGTAGTAAACAGGTTAGCAGGGCGCCTAGGGCGAGCTATCATTTTGAACAGCAGCCGTCAATCAGAAAAGTTTGGGAGCCCCTGGGATAAAGTGGCCAAGTTGCGTTGGACACACCAGTTCTCGTGAGATCACTGAAGTTAAGCAGCGCCAACCCACGTTAGTACCAACATGGATGGTTGGTAGAGAACATTGGGTGATGTAAATTTCCCCTCTCCTATATCACCTACATCTACTTCCTCCTTGTTGTTGTTTGTTGGAGTTTAAGGTCCCGTCAACTACAAGGTCATTAGAGACCCGTCCACTGCATAGTTCTAATGCATATACTGCACAGTCACTACACTAATGCGACGATTATTGGGTATTAGCAGTACCCAGCTTTCCCGAGCGACCACCCATGTCAGTACTAACTGGGCTTGCGTTGCTTAACTTCAGTGATCAGACGAGAACTGGTGTGTCCAACGCAACTCGCCGCTCCCTACTACTTCCTCCTCTCCCGTGAGCAGCCTCCTAAGGGTTCGTCCTGTTATGGCTGCTTGGCTTACTCCCCCAACCCATTAGTGTAACATAGAAGGGGGAGAGGGGACTGCAAAGGTAAACAGACTTTCTAGAAATTCAGTCGAGCTAAGCACTCACTTAAAATTGTAGTAGGGAGCATTTCCCCCGCCTATGGCAGAGTCTTGTCCCTCTGAATGCACACAAGGGTGACATATTGGAGAGTATCTTTCCGCAGCCGGTTGCCAACCAAAGCGGCAACCCCTATGCTAATTTATCGTCGGCGTACTGTTCTTTGGGGTCCACCACCGACACCAGGGAGCGAGCTCCCACACTTTGGAATTCTGCCTTCATCTATCAGTTGCATGGTAGAGAGAGTTCTTTTACTGTTAATGACATAGTACACCACACAGGGTCAAGGCTTTGTACCTCTCACCATAAGGAAGGAGTACTCAGGGCCTCCGCTCTCTCACTCTCTGGTCCGAAAGAAGCCAACCCACCTCAATGCAGTATTGAACCTGAAACCACAGAAGCAGTAACGGAGCATGCTACCTTTTGCGACACCGAGGCGGATTTCAAGCCATCTGATGGCAGTTCATAAATGCGGAATTTTCGGGTTCTTCACTAAAATGTTCCTGTTAGCTAGGGGGGCGCAGGCTGTACGTAGGGACATGGTGGCGTTCGGGGTGGACAAGGACCTGGTGGAAGGTAGTCGGAAGTGGAAGGCTAAACCCGCAGACCCGACCCTGCTTCAGGCAGGATAAGGGTGTGATGATGATTCCAGGCCCGAGATAACCTCCATCCTGTCCTGAGTATTTTTAGAAGTCGACATTTCGAAATTGCTCTATATCCTGTGCGTGTCTTCGAGGTCAAAGAAATGGCAGGGGAAGGAGGCTAGGGCATTCACGAGATTGCGATACTAAAATTTCACGGCTTCAAATTCATCATCCTAACCTTGTAACCATTTATGAACGCCCAAAATCCGGTTAACAACCGTTTAGCTACGTATATCCACCACCTAATTAAAATGTGCTACGTCTATTAAGACTGCAGCAAAACGCCAAGTGTAGAGAAAGCGCAACAAACATCAATTTCCTCGGATCAGGAGCGTAAAGGCGACCCCCCCTCTCCCCAATCTCAGCTGGACAACAATAAACAGCAATTTTAACTGAATAACCCGCCGAACAAGTAATAAACACAAAAAATCCTTTTACATTTCCTGCAGAAATTCATTTTCTGACAAACAATGCCAAGTGCGAAGGATGGTGGGTGGGTGAGCAGATTTTCTCAATGACATATCAGGGCTTAAGATATTTAAATTCAACTTCATTTGTATGCGAACGAAATGCCCATGGCCAAAAAAACCAGAGCGAGGGGAAGAAAAAAAAACAATCTGCGAACATAAAATATATCCCGAAATCCTCCAAAACCATCTTATCACCGATTCAATTGAATCCTTAAAAATGCAGGGGCGAATGAACGTAAACATACTGTACACCAGAAACATTTTCCAGTCGCAAATTTCACCTAAAATAAACATATTTACAACTTAGACAACAACAACAGCACACCACGATAACAACCCCCCCTCCCCTAAAAAAGCAGGCAACAAAAATATAAGCTAGGGCCTACTTTAACGGCAAATAAAAATATATGAAGGAGAAAAAAAAATCTCAGGCGACTTTAACACAGAATACGAAATGCGCATTATATTGCCAAAAACACAGCTATCCAGGCCCTATAAGAATATGCATATATAATAAACAGCGTTTGCATTTTTTCGTCCTCATCATCATCTTCTTCTCGTCGTTTTAACGATGGAAATTCCGCTGCCAGAAAATGTAACATAAGGTTGGTTTCTAAAATCCAAGAGAAGAAAATCCTGCGGCACAGCTCAAATCACCAAAACCGAAAAGCATCTCAAAACTGATAAGAAATAAAGCAACCACCTAAATCAGCCCTACACACACGTCTTACTCTCTTTACAGATATCATATTATTTCGCGTGGGTTCATAATGAAATATATCTCTGCAAGCTATCTGACAATTTCATCACAGAAGCACATCTCACCCAAACGCCCGCCTTGGTGGCGCAGGAGGCAACAAGCAACTCCTAACCCTTTTCCTGCCTATGACAGGGTCGGTACCCATCTTGTCCCTCTGACTGGACACAAGGGGGGGGGGGGGAGAGGCGAGTTGCGTTGGACACACCAGTTCTCGTCTGATCACTGAAGTTAAGCAACGCAAGTCCAGTTAGTACTGACATGGGTGGTCGCTCGGGAAAGCTGGGTACTTCTAATACCCAATAATCGTCGCATTGGTGTAGTGTCTGTGCAGTCTATGCACTAGAACTATGCAGTGGACGGGTCTCTAATGACCTTGTAGTTGACGGGACCTTAAACACCAACAAACAAACAATGGACACAAGGGGGGAGCGGCGAATTGCGTTGGACACACCAGTTATCACCTGATCACTGAAGTTAAGCAACGCAAGCCCAGCTAGTACTGACATGGGTGGTCGCTTGGGAAAACTGGGTACTGCTAATACCCAATAATCGTCACATTAGCGTAGTATCTGTGCAGTCTATGCATTAGAACTATGCAGTGGACGGGTCTCTAATGACCTTGTAGTTAACGGGACCTTAAACACCAACAAACAAACAATGGACACAAGGGTGATATATTGAACGGTGTTTTACCGCAGCCGGTTGCCGACCAAAGCTGCAACCCTTATGCTTATTTTCTAATTCTAATTGAATACACATTGCAAGCAGCCCTCATAGGCCAAATCGGCAATGGAGAGAATGACTCCCATTCCTAATTTATAACCCACTGAACCCCCCAAGGAACCTGAAGCATAACATCTATTCTGCCAAATATTGCATACCTGCTATAATGGCACCTTCTTGCAGAAACTTCCTCACATTATCCTCACTGAGAGAATTCCATTGCCGAATGATCCTTGTGAGAAAAGACCAGTAATACAAGTCTGTTGCATGCCCCGACCTCCTTCAGTTTGAAAGGATGATCCTTTTCTCCCCCTATAGTCTGCCAGGGATAAGCTGCCCCCTGAAGTACCCTCATACCCGAATTTCAGCAGTCTGTGAAAAAGCTTAATGCTGTCAGATACCCGCCTCTGATGTAGCGAGTCCCACCCTAATAATTCCGTCATCATGTCTGAGACGCTCAACCGATGAGAGAAGCGATGCAGCACAATTCTTGCAGCCCTCCTTTGAATCATTTCAATTTCCCAAGATAACCCCTGCGGTCTGCTATTCGTTGGGGAATTCTACCGACGCCAGAGGGCGAGCTCATAGCTCGAAATTTTGGCTCATCTACCCGTTGCAAAGTAGAGAGGGTTCTTTTAACGTGCAAATGCCTTCGTACACTACACGGGACCTCGGTTTTACTTCTCATCCGAAAGACGGCGTTCTCGGGCTTCTCGCTCTCGCTCTACACCTCGATCCAGATTGGAACCTAGATCCACTGACGCAGTTACCGAGCGTGCTACCCACTGCGCCACCGAGGCGGGTCCGGGCGGTCTTGGTGGCGCAGGATACCTAGCGTGCTCGATTACTGAGTCATAAGAGTTTTCTGGCTGCGTTTCTATCCGACGTACGCTACGCAATTCAGACGAATCGTGAACTGCGCAGACGCATGCAGTGTCTGAGTTTGTGCATTTGACAATTCGTCTGCATTACGTAGCGTACGTCGGATAGAACCTCAGCCAGAAAACTCACTATTGGTTCTACACGTTCGATACTAGATCGAGGTGAGTTGGTCTCTTCCGGTTGACTCATTCATTTGGCGGTGTTTCAGAGTCCTTCAACTACAATGGTCCTTAGAAAACCGTGGACTGCGCAGTTCTAATGCAGAGTCTGCACAGACACTACGCTGTTACGACGATTTGGGTAAGACTATACTAGCAGTACCCAGTGTTCTCAAGCGGTAACCCATGTCGGTACTATCTTGAGCTTGTTTGTTTTGTCGGTGTTTTTAGGGCCAATCAACTACAAAGGTCATTAGAGCCCCGGGTACTGCGTAGTTCTAATGCAGAGTCTGCACAGCCGGCTGTTGACTAAAGCTACAGTCCCTATGCTTATTTATCGCCAGTCTCAGGTTCGTTTGCTAAATTCCACTGACGCCAGAGGGCAAGCTCCTACACCTGGCAATTTAGAGTCATCTACTCGTTGCATAGTAGAGAGGGCTCTTTAACGCGCAAATAGCACCGTACATCACACGGGACCTCGGTTCTACTTCTATCCAAAGGAAGGCGCACTCGAGGCCTGTACCTCTCTTGCCTGAAAGAGATCCGACCAACCTCGGTCCAATATCGAACCTAGAGCCACTGACGCAGTTATCGAGCATACTCCCTACTATGCTTCCGAGGCGGGTCCCTACTAACACATACGGGTAGCAAAGCAACTCCTAACTCCTTTCCCGCCTATGGCAGGGTCGGGTACCCATCTTGTTCCTCTGAATGGACAGAGGGCGATATATTGGTCATAGTTTTTTTCTGCAGCCGGTTGCCGGCCAAAGCTGCACCCCTACGGTTATTTATCGTCGGTCTAGTGTTCGTTGGGGAATGCTACCGACGCCTGGAAATTTTGCCTCATCTACCCGTTGCATGGTAGAGAGGGTTCTTTTACGTGCAAGTGCCATCGTACACACACACGGGACCTTGGTTTTACTTCTCATCAGAAAGAAGGCACACTCGCGGCCTCTATAGCGCCCGAAAGATGCCGACCCACCTCGGTCCAGTATCGAACCTAGAACTACTGGCGCAGTTGCCGAGCGTGCTAACCACTACGCCACCGCGGCGGGTTAACGCATACGGGTGGATTAGGCAAAGAAAAATTTTCAGGTGTAGGAAGTCACTCGTTGGCGTTGATGAAGTGACCTAGCAAGCAGTTGATCGACAATAAGCATAGGGGGTTGCAGCTTTGGTTGGCAGCCGGCAACGTAAAAACACCGTCCAATAGATCGCTCATGTGTCGATTCAGAGGGGCAAGATGGGTACCCGACCCTGCCTTAGGCGGGGAAAGGATTAATAGGTGTTCTTTTTGTTGCACACGTCACAGACACACGAGGCGGCGGCAGAGTTTTGCAACTCGGGCACTAAAACTCACAAGTGGACTCAAGAGGACAATTCATTCTTATCTGATCCATTTTGTCTCAATAAACAGTACACATTAGCGGTGGTCATCTTCAGATATTGTCACAATCCAACTGGACAAATAACCGCTAAAGACGATCTTCAGGTCAAATATTTACAGGCCACTCAACTGAGATGATCAATTTTGAGATAAACCCATTTCAAATAACGTCCAGTTATTTGTTGGTAAATACAAAACACTGACTACATCATCACTAACCCCTTTCCTGTCTACGGCAGGGTCTGATGCCCATTTCCGTCTCACTGCGACAGCTGACCGATCTGCTGGACGTCATTTGACGCAACAGGTTGCCTCTTATCTATCGGTCGACCAATATTGATTCATTGGGGCATTTTTTCATCACAGACACCAGGTGGGCCAGCTCCTACACCTGAAAAGTTTTCCAAATTATATGTATTTCTTACTCCAAGTAGTAAGGGCTCTTTAACTTGGTAGCGCAGAGCGAAGCCCAGTTTACACCAAAGGAGTACTCGGCCGAGACAGTGAACACGACCGCCGAGCGTCTGGTGGGAAAGAATCTCTTTAGGAGGCCTGGCTGGTGGCCATAAACGAGTTTCTCGGCCGAATATTCGTCTGGCGTAAACTGGGCTTAAGTATGCTCGACACTGAATCGAGGTGTCTGTTAGTGTTTTAGGGCCCTTCAACTACAAGGTCATTTAGAGACTGCACAGACACTACATTAATGCGACGATTTTTGGGTATTAGCAGTACGCAGTTTTCCCAAGCGACCACCCATGTCAGTACTAGTTGGGGTTCCGTTGCTTAACTTCAGTGATCGGACGAGAACTGGTGTGTCCAACGCCATTCACCGCTCCCTGGACCGAGGTGGGTTGGTTTCTACCGGGTGAGAGAGATGCTCCGAGTGCGCCTTCCTTCGGATGAGAAGTAAAACCGAGGTCCATTGTAATGTACGATGGCATTTGCATTTTAAAAGGACCCTGTCTACTATGCAAGGGTAGATGAGGCAAAGTTCCCAGGTGTAGAAGCTCAGTGGAATGCCCCGACGATAAATAAGCATAGGGGTTGCAGCTTTGGTCGGCAACCGGCTGCAGAAAAACACTGCGCAATATATCACCCTTGTGCGCATTCAGAGGGGCAAGATGGGTACCAGACTCTGCTATAGGCGGGGGAAAAGGGTTAGGAGTTATTTGGTAGCGAATCAATTTAAACAAGTTTTAAGTTGACACGGTTTCTTTGACCGGGTACACCCCGAAAAACACGCTTGGCGGTAAGAAAAACGAGCAATCGAAGGGACCATGACAACAACAATAATAACAGTAATAATAATCCAAGTGCCATTTCGTGATAAAACCTGATAAAAACTCTTTAAGTTCTACTTTTACACGATTCAGGACATCCATTATCATGAATGACAAGTGGTAGACAGGCACACCGACGGAGGAGGGGAGGCCGGGGGGGGGGGGGTCGCCCGGAAAGGGTAAAGAGGCCATTAAAAGAAAACAAGTTAGTATTACATGTGAGTGAGTGTGTATAACAAGTAGGTAGTACAAAAAGGTACTACCTAGGACACGTGAACTTTACATCAAAATTGACAACGACAACTGTAGGGGGGCAGGCCTAAGATAGACCTCATCAAAATTATTGAAGGAGACATATTTACCGATAAATTAGATACCGGTATTTACTTATCAAATGGACCACTTCCATCATTCTATGGCAACAATAACTAGTTTAATGGATGCGATGAACCAAACTGCCTTCAAGTATAGATATGCTCCGAATTCAAAAAAACGGTTCCTAGGCCTTGTCAGATTCATTAATAATTAATTGGGTAGGAAGTAAAGATGTGGACGTAGGAAAGGGAGAGAAATTTCGACTAAGGTGGGGAAGGAAGGACCAAGCGAGACGCGGAGAAGGGTGGGGGATGCTTACGTCAAGTGTAAAGGGAATTAAGTGGCGTTTCCACCTCTTGAATGATGAATAACTCCAAGTCCTAATGACGTCAATGCCGTACAACTGGTGATTTGAGCAAAAGAATGGTAATCTTAGATGCAACTTCTTTCAGGAAATAAAAGCATTTGAAAAATGAGCAACTTTTCCGTAATTAATCGACTTGACAGTCTGACAGTGCAACGTAACAGTTTAAACTCTTCGGCAGTAAACATTCCTAATTTGAAAAAGACAACTCGGTCTCTCCTGACATAAATTAACGTCTTAATAAGGCATTTTTAAAAACCTTAAACCCCCCTACAGTCCAAACAAGTTTTAGGAGCGGTAAAACGAGAAACGGCGAACCAAAGGGGTTAAAAGCAACAAAAGCAGGTAAAAAGTAGGCAACCAGTTACGTCGAAAAATCAATATCCAACTTTTCCTTTGTCAACATCCATTTCTCTATTGTGCCCTTTCTTCCTGTTCCCTTCTTCGCACTTCTCTAATGTTACTATCCCTTCTCCTGCCCACTGCAGAGTTGGGTGAACATTTTTGACCCATTGGAACACATGAGCGATCTGTTGGACGGTATCCCTACACAGCCGGCTGTCAAACTAATATGCTGCAAAGGGAGCAACCACTATGCTTAGTTATCGTCAGCCTATTTTTTCTTCATTGGGGCACGTTTCATCCACCACCACCTGGAACCATCCAACGGAAGACGCATAGTTGCCGAAAGAACCTAACAATCGTTCCAGGATCGCACCTAAGACCACCGACGCCGCAGTGTTCTAGTAGACCGTCTACTGCATAGTTCTAATGCAGAGTCTGCACAGACACTACGCTGATGCGACGATTTTTGGATATTAGCAGTACCAGTTTTCAGAAGCGGCCACCCATGTTAGTACTAGCTGGGGTTGCGTTGCTTAACTTCAATGATCAGGATATCTGGAAGGAAGGAGGGGAGTACTCTACTTTGTCATGATTCGGGCGGGCTCGGGGGGGGGCATTCAGGGGTCTCATGGACAGACAGGCGACATTTCACAACCACCTACAAGACCACAATTTTTAAGTTCTCATATGATAAAAAGGCTTACGTATTGTACTTTGATACCCCCCTAATCATAGAAGTGAAGCCGTCTAGGAGCGAACCTACACCCAGCAATCTCAAGAGGCAAAAGGGCGGTGTATCAGCTGAGACACGGAGGTCAGTGTCGTTCTCAACGACCATTACTCATCCTTAGTGTACGACTCAATAAATAGACGGCGGATGAGAGGAAAAGAGCAACTGCAGAGGAGAGGAAAAACATGCTCGACACCTGGTAAGCGACGTAGGAGAAGGAGAACACAAGGAGATGGACGGCAAGCCTCACCCCAGACGTGAGGCCGTGGGTTGGGAAAAGTCACAGGGTGGTTTGGGTACTACGTCAATCAGTTCCTGAGCAGACACGGTTACCTCCGCACCTACCTCAGTACATGCATAAGGCAGGAAAAGCTCAGAGGTGGAGGACGACGCCTACAATATGTTCTTCACATCTAGCTATTGGACCACTTAAGAACAGCGCTAGAGGCTGATTAGGGTAACCTGACCCTGACATTATCATCAGCTGCGCGAAAAGAAGTGAGCTGAACCGAAAAGCGTTGGTCCCAGGCTCACGCTAATACCCGGCGACGTTCTAAGGTGCACAACAAAGAGTCTAGTCTGAAGTAATGTGTTAAACGGTTGCGGGCAAGTGTCCAGAAGACAATGGCTAAGTGTTTTCCGGGGTACCCCGATACTTAAAGGCTGTATTGCGTTGGACACACCAGTTCTCGTCTGATCCCTGAAGTTAAGCAACGCAACCCCAGCTGGTAGTAGAACGGATGACCACTTGGGGAAAAATGGGTACTGTTAATACCCAAAGATCGTCGTAACAGCGTGGTGTCTATGCAGACTCCGCATTGGAACTACGCAGTGGACGGGGCTCTAAAGGCCACAGTAGTTGAAGGGCCCTGAAACACCAACGAAACAAGCAAATAACACACTCAGTGGGCCTACCAAAGCTGCCCC
This sequence comes from Trigoniulus corallinus, assembly GCA_013389805.1. Lineage (NCBI taxonomy): Eukaryota > Metazoa > Arthropoda > Diplopoda > Spirobolida > Trigoniulidae > Trigoniulus > Trigoniulus corallinus. The sequence continues at coordinate 15,604,950 of JAAFCE010001963.1, read as the reverse complement.
TTGTAAGATGTCAATCACGCACAGTCCGGAGATAATGCAGTTAAGACTCACTGTGCATGCAATCCCAAGAACTAGGTGGCGATGGTTTTGTCACAACCATAAATAAGATTTCAGTGTGATGTTTTAGGGCCCTTCAACTACAAGGTCATTAGAGCCCTGTCCACTGCGTAGTTCTAATGCAGAAACTGCACAGACACTACACTAATGCGACGACTTCTAGGTATTAGTGGTATTCAGTTTTCCGAAGCGGCCACCCATGTCAGTGTTTTTTTTGTTGTTGTTTTAGGGCCCTTCTACAACAAAGGTCACTAGAGCCCCGTTCAAAGAAAGCGTAGTTCAAATGAGGAGTATGCACAGACACAACGCTGTTACGACGATTTTGGGCATTAGCAGCACCCAATGTTCCAAAGCAGCTACCCATGCTAGTACTTTCCGGGTTTTGTTTGTTTGTTTGTTAACTTGTTAGTTAGTTTGTTACGCCAACGGGTGGGGCAGTCGGCCAAGCAGCCATTACAAGCCGGACGCTGTGGAGGCTGCTCGCGGAAGGTAGGAGTGGGGAAATTAGCAGTTCCCAGTGCTCCCAACCAACCACCCAAATCGGTACTAACTTGGGTTGCGTTGCTTAACTTCAGTCATCAGACGAGAACTGGTTTGTCAAATGCAATTCAACCGCTCAGTTCCGTTGGTATTTTAGAGCACTTCAATTACAAGGTCATTAGAGCCCCTTGTCCACTGCGGAGTTCTAATGCGGAAACTGAACAGACACTACACTAATGTGCAGCCAAGTTGAGTAGGACACACCAGTTCTCGTGAGATCACTGAAGTTAAGCATCGCAAGCCCACGTCAATACCAACATGGGTGATTGGTAAAGAACGTTGGGTGCTGCAAATTTCCCCTCTCCTACGTCCTCTACACCTACCTCCTCATCTCCTGCGAGCAGCCTCCTAAGGGTTCGCCCTGTTATGGCTGCTTGGCTTACTCCCCAACCCAATGAAGCAATCCAGTAATAATGCGGCGATTTTTGCGTATTAGTGGTACCCAGTTTTCCCAAGCGGCCACCCATGCCAGTAGTAGCTGGGTTCAGTGGCGTCACTAGGGGGTGCAGGCCGCACCGGGTGACACCACTCGCACCGTGAGAAATGGGGTGACACCAAAGCAGAAGAAGTGGCTTTTTTCGGGAGAGGGGGGGTGACACTATGGGTGTCACCGCACTGTGTGACGCCAACCCTAGCGACGTCACTAGCTGGATTGTTTGTTTGTTGGTGCTTTAGGTCTCTTCAACTACAAGGTCATTAGAGCCCCGTAGCATAGTTCTTATGCAGAGACTGCACAGACTCTACACTAATGAAGCGATTTTGGGGTATTAGCGGTACCGAGTTTTCCCAAGCGGCCACCCACGCCAGCAGTAGCTGGGGTTGCGTTGCTTCACTTCAGTGATCCGACGGGAACTGGTGTGTCCAACGTAATAAGCCGCTACCATAAGATTTCAGAATTACCATAATCGCGAGAGATAAGAAGTTAAAAAAGGTATACAGCGTCGCTGCTATCAACGTCATCAAAGATGATATTAATAATAATGACGCTAGGGATTCTCTACAATATATGGATACTGTCGTCACTAAAAGGGGCTGAAATTACCGGATCCTCTCCCCTAGCCCCTCTCCACTTTCTCAGCTCTACATTTCCAAAAGTAAATTTACCTATATGCTTCAGAACAAGTTCGCATACATTTAGTGAACTGGATGTAAGTTTCGGTATTAAAAGCTAGAGACGATTAAGCTATTAGGATCTAGTTTTTAACGCCCCCAAAGGATTTCCAACTTTATACACTTCAGTAAAGCCTCTGTTAGAAATAACTTTTTAAGTCACCACCAACCACAAAGATAGGATCAACTTCAAGGAAACAGATCAAAATCTTTCCCAATTTCTCAATTAAGTTAAATTGCAAGCTACAGATATCATTCGAGTGGGATTTGGAAATAAAAACTCATCTATAAACCACTTACACTCCTTTCCCTTTCTCTCTCATCAACTTTCTCTCACCTGCAGTTCTCGTCTGATCCCTGAAGTTAAGCAACGCAACCCCAACTAGAACTAGCTTGTGAACTCCGGGTGCTGCTGATGCCCCAAATGCGTAGTATCCGCGCAGACTCTGCATTGTAACTACGCAGTGGACAGGGATTAGAGTTGGTTAGGTCTTTCCCCTGTAGTTTGAGCTGCTTATTGCGCTGGGGAGACAAGTTCTCGTCAGATCATTGAAGTTAAGCAACGAAACCCCAGCTAGCACTAACATGGGTGGCCGCTTGGGAAAACTGGGTTCTGCTGATGCTCAATAATCGTCGCATTAGTGTAGTGTCTGTGCAGTCGCTGCTCTAGAACTAGGCAGTGGACGGGGCTTTAATGGCCTTGTAGTTTAAGGGCCCTAAAACACCAACGAAAAAAAGGACTAAAATATGAGTGAGTCTTATTTGCCGTCAAATCTTATATGCCCTAAAAAACTAACAAAACAAAAAAAATCACCTGAAGTTCTCGTCTGATCACTGATGTTAAGCAGCGTAACGCCAGCTAGTACTGACATGGGTGGCCGCTTGGAAAAACTGGGTACTGCTAATACCCAAAAATCGTCGCATTAGTGCAGTGTCTGTGCAGTCTCTGCATCAGAACTACACAGTGGACGGGGCTCTAATGACCTTGTAGTTGAAGGGCCCTAAAACACCAACAAACCAACCAAACCAAACAAGAACTAGCATGAGGTTTCACCTTCTGGTATTGCCACCCAGATAAAGGTCGAGAGATTTCAAGATTTACAGGCCGTTCCTTATTCTTCGATAAATGAGATCTAAATGACGTGGGTGGGATCGTTTCTCAGCCCGGTCAACACAAGAAATATCCTTTAAAGTCATCACTAAGTGTCCTTTATCGATTGGAGCTTGGTGGCTGTACCAGTCAAGGGCTCCCCGATAGACGTCCTTGAGGATCCCTATGAATCTTGACCGTCGCCAAACCGTTTCCTGTAGGACAGCAAAGGAACCTCAGATGGGCGTTCTGCCAGTTGAGGTACATAGAAGTGATTTCAGTGACCGACATCACGGACATTAACACTTTCTTGGCAATATCCCTACTGCTTGCCCTTTTGCCACCTACGGCAGGGTTGGGTACCTGGGACACTCGGCTACCTCAGCACCTCCGAGGCGGGTCCAAGTCGAGATGATATTTCTTTACCTCGACGTTTGATTACTAAACCAACTAAAGCGCCACATCTGCCACTGACAACGTCGTCTAGACATAAAAACGCCAGCCTGACTCCTAAGATGGCTAAAGAAACCTTAAGAGCAGAATGGACCATCAAATAGTCGATCCACAATTTACAAGCCCCAGTAAACAAGAGGCTCGCAAGATATTAGTTGATGACTCAATAAAAAGTATATGCCAAATGAACAACGGGAGAAAGGAGGGGAAAAGTTGGAAGAAAGAATGAGGGGGGGGGGGGGAGAGGAAGCAGCTGTTTTAACCACTTACCTAGACGGACCAGACCGGTAATTTAATATGGATCATGTCTAGAGGAAATCGGACAAAAATAACATGCAGTTGATTCCAACCACAAGCCAATGTAAACAAAAGCACAAAGGATAATTAAATTCCAGTAAGTCGGGGACAACGACATTCCCATTCATATTATCATATTTATGTCGACAAAGGAAGAAGAAAGAACAGCGTGGGTGCCATTTTTGGTAACAACAACCAAAAAAAATGATGAATAATGAAATGTGATAAAAATTGAGGCAAAGTTCTGCTTTTCGCGGCAGGAAGAGGCAACAACGCGGATTTTATATTCCCAACATTTCATCTAAGGGAACAGGTAGAGGAGGTAAAATTCGCCAGGTGAATGAGCTTGCCCCTAAGCGTCGATGCAGTGCTCCAGCAAACAGCAGACGGACGATAAATAATCGTAGGGGTTGCAGCTTTGGTCGGCAGCCGGTTTCAGAAAAAAATGCCACCCAATATATCACCCGTGTGTCCATTCAGAGGGATTTCTTTGTTCGTTCGTTGGTGTTTTAGGGCCCTTCAACTACAAGGTCATTAGACCCTCGTCCACGGTGTAGTTCTAATGCAGAGACTGCACAGACACTACACTAATGCGACGATTTGAGGTACTAGCGGTACCCAGATTTCCCAAGCGGCCACCCATCTCAACACTAGCTGGCGTTGTGTTGCTTACCAGTTCAGACGAGAAATGGTGAATCCAACGCAATAAGCTGCTCCCACTCCATTCAGAGGGACAAGATGAGTGCCCGACCCTGGCTGCCTGCCGTAGGCAGAAAAAGGATTAGGAATTGTTTTATTTATTTATTTATTTATTTTGCTAAGATTTTATCCAAGGTAGCACATCCGCAATCCGCTGGCGCCATATTTCGCATAAAGCTGTTTCCAGTACCCGGAAGTACAAAAAGGTGAAGAAGGAGAGCAGGAGATGGAGGAGGAAGCGGAAATGGCAACTCAATTTTCATGCAGTGTCATTGTTTTTTCATCGACCAAACAAAAAAACCGCAAGTACGATATCAATGAAAACTACATCAAGAAAAATAATCCTGCTAAGACAATAACATCATTCCAAGAATGAATAACAACTTCCGCCACATATATAATTATTATCCGAAAGATCAACCTGACTTCAATAGTAATAATTTGGATGAAAACAAAAGAGGACTAATACGTCAAAGAAAGCAAGACTAAAGACACGAACACCCATCAATATCGGATAAAAAAACACGGCGTTGAAAAGACATCAAGTAAGAAAATCTATAATCGACCAAAAAGTAGATAAAATCACTTCATCTGAAGTCGAAAAAATGTCTCTTGTGAATATCTAAGTTTAATTGAGTTCCTCAAGACATGAACAAAGAAATTAAATAGAAAGAGCACAACCCCTAAAAGAAAAACAGGCCCGAAGATAAAAGTTTTTCAAATAAATAAACTAAAATTAAATACCCTATACAAACTACAGGTATGTTCTTACATAAGATCCACCTCAGTGCACAATAGGTCGCATGCTCACATGATTAGGGAGTTTTCTTGCCCTGTCAATGCACACCCCTAAGGACATACACAAACCACGCGATTAACGGGCAGTTAGTAAGGTAAAAAGTCTCTCCTTATTAGGGAGATTTAGTACTAGGTAAAACGTACGCACGCATCAGCGTAAGAACACCACGTGATCAAAGTACGATAAATGGTTAAAATGGAATTTTTCACAGCAATGTCACACCATCTTACAATTGAGCTATGAGTGCCAGCTAGTGATTTGCAAAAGGAAGCGTGAAAAGCAAACCGGTATTTGAAAGAAAATCAACAGGTAAAATGGAGCATACCAAAGATTACTTTCAAACTTTGGGTTGAAATTAAGTACTTCTTTTATCAAGTACAGTCCAACCCCGATAATGAAAACCCCGGATAATGAGGGAGCGGTGAGTTGCGTTGGACACACCAGTTCTCGTCTGATCACTTAAGTTGAGCAATGCAAGCCCAGTTAGTACTGACATGGGTGGTCGCTCGGGAAAGCTGGGTACTGCTAATACCAATAATCGTCGCATTAGTGTAGTGTCTGTGCAGTCTATGCATTAGAACTATACAGTGGACGGGTCTCTAATGATCATGTAGTTGATGGGACCTTAAACACCAACAAATCAACCAACCAACCAAGATAATGAAATTTTCTGGTTAATGAAGACAGTTAGGTAGGTTCCAGCCAAAGGTATATGTCAATACATGTAACTGTACCTTGGATAATGAAGACTCGGATAATGCATAATGAAGACAACTTATGCTTTTTCTGTATATGTGCTACAATATAATTTCATTCTGGATAATGAAGACAGCCTTATAAAAATTTCAAAAGGACATATTCTTGCAAGTTTTAAGCAGTTATAAGAGGGTGGCTAGAGATTTTGTTGGAGCAGAAAGCTCTAACCTTTCAACCCACTACTAGGAAATAAACGTTTTAGTAAAGTGTGTACAGTATTATGTTGACCTGCCCTTGTGATTGGATAGCTGGTCACATTTGTACAAGTCATATCTTTTACATACAGTATCCTCTCATTAATGGACAGCCATGGGGAATTGAAATCTGTCCACTATTAGGAGGTGCCCGCTATTGGGAATAACGATTTACCACTTTAAGTGAACTTTGGGACAAAATGTCATGCGCCACTATAGAGAGGTGTCCATTAAGGGAGGTTTCACTATATGCTGATGTTTGCATTAAATTTATCAATTTGTTTATTGTAATTTCATTCAGAAACGTTACGTTGTACGTTTTAAGTGAAAAAACAAATGCTAAGAAGCTATCATAAGCATCAATTAGACCTAAAATTGAGCATTCTGGATAATGAAGACACTCGGTTAATTAAGACACTTATGGTTGGTCCCTTAGAGGTCTTCATTACCAGGGTTGGACTGTATATATCCCAAAATGGAGTAAAAATGCAAACGTTTGACTTTTACTGCCTTGCTCATGTTTTAAATGCTACGCTGCATCGTACGGTTCCTTGTAGGTCGGGCAAATCATAGACAGACCTTACACGTTCAATCTGGCATCAGTTAAATCCAATTCTTTGATCAAGATTGATAAAAGATTGAACGTGTAATGGTCATATTGACGGATTGACAGAGTGGATTGATGATTATTCAAATAATCGAATAAATACTGTCAATCCAGATTGAACTGATGCCAGATTGACCGTGTAATTACAATTCCATCAATCTGTTGTCAGTCACAGCACAGACAGCAATGGACACATTTTTGGACAGATTTGAGAAGCCCCAGGCCAAATTGCATTTGTAATAATTATACAAAAAGTAAAATTTCAATGGATATTATTTATTAAGGTTCATACATAGGTCATGTTTATACATAGTTAACTTCTAGGAATATTCAAATTCCCCCATTATTAAAATAGTGAATTAGAATAGTAGAATAGTGGAATAGTGGCAAAATGTTGATTATTATAACCCATTCTCAATAGATCCTTTCTTGATGGCTTCAATGTGAAAACTGCTGATATGGATGCCAGTTTTGATTGAACGTGTAATGCCGACCGTCAATCGAACAATCTGCCATCAATCTTTTCATGATCACGAAAATGGATTGAACTGATGGCAGATTGAACGTGTAAGGTCCATCATACATCTAATTGTACGTTCTCCATATCTCAAGCTGGTGTTTGCACCTGCACATTTCCATTTTGGTCTGCTGTGATGAACGTTTCAAAAACGCATTGCTAAATGTCCCTATTATCACATTTACACATTCCAGTGAACACATTGGAAGCGAGTCACATGATGAAACTTTTGCCAAAACGTTTGCATTCATGCTTTGGATGCAAATGACTGTTCACACACTCACAGATTATCTTGCCAGATGGTCATTCTCCAATCACCTTGTCACTCGCACCTTTGTTTGTTTGTTGGTGTTTAAGGTCCCGTCAACTACAAGGTCATTAGAAATCCATCCACTGCATAGTTCTAATGCATAGACTCCACAGACACTACACTAATGGGACGATTATTGGGTATTAGCAGTACCCAGCTTTCCCAAGCGGTCACCCATGTCAGTACTAACTGGGCTTGCGTTACTTAACTTCAGTGATCAGAAGAGAACTGGTGTGTCCAACGCAACTCGTCGCTCCCTCGCACCTTTGACTGTGTCCAAAAAAAACGCTTCCAATGCAGGCGCTCACCACTTGTGTGAATGTGTAAATGTGGTATATAACGTTTACCAACTCAACTCCTAACCCTTTTCCCGCCTATGGCAGGGTCGGGTACCCATCTTGTCCCTATGAATGGACATAGGGCGATATATTGGTCATAGATTTTTTCTGCAGCCGGGTGCCAGCCAAGGCTGCACCCTTACGCTTATTTATCATCAGTCTAGTGTTCGTTGGGGAATGCTACCAAAGCTAGGGGGCGAGCTCCTACACCTGGAAATTTTGTCTGATCTACCCGTTGCATAGCAGAGAAGGTTCTTTTATGTGCAAGTGCCATCGTTCAGCCACACAGGACTTCGGTTTTACCTCTCATCCGAAAGAATGCACACTCATGGCCTCTCCCTTGCCCGAAAGAAGCCGACCCACCTCCTCCGTCCAGTATTGAACCTAGAACCACTGACACAGTTGCTAAGCGCACTAACCACTATGCCACCGTGGCAGGTGGTATATAACGTTTACCAAAATTTACAATTGTAATGACCAATACAGGAGGGCCACCTATTGACCAATGGGTAGCAATTTGGTGTCAGCCATTTCATTTTTTGTTAAGTTTTAAGCATTCCTCCATGGTACAATTGGCAATGTGTGCATTGCAACATTCCATAGCATGTGACACTGGTGAGAATAGCACTCAAGTGGACAGCAAAATTACGACATCAACCACAGGTTCTAAGAAAAATTGCACCTGTGGTTCCATAGAAGGAGAGATATCACTCTTGGTTTCAATGTTTATAAAAAAGCCTGTGAGGTGGCACACACAGCACAGAATCTAACAGCCAAGACAATTCAAAGAGCAGGCATTGTTAAAAAAATGATAGTCAATCAAATGTGCATCACACTTGTGGGTGACAAATGCAGCTAACTACCTCTCAACTCCACTTTTTGGTTAATTTGGTTATTTTCGGTTAATTTAGAGCTCCTACATAACCAGTTTATGTGAAATTTAGTCCACTCGAGTGCTATTCTTGCCAGTGTTGCGTGCCATGGAGCCAGGGTTAACGTAACGTAATTGCACAGTGTATGCACTTGCACTGTTGAACTGTAATCTGCTTAATGTAGCGTATGTCAGCTAAAAATGCTACATATGATAAAGGCTTCGTCAAAAAGAGCTTCCATATAATGTCGCGTTTGTCGTACTTCATATTGAAAATTGTGAATGCGATGTTACAAAGCAAAAATTGAATTTTAGTTTGTTTCTGAATTGAAGGGGAACGTCGGGTGTTAAAATTGTAATTTGTCTTCAAACTCAATGTTGTGTTTTAACGCTGCATTCCACCGTCGTGGGCGCTCTGTATAGCAGAGATATACTGTATTAATACCAAATAATACAACGCGACAAGACTTTGAACGTTGGAACGCAGCATAAAACGTTATTCTGTTTGATGAAGCCGATCAATGTACAATAAAGGGTGAAAAACGAATTTTTGCAACATGATGTTGCACCAACTTACGATTGAGCTATGACCGTCACTTAATAAAGAAGTATTAACCTTCCGTCTACAAGGTGGAGTTTTTTCAAACCCCAGACCTACAAAATTGTGTCTCCACATGTACCACTTTCTCCAATCTTGACCAAACTTTGAGTACCTGTTCTCCGATGTTTTCTTTACCTATCTAGGGAAGTTGGCAGGTCTTCTAAGTATTTATCATATTTAATTTTCATATTTTTTTGGGAATGGGACAGGTATGGGGTTATTCCGGACCCCACCTTGTGATGTACGTCAAAATTTAGTGATGCCTCTTCAAACCACTTTCTTCATCTATTCTCAGTAATAGTCGGCTTTATCCTTAGACCCATGGGGGTAGAGTGGCGAGTTGTGTTGGACACGCCAGTTCTCGTCTGATCACTAAAGTTAAGCAACGCAAGCCCAGTTAGTACTGACAGGGGTGGTCGCTCGGGAAAGCTGGGTACTGCTAATACCCAATAATCGTCGCATTAGTGTAGTGTCTGTGCAGTATATGCATTAGAACTATACAGTGGACGGGTCTCTAATGACCTCGTAGTCCACGGGACCTTAAACTCCAACAAACAACAAAAAACCCATGGGGGTTTATCCCAATGCAGTTCAAAATGTTTTATTTGAGATGATTATAGATGCCCTACATTGCTTTAGGGTTTTAATGCCCATTTGATTTTTTGAAGTTCTAGGAAAGGTTGAAATCTTATCGTAATCAAACTAAAAGGTTATAAATTACTGTATTTATAAGTTAGGAAACATCTACAGTAACACATGCCATGAATGCCATCTTCCCATTTGCAAGAAGCATTCAAAAGCTGTACTGTATTGTGAGAAATGTTTTACATAATCTGAAAGCATGGATATTTAGAGTTGTATTGTGGATTCAATTCGAAATAATTGACTGATATGTGTTGGTATATAAAATGTTTACCTCTTTTTAAATGTTGTTAGGCTATTTGCATAATAAAATGACAATTGTGGATTGTTCATAAAAAAATTCATGACGTCACTCAGGTTAATTGGCAATTATATAATTATTTGTGAGTTTTAACATCATTTTCACTGTTTAGTATTTATATAGATGTTGTTTAATGCAATATAGATGATAATCTCTTAATTCTGAATATATTTTAGCATTAAAAATCAAAATTTCTCTTTGGGGTAAAAATTAACCCCACCTTGTAACGAATTTCGAAAATCGTTTCCTTGTAGACAGAAGGTTAATGAAGGGATAAAAATAAACTAAAAGGCGTATTTGAAAGAAACTAAACAGGCAAAATGAAGGAAATAATAAAATTTGGTTTGCTGAATGAGTTAAGTATCAAGGATATAGACAGGGTAATGGCCATCCATTAACTACAACCCCGATTATCAGCCCCACTTCCTCTTGAAGTGGGATTATTGATGTACATGCAATTGATAACAGCATCATTGAAAACCATGTTTAGATTAAAAAGGGAGAACATAACACAATTGCATGAATTACTGAAAATTCCTCATTGGGGGGTTTGAATTTTGCTACTTCGTTCATGTTTCTATGGCCAAAAAGTCGATTGCGAAGCCAATTTTGGTCGATCACTTGTGATGTGTTGACTAAAGACTCACCTTGGTGGCATAGGGTTCTTTAGACTAAAACAGTCTGCCTTTTCTCCCCCTCCTCACTTTGACTACGCCTATGGCAACAAGTCGATCGCGACACATTTTTAAGATAAAAAGATCTTATGTACACAAATGTTGGCCACCGCTGCTCTATAGGTTGGGGAAATCTTACGTTCTCTGTATCTTCAGGTAGTGTTTCTGCCTGGGCGTTTCTATTTCCGTCTGCTAGCTGTAACGTACGTTTTCAAAAACGGAGTAAGCCTACTAAATCTCCCTATTATTTATTTCACAGCATACAATCCGTACAGCACCATTGACAACAGATAGAGGCCTCAGCCAAATGACTGATGATGTCAACTAACGTCCACCAGGTATGCATCCAACCTTCCGTTAAAATGGTTACAACTGGTGATGCATTTATACGCAGTACAAGGAGAATTGAGTCGGCGATTTGAGTCCCGCTGATCATGACTAGGCAGCCCTGGTTCAAATAAACCGTCCAGTTTGTCGGACAATAGAGAGCTAGTGGTGAACGTCGTCGATGACGATACGAGGTCAAATGAGGCAAATGCGCTAGCTCAATTGCTGGTCTGCTTTTCGTGAGCATGCACAGTTGCCTCATTTGACCTCGTATCGTTCGGATCGTCATCGTCGACGTTCACCACTAACTCTCTATTAATAGACGACTCGAAATGTTGGATTGTGAAGTGGTAGAGCAGGGGTGGCGAACCTTTTGCTGCTGCCGTGCCAAAAATTTAAGTAGTTATAGTTCTTGATTTACCAACGTGCCGGATATCATAGTGTGTAAAAGGAATACAGTAGAGAGCTTGAGTGATCCGTTATAGAACAACGTGTGTTACACAACATAAAAACACAGTAGAACGTATGGTTCTGTGAAAAACACAGTTTGAGTGCTCTGGTACCACACGTTATCTTTAACGTCCTGCCCTCTATTGGTTGGAACATGAAACTTGGTTCCTTTTGAAGTAATTTTAGTTATTTTGATGGGTCCGCCATTTTATCATAACGTTTGTTTAAACCTATGTAGAACGTATGATTACTTCAGCATACACTCAAACACACGTTTCTAATTTTACTTCGGAATGTTGCACATGCGCAGTAAGATATTCCTCTGCTTTGCGTAACATGTATTGTTCGAAAACTGATCACTCAAGCTCTCTATTATCTAGTAAGGTACCCTTACCTCCAGGTTTGTTACAGGAAATTGAAATTTCACCAATTAATCAATTAACACGAGTGCGCCTCCTTCGGATGACAAGTAAAACCGAGGTCCCGTGTAGTGTAAGATGGCATTAGCACGTAAAACAACCCTCTCTACTTTGCAAGGGGTAAATTAGGTAAAAATTTCCAGGCGCAGGAGCTCGCCCCCTAGTGTTGGTGGGGGAAATGCTCCAATGAACAGTAGACCAACGATAAAGGTAGGGATCGCAGCTTTGGTCGGCAACCGGCAGTCCAGTATCCCGCTCTTGTGTCCATTCAGAGGGACACGATGGGTACCCGACCCTGTCATAGGCGGAAAAAGGGTTAGGAGTTGCTGATTGGTTTAGCTTTATATACTGTAGGTTACCCTGTACATGTACCTGCCACGTGCCAACAAAATTGCTCTACGTGCCATAGGTTCGCCACCCCTGTGGTAGAGGGATGCTGCTGATTCTTACGAGCACTTACAAGACTCAATGCTATTTTGGCTGTGGTGGCAGATGCCCAGGCTACCAGTACATCAATTTGGTAAGCACCTGAAGTGCTATGAGTGTGTGGTTGGTAATTTACGTTATTTGTGTGTCGGATGTACGATGATACCTATGTTACTGTTAGTATGTATCATGACATGTGTACATTGTATGAAATTAGTGCCCTTTGGGCGTGGAATTACATAATAATAATAATAGACTATAAATTAGTAACAGTTTGTCAAAAAGGAGGATATTAACCTTGATGTACCAGGGTGAGACGCGCTAACGGGGAGGATTATAAAGAAAGACTGGGAGGATAATAGAGAGCTTGAGTGATCCGTTATAGAACAACGTGTGTTACACAACATAAAAACACAGTAGAACTTATGGTTCTGTGAAAAACACAGTTTGAGTGCTCTGGAACCACACGTTATCTTTAACGTCCTGCCCTCTATTGGTTGGAACATGAAACTTGGTTCCTTTCAAAGTAATTTTAGTTATTTTGAATGGGTCCGCCATTTTATCGTAACGTTCGTTTAAACCTATGTAGAACGTATGATTACTTCAGCATACGCTCAAACACACGTTTCTAATTTTACTTTGGAATGTTGCACATGCGCAGTAAGATATTCGTCTGCTTTGCGTAACATGCGTTGTTCGAAAACGGATCACTCAAGCTCTCTATTATTGTAAGATATACGCAGTCGGGAGAGATGGGTATTAAAAAGACCGAGAAAAGACTAGAAAACCGAATTATGGGGTAAACTTTAGCCCCAAATATTAGCACTAATTTCGTGACTGTAAGTAGAGGTTTTAGACAGCGGAAAAGGAAAGGAATCGTAATGCGTTTATTTTTGCCACAAAAACGTTGGGATGTTCAAAGGTAAGGGAAGAGTCAAACGTAATTCCCAAAAACCCAGATCCCAGTCTGCGCATATACTGCAGTAGGTAAGGAAGCCCTGACAACGTTGAAGAGCAGTGGTCCGGGGGCGGAACCTTGTGGGACACCATGCACTAAGGTTTGGAAGTCAGACGCAGACCTCATTTATACTAGGCAATATAGAGGTTATAGACGTAAGCAGTGGCGTCACTAGGGGAGTGCGGGGGATGCGGGCCGCACCGGGTGACACCACTCACAGCCATGAGAAATGGGGTGACACCAAAGCAGAAGAAGCGGCTGTTTTCGGGAGAGGGGGTGACACCATGGTGTTGTCATCATGGTGTCACCGCACCGGGTGACGCCAACCCCAGCGACGCCACTGGACGTAAGGATTGGCTATAGTTTTTCTAGGCACGAAATCAAAGGCGTATGATCAACTGAGTCAAAGGAAAGGCCTTTGCCGTGTCGGTTTTAAGTAGGACAAATACCTTGTCCAGAGCCCTGGCATCGAGAATGGTTCTGATCATAGACAAAATGGCGAAGATCATAGAGGAAAATTATTGCGCCAGTGGTTCCAGGTTCGAAACTGGATCGAGATGGATTGACTTCTTTTGGGTGAGAGAGTAGTCCCGAGTGCGCCAACCTTCGGACGAGAAGTAAAACCGAGGCCCCGCGTGGTGTACGATGGCATATGTTGACAAAAGAACCCTCTCTCCTGTGCAACGGATAGATAAGGCAAAATTTTCCAGGTGTAGGAGCTCGATTTAAAATGAACTATGCAGGCGCGTTGTGTCCTATGACAGAGAGGCCAGGTGAGCATTTTTGTCTCATTGGGACACATCAGGTTGCCGGTTGCCAACCGATTTCTGCCACTCCTATGCTTATTTATCGTCGGCCGATTCTGAATCGTTGCTGCACTTTTCTTCCATCGTCGCCAGGAGGCGAATCCCTACACCTGGAAATTGCCGGGACTACGGTTTTATTTTCCAGCGGTCAGAAGGTTCACCTAGGGCGTCTACACCGTCTACACCAGGGTGTAACAACCGTAACAAGTCTGCTCTATGATCGTTAGAAAATACTTTACAAGGTGCACGTTAGGTCTCCCTAGTCAGCGAAAGAAAGACATCTGGTCAGGATGCGAACCTGAGCAATTAACCTCAAATACAATTTCAACTACTGTACTGATAAAAAATGTAGCCTCAATCCCCTTTAGTAGAACTTATGAAGCTAAAGAGCTTAGGGACTATTTTAGTGGCTGGCGGCTTAGCACATACGAATCGTGCTTCCAGTCAGGGGCAGGAGTAAGCCCCTCAAATTATTTAACGCGCCCCTCCCCACATGAAAAATGCAAGCTATGGCGTTCGAGCGACGGCAGTGAATAAAAGAAATACCGTCTAACACAATGCTCTTGCGCTCCTGTCTCGAATTGGACAAACAAATATCCACCTTGCTATAGGCCGGAAGAGGATTAGATAATAAAGGGCCGTGTGACTATTAAAGGACATCGTACTGCCGGTTAACGATTAAATCCACCGTTCCTACAACCAACGCTGATGAATAGAAATTTGGACAGCGGATTATAGATGAATGATTGCGCCGACCTGACATCCACAACCCTTTCAGTAGCCTGTGATGATTATGCAAGATGCAATCGCCTTGATTAATCAACCTCGGCCCTCTACCTATTGTTCATGAAATTCCTGAAACGGGAATGCGATCTACAAACGGCTGGGACAGTCACATCCTGAAAATCTGTAATAGAAGCGGAATTCAAAGAAATGCTCAACGCGGAGAAATACCCGCCTTCAAACTAAATTACATACACCCTACATACTGCGTCAGCAATATCAGCTCTGATCCTGGATCCAGGATTCTTTCGGGCAAGAGAGAGGTCCCAAGTGCACCTTCCGTCGGACGGGAAGCAAAGTCCCGTGTGGTGTACGATGTCATTTGGACGTCAAAGAGCGCTCTCTACTGTTCAACGGTTAGATTAGGCAAAATTCTCAGGTGTTGGAGCCCGCCCCCGACCTCGTTGTAGTGCCTAACGAACAGTAGATCGTCGATAAATAAGCATAGGGGTTGCAGCTATAGTCGGCAGCTGACTATCAGAAACCCGCACTGCGCCTTGGGAGGTCAAGTCGTGGTGAGGTGTGGTATGCCCGATGTCACCTGCGCGTAAAAGAACCTTTGTTACAAAAAAGTAACTCCTAATCCATTTCCTGCTTATGGCAGGGTCGGGTACCCATCTTGTCCCTCTGAATGGACATAACGATGATACTGGGGCGATGTTTTCCCGCAGCAGGCTGCGATCAAAGTGGCAACATTTATGCTTATTTATCGTCGGTCTTCTACAAGGTCATTAGAGCCCCGTCCACAGCATAGTTCTTATGCAGAGACTGCACTAATGCGACGATTTTTGGGTATTAGCAGTACCCAGTTTTTTCCAAGCGGCCACCCATGTCAGTACTAGCTGGGGTTGCACTGCTTAACTTCGGTAATCAGACGAGAACCTGTGTGTCCAGCGCAATTCGCCGCTCTTGGTTTTCGGGTATTAGTGGTACCCAGCAGTGGCGTCACTAGGGGGGGGGGGGTGCGGGCCGCACCGGGTGACACCACTCGCACCATGAGAAATGGAGTGATACCAAAGCAGAAGAAGTGGCTTTATTTCGGGAGAGGGCGACTCCGGGTGACTCCAACCTTAGCGACGCCCCTGGTTCCCAAATTTCCCAAGCGGCCACCCATGTGGTTGCTGGGGTTGTGTTGCTTAACTTCACTCATCAGACGAGAACTAGTGTGTCCAACGCAATACAGCCGCTCACCCAACAGATTGCCCATGTGGTCATTCAAAGGGACAAAGATTGGTGCCCGATTTCATAGGCGGGGAAGGGGTTAGGAGTTGCCTTTTGCTCTTGGCAGAGATGACGTCGCAATTCTACTCTCGGCGCTAATAAGTTGTTTACGCAATTCGCCGCCCCCACTGTCCTTTGGGGCACTCCACCAACGTCATGGGGGCACCTGTAAATTTTGTCTCATCTGCCCGCTGCATAGCAGAGATTTTTCATCCGAAGGAAGGTGTACTCGGTACTTCTCGCGCCCGAAAGAAGTCATCCAAGTATCGAACTACGAACCACTGCCGCAATAAATCCGGGAGCGGCGAGTTGCGTTGGACACACCAGTTCTCGTCTGATCACTGAAGTTAAGCAACGCAAGCCCAGTTAGTACTGACATGGGTGGTCGCTCAGGAAAGCTGGGTACTGCTAATACCTAATAATAGTCGCATTAGTGTAGTGTCTGTGCAGTATATGCATTAGAACTATGCAGTGGACGGGCCTCTACAAACGCAATAAATCCAGCACGCTACCTATTGAGGGTCGTAAAATATAGGCGTAGTGGGGTAAAATTTCCAGGTGTAGCAGCTCGCCCCTTGGGGTCGATGGAGGAAAAATGCGCCAATGAAACAAAATAGGCCTGAAGATAAATAAGCATACGGGTGGCATTAATAGCCTGGCAGCCCGCTGCGTAAACCACACGTGTCCAAAAGGGACAAAAATAGGTAAATGACCTTGCCACAGGCGGAGAAAAAGCGATTAGTGATAATGACAAGAATGACTTCTATATGTAAGGTTTATATTTCTAGTTTCCACATCCAGAAATGAATTGTCCCAGGGTGGGTGCCTGGACGAGACCCACTGTACCCCCGCATGTCATAACAGACGACTGAAAAGGGCTGTATGACAGTCTGTTTAAGAAGCCCACAAAGCACATAGAAAGAAATGTAGCGTACGCACAAATGATGTCGCGAAAAATGTTGTCTTATTTTGGGATCCCGTCTTCCTCCAAAGTAAATGGTCGAAATGTGATATAAAAAGCCCTCTTCTCCCTTTATGATTTCATTATGCGATGTACATATAAACACACAGGAAGACGTCGTCAGGAGTTGTTCCGTGTCCGTTAAGAAGTAAGGGGTAGGGGTTGGACGACATCTGATAAAATTAGACATCGTTGATGGCGGACGAAAAATTTGGAGAAAGTAAAAGACATTATTGCGCCATAAAAGAATATTTTAAGGCGCCGCTACAATGAAACCATAAAAATATGACCAAAATTAAAGCTAACGTTGATAAATAAGGCTTTCCCGTTTAAATGTCGCGAAAACCATGAACAAGAATACAACGGTGAAACAAACTTTTAGAGTAAGGACCTGTACACACCGAGCTACTAAAAAGAACCGGAACGGGCTTGTGATTGAAATTAAAAACTGGTTAGTAATTCATCGAAATCAGCAATTAACTCAAAAATAGCAAAACTTGACCCGCCAATGACAAGGCCGGGTAACCATCTTTGTCCCTGTGAATGGGAGCGGCGAAATGCCTTGGACACACCAGTTCTCGTCCTATCACTGAAGTTGAGCAACGCAACCCCAACCCCAGTTAGTACTGACATAGGTGGCCGTTTGGGAAAACTGGTTAATGCTAATACCACAAAATCGTCGCATTAGGCAAGGCGCAGGGTGACGCTGGGTTAGCAGCCCTGCGAAATTCCGCTAGCAGGCAATCACCGCACATTGAATCGCAGTTGTTCATCATACTTGTATCAAAGAACAAGAGAACTTCTCTGCTTCGCACCGCTTTTTGTTATTGTCACGCCAACGTCACGGAGAACAGTGCGGCTCACTGCGTTCCGCAGGGTTACGTCGCGCAGGCACTGAGTCACGTCACCCTGCGACTTAACATGCGCAACTACATACTATCATGTGGGCCACAGAAATTTATAGTGAGTCACCCCTGCGTCACCTGCGGAGACTGCGTCTCATTTTGCGCGTGGCCTAAGTGTAGTGTCTGTGTGGTCTCTGCATAAGAACTACACTGCGGACGGGGATCTAATGACCTTGTAGTTGAAGGGCCCTAAAACAACAACAACCCTCTGAATGGGCACATGGACTGTTAATCCCTATGGACTGTTAATCCCATGGACTGCTAATCCCTATGCTTGTTTATTATGATCAACTGTTCGTCGAGGCTATGGGGCAAAATCCAACACCTGGGAATTTTGCCTCATCTACCCGTTGCATTGTAGAGAGGGTTCTTTTACGTGCAAATGGCATCGTACACCACACGGGACCACGGTTTTGCTTCTCATCCGACGGAAAGCGCACTTGGGGTCTCTCTCGCGCCCGAAAGAAGCCAACCAACCTAAACTTAGTATCGAACCTACAACACTGACACAGTAAGCAGATGAGAAACTGAGCAACTGAACTCAAAAGTCACTGGGCAGTTCAGTCGCCTGGAACTGATTACTAACACGTTACTGCCTGGTTAGTAACAAGTAGCGCCGTCTCGGGTGTCCCATTCGATTACAAGGACACTGACCCACTGCTTACTGGATAGTGATCGCCGTCAGTGAGAGACAAGAGTCAACTTGCCAAACGGTTCCGAGATAGAGCCCAGAATAGAACGGTATGTGTTTTAGTTGGCAGCCCGGCAACGAGAGTCGGACAATCAGTGCGTAAAGACATTTTACCTACTCAAAAACACAAAATACAGTTGGTGTCCCAGGAGTGACTATCCAGTCAGGTCGCGTCTCAATGAGGACTTGGGACTTTCCGCCAACTGGTACCTTATTGAGACAGGAAGTAAAGCGGTGGGCCTCTGTGGCCTGTAAGATGTCACCACTGCTCGGAAAACCACCCTTACTACGTGGAGAGTAAAATAGACGTGTAGTTCGGCAAAAGTACCAGGTGTAGGAGCTCGCCTCCTGCCGTCGGTGGTGAAAAAGAGCCCCAGCGAAGAAAAATGCCGTGCTGTATAAGGGTAGCAACGCTAGGTTGTGTAAAAACACCTCCCAAAATGACAAAAATGAGACCCTAACCGTGCCATGAGGTTAATGATGATTATTTGTCAAAGAAATCCCTGTCCTACCCCTCCTAATGTCATGGTAATCATCTACTCCCCCCTCATCCCCAGGTGCATATCAATGATGCTTAACCCGTATGAATGATCTTCTCTCTTTCTTATTCTCCCGTGATGTGGTTATTGAACGACACTAGCTCCTAAAATTCCCCATGACAATACCCGACGCCAAAAGAGCGGGCTCACTCCTACACTTGAGAGGCTTGTCGTGTAGAAAGGGTAACTTTACACGCAGTGGTGATATAGTACACATCCCACGGGACCACGACTTTATTTTCCACTCGACGGTAGGCCGAATCTCTCAAAAACCTGTGGATATGAACTGGATTGCCGCAAACGAACAAGGGGCTCTATTCTACCCTACGCCGGTTGCAGAGAAAAAAAACCACTCGTGTCCCAAAGATACAGAAATGGGCACCCACCCTGCCATAGGCGGAAGAAGGTTTAGCGATGCTAACAATGATGATGACTCTTAGTGATGATTCTATTTTGAGGGTCAAATGACACCTACCCAACTTAATTAATCCTGATTGTGAGTTACACCTGTCATTAAAGTGGTTTAAATCATTCGAAAAGAGTAGAAACCGAAAGTTTCAAATAATTAAAAACAGCAATAGCAAAACTATTCAACACAACCTCTATAAGGGGTCTAACAGTAGCATCTAATTTGAAATACATAGTGAGCGGCGAAATGCGTTGGACCCACCAGTTCTCGTCTGATCCCTGAAGTTAAGCAACGCAACCCCAGCTAGTACTGACATGGGTGGCCGCTTGGAAAAACGGGGTACTGCTAATACCCAAAAATCATCGCATTAGTGTAGTGTCTGTGCAGTCTCTGCATAAGAACTATGCTGTGGACGGGGCACTAATGATCTTTGTAGTTGAAGGGCCCTAAAACACCAACAAACAACAACAATTGAAATACATAAGGTGGTGACAAAAGCCCGAATGAATTCGAAGATTTTAAAAACTTATGAACTTAATGAGAAAAATATTAAGTATTACTCAGTTGTCTACATGTAACCCAGAAGATGAAATTATTTAGAGCATCGGCTTTTGGCAAAGGGAATAAGATAAAGGACCCTTTCATAATTAATCAAAGCATTCAAGTCTCCGTGGTTCCTAGCACAGAATATTCAGACTTACTAGATTTCTACATGATCCATAAATACGAATGGCTAAAAGGGCTCTAGTCTCAGGTGTAAATTGGAATTTCATGTTTATGACTTTGCTGATATCGACCTGCTTAGTTGTCTCTACTGGGCTATCAATTCCCACCACCAATTATTAATTACTTCTACTAATAGGACACATCCAAAATTCACAGGTGACCAAACCCCACTATAAGAGGAAGGGTTCTTTTACGTACAGATGTCATCGTGTACACCACACGGAGCCACGGCTTTACTTCCCATTCAGAGGAATGTGCATAGAGCTCGTCTCTCTTTCTCTCACCCTCGGTCCAGGATCAAACCTGAAACCACTGACGCCGCAGTTTTGTATATTACCTGGCGTCACCGAAGCGAGCATCGTCCAGAACCACAGAAATACAGAAAATGCCCCTTTCTGCTCCGTTTCAAGGGATGTCCTTCAAATTTTGACAGGTTACTAGTTTCTGTTCCGCTACATACAAATCCTTCAATATGATCCCTTTCAAGTTCCATCTTAGGCCCACTTTGAGCTACAATCGTCCTCATATCCTTATCCCAACTATGGTAAGGTCGAGTGTGAAGGTTCTAGCCCTCCACTCCGGTCAATCTCCCACTAGGTCCCCTTCTACTCCACATACTACGATATCCTTACAGACAACCTGTCCCCATGTCTACTTTAGTCCTTTCCTGCCCAGGGTACTTCTAACCACCTGGGGAGCGGCAAAATGCGTTGGACACACCAGTTCTCCCCTGATCATTGAAGTTAAGCAATGCAACCCCATTGTTTGTTGGTGTTTTAGGTCCCGTCAGCTACATGGTCATTAGAGACCCGTCCACTGCATAGTTCTAATACATAGACTGCACAGACACTACACTAATGCGACAATTTTTGGGTATTAACAGGACCGAGTTTTTCCGAGCGACCACCCATGTCAGTACTAGCTGGGGTTGCGTTGCCTAACTTCAGTGATCAGACGAGAACTGGTGTGTCCAACGCAACTCGCCGCTCAATGCAACCCCAGTTAGTACTGACATGGGTGGCCGCTTGGGAAAACTGGGTACCTCTAATACCCAAAAATCGTCGCATTAGTGTAGTGTCTCTGCAGTAGAACTACGCAGTGGACCGGGCTCTAATGACGTTGTAGTTGACGGGCCCTAACCGTAACAAATCCAACTACACCTGCATTCCTGTAATGGACCACTTTGAGCTAGATTGGGACTGAAAATATTACGAACCACACACACTAAAAAAAAGCCGAATATGAAATCAACTGAGATGAATAGCCCAACAGCAACTACAGTATCGACATCCAAAAAGCGTTCAGGCAGCAACAGGCAATAATCCTAATTAGAAAATTAATTCGAGTAATCGTTCATTCAAGTAATGCAAGAATGGATGGAAACAATCCAATTATAGGAGGTCAAAAGTTGAACTTACCTGAAGCCGCTGTTGGAATAATATATAATATCAAAAGTAAATCACCGTCTTTTCGATCAAATGCACAGTTTCTTTTTTAAAGGAAGAAGAATTTGAGATTTCGAACGGCGCCAACGACAACAACAACAAAGGAAAACTTAACAAAAGCTCGATAAGAATGTTGAAATTACAACAATGATAAAGAGGTGACAATAATTACTACTACTATGAAATAGAAATCAATTCTAAATGATTCGGTAGCGGAAATATGAAGAAATAACTAACCACCACTTCAAACAAAGTTGAAATAAGAAATTGATAAGCGTTCGAATTCGTTTGGTCGATGATGCAAAAATGGCGCCTAGAGAATTCTATGCTTGTTAAACGGAAGCCAACCGTCGATTAAAGTCTAACAAACTTTTCGTCTCTTTCTCTTACAAATGAATCAAGATAACAAGAATACTAAACCACCATCAGTTCAATGAAACATTAGAGATGGAGATTTTCAACGGCTATGGCCAACTCTCACCGAAATCACTGTTTTATTGGCAGTGCAGAGAAACTGTAGGCGTTGCGAACAAGTGCGTCCCACTCGAAATGCGCGTGGGCGACTGTAGCGCCACGCTTTGACCGCTGGCAACATTTCAAGTCGAACAAGGTAAGGGCTGTTGCTACGGATCGTCCATGACAACAACAACAACATGGGCGTGCTTAGGGACACAAAATCTACAGCACCCTAAATTGATAGTTTCAAAACGAAAAGAGACAATTTCTGTCCATTATCTTCATCGTGATACCCTTATTCCGCCTATGGCAGGGTCGGATACCCATCTTGTCCCTCTCAATGGATACAAGGGTGATACAGTGAAACCTCTCTATGGGTACACCCTTTATATCGGTACAAATTCTTCAGGCACCGATTTTCCATCCATAGGCTGTTACTACCCCTCTGATGGGTACACTTTGGCTGGGTCCCCCGGGTGTACCAATTAGAGAGGTTTCACTGTATATTAAAGCAACTCCTAACCCTCTTCCCGCCTATGGCAGGATCGGGCAGGGCCGTAACTAAGGCGTGGCGAAGAAGGCGGCCGCCACAGGCGCAACTGGGTTTGGGGCACAAAATGTTTAAGTTTTTTGTCATTATTGGGTTACGGGCAAGCAAAAGTTAGACACTTGCCACTGGCGCTTCATACCCCCGTTACGGCTCTGGGCTCGGGTACCCATCTTGTCCCTCTGAATGGACACAAGGGCGATATATTGGTCATAGTTTTATCTGCAGGCGGTTGCCGGCCAAAGCTGCATCCCTACGCTTTTTGATGGGAGCGGCGAGTTGCGTTGGACACACCAGTTTTCGTCTGATCACTGAAGTTAAGCAACGAAAGCCCAGTTAGTACTGACATGGGTGGTCTCTCGGGAAAGCTAGGTACTGCTAATACCCAATAATCGTCGCACTAGTGTAGTGTCTGTGCAGTATATGCATTAGAACTATGCAGTGGACGGGTCTCTAATGACCTTGTAGTTGACGGGACCTTAAACATCAACAAACAACAACAAACGCTTTTTTATAAAAGAGCGGCGAGTTGCGTTGGACATCCCAGTTCTCGTCTGATCATTGAAGTTAAGCAACGCAACCCCAGCTAGTACGGACATGCAATGGCGTCGCTGGGGTTGGCGTCACCCGGTGCGGTGACTCGGTGACCCGGTGCGGTCGCTCCCTCTCCCGAAAAAAGCAGCTTTTTCTGCTTTGGTGTCACCCCATTTCTTATGATGCGAGTGGTGTCACCCGGTGCGGCCCGCACCCCATTGTGACGCTACTGCTGACATGGGTGGTCACTCGGGAAAACTGGGTACTGCTAATACCCAAAAATCGTCGCGTTAGTGTAGTGTCTGAGCTGTCTATGCATTTGAATTACACAGTTGACGGGGCTCTAATGACCTTGTAGTTGAAGGGCCCTAAAACACCAACAAACGAACAGTCGACCGACGGCAAATCAGCATAGGGGTTGCACATTTGGTTCTCAACCGACTGCGGAAAAGCCCCGTCCAATATATCGCTCTTGTGTTTATTCAGAGGGAGTTGTAGGAAAATTCGTCCCCGACAGTTTGTCCCCTACAACAATTGTCAGTGCCGTATTGTGAGGCCGCTTGGGAAAACTGGATACTACTAATACCCAAAAATCGTCGCATTAGAGTAGTGTCTGTGCAGCCTCTGCAAAAGAACTATACTGTGGACGGGGCTTGAAGGGCCCTACAACACTAACAAACAACGGGGTCAAACTGCCGGGGACGAATTGTATTACGGAAGAATTTTCCTAGGGACGAAATGTTTAGGGACAAATTTGTCGTGGACGAATCTTCCGCATGCCTTCCGATGGACAATATGATTACCATACCCCGCCAAAGCCGGAAAGGGGTTAGGAGTTGCTTTCACAAGTCGTCCACATTAAGCAAATACAGTGGAACCTCGATTTGCGAGTAACTTGATCTACGAGTGTTTCGCTGGACGAGCAATATTTTTTTATAAATTTCAACTTGATTAACGAGCGATGTCTTGCAATACGAGCAGTGTTGCTGAAACGAATTTTTTTTGCCATGTATTGCATTGTATTTTACTATACATACTCATTTTTTGCGTTCCATTACACACTTAAAAAAGTTAAGAAATCGCCACAATCATTCACTTGAGCAGTTAGTGTTAGAGCTTGCAAACAGTATGCAACTAGGATACGGTGAACATTCATCATCATCATCTCATCCTTCTCCCACCTGAGGCAGGGTCCGGTCTGCGGGCTCTAATCCTCCACTCCCGCGGGAACACGTCAATTTGGCGCATGACAATTTGGCGTATGGCAATTTGGCCTAGTCAATTTGGCGTACGACAATTTGGCGTACATACACATTTGGCGTAGGACAATTTGGCGTACGGAAAATTTGGCGTATGACAATTTGGCGTACATACAAATTTGGCGTATGACAATTTGGCGTACATACCGATCTCTTGGGTGCACACATTTGTTCAAAATTGCAACTGTCATAACCAGTGGCAGATCCAGGATTTTCGTCGGGGGGGGGGGGGTTAGCTAATACAGGGGGGTTGAGCTAAACCTCACATATTATACAAATATAAGTTTATATGTGCATGGAAGGGGTTGCCACCCCAAAAACCCCATCCTAGATCCACGCGTGGGCATAACAGTCATTG
Source organism: Trigoniulus corallinus (assembly GCA_013389805.1). Classification (NCBI taxonomy): domain Eukaryota; kingdom Metazoa; phylum Arthropoda; class Diplopoda; order Spirobolida; family Trigoniulidae; genus Trigoniulus; species Trigoniulus corallinus. The sequence goes on along the minus strand of JAAFCE010001963.1, from coordinate 15,579,874 downwards.
CAACGGTCCCGTATAACACAGTTGGGTTTGTTTGTGTTTTAGGGTCCATCGACTTCAAAGGTCATTAGGGCCCTATAACACAGTTATGGTAGGCATTCATTGTTCTAGGTAGGCATACCTTGCAATGACTGTTGTTATGACTGTTGAAATATGTTGTTATGACCGTTGCAATTTTGAACAAATTTGGGCACCCAAGAGATCGGTATGTACGCCAAATTTGTATGTACGCCAAATTGTCATACGCCAAATTATATATGCGCCAAATTGTCATACGCCAAATTTGTATGTACGCCAAATTGTCATGCGCCAAATTGACGTAGACCCCACTCCCGCCTATCCCCCACCAAGTCCCCCTCCGCCCCGCACACCTCCATGTCCCTCTGCACCACCTGCTCCCACGTCCGTTTTGGTCATCCTCTACCTCTGGTGCCCCCAATTACCTGCAGTCCCACAATGGACCTAATAAGCTCCTCCTCTCCCCTCCTCATCACATGCCCATACCACCTCAACCTATTCTCTCTCATCTTTTCAGCAATATCTTCCACCCCCAACCTGCCTCTAACGTAATTGTTTCTAATTCTGTCGGATCTTGACACCCCACACACATGTAGCGCAGCATTCGCATCTCAGCCATTTGCTTTTCATCGTTCTAGGAAGAACTGCCCAACACTCTGAGCCATACAGCATAGCGGGCCTACCGACGGTTCTGTATACCTTGCCCATCAACTTCATTGGGACCCGGCGGTCGCACAGGACACAAATTGCCTTCCTCAGCCATCCTGCATTAATTCTATGGGTGACGTCAGAATCAATTTCCCCGTTGCTCTGGAAAACTGATCCTAAGAATCAATTTTTTTTGTTTTGTGTCCAAATGTAGTGACTGTTTGTTAGCCCCCCTCTCTTCTCTCTCGTCTCACTCACATCGACACGATTATTTCTGAAGGCAAAGTGCAGTTAATTTGTTTTATGTATTTTTAATTTATGCTGTATTTTGTATTAATCATTTTTATATGAAAATTTTTGGGTTCTAGAACCAATCACCCAAGTTTCCATTATTTCTTATGGGGAAATTCGCTTTGATATACGAGTGCTTTGGATTACAAGCGCGTTTCAGGAACGAACTGTGCTCGCAAATCGAGGTTCCACTGTATCGATCTCATGACACACGCACGTTCAACAAACCAATATGATCAACTCATGAACATAACTTGGTGATGAGGAGTAGTTCAAATTCAACTCACAACAAACAACGACTGACTTCTACTAAGGATAATCACTTCAGAGTGTTGTAAGATGTTAATCGATAGTACGATACATTGACAGCAAAATAAGCTGCGCACACGCACTCAGGAATCATTTCGGAATCACTGAGGATTCCGAACAGTTGATCAACAGTTGTAAAACACAGCGATGATTTAACCCAACAGACTATTCCACGAAATAAGCGATTGATTGATTTGTTGGGTGTTTCAAGGGTCCTTCAACTACAATGGTCATTAGAGCCCCGTCCACTGCGTAGTTAGGCCTATAATGCAGAGTCTGTACAGACACTACGCCGTACCCAGTGTTCGGAGATTTGGTTTGGTTTGTTGGTGTTTTAGGGCCCTCAACTACCAGGTCATTAGAGCTCCGTCCACTATGTAGTTCTAATGCAGAGATAGCACAGACACTACACTAATGGGACGATTTTTGGGTATTAGCGGTACCCAGTTTTCCCAAGAGGCCATCCATGTCAGTACTAAATGGGATTCCGATGGTTAAGTTCAGTGATGAGACGAGAACTGGTGTGTCCAACACAATTTACCGCTCCCTAGTGTTCACAGACAGTACCCAGCGTTCCCAAGCGGTCCACCATGCTAGTACTGGATTCGGTTTGTTGTGTTGGGGGTTTAGGGCCCATTAACTTCAAGGTCATTAGAACCTCGTCCACTGCATGGCTCTAATGCAGAGTCTACGCGGACACTACGCTGTTACGACGATTTTTGGGTATTAGCAGTACCCAGTGTTCCCAAGCGCTCACCCATGCTCAACTAGCTGGGGTTGAGTTGTTTAACTTAAGTGATCACACGAGACCTGGTGTGTATAGCGCAATGCAGCATCTCCCAAGGATACTCAGGCTGACCGCAGAGCTGGTGTGCTCAACTACTGCGTCAGTGGTTTCAGGTTCGATACTGGATCTAGGTAGGTTGGCTTTTTGGGTGGTGTGTCCAACGCAATACAGCCGCTCGAAAGAAGACAAAAGAAACATCAAAAGACCTCTATTTGGAATTTAAGGGGATCTCTTAAGTGGTTTTGTCCTGAGTTCGGCAGGGAAAAAGAGCTTTTGCATGGAAGAAAAGAAACCAATAAGGTGCCAGGCGGGACTTGAACCCTCGAAGATTACCTTTAGATAACATGAATTCAAACAGTAAACGCAATTACCCATTAAAAATAATCAAGTTAATGACAGGTGCTTTCATTCAATGATCATTTTAATTCATTCAGGCATTGGTCAATTACATTCGAAAGTAATGACCAAAAACTCCCATTCGGAGGCGAAATAATCGACACCGGAAACGTGAAATTGGTCCAGGGATCAACCCTATGTATGGTGATTATACGACGTTAATTTCGACGGAGCTGAATTTGAAATTAAATAAATTACCAAAATGGTTGCAGGTGTGATCCTGGTCGAACCGTGGTTCCGTGTTGAATACAGTGTTACTTGAACGCAGTGCCGGATTTAGGTATTGAGAGGCCCTACGCTATATAAATTTTGAGGCTCATTTCAAGCCCTTTTGAGGCCCATTTCTTAATTTTTGAAGGTCGCTAAATGTTGAGGCCCTAGGCTGAAGCCTACTTAGCCTAGTGGTAAATCCGACACTGCTCGTACGTCAAAGAACCTTCTCTACTATGCAACGAGTAGATCAGACAAATTTTCCAGGTTTAGGGTCTTTTGTGACGTTTAGTGACCCAACGAACAGCTGGACGACAGGGTCCAAAGAAGAACAAAGAAGGTCTAAAGAAAGTCCAAAGAAGAACAGAGGTTGTTGTTCAGGACGGCAGCCGACCGAGTAAACATACAGACGAACAGATAGCTTGTGTCCCAGAGAGACAGAAATGGTGTACCCGATCCTGCCCTAGGCCGGAGATGGGTGAACAGTTGCTTTGCGTTGCTATTTTGAAGAGAGTTTCTACACGTGGAAATTTTGCACATGAAATATTTTACTCAACGAAATGGACCATCCGCGAACTCGTGTCGGTTCGTTTTTTTTTGTTCGTTCGTTGGTGTTTAACGTACCGTCAACTACAAGGTCATTAGAGACCCGTCCATTGCATAGTTCTAATGCATAAACTGCACAGACACTACACTAATGCGACAATTATTGGGTATTAGCAGTACCCAGCTTTCCCGAGCGACCACCCATGTCAGTACTAACTGGGCTTGCGTTGCTTAACTTCAGTGATCAGACGAGAACTGGTGTGTCCAACGCAATTCGCCGCTCCCCAACTCGTGTCGGTGGAGCAGTAAGTAGCGAACCAGTCAGTGGTACGAGGTGGGTTGACTTCTTTCCGGCAAAAGAGAGGCCGTCGGATGACAAGTAAAATCCCGGTCCCGTGTGGTGGACGATGTCAATTGCACATAAAAGGACCCTCTCTCTACTATATAACGAGCCCTAACCCTTTTTCCGCCTATGGCATGGTCGGATACCCATCTTGTCCCTCCGAATAGACCCAACGGTGATATATTGGACAGCGCTTTTTCACAGCCGGTTGCCGACCAAAGTTGCAACTCCTATGCTTATTTATCGACGGTCCTTTGTTCGTTTCTTGGGAATTCCACAGACGCTAGGGGAGCGAGTTCCAACACCTGGAAATTTTGCCTCATGTACCTGTTGCTTACTAGAGAGGGTTCTTTTACGTGCGAACGCCATCGAACATCACACTGGGCCTCCGTTTTACTTCTCAATCGAAAGAAGGCGCACTTGGGGCTTCTTTTTCGCCCAGAAGATCCAACCCACTTCGGTCCGGTAACGAACCTAGAACTACTGACGCAGTTACCAAGCGTGCTACCCACAGCGCTACTGAGGCGGGGTTATTTATGTAACGAGTAGATGGGGCAAAGTTCCAAGGTATAGGAGCTCGCCCCCAAATGTCGGTGGAGTGCCCCAACGAACAGTAGACCGACGATAAATTAGCATAGGGGGTGCAGCTTTGGTCAGTAGCCGACTGAGGAAAAACCCCGTCCAATATAACGCCCATGCAGCGGCGTGTCTAGGGGGTGAGGGGGGTGCGGGCCGCACAGGGTGACATCATTCGCGCAGTGACAAATGGAGTGACACCAAAGAAGAAGAAGCGGCTTTTTTCGGGAGAGGGGATGACACCATGGTGTCACCACACCGGGTGACCAAACTCTAGCGACGCCACTGCGCCCATGTGTCCATTCAGAGGGACAAACAGAGCTACCCGACCCTGTGATAGTCGGAAAAAGGGTTAGCAGTTGATTCTGTAGTGAGCCACCCGCACTGAAAGCAGGATCAAGCCTGGACCCAGAGTCTGCCTTCGCCTGCTCTACAGAGGGGATATTGCAGATGGATGAAATTCCCAAGTGTTGTAGGTAGACGTCCGCTAATAAGAGTTAAAACCTGAATGATGACCATTAAATAACTCAACTGGTCAACCAACCATTTAGCCAATTTCGCTAATCTCCTGTTGTGACCTCAGTATGTATCGTCCTAGCTGACCACTAAAAACAGTGACAACTACTCAGTTGCATTAAATGATGTCTGATGTCTGTGTTTCCAGCAGAAATTGGATCTCGCGTGTATCTCGTTTAATCCACTAATGTTTGAAATTGGAGAGGATTTTAGTTTCCTTTTATTTTATTGAAGATGTTGACGATCTCGCAATTGATCACGTTTACCATCTAGCTGCAATTGTTAACAGCAATTGATCACGTTTTTAGGGGTGATTTGGGCACATGACATCGGTCGGGGGTCAAACGCTCTATTGAAAGACCTACTGATACCATGGTAACAAGCTCATCATTATCATTTCTAATCCCTTACCCGCCTATGGTAGAGTCGGGCGGCTATGTGTCGCTAATGAACGCTATTTTTACCTAGCCGGCTACCAACCCAGTACAACGAAGCAACCAACTACTAACCCTTTTCCCACCTAGGGCCAGGTCGGAATGGTTCTGAAGCCCTCTGAATGGTTCTAGTCTGATCACTGAAGTTAAGTAACGCAACCCCACTTAGTACTGACATGGGTGGCCGCTTGGAAAAACTGGGAGCGGCGAATGGCGTTGGACACACCAGTTCTCGTCTGATCACTGAAGTTAAGCAGCGCAACCCCAGCTAGTACTGAAATGGGTGGCCGCTTGGGAAAACTGGGTACCGCTAGTATCCAAAAATCGTCGCATTAGTGTAGTGTCTGTGCAGTCTCTGCATACGAACTACACTGTGGACGGGGCTCTAATGACCTTGTAGTTGAAGGGCCCTAAAACACCAACAAAGAATTGGAAAAACTGGGTACCGCTAGTATCCAAAAATCGTCTCATTAGTGTAGTGTCTGTGCAGTCCCTGCATCAGAACTACACAGCGGACGGGGCTCTAATGACGCTGTAGTTGAAGGGCCCTAAAACACATATAACAAACAAACATCCCTCTGAATGGACACATTGTTAACGTGGATGATCTATTGGTCGTCATCTTTACACAGTCGGCTGCCGACCAAAGCAACTCTTAACCCTTTTTCGACCACTGAAGTTAAGCAACGCAACCCCAGACAGTAGTGACGTGGGTGGCCACCTGAGAAAACTCGGTACCGCTAATACCCAAAAATCGTAGCATTAGTGTAGTGTCTGTGCAGTCTCTGCATAAGAACTGCACGATGAATGGGGCTCTAATGACCTTGTAGTTGAATGGCCTTAAAATACGACGTGCAAATGCCATCGTACACCACCCGGGACCTCAGTTTTATTTGTCATCCGAAAAAAGGCGCACTCGAGTAATCTCTCTCGACCCTAGCTAGTGCTAGCACGGGTGACAAAATGGTCGTCACAGCGTGGTGTCTGAGCAGATTCTGCAGTAGAACTATGCAGTGGACGGGGCTCTAATGACCTTGTTGTTGAAGGGCCCTAAAACACCGCAAAACAATACAAGTAATTAAACTCCTTCTGCACGGATTGAAATACACGTGTAGATCGGCAAAATTCTCTGGGGTAGGAACTGGCGTCGGTAAATTGCTTTTAGCATATCTGAATTCCTGTGATAAAATTTGCCTACAGAATAATATCTACAATTTCTTTCAGCCAAAGATTTGTAGGTTGTAGTTGAAGCATAATGAATGATGGGAGGGGATGGAGCCCTGAGGGACTTCAGGGGGGCATGGGGGCGGGGGTCTATCATTACATATTAAAAATCATTCATACGTAATATGGCAGACACCCTACCGGTCTAATTATCGTAGTTGTATCTTGTAAATTTGTTGTAGCAATGTAGGAATGGATCCTATCTTGGGAGATGTTGTGCACCCCCAAAATGAAATTGTCAAGCTCATTTCGCTTTTATTTGTCATAAATTTTTTAGCGTTAACAATAAGGACACAATTTTCTTCCACTGAAACTTGTTCGTCTTATATTTCGTTTCCATTCTTTCTTTTCTTCTCTAATTTTCTTAAAGAATAGACTTTGATTAGGCAGACTTCTAAACCTATATTTAAAGGTGGCAGGTCGTTCAAGGAAATGAAGATAAATGTAACCGATATGGTGAATACGAATAACTGCAGTATCTACTATTGGATTTCTGCATTTTACACTGCCTTAAATCGTAAAATCTCACGTAAAGTCCGCATCTCAAATATAGTCCGCACCCGTCTATAGTCCGCATTAACGATGGGTATGTTTCAAATATAGTCCGCACTTTAAAATTCCTTCTGTAGCCAGTGGCGCAACTTGTAGGGGCAATGGGCTCAAATGAATTTGAGCATGAAATGTCAGATTGCTCTGACAATGAAATTGAAATGTGAAAGATTTTATATTGCATTATCATATAAATAACAACATACTGTGTAAAGTCGTGTTGTTAAGTGGAATAAAATGTTCAGAAGATGAGGAGCAGTTTTCATTGAGAACCCTTGGTTTCATTTAGAGTCCGCACTCATATATAGTCCGCCCTCGCATATCGTACGCACTAAATGACCCTATGTTTCGCGTATAACCCACAGGCACTACGTGAGATTTCACGGTATAAGGTTCGTTACGACAATTGACCTGGTAAATTGACCTGGTAGATTGTGGTTTGACCAGGATGTCCTGTTCGGTCAACAACCAAAGGGATCGCTAAAACGCTTTGGTTAAACAAATTCAGTGTAGCTAAACTAACAGATGAATTCACTTAACTAAAACACACATTCACTAAAATAATGGGAGCGGTTTATTGCTTTCGGCACACTAGTTCTCGCCTGATCATTTAATTAAGCAACGCAACCCCAGCTGGTACCAACAAGGGTGGCAGCTTAGGAAAACTGGGTACTGCTAATATCCAACAATCGTTGCATTAATGTAGTGTCTGTGCAGACTCTGCAGTAGAGCTATGCAGTGGACGGGGCTTTAATGACCTTGTAGTTGTATGGCCCTAAAACACCAATGAAGAAAAAGAAAACCCTAAAAAAAAATCGAATCCATGAAGCTAAACTAAAAAACATTCACTAAAGTAGAAAAATCTGTTTTTGCTTTGAAGTACAATGAAAGCAAAACCTAATTCCCTTGAGAATTAAGGTGTATAAAGGCCCCCACACACCAAACTGATGTGTGTGTGCAAAAAAGGTTTTGGTTCACACCAAAAATTTTAACTGGTGGTGTGAAGAAATTTTATCACATCGGTGTGTCAGTTCGAACTGTTGTCTGTTAAGCCCACCACACACGATCAGTTTGGTGTGTGCACATTGATGTGAGCAACCCCACACACGCTCACTTCGGACTGACGTCAATCCCAACTGACACACCGATGTGATAAAATTTCTTCACACCGTCAGTTAAAATGTTTGGTATGAGCAAAAACTTTTTTTGCACACACCAAACTGATCATGTGTGGGGACCTTTAGAAGTGAGCGTATGTGGGGTTGCTCACATCAGTTCTTCACATTTTTTGTTCTGCACATGCCCAGACATGGATAAACGTCATCTTTAAAAGTTTGCACCATGGTAATGGTAGAATTACTGGTTGATGTGGACAATCAAAGGACGTCACATGATGTTTAACAAAAAGGAACATAAGTACGTGACACAACAAACTGATCATGTGTGGGCAATTTATTCCTTTACAGCAAACTGAACACATCGATATGCACACACCAAACCTATTGTGGGCGGAGCCAAAGTACTGACCCTATACAGTAAAACCCCAATTATCTGGTATCCAGATATCTGGCATTACTATTTATCTGGCAATGAGAAATGGTACCCTTACATCATAGGGAGACATTAAATCTTTGGGCCTACCTTTCCAATATGGCAATAAATGTTTCTGAACTGTTAAAAAATTCATGGCACATCAAATGAGAATCATTTTACAATTATATTGCAATGCAATACATTTACAAAGTGCAACAAAGAAAATTATTAAAGCAAACTGATATTCAAGATAATGTGTTCACATACTCGTATATGACTGCTCTTAATATTAATAAAATAACATACAGTACTAGACATACTGGGTTTCTCTTATATCAAGATGTACAAAATGCAAATATTGCATTGAAATACTGTGAATGCATTATCAATTTTTCTAGAAATTGAGCCAGACCTTCAAATTTATCACAACCTTTGAAAAAATATATAGTATGTCAACTGATACACTTATACAGCTCTATGCAGTGCATTTTCTGGAAACTGGCCCAATGCACAGGCTTTATGAAAATTTATCAAAATGTAAAATGTCTTTTTCCCCACAGAAAGCCCTGTAAAATATTTTTGAACTTGGCCCCCAAAAGTTCACTCTGGCACCTCCTAACAGGTAGCTCAATCTCCTTGCCTGTGAGTAGGCACATCATTAATAAATTTGTATCAAAATCTTTCAAACGATTTTTTATGCTCAAAGACCATGAAATAGTTACAGTATGATGAGGAGGACAAAAGGTGGGAAATCATGCAAAAGTGATGTGATTTTGAATCAAATAAATAACTTCACCTGTATTCACACCTTTCAACACTAATTTTTTAAGACTATTGTGTTGTAAGTGGAAAAGTCATGTATAGTAGGTGCATTTGTTGATGTGTTCTTAAAAAGTTGAGATAAATGTGGATTTTTGGCTCATTTTGTAGCAGGGCCGGTCCATCCATAGGTTCAAAGTGTGCAAAGAATGCGGGCGGCTTCCCTGATGGGGCAGCCAATCAATGTTAACTTGCAGGCATTAAGAAAATTATGTGAAAATATTGAGGGGATGGGATGGCCTCGACATAACTGCACGCGGGCGGCCGAACCCATAGGACCGGCCCTGTTTTGTAGTACAGGTAAAGGGGTATACATCGTTTATGAATCACTGTACATTTGATATGCCCTTCAATATACAAGTGCTTTAGTTATCCCGAAAATTCAGTTGTCCGGCATGTGGTTGGTCCCAAGGATGCCAGATAATTGGGGATTTACTGTATTGATTGTTTGAGGGCTATACTGTCAACATTTAGTCAGTATGAATCACGTGAGCCATGACGAAGTTCATGCTGCCATTGTCTCCTACTGTGTTTCACATATGGCTGTATATAAAATACAGCTTGAAAGTTTTAAATTTTCAAAAGACAAAAAAAAACAAGGAACTCCTAACCCATTTCCCGCCTATGGCAAGGGTCGGGTACCCATCTTGCCCCTATGAATGGAAACAATAGCATTATATTGGAAAGTTTGTTTTCCAGTCGGTTGCCAATGAAAGCTGCAACCCTATGCTTATTTATTGCTGGTCTACTGCTATTTACTGCTTATTCTAAATTAGTTGCAGTAATCCTCAGAATCAGTTATTTAAATTTAATAAATTACATTAAAGTAAGTACATTTGTAAATCCATATTTCAATCCAATGTCGTTTTTTCTTTGTGTTGCATGTTACTCCACATAAAATAATAGCAATATATGCGTTTTTTTCTATTATCCATTGTGAAATGATAACCAGAGGACACCAAATGAATGTATTGAAATTTTTGAACTAACTAAAGGTGCATTTTGGCGATTGACCAAGTCACTTTTGGTCACATTGTTTCAGAAACAATGCGTTTTGGCAGTGCTCATGCTGGTTTGGTCAGTTGCTTTGGTCAACTTTGATCAGACCAAAGGAAGACCAACATGACCAAAATAAAAGCGTGGTCTGTGTATTTGGTCAAAGAAAAATAAAAATGGCAGCATGCTCCAGCCAGTTGTAGCAGATGATGGAAGGTACCAAAAATTAGTTTAAATTATACAAATCTGTTTTTTGTATTAATTCAGTAATTTTTTAGTTTAGGAAATTCATTTTTTTAAGTTTATCAAATTTATTTTTTTTTTTAAGTTAGGGAATTCGTTTTTTAGTTCGTGAATTAGTTTAGTTTAGTGAGTTTTGTTTTCATTTTAGTGAATTCATATTTTTTAGTTTAGTGGATTCATTATTTTTTTATTTTAGGGAATTGTTTTTTATTGTAGTGGATTTGGTTTTAAGTTAAGGGAATTCATTTTCTTAAGTTTTATGAATTCCTTGTCATGGGTCTGAAAATGTCTGACCAAAGCGTTTTGGTGATCCCCTTTGGTCTGTTCTTTTGGTCAGATCAAACATGAGAGTGTGGTCAAACCACAATTGACCAGGTCAATCGCCAAAATGCGCCTTAACTAACTACTGACAATAATATTGATCGTCTGAGGGCTCGTTATGAACACTGATGAAAGACTGCCAGTATTCAATATTGACAGCAATACTGATCATGTGAGGGCCACTTTAGTATCTGTGGGTTCTGTAATAATTATACTGTCTGCTCAAGCACTGTTCTTGTTGGTGTCCAGGTGGTGTTGGGAACCAGGCTTTACACTTTAATGAACACTTTGCCAACTGTACATCAAACGTATGCTAAACACCTAAGAAAAATGAGTGGCTGGAATTATCAGTTAGTAGGTGGCAATCCTGCATTGGCCGTTTTTTCTTTACTAACAGATTTGTCCATCATGTGGTCTGTGTATGTCCAAAAACTCCCTATTATTGTTAAACAGTGATGATTTAGTTATAATTCCAAATTGCTGAACATAACTAATTTATTTGTATTACAATTTTGCTGAATATTACTGATTTAGTTGTGATAAAATGTTGCTGAATGGTACTCATTTAGTGGTGATACAATGTTGCTGAATAGTACTCATTTAGTGGTGATAAAATGTTGCTGGGCAGCGATTTTGTTGTGATACAATGTTAGTGAACATCACTGATTCCATAGTGAAAGACTAAAGGCTCGGCCACACAGAATGTGATCTGTCACAGCAAGCAGAAATCGTGTGATTGTTGAAATGGTCCATGATATGGCAACGCCACATAGGGAGCAATATCGCTGCCAATGATCCATTTGAAAGGCACCATTGAGAAGTGCACATTTCAGTTTTATCACAGCCTAACTGATCATGCAATCCCACAATAAAAATGTAATTTTGTACATCTGGATCACTCCCTGCTGCAATCAAGAATAGATTACTGTGACATCGCCTTCTGTGTGACCATTTTAATATATTTTCATGTATCACAAAGATTGCTGTGTCAAAGATCACTGCCTGTTGTGAAAGAGTACGTTCTGTGTACCCAAACTGGTTTGGTTGGTTGCTGTGGTCAGAACAAATGGGTGACCATCATACCCAAATTAAAAGCATGGTCTGTGCATTTGGTCAGCGGAAAAATGCCAAATGGTGGTATGCTCTAACCAGTTTTAGCAGAACATGGGAGGAGCTCATAATTAGTTTCAATTAACAGATTTGCATAATTTAGTGATTTTTTAGTTTAATGAATTCGTTTTTTTAGTTTAGTGGATTTGGCTTCTTATTTTAGGGAATTTGGCTTCTTATTTTAGGGAATTTGTTTTTTTTATTGGAGTGAATGCATTTTTTTAAGACAATTTGGCAATTGACCAAGTCAACTTTGGTCACATTGTTTTACAAACAATGCGTTTTGATGGTGCACAAACCAATTTGGTCTGTTGCTTTGGTCAACTTTGATCACATTGTTTTACAAACAATGCGTTTTGATGGTGCACAAACTAATTTGGTCTGTTGCTTTGGTCAACTTTGGTCAGACCAAAGGGTGACCAACATAACCAAAATAAAAGCGTAGTCAGTTGGTTTGGTCTGAGGAAGATGAGAAATGGCAGCATTCTCCAACCACTTTTAGTGGACTTAAATTTCTAAAATTTTAAGTATTTATTTTTTTAGTTTGGTAAATTTTTTTCATTATTTTAGTGTATTTAGTGTTTTTAGTTTAGTAGATTGATTCCTTTAATGTTAGGGAATTCGTTTTTTTTTGTTTAGTGAATCAATTCAGTTGATTCTTTTTTCGTTGTGGTATATTCGTTTTTTTATTTTAATTTGTTTTTAAGTTCAGGGAATTCGTTAAGTTCAGGGCATCTGATTTTCAGTTCAGGGCATCTGATTTGCAGTTCAGGGCATCTGATTTTAAGTTCAGGGCTTTCGTTTTTTAGTTTTAAGTGGGGAGTTATGTTGCATTACGTTGTCATGGGTCCCAACATTTCAAACCAAAGCCTTTTAGCGATCCTTTTTGGTCAGACCAAACATCAGATAATGGGCAAACCACAATTGACCAGGTCAATCACCAAAACGCGCCTTTAGTTAAGTGAATTGAGTCGTGAGACCCAAAATGTCTAACCAAAGCGTTTTAGCGATCCCTTTTGGTCACACCAAACATGAGATTGTGGTCAAACCACAATTGACCAGGTCAATCGCCAACACGCACCTAATCTTGCTGAACAGCAGCAAGAAGCTGAAATATAGATTTGCAGGATTGTCACTACACATCATCAATTCAGTTGAAGAACTATTGCTAAACAGCCATGATTTACTTTGACACAATGTGGTGGTGTTGCTGAACAGTTCCGATTTAGCTGCAGAAAAAAGTTGCAAAGGTGTTGATGAAAGCAGGCCTGGCTGAAAGGTCTCGATTTGGATGTCACATAATGTTTTGTAATTGTTGATGAACAGTACCCATTGATCGTGATACAATATTTGGACTTTACTGCTAACAACCTCGATTAATTACTGCATGATACAATGCTGCTAAACGTTCCAAATTCCATATGTTGTAGAAATGTTACTGAGAAATGCTGATCAGTTGTTGCTTGTTTGTGTTTTAAGGCCCATCGACTTCAATGGTCATTATGGCCCAGGTGAATGCTGATCAGATGAGATACGATTTCTGGCGGATAAAAGTGGGGCCCTGAACTAATCAAATAAACGACTGCCAACCAAGCAACGCTCCCGCACACGAATTTGGCCATTGTCACCCAGGTATCGGGACTATTGCTGAATAATTACAGGTTATGGAGCCTTTGCTCTCTCCAAATAGGATGCTAGGGGGTCATCATACTATAAATTCCTTCGAAGCTAAGAATAGGGTAGTGCGGGAAAAGTGCAGGAGTTTGATTTCTATTTAGAAATCTCTACTTTAAAATCATCATGATCACCACAACCACATTTTTATGCCGCCTATTGCTGGATTTGGGCGTGCGAGTTCTGCTTCTCCATTCCCTCCTACATTTTACCAAGTCCCCCCTCCACCCGTCCAAGTGGATATCTCTACTTTAAAATGACAACGAAAATAAAAGAATAATACACATAGGAATAAATACAATGCACAACCGTATTAGTAAGAAAGTAAGAGAGCGGTTAATGAAGTGCAAACATTTCTACTCTTAATTCTTACCGCAGAAAACGAAAAAAAAAAACAACACAGAAATGGAGAGGGAAAAAACGCACAGGATAGGCTAATAAAACTTGTCAGCTATTTATCTGGTCTGATTACCTATCATTAGATTAATGCCTCTCTTGTCGATTTCGTTTCACCCCTTCTTCCAGCTCAACACCTCGTTCACCCTTTCCCTAATTAAGGCTCTTTTTCAAATTCGAAATTGACACTTAAGGGGATGACAAAACTGCTGTCATACCTGAAAAATCCTTACATATTCTATCAGAACATTAGCAAAAGTTTCCCCCTTATACGTCGGTAGAAAAGAGATTTCTGAGTGGGCTATTTGACTTCAGTTTATTACCTAGGTAAAAAAGCACTACCAACTTTTTTCCCGTTGGTACCCATCTTTGTATACTTGGGAATGGGCACACATGAACGATCTGTTGGGAGCCGCTTATTGCGTTGGACACACCCGTTCTCGTCTGATCACTGAAGTTAAGCAACGCAGCCCCAGCTAGTTCTAACATGGGTGGCCGCTTGGGGAAACTGGGTACTGCTAATACAGTAAAACCCCGCTATAACGAATTTGTAGGGGGTTGCAATCACATTCATTATAGCCAGGAAATCGTTACAACCAGGAAAGCTGTTTTTAACCACAGATAGCTTACCAGTAGTCTGTGATCCTACCCCAAATATCAATAAATTGTGGTTTTGGTAGTTCTGCAAAACATTTGGTTTCTAATCTTTGTGTACCTTCGTATTTACCCCAATGAAACATTTCTGCATGTTTTTCTTACATTTTAATTAATGCCCGTTGATTTAGTTTTCTTACAGTTGGTATTCTCCCAGACTACTGGTTAGCTGTAATGACTGCCCTTAAGTATTGAAGGGCAGTCAATTCTTGCGGAGCACAGGTTATTAGGTGTTGGAAACAGGAATTCATGTAGGAAGTAGGCTAGATAGGCAAGTATACTGGGATTTGGAAGAGACAGCTGATGCAGTGTGGGTCAGGTTTGCCAGAAAAATTAGAAAATTTGGGGAAGCCATTTTAGGTGAGGCTAGAGTAGAAGGTACACTCCAGGGCAGGCAGACATAGTGGTGGAATAATGCAATAGAGGCAGCCACCAAAAAATAAAAGGCTGCATTCCATAGGTGCGTGGAGATAGGAGACTATGATTCTAAAATATGCTACAGGCAGACCAAGGCCACAGCTAGGAGGATCATTCCTTTGGTCATACACCAGTAGCATGAGGTCCTCTATGATAGAGACAAAGGGGGAATGAAGGAAGAATGTAGCCTGGCCAAGACCAGGGATAGGGCGATTAAAGATTTACCCTGAGACATAACAGTGAAGGATAGAAAAGGTAGAGTCTTGTTTCATACTTCTGAGGTAAAGGAGTGGGGAGAGTATTTCTCCAGTCTAATTCCTGCATATGATAATGGTGGGGTGAATGGGGGATCATGGGGGAGATAGGCAGGTGTGTAGGGCTAGAACCTGCATACCCGACCCTGCCACAGGCGGGATAAGAGTATGGTGACGATGATGATGATAAGAAAATGAACGTTTCTAATATCATCAGCCATTTGTGCATTCTGCCCTAGTAAAATAAGAAGTATGACAAGGCATTCCTGTAAGTGGTGTTCAATTCAGTATGTGGTGACTATTGAGTGGAAGTTTGGGTTAAATCCAAAAATAAAAATTATTTTTAAGGTCCATCATTCGTTATATCCAACCAAATTATCCAAACTTTTATAAGTTTTCATCGTTATTACCAGGAAATTCGCTATATCCAATTCATTATATCCGATATTTTTAATATACAAACTCCTATCCTTTTGCCGGGACCTTTGAAAACATTCGTAACATCCAGGAATTCATTACATCCGAGATCGTTATAGCGGGGTTTTACTGTATCCAATAACCGTCGCATTACTGTAGTGTCTGTGCAGTCTCTGCACTAGAGCTACGCTGTAGACGGGGCTCTAATGACCTTGTAGTTGAAGGGCACTAAAACACCAACGAAACAAAAAGAAACAAGCGATCTGCTGGACACTAGTGTTCCGCAGCCGGGTTCTTGCCTTATTTATCATTTACATCGTATAGAGCAGCGGTCTTCAAACTGTGTTCCGCGGAACCCGAAGGTTCGGCAATAGATCTCTGGGGGTTCCGCGAGTCAAAATGAAAATTCGTTAGCAGCGGCAAGATATTCAGTACTTTTCTAAAGGTGGATTAGGGTTCCCACAAAACATCTTATAGTTCTAAGGGTTACGTGAGTCGGCAAAGTTTGAAGACCACTGGTATAGAGAGTCCTTTAACATGCAAATGACATCGCCCACCGCGTGGACCAGGGTTTTATTTCTCATTCGACGGCAGGCGCACTTGGGATCTCTCTCTCTCTCTCTCTCGCCCGAAAGAAGCTAATCCTCCTCGATCCAGTACCGAACCTAGCTACCATGCTACCTCCTGCGCCACTGAGGCGGGTTCGCGAATGGCCCACTACATGGAGTAAAATATTTCATGTGCAATATTTCCACGTGAAGGAGCTCGTCCTCCTGGTATCGGTAGAGAAATCCCAATGGCAAAGCAAGCAACTGTTAAACCATTTCCGGCCTAGGGCAGGACCGGGTACATCATCATTTTGACTCACTAGGACACAGGTGATTTGTTGGACTGTATTTTTACTCAGTCGGCTGACGTCCTAAGCAACAACCCGTGTTCTTATTTATCGTAGAGTAACTGTTTGTTGGGTCACTTCACAGAGGTCCTAAACCACGGAATTTTGCCCCGGAGCCTTGTGTGGTGTGCACAATGCCGCCACTGCACATAACAGAACCCTGCCTATATCATCGGCATCATCATATCCTTATCCCACCTATGGCAGAGTCGGGTCTGCGGGTTCTTGCCCTCCACTCCCGCATATCTCCCACCAGATCCCTGTCCACTCCACACACTACCATATCCTTACGGACAACCTGCTCCCACGTCTGCTTTCATCTTCTCCTGCCCCGGGTGCTTCAAACCATCTGCATTCCAGTAAGGGACCTAACGAGCTTCTCCTCCCGTCTTCTCATTACATGTCCATGCCACCTTAATCATCTTCCCCTCAACAGAACCCTGTCTACATCATCGGCATCATACCCTTATCCCACCTATGGCAGAGTCGGGTCTGCGGGTTCTAGCCCTCCACTCCCGCCTATCTCTCACCAGGTCCCCGTCCACCTCACACACTACCATATCCTTGCGGACAACCTGCTCCCACATCTGCTTTCGTCTTTTCCTACCCCGGGTGCTTCCAACCTCCTGCATTCCAGTAAGGGACCTAAAGAGCTCCTCCTCCCGTCTTCTCATTACATGTCCATGCCACCTCAATCATCTTCCCCTCATTTTTTTCCGGGATGTCCCCACCCCCAGGCTACCTCTAATATACGCGTTCCTAAGCAACAGAACCCTGTCTACATGGAGCAAAACATACATGTAGATGAACAAAATTCCCTAGTGCAGATGCTCGCGCCTTCCTCACGGCGACGGTAAATTACCTTCAGCATTAGAGAGAGCGAGAGAGACGTTAAATAAACCATACCATATCACTACCGAAAATGAAAACCGCAGATTTAGGTCAGAATCGATCTTGTAAATAACTCAAAAGTAAGCACGTTGCCAACTAAACTGCAGAAGTCACTGTGATATTTCCATCTTGCCTAAAAAGTAACGGCAGGGAGCGATCCTGTAGTCATCTCATTATCAAGAGAAGAACGTACCATTCCCATGACAATAATTCACCTGTTTTCACAATACAGTACCACGTAAATGAGGGCTAACGCCATACAGAATGTCCAAATCTCACCGAACAACCCCTCAGGGGTTCAACTTCTAGCATGATGAACTCTCAAATTCACTGTGTGCAGGCTCAAATCCCGATTGAGGTGGCCGTACGCAATTCGTCGAACGGGTCTCACCTATTAGCCTTCATAGCCACCTTCTACTGCCAACGGCAGGGCTCCTAATGCGACACATGAGCGATGTTGGACGGTATTTTTGCGCAGCCGGAAAGCGTACATACTGTTGTTGGTGTTTTAGGTGGGCCGACTTTTTGGTATTAGCGGTACCAAATTTTATACCCGCCTTGGTAGCGCTGTGAATAGCACGCTCGGTAACTTCGTCAGTAGTTCTAGGTTCATTACTGGACAGAGGTGGGTTGGCTTCTTTCGGGCAAGAGAGAGAGGCCCCGAGTGCGCCTTCTTTCGGAGAAGTAAAACTGAGGTCCCATGTGGTGTACAATGGCATTTACACGTAAGAGAACCCTCTCTACCATGCAACGGGTTGATGAGGCACAATTTCCAGGTAGAGGAGCTCGCCCCCCCCCCCTGCCGTCGGTTGAACGCCTCGCCGATAAATAAGCATAGGGGTTGCAGCTTTGGTCGGCAACGACCTGTGGAAAAACACTGCTCAATATATCCCCCTTGTGTCCATTCAGAAGGGGGGCTAATTGTGTTGGACACACCAGTTCTCGTCTGATCACTGAAGTTAAGCAACTCTGCATTAGAACTAGGTAGGGAGTGGACGGGGCTCTAATGACCTTGAAGTTGAAGGGCCCTAAAACACCAACCAACCAAAAGTCGTGGCATTGTCCACTTTCCAGCGAAAGCGAGGCCCCAGTGCACCTTCCGTCAGTTGGAAAGTAAAGTGGAGCGACTTATTGCGTTGGAGACACCAGGTCTCGTCTGATAACTGAAGTTAAGCAGCGCACACCCACGTCAATACCAACTTGGGTGGTTGGTAAAGAACGTTGGGTGCTGCAAATTAACACTCTTCCTCCTCCTTTCACCTACCTCCTCATCTCCCGCGGGCAGCCTCCTAAGGGGTTAACCTGTTATGGCTGCCTGGCTTACACCCCCCAACCCACAACCCCAGCTAGTACTGACATGGGTGGCCTCTTGGAAAACTGGGTACTACTAATACCCCAAAATCGTCGCATTTGTGTAGTGTCTGTGCAGTCTCTGAATAAGAACTACACTGTGGACGGGGCTCTAATGACCTTGTCATTGAAGGGCCTTAAAACACCAACAAGCAAGTCCATTCAGAGGGACAAGATGGGAACCCGACCCAGCCATAGGTGGGGAAAGGGTTAGTAATTGCTTTTTAGCGGTATCCAGTTTTATCCAGGCGGCCACCAATGTCAGTACTAGCGGGGGTTTCGTTGCTTAACTTCAGTGGTCAGACGAGAACTGGTGGGTCCAACGCAATAAGCCACTCCCTACCGAAATGAAAAGCACTATCCGAAATTACCGGTAGTTTGAGGAATACGACGAAAAAAATGCCTCTTTTTAATTTTGTTGAGTTCACCATTAGAAATAAGGTCCCTAATATAAATGACATTTCGATCGCATTTATCAATAAAGGGCGCATTAGTCGACATATTCAACGAATCCAAGATGACACTCAATAAAAAATACGACTAGCCGCGAATAATTATTAATAATAGCACTTGTCCGCCACAGGCCGGATGACATATCAATAAGAAATGAAAATAATAAACAATCACAAAAAAAAATTGGTCCACAATGGCCCCCAAGCCATTACTGTATTTCTATTTCAAAAAATCAAGTAAACAACTTATTAGCGCCGAGAGTAGAATTGCGACGTCATCTCTGCCAAAACCAAAGGCAACTCCTAACCACTTCCCCGCCTATGGAGCCGCGAGTTGCATTGGACACACCAGTTCTCGTCTGATCACTGAAGTTAAGCATTCCAAGCCCAGTTAGTACTGACATGGGTGGTCGCTCGGGAAAGTTGAGTACTGCTAATACCCAATAATCGTCGCATTAGTGTAGTGTCTGTGCAGTCTATGCATTAAAACTATGCAGTGGATGGGTCTCTAATGACCTTGTAGTTGACGGGACCTTAAACAACAACAATCACAATCCCCGCCTATGGAATCGAGCACCCATCTTTGTCCCTTTGAATGACCACATGGGCAATCTGTTGGGTGAGCGGCTGTATTGCGTTGGACACTCTAGTTCTCGTCTGTTCGCTGAAGTTAAGCAACGCAACCCCAGCAGCAACATCGGTGGCCGCTTGGGAAAACTGGGTACCAGTGGCGTCGCTAGGGATGGAGTCACCCGGAGTCAACCTCTCCCGAAAAAAGCCGCTTCTTCTGCTTTGGTATCACCCCATTTCTCATGGTGCGAGTGGTGTCACCCAGTGCGGCCCACACACCCCTAGTGATGCCACTGCTGGACACCACTAATACCCAAAAACCAAGAGCGGCGAACTGCGTCGGACACACCAATTCTCGTCTGATCACTGAAGTTCAGCAGCGCAACCCCAGCTAGTACTGACATGGGTGGCCGCTTGGGAAAACTGAGTACTGCTAACACTCAAAAATCGTCGCATTAGTGTAGTATCTGTGCAGTCTCTGCATATGAACTATGCTGTGGATGGGGCTCTTATGACCTTTGTAGTTCAAGGGCCCTAAAACACCAACAAACAACCAATACCCAAAAACCGTTGTAACAGCGTAGTGTCGGTGCAGTCTCTGGATTAGAAGTACGCAGTGGACGGGGCTCAAATGACCTTGTAGTTGAAGGGCCCTAAAACACCAACGAAACGGGAGCTGTTGGGCAGTCTTGACGCAGGGTCCTTCAACTGCAAGGGCATTAGAGCCCCGTCCACTGCATAGGTCAAGTGCGGGGGCTGGACAGACACTACACTAATGCGACGATTGCTTGGTATTAGTAGTACCCAGTTTTCCCAAGCGGCCACCCATGTTAGTACTAGCTGGGGTCGCGTTGCTTAACTTCAGTGATCAGACGAGAACTGGTGCGTCACTCGTAATAAGCCGCTCCACAGGTGTCGGAGCTCGCCCCCCCTTTGTTGTTGTTGTTTGTTGGAGTTTAAGGTCCCGTCAACTACGAGGTCATTAGAGACCCGTCCATTGTATAGTTCTAATGCATATGCTGCACAGACACTACACTAATGCGACGATTATTGGGTATTAGCAGTACCCAGCTTTCCCAAGCGACCACCCATGTCAGTACTAACTGGGCTTGCGTTGCTTAACTTCAGTGATCAGACGAGAACTGGTGTGTCCAACGCAACTCGCCGCTCCCCCGCCCCCCCCGTCGTCGGTGAAATCCCCCAACGAACAGTAGACTGATAAATAAGCATAGCGGTTGCAGCTTTGTGTCCATTCAGAAGGACAACATGGGTACCCGACCCTGCTATAGGCGGGAAAAAGAGTAGGAGTTGCTTTAAACAAAATGAGATATTTAATCACGTGATGTCCAAATATCACTGTCAGTAATAAGATATCAACGTCAGTTTGAAGAGCGCCATAAACGTTATTAAGTCAGGAGGAATCGATCCCAGACAATAAGAACTGCAATTACCAATCAGAAACATTATGAGACGAAATTACTTTTTGATTCACCGCAGTCAGACTTGATCAAGAAAACTCTAATTGAATCCAGGAGACGGAAAATCCATCATCATTTAATCGACTAAAGTACTCAGTCCCCATCCTTCCGTTCTGCACTACCATGGACCAATCAGCCTGCAATGGTCACTGGAACAAAAAAGCTGAGATTCCATCGGATACAATGCACCCATCACGCAAGGGTCATACTGAGGCTGACACAAACATGAGCTCATTAAAATTATTTCCAGTCAATTTTCCATTAATTCTCCACAACAGGACTAGGGCCCCCATCCCCAAAGGACTGCCCCCCCACCACAAATCAGAAAAGAAGCCCTTTTCTGAAATCCTAGCAACGACCAACCAAAGTCTATTAATGGTCTTATTACGTAATTAGCGAGAGAGAAATGGAATTCCTTCTAGTCAGGGCTCTGCACTGCCTCTAGATCAGTCTCCCCTTAAGTGGTTAAGTAAGCGAGCTGCTCCCAAAAGTGGTCAAAGACCTGCACTATCCCACCTCCTCATTGGATTCATTGGAACCACGAAATTCCACGTTTTCCCTCTGTCCTTTCCTTAGCAGCTCGATCAGTAACTGGTTGGGGAGCGGCGAATTGCGTTGGACACACCAGTTCTCGTCTGATCACTGAAGTTAAGCAGCGCAACCCCAGCTAGTACTGACATGGGTGGCCGCTTGGGAAAACTGGATACCGCTAGTATCCAAAAATCGTCGCTTTGGTGTAGTGTCTGTGCAGTCTCTGCATTGGAACTACACTGTGGACCGGGCTCTAATGACCTTTGCAGTTGAAGGGCCATAAAACACCACCAACAACTAAGCCACTGGTTCATTGGGGGACCGGAGACCGCCAGGAGAGAAAGGACGGCTTGTTGTTTGTAGGTGTTTTAAGGCCCTTCACCAAAAAGGTCATTGGAGCCCCGTCCAAATCATAGTTCTGATGCAAAGACTGCACAGACACTACACTAATGCGACAAATTTTGGGTATTAGCGGTACCCAGTTTTCCCAAGCGGCCACCCATGTCAGTACTAGCTGGGGTTGCGCTGCTTAACTTCAGTGATCAGACGAGAACTGGTGTGTCCAACGCAATTCGCCGCTCCCAGAAAGGGCGGCAGGCTAGTTCCTACATCTGTATTGTCCCCTATATCGAACGCGTAATTTCAAGGCCCGCCTCGGTGGCGTGGAGGTAGGGGCTGGACTCGGTCCACGGTCGACCTTGGACAGAAGCCCCCCTGCGACAGAGAAAAAGGCCCTCCTATTGAGCACTTCCCTTGGATGAGACCGAATGATATGGTACCTTGTGGTGTGTACCATGTCACCACTACACGAAAAAGAACCCTTTCTGCCTTTCAGGTCGCCCTTTAGCGTCCGTGGAAGAAAACTGCCCTGAATCATGATAGGCCGCTGATAAATAAGGAAAAGGGTTTCAGTATTAGGTTTGTAGCCGGCAGGATAAAATATCGTCAAACAGATCGTTCAAGTGTCCAAAAGGGTGTCCGATCCGACCAATGGGGGAAAAGGGGTACGTGAGACGTAGAGAGGGCATATTCACATTGGGTCATGATTGGACTTACCCTTTACACAAGCAACTCCTAACTTTTGCCGTCTTTGGCAGGATCGGGTTCCCACCTTGTCCCTCTGAATGGACACAAGGGTGTTCTATTGGGCAGTGTTTTTCCACAGCCGGTTGTCAACCACAGCAGCTACCCCTACGCTTATTCGTGGCCGGTCAACTGTTTGTTGGGTAAATTTTGAAAGTTTGCTCATTCGAAAGTGCACTCGGGTCCCTCCCTCCCTCTCTCTCTCCCTCTCCCCCTCCCCCCTCTCCCTCTCTCTCTGCCTCCCTCTGTCCCTCTCTTTCTCTCACCCCCCGAAAGATTCCCATTGCGGGACGCGTCCTCACCGCGTCCAGGATCGAACCTGCGAAATTTGCTCTTGAAAGTTAAGCACTCTAGAGATTCAGCAAGCAATGCCTTAGTTCCGCAGAGGTCCTCTGGATTTCTTTGTTTTGTTGGCGCTTTAGGGCCCTTCAACTACAATGGTCATTAAGGCCCCGTCCACTGCGTGGCTCTAATGCAGAGTGGGCACAGACACTACGCTATTAGGACAGTTTGGGTTTTAGCAGTACTCAGTGAA
The DNA here is from genome assembly GCA_013389805.1 of Trigoniulus corallinus. NCBI lineage: Eukaryota > Metazoa > Arthropoda > Diplopoda > Spirobolida > Trigoniulidae > Trigoniulus > Trigoniulus corallinus. The sequence continues at coordinate 15,556,411 of JAAFCE010001963.1, read as the reverse complement.
CCCAAATACTCACCCATGCCAGTACTAGCTGGGGTTGCGTTGTTTAACTTCAGTGATCAGACGAGAACAGGTGTGTCCAACGCAATACAGTCGCTTATAGGTCCTCTGGAGACAGAGGAAGAGAACCCTTATAGTGGGACCCTTCTGATTCCGTGTGGTTATTGGTTTATGCCCCATTAGGCTAATACAGTACTTCCTAATGCTATTTTCGACGGGAGGGGGCAAATCGTAGCTGGAAAGGATTCAATTTGGATGTCGTCAAAGGCACTTCCCAATTTGGAGACTGGACCGTTAAAGGGCCACTACACTAATGCAGTTAGTCGGTAAGAAGACTGATTGCACTATATTAATTCCTTCTTTCGGATGAGAAGTGAACCAGAGGTCCCATGTAGTGTACGATGGCAATTGTACGTAAAAGGGCCCTATCTAGAGTGTAACGGGTAGATGAGGCAAAAGTTCCAAAATTCTTAACGCTCGCTACCCCTCCCCTGGAGTCGGTGGAGTGCCCCGACGATACATAAGGGTTGCAGCTTTGGTCGGTAACCCGCTGTGGAAAACAATGTCCAATATATCGTCCTTGTGTCCATTCAGAGGGACAAGATGGGTACCCGACCCTGCCATAGGCGGGAAAAGGGTTACGAGTTACTTGCTCTGGCGACCCGTTTCGTAGTAGAGAGGGTTCTGTTACGTGCAAAGGCCATCGCACACCACACGGGACCTCGGTTTTACTTCTCATCCGCAGGAAGGAGCACTCGGGGCCTCTCTCTCACCACAGAAAAGCCAACCCACCTCTGTCCAGTATCGAACCTAAAACCACTGGCGCAGTTACCGTGTACACTACTCAACGGCGGGCCCAGCAGAGATCTTTTGGGGGGGGGGCATTTCAGATTTCGGATTTTGTGCGGGTGCGCCTCATTTTTACCATTTTGCGAATCTTTTGAGGGGGAGGGGGGCTTGCCACCATGGGTCCTCCGCTGGATGAGCGACGAATTGCGTTGGGCACACCAGTTCTCGTCTGATCACTGAAGTTAAGCAACGCAACCCCAGCCAGTACTAACATGGGTGGACGCTTGGGAAAACTGGGTACCGCTAGTATCCAAAAATCGTCGCTTTGGCGTAGTGTCTGTGCAGTCTCTGCATTGGAACTACACTGTGGACGGGGCTGTAATGACCTTGTAGTTGAAGGGCCCTAAAACACCAGCAAACCCCGCTGGATCCGCTACTGACGCTGTTTATTTGTTGGTGTTTTAGGGCCCTTCAACTACAAAGGTCATTGGAGGCCCGTCCACAGCATAGTTTTTATGCAGAGACTGCACAGACACTACACTAATGCGACGATTTTTGGGCATTAGCAGTACCCAGTTTTCCCAAGCGGCCACCCATGTCAGTACTAGCTGGGGTTGCGCTGCTTAACTTCAGTGATCAGACGAGAACTGGTGTGTCCAACGCAATTGGCCGTTCCTTTGACGTTATCCATTGCGCCACCGAAGCGGGATAAAACGGATATGAAATGAAGTCGGGGGAGGGGGGAAGACTAAAGCTAATTTCGGTAAAGCGATTGTTGACGTTGAGCGGTAAAATTGCATAATGCAGTTAACCTTTGACATCTCGCTGATAAATTATTCACTTAACGCTCGACATACGTCATTTTTAGAATATGAAACAAGTCAACCGGAAGTAGAATGGCCACATTTTCATAAACAATACAACAGCATCAATGATAACCTACATCGCGGAATGAATAGAAAGTTGACACTCAACTCGAACGTAGAATTAGCTGAGACAGAAACGAATGCATGACTAGCGAGCATTCATCTTTATTTTCGTTGACGTTCGCTTTGATACTGCCGACATCGACAGTTCTTTTTGTAGCGAGTGTTCGTTTGTTAAATGACCTCAGAGCACGTCAATATGTGCCTGAGGGCCAACTCTTCGATAAGAGCAAAAGTCCATCATTTACCAAAACACATTTTTAACCTAAAATTCTCAAATGTTCACAACTATTTTGAACGCTGTTCGCCTCAAGAAGCTTCACCCAACACGAAGCTCGTAAGCCATTTTCAACTTGTAACATGCGAGGAAAGCTCAACAACAGCGAGCATTCTTCCCTGTTCCCATGAACTACCAAACCTATCAAAATAAGAAAACTGTGAGCGTTTCTTAACGTTCACAAACGCTTCGAATCATTGCGCATCTTCAAGATCTCCACCTTAGAAATCTAGAGCCTCTACGTTTTTGAGCATTTTTCTTCGATCAGCGAATTTAGCAGGAGGTTGGCGCTTCGAACAAATGCGCCCAGAAACCCACAAACAACCATTACTAGACGTTCACAAACCGAACTAGAATACGGTCGGCGGTGTGCGCGTGAAGTTCTACCATAAACGCACCGATGCTCACGAGCGACTTTTAACAAGTGCAGGTAATGGACAATGGAGTGAGGAGGATTATAATTTTTCCGCGTAGAAAGAGTTCGTCAGAACACCGAGCGAACACCTCTCGTGACGCTTCTACAGTATCTAATGCACCTTATTTTATACTCTAGTGGCTTCAACAACAGGATCGAGCCTGGGTTCTATGGATTCGATGGCAGGAATCCATGGAACCCACCGTCCATTCGATTCGAAGCAGGAGTACCTTTGGCAAGAGCAACTATAACCGTCCTAAGAGAAACAGAGGCGGGGTATACTACAATCAACACTAACTCTTTTTCCGCCTATGTCAGGGTCGGGTGCCCATTTCTCCCAAATCGAACACAAGAGCGATTTGTTGGATGGTATTTTTACGCAGCCGGCCGCCAACCAAATGTTGCAACCCCTATGCTTATTTATCGTGGGCGTATTTTGATTCGTTGGGGCAATTTCACTCTAACGACGCCAGGGCGGAGGCAACTTCTACAAGTGGAAATTCTGTCAACCAGCGTGTTCCTCAGGCATTACTGACCACTTTTGATTCCGGGTGCCATGCGGTCACCAGGAAATTTGGCCACTGGGGCACTTTTCCTCCACCTAACGCCAGGGCAGCGGTGACTTCTACAAGCGTAAATTTTGTCCACCTACATGTTCCTTTAGAAAGGGTTGGTTTCTGTGCAGATGACAGTTTAGGTATCTCTGGAAAATTTTGATTCGGTGGGCGGCATTGTTTCCTCCACGGGCGCCAGAGGTTGACCTGGAATATATACAGGCCAATATATACAGGGCCTCAACATTTAGCGGCCTTCAAAACTTAAGAAAAGAGCTTCAAAAAGGATTGAAAAGGGCCTCAAAATTGAAATAGCCTAGGGCCTCTCAATAGCTAAATCCGGCAGTGGGACAATGCCACGGCTTTTGGCTGTTTGGTGTTTTAGGGCCCTTCAACTTCAAGGTCATTAAAGCCCTGTCCACTGCATAGTTCTAATGCAGGGACTGCACGGGCACTACACCAATGCGACAATTTTTGGGCATTAGCGGTACCCAGTTTTCCCGAGCGGCCACCCATGTTAGTACTAGCGGGGGCTACATTGCTTAACTTCAGTGATCAGACGAGAACTGGTGTGTCCAACGCAATAAGCAGCTCCAATTTACATCCCAAATGATGGATGGTGCAATGAGAGCCTCTCCTGCGCTTGAAAGAGGACACTGCAACTGCCAAACTCGAACCTGGAATCAGTGGCGTCACTAGAGGGTCTGCACCCCCGGGGTGCGGGCCGCACCGGGTGACACCACTAGCACCATGAGAAATGGGGTGACACCAAAGCAGAAGAAGTGGCTTTTTTCGGGAGATATTGAAAGGTCATACGCTATTATAATCTTGAGGCCCTTTTAAAGTCCTGTTGACGCCCTTTTCTTAAGTTTTGAAGCCCGCTAAATGTTGAGGCCCCAGGTTTCAGCCTAATTAGCATAGTGGTAAATCTGGCACTGGTATCACCGCACCGGTGTGCCGCCAACCCTAGCGACGCCACTGCCTGGAATCCCGTAGTTCACCACGCTATCTGCGGCATCGATGCGCAGATAAAGTCGGCAATCAGTTGTCCAACTACTCGCCAACGCGATGCTGTCCTTTCAAATTCTATTAATAGAATTTTTACTATTCTACCTTTCTACTTGGACTACCTTCTGATGATTTCATTACTGAATATTTGATATGAAAATGCATAAATATGCATTCCCACAATTTTCTAGGAACAAATTTCAAATAAATAATTAAATAAGTTGAATTTCAATTACAGAAATTCATTCTGCGGAGAATTTCAATTCCTTGATAATGAAATTCCCGACAGTCAACCTGCAGAGCTTTACTTCACATTTAAAGAAGAACCCCTACGACGCTACTTCAATCGAGTTCAACACCCGAGAAGGGCCCCAGCTAGTACGACCATAGGTGGGCGCTTGGGAAAACTGAGTACCGCTAACACTCCAAAATCGTCGCATTAGTGTAGTGTCTCAGCAGTCTCTGCATTAGAACTACGCAGTGGACGGGGCTCTAATGACCTTGTAGTTGATGGGCCCTAAAACACCAACGAAACAAACCCAGATAGTATTGGCATGGGTGACCACTTGCAAACACTGCACCCTCACAGCATAGTGTCTGTGTAGATTCTGCATTAGAACTGTGCAGTGGATGGAGCTCTAATGACCCAGTGGTTGAAGGGTCCTTAAAGACCAACGAAACAAACCCAGATAGTATTTGCATGGGTGACCACTTGTGAACACTGTGCCCTAACAGCGTAGTGCCTGTGCAGATTCTGCATTAGAACTGTGCAGTGGACGGGGCTCTAATGACCTTGTAGTTGAAGGGCCCTAAAACACCAACGAAACAAACTCAGATAGTACTGGCATGGGTGACCGCTTGCGAACACAGGCCCTCGCGTATGCTAGAACCGCTACTGCTAACAGCATAGTGTCTGTAGATTCTGCATTAGAACTGTGCAGTGGACGGGGCTCTAATGACCCTGTAGTTGAAGGGTCCTAAAACACCAACGAAACAAACCCAGATAGTATTGGCATGGGTGACCGCTTGCGAACACTGCGTCCTAACAGTGTAGTGTCTGTAGATTCTGCATTAGAACTGCACAGTGGACGGGGCTCTAATCACCTTGTAGTTGTAGGGCCCTAAAACACCAACGAAACAAACCCAGATAGTATTTGCATGGGTGACCACTTGCGAACACTGCGCCCTAACAGTGTAGTGCCTGTGTAGATTCTGCAGTGGACCTACGCAGTGGACGTTGGTCTAATGACCATTGTAGTAAAGTGCCCTAAAACACCAACAAAAAACAAACGAATTTCTCTTGGCCCCAACAGAGGGCCAAGTAGGTCAGCCCATACAGTCAAGGTTCTGTTACGACCAGGTGACAAGACGGAAAGTACACATGAGGCAACCGCCCGGTCAAAAGATGGCGCCTAGGTCAAGTACGTTATCACTTAGGTACTATCAAGGCAGGCTAGATACAACCATGCTCAGCTACTGCGTCAGTGGTTCCAGGTTCGATACTGGATCCAGGTGGGGTGCCTTCTTTCGACTCCGAGTGTGCCTTCCGTCGGATGGAGAGTGAAGCCGTGGCCTCGCGTGGTGTGTACGATGACACTTGCACGTAACGGAACCCTGAGTACTACGCAAGGAGCTGGACAGACAAAATTCCCACGTGTTGGAGCTCCGTGTAGTGCCTCGACGAACAGTAGGCTGACGATAAATAAGCATAGGGGTGGCAACTTTGGTCGGTAGCCGGCTGCGTAAAAATACCGTCCCACAAATCACCCATGTGTCACAGAAGGCCAGAAATGGGTGCCAGTCCTGCCAACAAGCAACTCCTAACCCTTTTCCCGCCTATAGCAGGGTCGGGTACCCATCTTATCCCTCTGAATGGACATAGGGCGATATATCGGTCATAGTTTTTTCTGCAGTCGGTGCAGGCCAAAGCTGCACCCCTAAGCTTATTTATCGTCGGTCTAGTGTTCGTTGGGGAATGCTACCGACGCCAGGGGGCTGCCTCCTACAACTGAAAATTTTGCCTCATCTACCCGTTGCAGGGCCGGCGCTATATTTTGCGGGGCCCTGTGCAAACTAATTATGCGGGGCCCCGTGAAAACATGAAGCGGGGCCCTTCTATCAATAGGTTCATTAATCCGAATGCGCGGGGCCCTGTGCCGTTGCACTGTTCACATACCCATTACGCCGGCCCTAACCCGTTGCATAGTAGAGGGGGTTCTTTTATGCCCGGCGCAAAATGAGACGCAGTCTCCACAGGTGGCGCAGGGTGACTCACCATAAATTGCTGTGGCTCACACGATTGTATGCAGTTGCGCACGTTAAGTCGGTAAGCACGTTAAGGGTGACGAGACTCAGTGCCTGCGCCACGTGACCCTGCAAGGCGCAGTGCCAATGCCGCAGTTTCCTGCGTGACGTTGGCGTGACAATAACAATGTGTTATTTGATGCAAGTATGGTGAAAAAATGCGCTTCAATGTGCGGCGATTGCCTGCTAGCAGAATTTCGCAGCGCTGCTACACCCTGCGTCTCATTTTGCGCCTTGCCTTACGTTCAAGTGCCATCGTACACCCACACGGGACCTCGGTTTTACTTCTCATCCGAAGGAAGGCACACTCGCGGCCTCTCTCTCACCCGAAAGAAGCCGACCCACCTCGGTCCAGTATCGAACCTAGAACTACTGACGCAGTTGCTGAGTGTGCTAACCACTACGCCACCGCAGCGGGTTGCCAGTGGTGCCATACGGCGAAATAACGGTTAGTAGTTGCCAAGCAGACTGAGGCTGCTTAGCCTGAGGCTCCGAGGCTGCCATAGGCAAATCTGATAACCGATTCCGTCACTTTATCAACCAGTCTGAAAAATATTTAAATAAATGCCAATGGCATGTTCAGATTATTTCAGGTCAGAGAAACCAGTGCCAGGGAATATCAATTTAAGGAACGTCAATTTGCAAATACCGTCATGCATCATTAACAGCGGCGCTTCCCCAAATTTCAACAAGGTGAAGAACTGCACCCTCCAATAAGAAAACGGAATTTTCATCCCCAAAATATTTTAAATTAACTACGTGAATATGAAACCTCTAAGCACTGAGCTAAGAAAGATGAGAATTCAATAATCAACCGAGTGTAACAACACTGATTAAAATATGGGCACAAGTCCCATTAAATAGAACATTTCCCCACCTGAGGGGGTCAGCGGGGTGGGGAAGAAGTGACGTAAACATGGGCCTGAAGCGCATTCGAAACAGAATAACGCGCACAATACCAGAAAGCATTTCCGAAATTAATGAGGATTTAGATCGGTATTTATTTGACTTGCCTCCGTGGCGCACAACATAGCGCGCTCGGTTTCCTGCACCAGTGATTCCATTTTCGATGCTGGGAACGGCGTATTGCGTTGGACACACCAGTTCTCGTCTAACCACTGAAGTCAAGCAACGCAACCCCCAGATAGTACTAACAGGGGAGAGCGGCAAATTGCGTTGGACACACCAGTTCTCGTCTGACCACTAAAGTCAAGCAACGCAACCCCCAGCTAGTACTAACAGGGGAGAGAGGCAAATTGCGTTGGACACACCAGTTCTCGTCTGACCACTGAAGTCAAGCAACGCAACCCCCAGCTAGTACTAACAGGGGAGGCAAATTGCGTTGGACACACGCTTTGGGAAAACTTGGTACCGCTAGTACCCAAAAATCGTCGCATTATTGTAGTGTCTGTGCAGTCTCTGAGTTAGAACTTCTCAGTGGACGGGGCTCTAATAACCTTGTAGCTGAAGGGCCCTAAAACACCAACGAAACGAAGAAAGCAGGCTCGATGCTGGATCGAGGTGGGTTGGCTACTACCAGGCGGAAGAGAGAGGGTGAGAGAGGCTCCAGAGGGCGCCTTCTTTCGGATGAGAAATAAAACCGAGGTACCGTGTAGTGCACTATGGCCTTTGCACGTAATAGAACCCTCTCTACTATCAAAGGGTAGCCCTTTTCCCGCCTATGGCAGGGTCGAGTACTAATCTTGTCCCTCTCAATGGACACAAGGGGGATCTATTGGATAGTGTTTATACGCAGCCGGTTGCCGACCAAAGCTGCAACCCCTATGCTTAGTTATCGTTGGTCTACTGTCCATCGGGGAATTCCACCGACGCCAGGGGGCGAACTCCTACACCTAGAAATTTTGTTTCATCTACCCGTTGCATTGTAGAGAGGTTTATTTTACGTGCAAATGTCATGGGTCCACGCCCACAGAGCCCCACATTTTTCATGTTCTAAGAAAATTTCGTAACAGAATTTTGGTTTGTTTCAGTATTGATATTCCCGATGCCCATGCAAACCCTGGGTGCTAGTAATCCGGCCGAGGTCGAACAGAGAAGCGGCTGTATTGCGTTGGACACACCAGTTCACGCCTGACCACGCCCATAGGGCCCTGCATTTTTCAAGTCCGTAGAAAATTTCATAACAGAATTCTGGATGTTTCAGTTTTGATATTCCCGACCCCCAAGTGCAGCCCGCCTGGCATCCCGGTGCAGCCACGTTGAGTTGGACACACCAGTTCTCGTTAGCTCACTGAAGTTAAGCAGCGCAAGCCCACGTCAGTACCAACATGGGTGGTTGGTAATGAACGTTGGGTGCTCCAAATGTCCTCTCTCCAACGTCCTCTGTTATGGCTGCTTGGCGTACTCCCCAACCTAGTAAATTAATCCAAGCAAATCCTGGGTGCTAGCAATCTGGCCCAGGTAGCACAGAGAAGCGCATGTATTGCGTTGGACACACCAGTTCTCGTCTGACCACTGAAGTTAAGCAACGTAACCCCAGCTAGTACTGGCATAAGTGACCGCTTGGTAACTTTGTTTGTTTGTTTGTTGGTGTTTAAGGTCCCGTCAACTACAAGGTCATTAGAGACCCGTCCACTGCATAGTTCTAGTGCATAGACTGCACAGACACTACACCAATGCGACGATTATTGGGTATTAGCAGTACCCAGCTTTCCCGAGCGACCACCCATGTCAGTACTAACTGGGCTTGCGTTGCTTAACTTTAGTGATCAGACGAGAACTGGTGTGTCCAACGCAACTCGCCGCTCCCGCTTGGTAACACTGGGTGCTGGTAACACGCAAAAATCGTCTTAACACAGTGGTGTCAGAGCAGATTTTGGATTGGTACTACGCAGTGGGCAGGTCTCTAATGACCTTTGTATTTGAAGGCCCCAACAACAACAAAGGCAACAAACCAAAACTGGTTGTACATACTAGAAGTTGTAGGTCATTCAACCCTGCCACAGGCCGCAAAATAGCTGTGCATAGCAGTATTCTCCTCGGAGATGACATGTTCAATATGTAAATGCTACCAATGAAGTAGGGTTATGAATTACCGTTCACATTCCTGCGTCCTAAATTACCGGATGTCTGTTAAACGACGTAAAGGGAGGCATTCCGGGTATCAACGTTTAAGTGAAAGAATGTCCCGTTTTCATCTTATTGAAGTAGCAATTCTTTTTATTGAATTCCACTGGTGTCACAATTCGGTGGTGAATTTCCTAGTATTGTTGTCCTGAAACGGAAGCGGTAATTTGGAGGTTGATTTGTGGCCTGTTTTCACCGGAATTGTTGTTCCGCAGTTAAACGTTTTCAGTCATGGTACGTCTGACACGTCATATCGTAAGAGAATTCTTACAACGGCCTACCCTAATTGACCACAGTTGATTTTCCCGATCCTATAAGTGACCTAAATAGTACAGTTCTAATTTTTGTCATCAATGACTTCTTAGCTTTCAATTGGGAAGGTCAGGAAAATAATGGTGACGTACTCTGTTTGTTTTGTTTGTTGGTGTTTTAGGGCCCTTCAACTACAAGGCCATTAGAGCCCCATCCACTGAGTAGTTCTCATGCACAGACTGCACAGACACTACACTAATGCGATGACTGTTGGGTATTAGCGGCACCCAGTTCTCCCAAGCGGACACCCATGTCAGTACTAACTGGGGTTGCGATGCTTAACTTCAGTGATCAGACGAGAACTGGTGTGCCCAACGCAATGAGACGCTCCCCACGTACTCTCTGGACGGCGAGCGGGTGACAAAGGTGCAAGAGGTAAAGTACCGGGGAGCAACGGGGAGATAGATTCGGATGTGACCCATACAATCAATTGGGCATGGCTGAAGTGGAGACAGGCAAGTGGAGTGCTATGTGATAGCAGGGTCCCAATCAAGTTAAAAAGGGAAGTTTGATAGGGTAGTGTTTAGGCCCTTTACGCTATATGGAGCAGAGCGTTGAGCAGGGAGGAAGAGCCACGTCAATAGAATGCAAGTACTCAGTGGCGTCACTAGGGGGTGCGGGCCGCACCGGGTGACACCACTCGCACCATGAGAAATGGGGTGACACCAAAGCAGAAGAAGTGACTTTTTTCGGGAGAGGGGGTGACGCCAACCCTAGCGACGCCACTGCAAGTACCCCAGATGAGAATGCTGAGGTACATGAGTGGGGGTGTCGATTTCTTGTTTCCTTGCGTTAGACACACCACTTCCTGTCTGATCACTGAAGTTCAGCAACGGAGCCAAAGCTATTACTGACATGGGTGGTCGGTTTAAAATTGAGTGCTGCTAATTCCCCTTCTCCTACATCACCTACTCCTACCTCCTTCTTACTTGCGAGCAGACTCCACAAGGTTTGACCCGTTACGGCTGCTTGGCCAACTCCCCAACCCGTTGGTTCAACACACCAGACAGGCAGGACGAAGAGGGAGAGACAGGCAGGACGAAGAGGGAGAAATGACAAGGGGACAGACAGGACAAAAAGAGAGAGAGAAAGGACAAGGGAAGAGAGAGAACAAGGGGAGAGAGAGAGAAAGGACAAGGGGAGAGAGAAAGAAAGGGCAAGGGGAGAGAGAAAGAAAGGGC
>JAAFCE010001963.1:15491902-15535841 GCA_013389805.1 Trigoniulus corallinus | reverse complement strand
GCATGATGCCGTGGATCCACTCCCTATTTCTTGACAGAAACCAGTCGTTTCGGTCAGGAAGGAACCGGCAACAACTGTCTCATAATTGAAACTCATTGCTCCTAAGCTACCCCACAAAGGTGAGACGAGTGAAGATTGGCATCGAGGTCAAATAGAGAAAAAGACGTGGTGTTTACGTGGCTGACAACCGACCGAATGTCCTAATTCGATTTTATCCGTCCCTTCTAAACTTCATAACTATAAAAGTACTGCGGGCCTGAATTTCCAGCCCTGAACCCCCGCGTGAAGAACAGCCTTTATGCAACAGTGCTTTCTTTAAGATATCTGTGCCTAGATCTTTGTAGAGATTTTAGGACGACATTGAAAAGGCTTCTTTCGTTGGATACACTCCAGAAATAAGCCAAACCATTCATGTGCTTCCTGCCGAACAAAGGGTTTCGATCCCTCTTTTTTAGCGATAGCTTACAATTTCGACACTGGGTCAAATCAACAATTTTCTTGGGCACAAGTGGACGCCAGTAATGCACCCCTCTGCCACGCGGATTGTTGTTTGTTTGTTGGAGTTTAAGGTCCCGTCAACTACGAGGTCATTAGAGACCCGTCCACTGTATAGTTCTAATGCATATACTGCACAGACACTACACTAATGCGACGATTATTGGGTATTAGCAGTACCCAGCTTTCCCGAGCGACCACCCATGTCAGTACTAATTGGGCTTGCGTTGCTTAACTTCAGTGATCAGACGAGAACTGGTGTGTCCAAAGCAACTCGCCGCTCCCCTGCCACGCGGAAGTGACGCTGCGCAATAACACTCCATAGAGCTCCTTTCTGAGATCCAACGTGACGTCATAACGTGGAACACGTGACTGTCTCCATTTACAACCGGTAATTTCGTCTTCGTCTCAGTAGCAATGTGGTTGACTGGTTACTCACTTGTTGCAGGATCGATTCTGACTAAGACGGGCACGGGGGGGGGGAGACAACACCGCTAGGTTCATGATATGGCTTAGGACCTTTTTGGACTGTGCCACTATCTTACTTTCTAATGGATTATACTGGATTAATATCATGGGTTGGGGAGTAAGCCTGCGGCCATAACAGGACGAACCTTTAGGAGACTCCTCGCAGGACATGCGCAGGTAGATGTACAGGACGTAGGAGAGGGGAAATTTGCAGCACCCAACGTTCTTTACCAACCACCCATGTTGGCACTAACTTGGACTTGCGCTGCTTAACTTCAGTGATCTCACGAGAACTGGTGAGTCCAACGCAACTTGGCTGCACCATAAGCTACACTGCCAACCGCTTTGTACATCAATTTTTGTTACCATGTTGGGGAGCGCAGACTCCTGGAATGCGATATCCGACCATGCAGCAGGCATACTACGTGAAAGGAAGAGCGGACTAAATCGAGAAACGTTCCAGGTTCACCCTAATACACAGGAAAACTCTAAGGCAGTGGTGGCGAACCTGTGACCCACCGTGCAATTTAAAGTGACCCAAGCGTTAATCATACCTATTTATCGTCTCATAAACAACAGACGTGACAGCAGGTTGTCCGTACGCAGACCCGACCCTGCCACAGTCGGGATAATGGTTGCACCTGACCTGAAGTATTGCACCTGACCCGCGGATAACTTTTAATTTTTGTTTTCGTTCAGGCTCAGCCTGAAGCAATGTAATAAATGGTTCCGGATTACTGAGCAGAAGACAACGGTAGTCTAGGATTGGGAGTTCGACAAGAAGTCAGTGCTGCCAGATCTGAAGACTAAAAAGTAGCATTGCTGTACACCAAAAGTAGCGGATTTGAAGCATTTGTAGCCCAAATAAAAATGAATCATTTCCCTACTATGAACTTTTCCTGATGAAATTTTTTGTTCTAGGGTAGGTTAATTTTATATGGTTAGGTCTGGTTAGTTGGGTTAGCTTCCTGGGGAACTGGTGACAAAGGTGCAGGAAGTGAAGTAATTAGGATCAGTGATCCAGAGCAATGGGGAGATAGATTCGACAGTTACCCACAGAATCAATTAGGGGTGGTTAGAGTTCTGTGTGATAGGAGGGTCCCAATCAAGTAAAAGAGAAGTTTTGCAGGGCAGTGGTTAGGCCAGCTATGTTATATGGATCAAAGTGTTGGGCAGTGAGAAAGAGCCACATAAACAGAATGCAAGTAGCCAAAATGAGAATGCTGTGGTACATGAGTAGGGGATCCAGAGCTGATAGAATTAGAAAGGGTATATTATAGGTAGCCAGGGGTGGGGGACATCACGGAAAAGATGAGGAGAGGAAGTTGAGGTGGTATGGACACGTAATGAGAAGAGGGGAGGAGGAGCTCGTCAGGTCCATTACAGGAATATTGGTTGTTGGAACCACCCGGGGCAGGGGGATCAAAGCAGACATGAGAGATGGATGAGGACCTGGTGGTAGATTGGTGGGAGTGGCGGGCAAGAGCGCATAGACCCGATCCTACCACAGACAGGATAGGGGTATTATTATGATGATAGCACCTTTATATATAACTATAACAAAGTAGCGTATTTTAAAGATTTATAGCGCTCAGACAATTAAAGGTAGCCCAAAAAGTAGCGTGTCGCCCAATTTGAATTTTTTGTAGCAAGGACACTTAAAAAGTAGCCCAATCCGTTACTTGTAGCCCAATCTGGCAACACTGCAAGAAGTGTGGAAACGCATTCCACCCACACCAAAAAAAAAACGGGGAGCGGCGAGTTGAGTTGGACACACCAGTTCTCGTCTGATCACTGAAGTCAAGCAACGCAACCCCAGGTAGTACTGACATAGATAATCGTCGCTTTAGTGTAGTGTCTGTGCAGTATATGTATTAGAACTATGCAGTGGACGGGTCTCTAATGACCTTGTAGTTGACGGGACCTTAAACACCAACAAACAACAAAAACAACCAAAAAAAACCCTTATACACTGAGAACAATTCATGTTGGAAAAATTTCCAGATTTAGAAGTTCGCCCCCTTGCTGGTAGAAGAAAGAGGGTCCCCTAGCAAAATGAATCCAACCTTACTAATAGTTCATTAAGATGTTTGCAGTCGACAATATCCTTTCATGGCCATCATACCCTTAACCCGCCTCTGGTCCTCTACTCCCACCAATCCTCCATCGCGTGCTAACTCACTCCACGCATCAACATATCTATCCGTACAACTCTGCTGTGCTCTTGCTGAATCAAGATTTGTCGGAGCGGCGAGTTGCGTTGGACACACCAGTTCTCGTCTGATCACTGAAGTTAAGCAACGCAAGCCCAGTTAGTACTGACATGGGTGGTAGCTCGGGAAAGCTGGGTACTGCTAATACCCAATAATCGTCTCATTAGTGTAGTGTCTGTGCAGTATATGCATTAGAACTATACAGTGGACGGGTCTCTAATGACCTCGTAGTTGACGGGACCTTAAACTCCAACAAACAACAACATCAAGAAATGTCAGCCCTTCCATACTGACTGTTCCACACCCCCATCCCCATGAACCTCCTCATATCCCTGGCTATCGTTGCCTACATGACCATTAATGCCCCCACCAATAAATAAAAGTTCATTCCTTTTGCACTGCCTTACCTGAAAATCTAGTGAGTTCACAAACTCATTAAAGTCCATCCACAAACCCACCTTAGTAGAACCACCTTGAGGGGCATGCTCATTGATGAGGTGGATTTGTTTGTTTGTTGGTGTTTTAGGGCCCTTCAACTACAAGGTCATTAGAGCCCATCCACAGCATAGTTCTTATGCAGAGACTGCACAGACACTACACTAACGCGACAATTTTTGGGTATTAGCAGCAGGGCCTTCTCTAAGGGGGGGGGGGGGCAACCCGAACATTTGTCCGGGGAGCCAAAATTTAGGAGCGCCATTTTGTCTGTAAGTATGAGAACAGAGCATGCAAACAGAGCTCTTCTTCAAGGGGCGGCAATTTGTCTTTTTGTCCAGGGCGGAATAAGTGCTAGAGCAGGCATTGAGTAGCAGTACCCAGTTTTCCCAAGCGGCCACCCATATCAGTACTAGCTGGGGTTGCGCTGCCTAACTTCATTGACCAGACGAGAACTGGTGTGTCCAACGCAATTCTCCGCTCCCCTGATGAGGTGGAACACTACTCCTCGCCAAAATACTGTAACTAACTTTAGCCTACTATTTATTCTTTTAACTAGGGTGACCCCTTGCTGCAACTCCCTGTTCAATACTACTCCTACCCCGTTTCGTCCCCCTTCACTAGCAGTATACACTATATAATCTTGTACCCCTCACCAAGGGCCCTTGATCTATCCCCCCTTGCACCTAGCTGCTTGTAAGAAAGCTACAATAATCCTCCTACGCTTTAGGATCCTAATCCTCCCGTTTTTCCTGTAAGGATCCCTACATTCCACATCCCTAATCGAAAAGTAGCCTCTTCGCTAGGTGAGATTACTCTGAATGGGGACACCCCAGCCAGACAAGGATCCCTACATTCCACGTCCCTAATCGAAGAGTCCACGTCCCTTACTCTGACTGGGGACACCCCAGCCAGACGTCTGGAACCCGCAGAAATATTGGCCGACTTGTCTGTGGGGGTGCCAGCCTACCCCACCCCTACAAAATTCATTAAAAGATAAAAATTATCTACAAAATTAATTACAATTAAATATTATCAAACCCGGTGGAACAAATGGCGGTTATCAGCGTCCTAATTTCAGAAAAGAAACAATCAAGAATTTCAAGGATGTTTAAATACTTTCCATACTGAACACAATCCCCAAAGACACCTAAACCTGTGAGTAAAATGGGATAAAAAGATCCCATAACGAGGTCTATTTGCATATCCAAAAGTGGTATCTTGGGTCCAATTTGACATTCAACGCAGAAAACACAACAGCCGCCAGAGGGTGCCGCTTCAGAACCACTACGCCTGCCATGGAGCAACGCCTCTTCATAATAAAATGCTGTACGAAAATAATACTAGTAATTAATTGACTTTAGAAGTGACCAACTTCATCAAACGGCCCTTGATACCTGAAGGGGTGGGAGGTCAGCCTAGGTACCCCGCCACAATTAATAAGAGCAATTTAATTACAATAATAAAAACGCTGAATTAAACACGGATGAACGGCTGCGCTCCGTATATGCGTGCGCGTGTTTGTGAAGGTGTGCAATATGAGAATGGTTAATAAATTTCCCTGGAGGTAAAAAAGTCCAAGCGGGCCCTAGTTGGGAGGAGAGGGTTAATCATTCAAATGATACCTACCATTTCTCTTAATTATTACCTGCTGAAATGAGGTGGGGGAGGCAAATTCCCAGGTGTAGCAGCTCGTCCTAACGAACAGTAGACCAACGATTAATAAGAATAGGGGTTGAAGTTGTGGTCGGCAGCCGGCAGCTGAAAAACATTGTCCAATATATCACACTTGGGTCCATTCAGAGAGGAACAGGATGGGTGCCCGACCCTGCCATAGTAGGAAAAGGGTTAGGAGTTACTTTGTATCCATTCAGAGGGACACAGATGCTTGCTTTCAATAGAATGTCGGTACGTGGTAGCAGGTTATACGCAGAGATACACAGTATGTTATTGCAGGGTCTACGTCAATTTGGCGCATGACAATTTGGCGTATGGCAATTTGGCGTACATAAAAATTTGGCGTACATACCGATCTCTTGGGTGCCCAAATTTGTTCAAAATTGCAACGGTCATAACATATTTCAACAGTCATTGCAAGGTAATAGAACAATGAATGCCTACCATAACTGTGTTATAGGGCCCTAATGACCTTTGAAGTCGATGGGCCCTAAAACACAAACAAACCCAACTGTGTTATACGGGACCGTTGCAATGACTGTTATGCCCACGCGTGGATCTAGGATGGGGTTTTTGGGGGTTGCAACCCCTCCCATGCACATATAAACTTATATTTGCATAATATGTGAGGTTTAGCTCAACCCCCTTGTATTAGCTACCCCCCCCCCCGACGAAAATCCTGGATCTGCCACTGGTTATGACAGTGGCAATTTTGAACAAATGTGTGCACCCAAGAGATCGGTATGTACGCCAAATTGTCATACGCCAAATTTGTATGTACGCCAAATTGTAATACGCCAAATTGTCATGCGCCAAAATGACGTGATCCCATCATCATCATACCCTTATCCCGCCTGTGCCAGGGTCGGGTCTGTGGGTTCTAGCCCTCCGCTCTCGTCTATCTGTCCCCCAGTTCCCCGTCCACCCCACACACTGTCACATCCTTACGGACAACCTGGTCCCACATCTGCTTTGGTCTCCCCCTGCCCCTGGTGCTACCGACCACCTGCATTCCTGGAATTAACCTAACGCGCTCCTCCTCCCGTCTTCGCATGACGTGTCCATACCACCTCAGCCTATTCTCCCTCATTTTTTCGGCGATGTCCACCACCCCAGGTTACCTCTAATATGCTCATTCCTAATTCTGTCAGCTCTCGACACTCCACACATGTGCCACAGCATTCGCATCTCGGCTACTCGCATTCTAATTGCGTAGCTCGTCCTCATTGCCCAGCACTCTGATCCATATAGCATAGCTGGTCTAACCACTGTCCTGTAGAACTTCCCTTTCAACTAGATTGGGATCCTCCTATCACACAGGACTCCGCTTGTCTGTCTCCACTTCAATGACCCCCCCTCCCCCATTGATTCTGCGGGTCACATCAGAGTATCTCTCCATTACTTTATTTGTGCATTAGATTTTTTGCGGAACACTTGAAGTGGTTTCACGGAACACCAGTGTTCCGCGGAATACGCTTTGAGAACCACTGTGTTATTGCATGGGATGAATGAGTATCTGGTGAGCGGGGGTGAAGGGAGTAAGGCGGGAGTGGAGGCAGAACCCTGCCACAGGCGGGTTAAGATTATGATGATGACGTAAGACTACTGTCAACTGGAAACAAATGGATGGATTCGTTTTGCAAGAGGACCCTCTTTCTTTTACACCTCTCTGGCGCAGTAGGCAACACGAAAGAGAATATTAGAGATAGCCTGGGGGCGGTGGATATTGCGGAAAAACTGAGGGAGAGGGTTAAGGTGGTATGGACACGTAATGAGAAGAGGGGAGGAGGCGCTCGTCAGGTGCATTTCAGGAATGCAGGCAGTTGGAAGCACCCGTGACAGAGGGGACTGAAGCACATGTGGCACCAAGTTGTCCGTAAAGATATGGTAGTGTGTGTGGGGGATTGGGACGACTGGGACAACAGACAAGACCCTGCCCTAAGAGGGATAAGGGCAGGCGCGGATCAAAGGGGGGGTTTGGGGTTTCAACCCCCCCCCTAAATTTTGGGTCGACATTGACACTGACAAATGAAAATTGCGTTTCCAATCGCTGCCTATGGCTCAACCCCCCCCCCCCCCGCTGCAACCTCCCCTGACGAAAATCCTGGATCCGCCCCTGTAAGGGTATGGTAATGGCTCAGTGGGTAACACGCTCAGTAACTGGGTCAATAGTCCTGGGTTCCATACTGGACCGAGGTGGGCTGGCATTTTCCGGGCGAGAAGTAGGCCCCGAGTGCGCCTTCTTTCGAATGAAAAGAGAGCAGAAAATTGCGTTGGACACACCAGTTCTCGTCTGATCACTGAAGTTAAGCAACGCAACCCAAGTTAGTACTGACATGGGTGGCAGCTTGGGAATATTGGGTACTTCCAGTATCAAAAATCGTCGCATTCGTGTAGTGTCTGTGCAGTCTCTGCATCAGAACTACACGGTGGTCCCGTGTGGTGTACGATGGCATTTAAGCTTAAATGAACCCTCTCAACTATGCAACTGGTAGATGGGGCAACATTTCCAGGTGTAGGAGCTCGCACCCTGGCGTCGGTGGAATGCCCCAACAAACAGTAGGCCGACAATACATTAGCATAGGGAAGCGATTCTCAACCAATGTGCCGTGAGATTCACGAATTGTGCCGCCTCTGCAAATACCCCTACATAAGTGACGTCAGACAAGTAGTTCGATCGGTTCTGCCTTCCTAGGACGGACTGGTTCAACCATTGGGCATTAATATTACAGTAGTTTAGTCTACTGGTCACTCGCTTGATGCGTGCACAGGGCTAGATTACAAGTAACTTCTAACCCTCTTCCCGCCTATGGCAGGGTCGGGTACCCATCTTGTCCTTCTGAGTGCACAGAAGGGCGATTTATCGGACAATGCTTTTCCACAGTCGGTTGCCAACCAAAGCTGCAACCCCTTGCTATTTACCGGTATCATCCTTCTACTGTTCGTTGGGACATTCCACCGAAGCCAAGGGCTGGTGGAAAAGTCGCTTCCTCTACCCGTTCTATAATAGCGTGGGTTCTTTCATGAGCAGATGCCATCGTACACCACACGGGACCTCGGTTTTACTTCTCATCTGAAAGATGGCGCACTCAGGGTTTCTCTCTCGCCCGAAAAAAGCCAACCCACCTCGGTCCGGTATCGAACCAAAAACTACTGACGCAGTTACCGAGCGTGCTACCTACAGCGCGACTGAGACGAGTTTTTGCATAGGGTTAGGTTACAACTTATATACTGTATTTCCTTCGACGTTTGTGTGCCCCGAAATGTGTCGTTGCTAGTGTGTCGCCAAATTTTTAAATTATTAAAAGTGCACCGGAGCCGGCCAAGCAGCCATAAGGGGCCGGACCCTGTGGAGGCTGATCGCGGGTGAGACAGGGGCGGATCCAGGGGGGAGGAGCAATCTGATCATGATTCGACTTAGCAACTGATGATGCATTTTTGAATTGCTGTTCCCATTTCGATACTTCCGATGAGCGGCGAGTTGCGTTGGACACACCAGTTCTCGTCTGATCACTGAAGTTAAGCAACGCAAACCCAGTTAGTACTGACATGGGTGCTCGCTCGGGAAAGCTGGGTACTGCTAATACCCAATAATCGTCGCATTAGTGTAGTGTCTGTGCAGTATATGCATTAGAACTATACAGTGGACGGGTCTCTAGTGACCTTGTAGTTGACGGGACCTTAAACTCCAACAAACAATTCGATACTTCCGGTCCAACAGTTGTAGTCCAATTTGCAGTTGGTTGAAACACTGAAGGCAGGACAGGACATTGTATAAGGGGCAGCAGAAGACCTATTGTAATTGCTAGCTAGAATTATACTAAGAGATTTTGAATATTTAAAAATATTTGGGGCGCATTCTTTTTGCAGTGCTCCCCCTTCGATCTCCCTCTAGATCCGCCCCGTGGGGTGATGTAGGTGTTGGGAAGGTAGGAGCGGGGAAATTAGCAGTACCCAGTGTTCCCAACCAACCACCCATGTCCCCACTGTGTCCATTCAGAGAGACAAGATGGATATCCGACCCTCCCAGGGTCGAACTTCTAAACCTGGAATGATTTGCAACATGAGTTATACTCCGTGTGTCCATTCAGAGCGACAAAGATGGGTGCCCGACGCTGCCAGAGGCGGGAAAAGGGTTCGGAGTTGCTATTACCTACCGAAATGATGTGATGACCACACAATAACAACTAGATGAACTTTTTAATTATCCAACCATGCCGAGTGTTACCTAGTAGCTATGAAAAATTCATGAATTTCAACTCCTAGCATATTATCGACCTGAAAAAAAGGGCACATTACCGTCATTTTCGCCACCACCGCCATCCTCCTAGGACCTTTTAAGCGAAAAGGGGATTTTTTTTTATAGTCGAACAAAAGCCAAATTCGGCAACAATGGAAACAAAAAAACCTGAACTAATACTGTGCTTGTCAACTTCCATGCTAACTTGAGTGCTTCAGGATGAAAAATTTAATAAGAGCTATAAATAATGTATGAGATTATCTTGCCCTCTCAAAGAAAGAAAAGGGCCCAATGACGTCATCCACATCTTAATAACTTCCAACCCCCCCTCCCCTCCTCTCTTTTCATCACCACCCGAGATGAATGAATGAAATTGCAGATGACAAACTTTCAACCCCAAACCCCGAAGATGCTTTTGACAAATAAACACAACGGAAATCATGTATTAAACATTTTGAAAACTGATGGATTGAAAATCTGTCAAACATTGTGCCCTTGCCGAAATTGCACCTCATTACCCTTAACCAACAATAAAAAAAAATCATGATACAATTAACAAAGAGTTGGTGTACAAGGGTTTGAAAGGATGAGGTAGGAGAAGAAAGTTTATATTAGTATACTCACAATGACACTTAGTGCCGAAATAAAGGCCTAGCTTTCCAAGTGCATTCATCTCCAAATTAGAAGCAGGGCACAGCGCATTTCATCTGGCCCCAACAAAGGGCGGAACTGAGGAGGGTGAAGGAAGCGGCTTATTGCGTTCGACCAACAAGTTCTAGTGTGATCACGGAAGTTAAGCAACGCAATCCCAGCTAGTATTAACATGGAGCGGACTGGGCGGACTCCCTTGGGAGGCCCTAGGCTATTTCAATTTTGAGGCCGTTTTCAAGGCCTTTGGAGGCCCTTTTCTTAAGGTTTGAAGCCCGCTTGAAACAATCATGTAGGAGAAGAAAGTTTATATTAGTATACTCACAATGACACTTAGTGCCGAAATAAAGGTCTAGCTTTCCAAGTGCATTCATCTCCAAATTAGAAGCAGGGCACAGCGCATTTCATCTGGCCCCCAACAAAGGGCGGAACTGAGGAGGGTGAAGGAAGCGGCTTATTGCGTTGGAACCACAAGTTGTCGTGTGATCACGGAAGTTAAGCAACGCAATCCTAGCTAGTTTTAACATGGGTGACCGCTTGGGCGGACTCCCTTGGGAGGCCCTAGGCTATTTCAATTTTGAGGCCGTTTTCAAGGCCTTTGGGGGCCCTTTTCTTAAGTTTTGAAGCCCGCTTAAATGTTGACACCCTAGGCTTCAGCCTAATTAGTCTAATGGTAAATCCGGTACTGCTTGTGTTGTTGTTTGTTGGAGTTTAAGGTCCCGTCAACTACGAGGTCATTAGAGACCCGTCCACTGCGTAGTTCTAATGCATAGACTGCACAGACACTACACTAATGCGACGATTATTGGGTATTAGCAGTACCCAGCTTTCCCGAGCGACCACCCATGTCAGTACTAACTGGGCTTGCGTTGCTTAACGTCAGTGATCAGACGAGAACTGGTGTGTCCAACGCAACTCACCGCTCCCGGTACTGCTTGTGGACATCAGGGAAGGTGGAGTCATTAAAACATGTATAAAGCTCCCAAAAGGGTTTCAGAGTATTGCATCAAAAAAAGTTACTAACCCTTTTCCCGCCTATGGCAGGGTCGGGTACCATTCTTTGCTTCTCTGAATGGAGGCAAGGGTGCTAAATCAGACGGTGTTTTCCGCAGCCAGGTGTCGAATCGATCAAAGTTACAACCCCTATGCTTATTTATCGTCGGTTCACTGTTCGCTGGGGCACTCCACCGACGCCAGGAGTGCAAGCTCCTACACCTTGGGATGCTGCCGCATCCACCCGTCGCATAGTTGAGAGGGTCCTTTTATGTGCAAATGACATCGTACACCACAAAGAACTACAGGTTTACTTGTCATCCGACGGAAAGCGTACTCGGGGCCCCTCTCTCTCGTCCGAAAGTAGCCAACCCACTTTGACCCAGTATCGAACCTGGAACCATTGACGCAGTAATCGAGCACACAGCCTCCTGCGTCAGGAGGAAGCATGGACGTTTAGTGAATGACCTTCTCTCTTATACCAGGTCCATCAAATAAGAAATTGGGAATTTCCAGCGAGAAATTGAACAAAAAAATATTAACTGTCCTCATCAGATGACCTAACATGGACTGCATGACATACATCATCATTATTATTACCAAATTCCGCCTATGGCAGCGTCGGGTCTAGGGGCTTTGGCCCTCTACTCCTGCCTATCGGCCAATAGGTCCCCATTCACCCCACACGTTATCAGATCCTGTCGCACAATCTGCTTCCACGACTGCTTTGGTCTTCCCCTGTTCCGGGTTCCTCCAACAAGAAGTATCCCCGTTATGGACCTAACCAGGTTCTCTTCTCCTCTTCTCATCACATGCCCATACCACCTCAATCTATTGTCTTATCTTTTCCAGGCGGCTGTATTGTGTCGGACAAACCAGTTCTCGTCTGATCACTGAAGTTAAGCAACGCATTTTTGTTCGTTGGGTCCTTGAACTACAAGGTCATTACAGCGCCGTCCATTGCGTAGTTCTAATGCAGAGACTGCACAGACACTACACTAATGGGGCTATTTTGGGGTATTAGCGGTACCCAGCTTTCCTAAGCGGCCACCCACGTTAGTACTAGCTGGCGTTCCGTTGCGTAACTTCAGTGATCAGACGAGAACTGGTGTGTCCAGCGGCTGAATATCTTTTGGTGAGAACACCGTTGCGTCTCGACAAGTTGGATTGGTTTGTTGGTGTTTTAGGGCTCTTCAACTACAAGGTCATTACAGCCCTGTCCTCTGGGTAGTTCTAACGCAGAGACTGCACAGACACCACACCAACGCGACGATTTTTGGGTATTAGCAGTACCCAGCTTTCCCAAGCTGCCACCCATGTCAGTACTAACTGGGGTTGTGTTAACTTCAGTGATCAGACGAGAACTGGTGTGTGCAACGCAATTCAGTCGCCCTCGACAAGTTGGAATCGAACTCAGCCCCGCCTGCCACTTGTTAGGGACAAGTAGCAAGAGGAGCAGAGAAACGTCTGTTGCGATATCGCTTCATCGGAAACCTTTTCTGCGTTAACGTCTGAAGCAGATGAGCAGCGTTTTGCAAAGTTGGAATCGCCTCCAATTTCATTAAGGTTCACGCCTGAACAGTTCTTCATGGAGAGGTATGGTGACGTCACTCATATGGATCGTCTAATATTTCGAGAGGTTGAAATTCCGATCTCTTGCTACCATTTGCATTCTCGTGTACCGGACTGATATAAAATATTGATTCCCCGAACTTATTTCCAGATATTTAATGTTAATTAATATTTTTGTTCTCTATTTGTAGTTCACTGCTGATTATTGCTAAGCAACAGTTTAAATTACTGGTGGTAATAAGGTCGATAGTCAGGCATGCAAAATTCACAAGCCCAAAAACCGCCCGTGAACTTCCCGCTTTCCTTCTTTCTAGACTTCCGAGCTAGTGAATGTGATGTGTATCTCAAATTCTGCTTTTCTTTTACTCTGAAATTCCGGTTTATTTCACTATATATTTTTTCGTTGGCGATTTAGGGATCTTCACCTACAAAGGTCATTAGAGTCCCGGTAAAGACCACGGCCGCATGTGATGTTTACCGTGAAGAAAGCGTCTTTTACATTCAAGCCACTTATCATAAGGGAGTTTTCTTGCAGCGTCAACGGACGCACGCAAATAAGTTAGCAGACCACGTGACCGACAGATCGTTTTCAAGGAAAAAACAATTTTCTTGTAACGGTCCTAAACGTAACGGCCGGTACAGGAGTGCCCCTAGCGACTCCAAAGGTCATCAGAGTCCCGGTAAAGACCACGGCCGCATGTGATGTGTACCATGAAGAAAGCGTCTTTTACGTTCAAGCCACTTATCATAAGGGAGTTTTCTTGCAGCGTCAACGGACGCATGCAAATACGTTAGCAGACCACGTGACCGACGGATCGTTTTCAAGGAAAAAACAATTTTCTTGTAACGGTCCTAAACGTAACGGCCAGTACAGGAGCGCCCCTAGCGACTCATGGTATAAAAATAAGCATACTATATTATAACTGACGGAGAGACGAGTCTCAAGTTTAATTAGAAATGGAGAAAATTATAATGTTTGGATTAATTAATGATTTGCCAGTGGAAGACAATGAACTGGCCCATGACAGGCGAAAAGGCTGTGGCAATATGATCATAGGTAAAACGACCGTGGTGAAAATGCCGCAAAAAATTAGATCCCACAGTAATGTGATCGAGGGTAAAAAGACCGCCAAAAAAAGGTTGCAAAAAATTATGTCGCATGGTAATATGATCGAGGGTAAAAAGACCCCCCCCCCCCAAAAAAAAAGGTCGCAAAAATGAGTAGGCGGAGTTCCTAGAAAAGCGAGATTCGTACAAACGGGATATTCCTGGCTACACGAGATCATTCCCAGAATCAATACGTTTGTTGTTTGTGGGGAGAAGGCCGAGGGACCGAAACACCAAAAGTAGAGATCATTGTAAAGGTACTTTCCAAAGATAATTCATTGCATGCATCTTTCACCTCAATCGCTAGGTAAAATAGTAACCAGGTAAAACCAGGTATTATTGCTGTGCGACTTTATTGTTTGCAATCTTTATTGCTGTGCGACTTTATTGTTTGCAATCTTTATTGCTGTGCGACTTTATTGTTTGCGATCTTTATTGCTGTGCGACTTTATTGTTAGCGATCTTTATTGCTGTGCGACTTTATTGTTTGCGATCTTTTTACCGACGGTCATATTGCCATGCAACCTCATTGCTTGCTGTCCTTCTACCACAGTCTTTTTACCCACGGTCAAATTGCCACGGTCTTTTTGCGTGTAACCGAACTGGCCATAGCAATGCATTTCATTCAAACAACATTACCACATCGACATTTTGTTGGCCACCAAATCCCATTTATTATTTTCAAATCT
This sequence comes from Trigoniulus corallinus, assembly GCA_013389805.1. Lineage (NCBI taxonomy): Eukaryota > Metazoa > Arthropoda > Diplopoda > Spirobolida > Trigoniulidae > Trigoniulus > Trigoniulus corallinus. The sequence goes on along the minus strand of JAAFCE010001963.1, from coordinate 15,521,304 downwards.
TGGGTTATGATGGAGCACTTCACTTAACATAACTATATCCATATTTGGAGTGAAGTGAACACTTTTTGCAACTTTTGGGGTGTCAACCATTTCCATCTGTACTCTAACATAACTAGCATGCGTCTGATGCTAAATTCACGATGCGTGCGTCGAAACGTAACGTAACGTTACTGCGTGCAGTAGTTGCACATGCGCAGTCTAACTCATCTGCTTAACGTAGCATGCATTGGCAAAAAACACTACAAGAAAACTCACTATAGACAGAAGGTACACGTCACAGTGTCCCACCTAGGCCAGTACTTCAATTTCCCATAAAAGAGCTCGCCCTCTGGTGTCGGTGGAGTGTCCCCACCAACTGTGGTCGTCAGCCGGCTATAGAAAAACACCGTTCAATATATTACCATTGCATTCCATTTGGAGGGACAAGATAGGTACCCGACCCTGCCATAGGAGGAAGGGTTAGTAGTTGCTAGTTGCTTACACATACCTCATTTCGTACTAAATACAGCTCTGTTAAGTGCAGGTGGCATCACAAACACTGCAAGGGGCCTCAGCTTTACTTTATATCCAGTAGAAACCTCTGAAATGGGGCTCTCTCTGTCTCTCTCTCTGTGTGTGTGTGTCGCTCTCTGTGTTCCTCTCTCTCTCTCTCTCTCTGTGTCGCTCTCTGTGTTCCTCTCTCTCTCTCTCTCTTTGTCTCTCCCTCTGTTTGTCTCTCTGTGGGTGTCTCTCTGTGTGTGTCTCTCTCTGTCTCTCTCTCTTTCTGTGTCTCTCTTTCTCTCTCTGTGTGTCTCTCTCTCTCTGTGTCTCTCTCTCTCCTTATTGCGTTGGACACACCAGTTGTCGTCTGATTGCTGAAGTTAAACAACGCAACCCCAGCTAGTACTGATATGGGTGGCTACTTGGGAAAACTAGGTACTGTCAATACCCAATAATCGTCGCATTAGTGCAGTGTCAATGCAGTCTCTGCATTAGAACTACGCAGTGGACGAGGCTTTAACGACCTTGTAGTTGAAGGGCCCTAACACACCAACGAAGCAAACAAAAAACCCTCCCTCTCTCACTCGCTCTCTCCCTCTCTCTGTCTGTCTTTCTCGGTCTCTCTTTCTGTCTCTCTCCACCCTCCCTCTCTGGGTCACTCGCTCTCTCTGTCCCTCCTCTCTCTCTGTCCCTCCTTCTCTCTCTCTGTCCCTCCTTCTCTGTCTCCCTCGTTGCCTCTACCTCTCTCACTCCCTCTCTCCTTCCCGCTCTCCCCCCTCTCTCTCGCATGAAAGAAAACACTCGCCGCGTTCAGCATCGAACCAAGAATCACTGATTCAGTAGTCCTGAAGTGGGTTTTTGTACAGATAAACTGGCATCCGTAAATGAATAAATACACTGCTGTGGTTAAGCATTTTTGAAAGGACGTCAAATCGATTAAAATTTCATGAATACGTCCATGAAATGAATGGAAATGATGCAATCCTTTCGGAATTTGACCTCCGAAAATATAAATTTTCTTGATATTTAATATTATTAACTCTGAAAAATTCCGTAGCAAAATTCTCTCCAGAGATTCATGAAATCATGGTTGCATTTTAAAATGTGCGATGAGGCATCGACGTTGCTCGTGTCATGAAAAATGCAGTATTACCTACCAACGAGCACGATGATCTACACGCGAACATTACGATACAAGACCTTAACACACAAGGATGAAGGGACCCGTTTGCAACCTAAATGAAGACCCTCTCAACCCACCGTTTCCACAGCACAATTTACAACCGAAATAGCCCGTTCCTTGACGAGCCATTAAAATAATACCTGTTCAGATTTGTACACTGCACCCTTAGTCAAAAAACACCAAACTGAGGAATCATAAATTTTTAATTTCTAAGAGGCTACTGGGTCACTTGATATCAGGGTTGATCCCGGACCGCGGGGAAATGACTTCTTTCAGGAGTGAGGGTGACACCCAGTGGTTCCGTTTGATGATACCACATCACCACTGCACGTCAAAGAACCACAGCTTCACGCAAAGCAATTACTAACTCTTTTCCCGCCTATGGCAGGGTCGGGTACCCATCTTGTCGCTCTGAATGGACACAAGGGCGATATATTGGTCATAGTTTTTCTGCAGCCGGGTACCGGTAAAAGCTGCAACCTCTACGCTTATTTATCGTCGGTCTAGTGTTCGTTGGGGAATTCCACACCGACGCCAGGGGGCCAGCTCCTACACCTGGAAATTCTGCCTCCTCTACCCGTTGCGTAGTAGAGAGGGTTCTTCTATGGGCAAGTGACATCGTACACAAACACGTGACCTCGGTTTTACTTCTCATCCGAAAGAAGGCGTACTGGCGGCCTCTCTCTCACCCAAAAGAAGTCAACCCACCTCGGTCCAGTATCGAACCTAGAACTATTGACGCAGTTGCCGAGCGTACTAACCACTACGCCACACCGGCAGGTTTTATGGAACGGGTAGAGGAAGCAAAACTTCCAGGTGTAGGACCTCGTCCCCTGGCGTCGGTGGAATGTCCCAACGAACAGTAGAAAGACGATACATAGCATAGGGGTTGCAGCTTTGGTCGGCAACTGTTGGAAAACGCTGTGCAATATATCGCCCGTGTGTCCACTGAGAGGGACAAATGGATACCCCACCGTTCCACAGGCGGTAAGAGGGTTAGAAGTTACTTGTAACCTAGTCTTTTGCACACATCAAGCGGGCAGAGGCGGCTCGTGGGGCAGGTAAACCTAGGCGGCTGATTTCAGAGGTAGGGGAGACCGGGGCAAGATGACGAGCGGGGCAAGATGACTAATGCCTTAATTAGCGATTTTCCTGATAGTTAGCAGCATCATATGAATACTACTAGTACTCCTCATGACTAGATACTAAAAAATCATTTTGTCAAGGCACTGTTGCCATTACTATATTATTTATATGAGTTTCACTGTTTTCCTGCTGTGTGCTATATGAAACCAAATTTCGGAAATAAGATTTAATTAATATAGAAGTTAGCTATAGAAATATCTAATAGCATTTTCATCTACCTTAGACAACGGGCTATTCATATTCATTATTCATTATTAAAATAATTTTTTAAACTTATTGCTATAATACTTAAATTTTAAAATTGTTGCTGGGGCAAGATAACTGGGGCAAGTTGACGAACTCACCATCTTGACCATCACTGTTAACTGGCATCTTCTTTGTGGTGGACAGTTTACCTCTGATTATTTTTAACTAGAAACATTAACTTTTAAGTTGACAATTAATTCAATTTACTATTTACTTCGATTTTAACTTTTAGTCTTAATGCGTTTTTATTATTCACAAAAAAAATTAAAAATATTAGTTCATTTACTTTTTCAATGTAATAAATAATGCCTAATCCTATTTTACTATAAAAGAAATAAGAGTACAATAATAGAATTCGGAGAATTTACTAATTCCTTTTACTTTCCAATGGCCGTCATCTTGCCCCAGGTCTGGGGCAAGATGACGAATTTTACATCGTTCATTAAGAATTATAAAATCACCTTGAAGATATCAAAAAATGTTTCACTTCAAACCACTAAATTATAAATAAAGGAGCATTCTAAGTATCTCAGCACAGTAAAACATTTTATCTCGAAAGAAAAATAAAAAATTAATTTGAAAACTCTTAGTATCGTCAACTTGCCCCGGTCTCCCCTACTTCCTTGCCATGCAATCTATCAGTCATTTAAAATGTTCATAGTCCTGGGGTTCCCAAATTTCTCTGATTGGTTAAGCCTTTTCTAAATGTCGGTATTGGGACAAATGCCAAGCACGTGAGGGACGCCTGGACAATTTAGAACTGTATTAGATTCAATGGGGGCGGCGGCGATGGACCCACTTGCCTAGGGCGCCTGAAACTCACAAGCCGGCCCTGCAAGCGGGTGATTAGTACAGTAGAGCTCGGCTATAGCAAACCCGTTAATAGAGCTTTCTGGCTGCGTTTCTATCCGACGTACACTACGAAATGCAGACGAATCGTGAACTGTGCAGACGCACGCAGTGTCTGAGTTTGCGCAGTTGACAATTCGTCTGCATTACATAGCGTACGTCGTATAGAAACGTAGTCAGAAAACTCTCTAATATCGAACTCTTGGTTATAACGTACTGCATTTCAACGATGAAAGTTTCCCAGTGAAATCTTTCACCCGTTATAACAAACCGGTTTTAGTACATTTTCCTGGTTCCTTATAACCAGAATTCCCTGTATAGAGCTTTGTTAGCCAGTAGTGAGAACTGTTACCGTATTTATTCCAATAAAGGCCGCCCTCCAATAACCGCCGCCCTCCAATAACCGCCGCCCTCTAATAAGCGCCCCATCATCAGTGTGAAATAAACAACAGACGCCGCCCTCTAATAATCGCCGCCCTCCAATAATCGCCGCTGCCCTTGCAGTGCTTATGGCGCTTGCCGCTTGAAGCACTTATGGCGCTTATTGAAGGATTCTCATCCCAATTACTGTATTAGTTTTTATCATTATCATCTATAAAATCATCATCATCATACTCTTATCCCACCTGCAGCAGGGTCAGGTATGCAGGTTCTAGCCTGCCACTCCCCTCTGTCCACCCCACACACTGCTATACCCTTATGGACAACCTGTTCCCACGTCTGCTTAAGTCTCCCCTGCCCTGGGTGCTTCTGACCACCTGCATTCCTGAAATGGACCCAATGAGCTCTTGCTCCCCTTTTCTCATTGTGTGTTAATATTTTTATTATTTGTCCAAATTTTTTGGTGATGTCCACCACCCCAGGCTACCTCAGATATACTCATTCGTAATTCTATCAGCTCTTCACACCAATTCATGTAGTTCGCCCCTAGAAAATATGGCACTGTTATTTTACCATCCAGCATTATCATCTATGAGGGATAACAAAATTAATAAGTGCCGCCTTCTAATAAACGCCGCCCTCTAGTAAGCGCCGCACCAAAAACGCCACGAAATAAATAAACGGTTATTGGGATAAATACGGGATATTCATGCCCATTGCTTCAGCCAGTTCCTCCTAGGAAGAACTGAACACCCGATTGAACTACTTGTCTGACGTCACTTATGTATGGGTATTCGCAGTGGCGGCACAGTGGTTGAGAATTGCTGGCGTATATGATCGCAATGGTAGAACCTAACCTATAAAACTCACTTTTATTCAGCACTACGAGTATTTGATCAGTCGTGAAATTCTCTAGAGAAGGTTGTTCTTCCGGTTCTGCTGAAGAGCCTTAGTAAGCCATCACAATCGACTGTTACCACAGTCATATCAAACTTATTGGTATGAAAAACGAGCGATTTGTTATTTTATTATTATTACACCGCCTACATCTACACAGGCGCATACAGATACATGTGCAGAATTGATTTCACCCAAGAGAGGGTTCGAAGTGGAGGGAGGGCGGCAACGTCGAAAACTGCAGTTAAAGCATCAATCGAAACGGTTATCTGACGCAAGCATCACCAACGACTTCTTGACGCACTTCCCAATATCGTTTTCAGACGACACCTGCTGTTAACATGAATTTACGAACAGCCACGTATCATCACTAACTCAACCACATCATCATATCTCCCCAAAAACCCCACCACCCCAAGGAGGCCTATTCGCCAAACTCCCAAGAGAAAGGGCTGGCCTTAACGAGGTGAATAAAATTTCGGAACTCAAATGCCTAAAAAAATCTGTAACTCTCCCCACCGTGAAAATTCCACCTTTGTTTTATTGGCGGTTAGTGCCCGCCGCGTGGCGTAGTGGTTAGCACGCTCGGCAACTGCGTCAGTAGTTCCAGGTTCGATACAGGACCGAGGTGGGTTGGGAGCGGCGAGTTGCGTTGCACACACCAGTTCTCGTCTGATCACTGAACTTAAGCAACGCAACCCCAGTTACTACTGACATGGGTGGCCGCTTGGGAAAACTGAGTACCGCTAGTATCCAAAAATCGTCGCATTAGTGTAGTGTCTGTGCAGTCCCTGCATCAGAACTACACAGTGGACGGGGCTCTAATGACCTTGTAGTTGAAGGGCCCTAAAACACCAACAAACAAACAACCGAAGTGGGTTGGCATCTTTCAAGCGAGAGACAGGCCGCAGAGTGCCTTCTTACGGATGAGGAGTAAATCCGAGGTCCCGTGTTGATGTATGATGGCACTTGCACGTAAAAGAACCCTGTCTACTAAGTAACGGGTAGATGAGACAAAATTTCCAGGTGTAAGAGCTCGCCCCCCTGGCACGAACACTCGACCGGCGCGATAAATAAGCGTAGGGGTTGCAGCTTTGGCTGGCAACAGGCTGTAAAACAACTACGACCAATATATCGTACTTGTGTCCATTCAGAGAGACAAGATGGATACCCGACCCTGCCATAGGCGGGGAAAGGGTTAGGGGTTGCTTTTGAGTTGCTGTTTTGTTGGTGGTTAAGGGGCCTTCAACTACAAGGTCATTAGAGCCCCTCGTCCACTGCGTAGTTCTAATGAAGAGACTGAACAGACACTACACTAATGCGGCGATTTTTGGATATTAGCGGTACCCTGTTTTCCCAAGTGGCCACCCATGTTAGTACTAGCTGAGGTTGCATTGCTTAACTTCAGCGATCAGACGAGAACTGGTGTCCAACGTATTACAGCTGCTCCCAAAAATTTCCAGAATTTTAAATGCATAGCCCTGCCTGTTTCGGTGACCCAACGGCAGTGGGCTTCATTTTGAGCCCGTGGAAGCAACCTGGACCTTTCCGGTTGAGAGGGGGAGTGGCTGTATTCCGTTGGACATACCAGTTCTCGTCTGATCACTGAAGTTAAGCAACTCAACTCCAGTGCGCTTGGGAACAGCGGTCAAGTAGACCGCTTGGGAACACTGGGGACTACTAAGACTCTTCCCAGGCTCTGCATTAGAACTACGCAGTGGACGGGACTCCAATGACACGAAACAAAGCGGATGAGAGGGAATATTTCGGCGGTGGACAATAAGGGCAAATTGGTGTTCTAACCTGACTACCGTTTTAATGACAACGTCTGCTTATTTAACGTCGACCTACCATCTTTTTTTTGGGGGGGGGGGGCGGGGACATCTTTTACCGACGCACAGAGGGGTGACATCGTAAATCACACGGAGCCAGGGTTTTATTTCCCATCCGACGGAATTGGCACTCAGGAAATCTCTCTCGCGCCTAAAGGAGGCCAACCAACATCTATCCAGTATCGAACCTGGGACTACTGACGTGATAATCGAACACGTCAAATCGTTTCCTCAAGTCTACCTATGACTCACTGTCAAGTCGATGCACCTCGTAGAAATTCTAGTGTAAACCTTGGAAAACTAAAAATTCTATGTTTTATGAATTGCCCTCAGCAGGCGACCTGAAATGCGCTCAGTAATACATAAAGACTGCACTTCTATCAGGCAACAATATCCTGGTGTGCCTTCCAGCGGTCAATTTATCAATAGTACGTTTGGTTCTAGCTTGTGATGCACTGACCAAGGCCAGGTGGGAGGTTTTTTTTCCTGGTCCTGAGAGGTCCTGTTGTCCACCCCTAAGAATCACTCACTACAAGTGAACACACACAAAAACAAATATTTCAAAACGAGCGTCCAATTCTGATTAATGCTTATCTCAATGTCTACTTATCTATAAGAGATACATTCTTAAATCCGCTTGTGATGGACATCGAGATGACCGCTGGTCACTATTTCGTTTCCTTTTTCTTTTTTTGGTTTGAAAACTAAACAAACTTCAATTTCATTTCTGTGTTTTAGTACAGCGAAAGTAGCAAGTTGCAATTTGAAACCACAGCTGCAATATACACAGTCAATAAATGAAGAGATTTCCCAAAGGGCCTTTATCAGAATAGTTATGCCATAAGTGACCACCACATATCCGGCGGCATCAACACCAGTGACGTCAGCAAGCAACAACAAGCCCTACCCACCATTTAGGAAATTTGAAAACCTTCGATTACTGTTAACACATTATTACACCATACAGTTCATATTTTCATACAATTCTTATTGCTTTCAATTCTCACTGAGAATATAGATCTGTTGCAAAATTAAAAAAACCCTCACGAAAAAGGCCCTAGGAAAAAAACCGTACTAAGCGCCCTAGGTAACGACGGCAAAAACCTCTAACCAGGTGCAGAGGCCAAAGTAAAGACTCGCCAATGAAAACTGACAATGACAAAAGAAAAGAGGCAAGCTCAGTTAAGGACTTAAGGGACCTTAGGCCTCGAAAGGATAAAATGGGACCTATGGCACTTGCACGTAAAGGAACCCTCTCTACTATGCAACGGGTAGATGGGGCAAAAATTTCCAGGTGTAGGAGCTCGTCCCCTGGCGTCGGTAGCATTCCCCAACGAACACTAGACCGACGATAAATAAGCGTAGGGGTGCAGCGTTGGCCGGCAAAACTATGACCAATATATCGCCCTATATCCATTCAGAGGGACAAGATGGGTACCCGACCCTGCCATAGGCGGGAAAGGGTTAGGAGTTGCTTTTGTTTTATGGGACCTATGGGGCTTATATAGCAGAGGACCTGATAACCCGACATCCTCATGACATCACGATTTACACCCTACGGCAGATTTTCGTTGCTATTTTAGGGCCCTTCAACTACAAGGTCATTAAAGTCCCGTCGACTGAGTAGTTCTAATGCAGCCTGCACAGACACTACGCTGCACGGACGAATTTTGGGTACTAACATGGGCAGCCGTTTGGGAAAACTGGGTGCCGCTAATACCCAAAAATTGTCGCATTAGTGTAGTCTGTGTGCAGTCTCTGCATTAGAACTACGCAGTGGACGGGCCTCTAATAACCTTGTAGTTGAAGGACCCTAAAACACCAACGAAACAAACAAAAAAATGGTAGCGACTTATTGCGTTGGACACACCAGTTCTCGTCTGATCACTGAAGTCAAGCAACGCAACCCCAGCTAGTACAAACATGTGTGGCCGCCGGGAAAACTGGGTACCGCTAAAATAGCAACCCCTAACCCCTTTCCCGCCTATGGCAGGGTCGGGTACCCATCTTGTCCCACTGAATGGACACAAAGGCGATTTATTGGACAGCGTTTTCCAACAGCCGGTTTCCGAACAAAGTTGCAACCCCATGCTTATTTATCGTTCGTCTACTGTTCGTTGGGGCATTCCACCGACGCCAGGGGGCAAGGTCCTACATCTGGAAATTTTGCCTCAGCTACCCGTTACGTGGTAAAGAGGGTTCTTTTATGTGCAAACCCCACCGTACACCACACGGGACCTCAGTTTTACTTCTCATCCGAAAGAAGTCGCATTCGGGGCCTCTCACTCTTCCGAAAGACGCCAACCTACCTCGGCCCTGTATGGAAGCTAGAGACCCAGTTAACTAGTTTGCGCCACCCAGACGGGAATAAAACTGGGTACCGCTAATACCCAAAAATCGTTGTATTAGTGTAGTGTGTCAGGCCTTAGCTTCTGCGCAGTTTATGCATTAGAACTACACAGTGGACGGGGTTCTAATGACTAATTCTCTTCGTTTGTTGGTGTTTTAGGGCCCTTCAACTACAAGGTCATTAGAGCCCCGTCCACGGTGTAGTTCTGATGCAGAGGCTGCACAGACACTACACTAATGTGACGATTTTCGGATACTAGCGGTACCCAGTTTTCCCAAGCAGCCACCCATGTCAGTACTAGCTGGGGTTGCGTTGCTTAACTTCAGTGATCAGACGAGAACTGGTGTGTCCAACGCAATTTGCCACTCCCGACTAACTCTAATAAGTTGAAGGGCCCTAAAACACCAACGACCTCCGTCCACTACCAACCTAGAGCTACTGATACACTCAACGAGCACACTACCTACTGCACCACCGTGGCGGGAGATATCATAAGCAAAGACAGTGAATTTGAAATTCAAAAGCCGCAAAGTCAATACACAGAATAAAACCTCGGGGGTTTTTTCGGCAAACAAAATATTTGGGAAAGGAACTTCCTACAAAAAAGAAAATGGAGTAGGAAACGTAGAAAGTGGGAAAAAAACGCAACAATCTGAGCCTCAAACAAAAGAGTGAAACGCATTTAGGAAATATGAAGAAAAGTAGGAGGACGAGGGGGAGAAGAATGAGGAGGGTTACTCAAAACGAGATTTGATTATCCTAAATACAGACCTCATAGAAAGGACCTAGCATCTCCCTAAAACCTCTCAAAATCCTGTTTAAAATGAATACACCATAATATCTTTTTTTTGGGGGGGGGGCTGAAAGACAGCAATAGGATGACTAAAATTGTCACTGGATGATGAAGCGCAGTTTCGTCTAGGTTCGAGTGTGTGCTTTCAGGCTCGCCCGGGTGTGGGTGTGCGAGACATGAGGCTGTCATCGTCAAACTCTTCAGAAATCAGCTTAGAAATGAATTTATTTCAAAACAAGAAGAAAAACAAATCAATACCATGTTATCCTAAGACGAAAACAAACTAAGTTATTCGCTTCGGGGCTATTGCGTTTCAAAACCTCCAACAGAGAATCCCCATTACTACAACCAACAAGAAATCTGAAATTCGGAGAACGAGGTTGGGGGTGATACTCATTTTTGTTTTGCTAGTGTTTTAGGGCCCTTCAACTGCAATGGTCATTAAAGCCCCGTCCACTGCATAATCCTAATGCACAATAGACACAAACACTACACTGTTACGACGATTTGGGTAGTAGCAAAGGAGCGGCTTAGGGTAAGTCCAGGAGAGATGCTACATGTTTTCAAAAACAACTATAAATGATTAGTGTGGTCCATAAGTCTCAAAAACTGTTGTAAACCAAACAGGGATGTATGTAATTGCTAATGCTACTAAAAATTATCAATTAGCTATGATAATTAGGGGAAAAAAATGTAATATTTTAAAAGTGTGCATTGTGGCATCTATCCCATTGTGTGTGTTAGTAATGCCACATGTCAGGGAGAGATGCCATAATTGTAAAATAATGCCTGTTGACTTTTACAAACTAAAGGCACAAAATATTTAGATTTATTATATAAAAAGATTATGTTTATAATTCTAACACATATTTTCAGCAAATGTGCACCTGAATTTTGATGTATACATAAATTGTGATGGATGAAATTACTGTTCTTGCATTATGGCCCTCTTTTTTGCTCTTCCACAATCATTGCACATAATCCCATAAATTGTACATGTTTCATGCAACCACTTATTGCAAGCAGTGCATTTTATCCAGTCAGCTTTAGATTTTGTGGCATAATATTTCTCCCAGCACTCAACATAAATATCAGTGTCTTTGTTATATCTAGACCCATCACTATTTTCAGACCTGGAGTTTGACTTCCTTTTTCTTTTTGCCAAATTACTTTTTCCTAATTTTGGCTTAGACCTAGACCTGCAGTTTACTACTTTTTCATTTTTTTTCTTTGTATTTCTTTTTTCTCTTCAATGTTTTCCTCACATGTAAAGACTTTTGCAGATTGTTTGCACCTAATGAGAGATTTTGAAGTGATAACTGGCAAAGGGCTTATTTGGAAGAGATGTTTGCTTGGTGATACCTCAGTTGTGCTACATTTTTGATTTGTGCAGACTGATTTTTGATGGGTGTTGATTGATTGACAGAATGTTGGGCAGAAGTTGATGGTTGGATTGATAAGCAGTTTTGTAGCATCTGGTAAATGGAGGGCTATGGGGCCTCCTTCATTTCTTGAAGCAAAGTCTGAAATTGTGAAATAATGATCTTGGATGGCATTAGGGTCAAATGGATATATCCTTGTTGCTCTAAACCCATTAACTGCTGATCCAACTGCAGCTGCCTTGTTCCAAGCATCACCAATTAATTTCCCTGACTCATACCTTGTTAGTTTTCAATTAGGATGCTGATTCTGCCAATTTTGTACCATTTGTCTGAAATAGAGTTTTAGAGGGCCATAGATACTGACATCCAGAGGTTGCAATCCATGGGTGCAATGACTTGGTAAGCATACCAAAGTGACATCATTTTCTTCAGCCATACTTAACAAATCAAAGCAATTAGTATGGCTGGCATGCCCATCAACAACAAGAATGTTATTTCCAGGGGCTTCCCTGCTGAGAAACACATCCTTAAACCATCTTAAAAATAAATCTTCATTTATTTAAGCTGATTTGGGATTCATGAAAACCTGGCTTCCTGGAGACAGCCCTGCCAAAAATTCAGGCTTTCTGTTGACCCCTTTCAGTATGACAGCAGGAGGCAGAAAATTTCCCTCAGCATTGCAGCACCCAATCAAAGTTACTGTCTCCCCCTTTTCCCCTCCAGTTATTATTGGCACTGCCTTTGCTTCTTTTTGAGTAATTACCTTCCCAGGTCTGTTTATGAGTTGCAGTCCTGATTCATCTGCATTCCATATGCTTTGAGGTTTGTTGAGGAGTTCTTTTTGTACTAGGATTTCTTTCAACATCTCAAAATAATTCTGGACTTCATCCCTCTTCAAACCAAGGGTTGTTAATAGATAACCCTTCACCTTGCCTGATGCACAGTGTTGGATTTCTCCTTAAAAAGCTCTTCAGCCAATCATACCCAGCCTCTTTCTTGTTTCTATTAAATGGGTGATTAATGCCCAAGCTGTCAGCAAACTGATATGCCATTACACAGGCTCCTCTTCTATCAGGAGCAAATCCCAATTCAGCAAGTCTTATAATGTGTCGTGCCAAGCGATTTTCATTATCCATGCCCAATACACCTATATCCAATTCATCATCATTATCATCATCATCATACCCTTCTCCAGCACGAAGCCGGGTCGGGTCTGCGAGTTCAAATCCTCCACCCCCGTCGATCTCTGACCAGGCCCCCATCCACCCCACATACACCCATGTCCTTTTGTACCACCTGCTCCCACATCCTCTTTGGTCTTCCCCTCCCCCTGACGCTCCCAACCACCTGCAGTCCCATGATGGACCAAACCAGCTCCTCCTCCCCCCTTCGCATCACATGCCCATACCACCTCAATCTGTTTTCCCTCATCTTTTCTGCGATGTCTCCCACCCCCAGACTACCTCTAACATGGTCGTTTCGGATCCTGTCAGCTCATGACACCCCACTCATGAAGCGCAGCATTCGCATCTCCGCCACCTGCATTCTCCTTTCATGTTCCTTTCTCACGGCCCAACACTCTGAGCCATACAGCATAGCTGGCCTAAACACAGTTCTGTAGACTTTGCCTTTTAGCTTTATAGGTACCCGGTGGTCACACAGGACTCCACTTGCCTGTCTCCACTTCAGCCAACCTGCCTAAATCCTATTAGACACATCCGAGTCTATTTCCCCATTTCCCTGGAACACTGATCCTAAGTATCTAAACTCCTGTATCTAAACACCTATATCCAATTGAGAAAAATAAATATATTTTTCTCCTTTTTATGCAATGTAGCTGTGAAATTGAATAATTTTGATGTGATACAGTATTTACCATCAGGTCCCATTCTGGTTTTTAAAATAATTCCACTCTTCAGTCTTCTTGTCAATGTCCTAGCTGGGATTCCATAATGCCTTTCAGCTTCCCTCAATCCAATTTCCCCACCCTTTAATTTATTTATTGCCTCAACAAGGCCAGCTGTGGTCCATTGCCCTCTTGGTTTAGCAGACAATTTTCATTTGTAATTTGTTGGCATCTATTAATTATTCAAACTACATTAGCAGCCTAAACAGATATTTTATACAATTGTTGCATCACTATGTTAGATGAGTGTGGCATCTCACCTAGTTTCCAGGGAGAGACACCTCACCCTGCCACCTCCACAATACGTCAAAAATTTAGCCCAGTTCTACCTATTATTGTCTCTAACACCCTATCTTACAAAATACAAATGAAAAATATTTCACTGTACATACACTATCCCTGATACAGCTGTTTGAATTTCACAAGTGAAAATAGTTAGCATAAAATCATCCATGGACTGACCTTTAAGGAGTTAAAAAATGCAGAATTCAAAGAGTTATGACCACATGCTTGCACATGTTCACTATTACCAACACAAAGAAAAATAGTAGCCTGTTTTTAATGCCCTCTTGTGGATATATTTCACGTTCCACAATATGCGGCATCTCTCCCGGATTTACCCTATTGAGTTGGGCTGCAGTCATAGTGGAGTGGAGAGTCGAGAGAGGTGAGGATAGTAGTGAGGACTGCTATTAAAACAAATGGTCACATTTCAAAGGATGTGGCCATAGTGAAGAGGAGAAGAAAAGCAGAGAGATGGTAACAAAAACGTTTGTTTTCACAGCACAGTGACCATTGTTCAAATTGTGACCAATGTTTCAAAAGAAAGTGGTTTCCTCACCGCTCCACCTATGCCATGCTTTTCTCTCCTTTAATCATTGCAAATCGTTTCTCTTTCTTCTCCACTCTCCTCTCCACACCACCATGGCCGCAGCCTTGGACACACCAGTTCTCATCCAATCACTGATGTTGAGCAGTGCAACCCCAGTTAGTGCTGACATGGGTGGCCGCTTGGGAAAACTGGGTATTGCTAATCCCAAAAATCGTCGCATTAGTGTAGTGCCTGTGCAGTCTCAGCATAATAGAGTTAGTGGTGAATGTCGACAATGACGATACGAACGATACGAGGTCAAATGAGGCAAACGCGCAAGCTCAATTGCTGGTCTGCTTTTCGGGAGCATCCACAGTTGCCTCATTTGACCTCGTATCGTTCGTATTGTCATCGTCGATGTTCACCACTAACTCTATAATAACTATGCTGTGGACGGGGCTCTAATGACCTTTCTGTTTGAAGAGCCCTGAAACACCAACAAACAACTGAAGTTAACTGAAGGGCTGTACAACACCAGCAAACGAACGGGTATTAGCAGTACCCAATGTTCTCAAGCAGTAATCCATGCCAGTACTAGCTAGGTTTCGTTCGTTCGTTGGTGTTTTAGGGCCCTTCAAACTACAAGGTCACTAGAGCCCCACCACTGCGTAGTACAGAGACTGCACAGAAGCTACACTAATGCGACGATCTTTGGGTATTAGCAGTACCCAGTTTTCCCAAGCGACCACCCATGCCAATACTAGCTGGGATTGCGCTGCTTAACTTCAGTGATCAGACGAAAACTGGTGTATCCAACACACTATGCTTATTTATCGTCAGTCTACTGCTCGCTGGGGCGCTCCACCGACGCGAAGGGGCAAGGTCTCATCCTAAGGAAGGTGTAATGGGGCTTCAATCTCGCCCAAAGGAAACCGACGCACCTTGTACCAGTATCAAACCTGGAATCACTGACGCAGTAAACCGAGCCCGCTACCTCCTACGCCACCGAGGTGGGTCTATTGAGTATCGAATGCATTCCCCGCGGATGGCAGGGTCGGGTACCCATCTTGTCCCTCTGAATGGACACAAGAGTCGCCTTTGGACCTGTGGACGGTATAATGGACAGCGTTTTTCTGCAGCCGGTTGCCTACCAAAGCTGCAACCACTATGCTTGTTTGCTGTCGGTGGACTGTTCGTTGGCACAATCCACCGAGGCCTGGAAACGAGGTCCTACACCTGAACATTTTGTCTCATCTACTCAGTGCATAGTCGAGATGGTTCCTTTGAAGTGCAAATGCCATCATACACCACACGGGACCTCGATTTTACTTCTCATTCGATTGTTTTGTTGGTATTTTAGGGCCCTTCAATTACAAGGTCATTAGAGCCTCGTTCGCTGCATAGTTGCAATGCAGAGACTGCACAGACACTACACCAATGCGACGATTTTTGGGTATTTGCGGTACCCAACTTTCCCAAGCGGCTACCCACATAAGTACTAGCTGGGGTTGAGTTGGCTAACTTCAGTGATCAGACGAGAATTAGTGCGTCCAACCCACCCCGGTCCAGTATTGAACCTGGAACCACTGGCACAGTTACCGAGCAGGCTACCTACTGCGCCACCGAGGCGGTATCCTGCTGAGTATCGAATTCGTCAAACAGAAATTGCAGTCGTGTATATAAACAGATATGCAGCGGCCGTTATGAGCATGCGGAGTACAGCAGCACGAATTCACATCCACTAGGATGCACCTCATAATCGGCACCCCAGCACACGGCAGGACCACATACTCCATTTGTTCCATTAGTTCCTAGAACATCACTAACCCTTTTCCATCTATTGCAGGGGCCGCTGTTGTCCCATCTTGACACAATCTGAAAGATCTATTGGACGGTATGCCAGCTGCCAACTAATACTGTAACTCCTATGCTCAATTACCGTCAGCCTACTGTTCACTGGAGCACTCGACCGACGCCAGGGAGAGGGCAAGCTCTTACACCTGATATCTAGTGGGGGGGGGTTTCTTTTATGTGGAAGTGATATTGTAACACCACAAGGGTCCACGGCTTGATTTCCTATCCGACAGAAGTAGCACTAGGGTCTCACTCAAAAAAAGGCAAACCATACCATTCCACCATCGGACCTGGAACCACGAAAAACCAAAGACAGAGGGCGAGCTCCTATATCTGAAAATCCATCTGTCTACGCTGAAGAGGTGCAAGGAACGTTCCCTTCTCACGTCTGAAAGGTGCCATTCCTCCCACGGAGCGGTTTTAACCAAAAGCGGCTTTTGAGCCTTGGCTAATGGGACAACTTAACGGGGTTGCAGGGTCCTGCCTGTACCCAATATTCCTGGACTGGGACTAGGGTTGAGGACGTCGAGGACTTTTATCCGCTAAATAATGTGCCACAGGCTTCGGGTGACAATTGGTGATATATTGAATTTCATTTTCAAAAAGTACTTCCTACCAAAGCGGAAGTACGGGCCTATCCTGGAAGTGGTGCAATCTCAGGCCAACCCACGGCACACAGAAGCAAGCCTCTTGAGGTATGCCAAATTCCAAATATAGAGTAAAACCTTTTTTGAACCCTTCTATGAAGGGTGTGCCAGATTTCACACTGACAAGAACAGTCACTACACTTTGATCTTAGCCATGAGGCCGAGAAGCGATGCCCAGGAAACCGTTTTGCCGGCTTCTGAGACCCCAAGACCGTTTCATCACTTACGGTGACGTCATCAAATCACCTTAACAGATAAATTATTAAATATTGCCCTGAATACCAAATAGTTGTTAATTTAATTTTAGAGCGAATTTGGCAATTTAATAGCAGATCACATGATTGCTGGTGGCAGCGACAACCCTTTGAGGCGACATCTGGTGCCTAGTGCACTAGGCAACGTGTTGACTTTTAACAACCGCCATATTGCATTCCATACGAACAACGTGCATGCAAGAAAACCCTCGCCTAATCATAAAGGCCGCCACACACGTCAGTTTGGTGTGCACACACCGACCTGACACACCAAACTGACGTGTGTGTGCAAAAAAAGGTTTTGCTCACACCAAAAATTTTAACTGACGGTGTGAAGAAACTTTATCACATCGGTGTGTCAATTCGGACTGACGTCAATCCGAATTGAGCGTGTGTGGGGTTGATCACATCAATTGTTCACTTTTTTTGTTCTGCGCATGCCCAAACATGGATAAACGTCATCATTAAAAATTGCACCATGGTAACGGTAGAATTACTGGTTGATGCGGACAATCAAATGACGTCATATGACGTTTAACGAAAAGGAACATAAATACGTGACACACCAAACTGATCATGCGTGGGCAATTCATTCCTTCACACCAAATTGAACACATCGATGTGCACACACCGAACTGACACGCCAAACTGATCGTGTGTGGCGGGCTTAACAGGGTTTCAAAGTGACGTCATGACAACTGTAAATCAAAAATGTCGTATACTGACAACAAAACATGGTGAGCAAATTCATCTCGAGCAACACTGAACAAACAACAAGTTGCCAACTCATGTCTTACCAACAGTCGGCGAACATTTGTCGATGTAATTTACCCTAAAACACGTTAGGGTTATAGGATAACACGCTGATCATATTCGTCTCGAGCAACACCGAACATAAAACAAGTAGCCAACAGTCGGTGTATATTCGTCGCCGTATTTATCTTAAAAACATGTGAGGGTTATAGGATAGCACGTTAGTCAAATTTATGTCCAACAATACCGAAAAAAACCAACAGTCAAAACAAGTTGCCAACAGTCGGCGAACATTCGTCCATGTATTTATCCTAAAAACATGTAAGGGCTATAGGACATCACGTTACTCAAATCCATCTCGAACAACCACCAAACAAACCTCAAGTTGCCCACTCATTTTCTACCAACAATCGGCGAACATTCGTCGACAGTTTTTATCTTTAAAAACATGTCAGGATTATAGGATAACGCAAGAGTCAAATTAATCTCGAGCAACATCGAACATACAACAAGTAGCCAACAGTCGGCGAACATTCGTCGCCGTATTTATCCTAAAAACACGTGTTGGTGTAAGGACAACACGTTAATCAAATTAATCTCGAACAACCACCGAACAAACCTCAAGTTGCCCACTCATTTCCTACCAACAATCGGCGAACATTCGTCAACAGATTTTATCTTTGAAAACATGTGAGGATTATAGGATAACGCAAAAGTCAAATTCATCTCGAGCAACACCGAACAAACAACAAATTCCCAACTCATTTCTTACCAACAGACGGCGAATGTTTGTCGATTTATTTTATCCTAAAAATGTCTGGTTACTACCCATTTCGCGGGATAGAGACTTCAGAGAACAGTTCAAAAAATTCGGATTGGTTACTTACCACGTTTCGGGAAGATGTCGAAAGGGTTAAAAGTTGGACGGACGTTGTTGATAAACTTTTAATTTGGACGGATCATATAACGAATGGATTTTTAAGAACATATACTTAAAAAAGAAGAGTAGGTCGTCATATTCGCCCTCGTATTTGTCATCGATGAAACTGAGGTGAGCGTCCACGAAAAAATAATAAATAGCCTCGATAGTGGACAAATAGGTGCGAGGTTTGCCGCGCTGAAATCGCCAGAAACACGATTCCCGTTCGGTCAGTTCCACTCTTAAGATACCTAGAATGACAAAGGAAAGGGCACAAATTAAAATCTCTATCCAAATTACTTCGCTCAGGGGTATGGCAGGGTCGGGTACCCAATTGCCCCTCTGAATGGACACATGGGCCATATATTGGACAGTGCTTTTTCACAAGAGTGGCGAATTGCGTTGGACACACCAGTTCTCGTCTGATCACTGAAGTTAAGCAGCGCAACCCCAGCTAGTACTGACATGGGTGGCCGCTTGGGAAAACTGGGTACTGCTAATACCCAAAAATCGTAGCATCTGAACTATCGTAGCGTCTCTAATACCCAAAAATCGTAGCGTCTCTGCATGAGAACTATGCTGTGGACGGGGCTCTAATGACCTTTGTTGTTGAAGGGTCCTAAAACACCAACAAACAACAACAACAATGGTTTTCACAGCCGGTTACCGACCATAGCTACAACCCCTATGCTTATTTATTATAGGTTTACTGTTCGTTGGGGCATTCCACCGACGCCAGGGGAGGGGGGGGGGCGAGCTCATCTACCCGTTGCATAGTATAGAGGGTTCTTTTACGTGCAAATGCCATGGTACACCGCACGGGACCTCGGTTTTACTTCTCATCCGAAGAAAGGCGCACTTGGGGCCTCTCTGACACAGTTACCGAGCGTGCTACCCACTGCGCCACCGAGGCGGGTTTCAGGTATAACTTCCCGTCCCAAAATCCTGAGTCGGAACGGTTACTCCCGGGCCTACCTACACGGTATGGGAAGAGCGGACTTTCCAGTTTTTGTTCTACCCACTGAAGGATGTCGACTCCCATAACACATTCTTTAGCTGTAACACAGGGGTGGCCAATCAGTCGATCGTGAAGCCAATTTTGGTCGATCACTCGCGATGTGTTGACTTAACACCCGCCTAGGTGACGTAGTGGCTCAGTGTTTCTAGGTCTGCGTCAGTGGTTCTAGGTTAGATACTGGACCGAGGTGGGTCCAGTATCGAACCTCCCCCTCCTCAATTTGACTAGGCCGATTACCACACTTTTTCTAAGATAAAAAGTAGATCTTATGTACACAAAAGTTGGCCACCCCTGCTGTAACAGATGGGTCCCTCATCGTGGAGCACTGAGAAGCGAGGACTCTGTGGTGTCACGAGAGAGAGACCCCTATAGGAAGTGTATACGTTCCCGCCTAGGACAGGGTCGCGTACCCATCTTGTCATTCTCAATGGACACAAGGGTGATACATATATATTGGACAGTGGTTTTCCGCAGCCGGTTGCCGATCAAAGCTGCAACCCCCATGCTTATTTATCGTCGGTCTACTGTTCGTTTGGGAATTCCACCGACGCCAACGTGCAAGCTACTACACCCGGGAATGTTGCCTCATCTACTAGTTGCGTAGTAGAGAGGGTTCTTTGACGTGAAAATGCCATCGTCCACCACACGGGACTTCCGCTTTACTCTTCATCCGAAGGAAAGGGCACTCGAGGCATCTCTCTACTGAAAGAAGTCAATTCACCCCGGTCCAGAATCGAACCTAGAGGAACACACTACTCACCGCGCCACCGAGACGGGATCCGTTATGCGACGGGTAGATGAGGGAAACATTTCCAGGTGTAGGAGCTCGCCCCCTGGCGTCAGTGGAGCGGGTACGATAAATAAGAATAGGTTTTGCAGCTTTGATCGGCAACCGGCAGAGGAAAAACACTGTCCAATATAACACCCTTGTGCCCAGAGGCGGGTCATGGGGCAGGCAAGCCTAGACGGCTGCCTAGGGCGGCAAATTTCATAGGGACGGCCAAATTACAGAGGTACTTCCTTGCTATGAAGTATCCGTCATGTAAAATGTTCATAATCCTGGGGTTCCCAACTATGATTGATGGGGTCTTTTCTAAATGTTGGCTTTCTCGAGGCACCTTGCTGCAGAGCCTTAGCAATGCATTGGCATTGGGACAAATACCAAGGGCGTGAGGGACGCTCGGACAACTTAGAACTGCATTAAATTTAATGGGGGGGGCGATAGACCCACTTGCCTAGGGCGTCTGAAGCTCGCGAGCCGGGCCTGCCACTCGCACCATGACAAATGGGGTGACACCAAAACAGAAGAAGGAAAAGAGTGGCTTTTATCAGGAGAGGGTGACGCCAGCCCTAGCTCTGCTTGTGTCCATTCAGAGGGACAAGATGGGTACCCGACCCTGCCATACGCGGGGGAAAAAGGTTTCTAACTATGGATTTGCTTAGGTTAGGCTTGATATCGTTACGTTGCCCTCTTGGGATGTCCTCAAAGGATTTTTCAAACGACATCAACGCGAAGGTTGACTGAATTTCTGCCATTTTCACCCTCATCTTACTTCTGTTTGTTTCGTTGGTGTGTGAGGGCCCGTCAACTACAAGGTCATTAGAGCCTCGTCCACAGCATAGTTCTAGTGCAGAACCTGTACAGACACTACACTAATGCGACGATTATTGGGCATTAGCAGTACCCAGTTTTCCCAAGCGGCCACCCATGTTAGTACTTGCTGGGGTTGCGTTGCCTAACTTAGTGGTCAGACGAAAACCGGTGTGTGCAACGCAATGAGCGCCTCCCGCTCCTCTTGTCTGAAAGGGCTATCCTTGCAAAACAAGACCAAAAACAAAAACAACCCATTGTCGGGGGATGACCAAAAATAACAAATGGATCAAAGTGGGATCATGCCGCGATACGACGTCAACAATTCCAAGGACAAACGGTTTGTAATGAAAGAGCACTACACAATTTGAGGCCGAAAATACCATCCGGTCACAGATCAGCACAACGTGTCAATGGAGTTGCCACAGCAGAGTATTGAACTCCGGTCATTAGCACACTAGGTAGAAAGCAGAAAAGTAGGGGTGGCGGAGGTAACGAAAGCAATAATAATACACCTACAATTAATTGTGATTTATGAAGTAGTAATTGAATTTATATTCTCATATCCGGTGCAATAACTTCCTGAAGATGATCTACAAATCAAATTCACATCAAGTACCTAATCTCTGAAGCAATTTCTTGAAAAGAAAAAGATAATTAATAAGATGAAGAAAGACAGCGCGAGGGAGGCCCATTGCTTCCGCCATTCTTTTAAATCATTTGGGCGTACAAGAAGCCCTTTCTAGTAAAGACAATAATAGAATCCGGTGAATGGTTCGGAGGAGGAGGAGGAGAACAAATGGGAATATGATGCATTTGATTTTAAATTATGATTATTTTATGCAAGTTCTGAAAAGCACATTTCACTCCTTATGATGAATGCGTCTCTGCCGGCAACTACGGTAATTAATTAATGAATTCCCAAAAGTATTCCTTTCACGTCAGGACGCTAAACTCCAGGAATAACAAGTTCCAGGCAAACAACAGGAGAGGCAGAAGCAGATGATGCCTGCAATTCATCCATCCGTTTCGTTTCAACCCGCCGCGGTGGCGTAGTGGTTAGCACGTTCGGAAACTGCGTCAGTAGTCCTAGGACCGAGGTGGGTCACCTTCTCTTGGGAGAGAGAGAGAGGCCGCGAGTGTGCCTTCCTTCGGAAGAGAAGTAAAACCGAGGTCCCGTGTTGGTGTACGATGGCACTTGCACGTAAAAGAACCCTCACTACTATGCAACGGGTAGATGAGGCAACAATTTCCAGGTGTAGGAGCTCGCCCCCCCCCTGGCGTCGGTAGCATTCCCCAACGAACACTATGTTACGTTAATGGGTTGGGGAGTAAGCCAAGCATCCATGACAGGTCGAACCCTTCGGAGGCTGCTCACAGGGGAGGAGGTGATAGGTGCAGAGGACGTAGGAGAGAAGAAATTCGCAGAACCCAACGTTCACTACCAACAACCCGCATTGGTACTAACGTGGGTTTGCGTTGCTTAACTTCAGTCATCTCACGAGAACTGGTGTGTCCAACGCAACTTGGCCAGGCAACTAGACCGACGATAAATCAGCGTAGGGGTGCAGCTTTGGCCGGCAACGGGCTGCAGAAATAACTATGACCAATATATCACCCTTTGTCCATTCAGAGGGACAAGATGGGCACCCGACCCTGCCATAGGCGAGAAAAGGGTTAGGAGTTGCTTTTGCCTTTAATACTATTCCACTTTCATATCTAATTTTTTTTTGTTTCGTTGGTTTTAGGGCCCTCCAACTGCAAGGTCATTAGAGCCCCGTCTACTTCATAGTCCTAGCGCCGAGACTGTTCAGACACTACACCAGCGATTCCCAACCACTGTGCCGCGAGATTCTTGAAATGTGCCGCTGCTGCGAATACCCATACATAAGTGACGTCAGACAAGTAGTTCGTCAAATCGGGTCTACCCTCCTAGGAGGGACTTGCTGAACCAATGGGCATGAATATCACAGAAGTGACTACTGGCTAACAAAGCTTGATGAGTGCATAGGGTTAGGTTACAACGCAATTCCTAACTCCTTTCCTGCCAACTGTAGGGTCGGGTTCCCATCTTGTTCCTCTGAATGGACACAAGGGCGATATATTGGACAGTGCTTTGCCACAGCCGGTTGCCGACCAAAGCTGCAACCCCCATGGTTATTCATCGTCGTTCGACTGTTCATTGGGGCATTCCACCGACGGCAAAGAGCGAGTTCCTACACCTGGAAATTTGGCCTTAACTACCCATTTCATAGTAGAAAGGGTTCTTTTATCTATAAATGCCATCGTAAAATCACACGGGACCACAGTTTTACTTGTCATCCAAAAGAAGGCACACTCGGGTCCAGTGCCGCAACGGGGGTATGAAGCGCCTGTGGCAAGTGTCTAACTTTCGCTTGCCCGTAACCCAATAATGACAAAAAACTTAAACATTTTGAGCCCCAAGCCCAGTTGCGCCCGTGGCGGCCGCCTTCTTCGCCACGCCCTCGTTACGGCCCTCCTCGGGTTCTCTCTCTCGCCCGAAAGAAGCCAACCCGCCTTACTGCACAGACACTACACTAATGTGACGATTTTTGGGTATTAGCAGTACCCAGTTTTCCCAAGCGGCCACCTATGTCAGTACTAGCTGGGGTTGCGCTGCTTAACTTCATTGATTAGACGAGAACTGGTGTGTCCAACGCAATTCGCCGCTACCGAAAAGGCCCAAGTGCGCCTTCGGATAAGAAGTAAACCCGAGATCCCGTGTGAGGTACGATGGCATTTGCACGTAAAAGAACCCTCTCTATCACGTGACGGGTAGCAAGCAATTCCTAACCCTTTTCTCGCCAAAGGCAGGGTTAGGTACCCATCATGCCCCTTGTTTTGTTTCGTTGGTTTTCTAGGGCCCTTCAATTACAAGGTAATTAAGAGCCCCGTCCACCACGTAGTTCTATTGTAAAGACTGCACAGACACAGACACTACAATAATGCGACGATTTTTGGGTATTAGCGGTACCCAGTGTCCCAAGCGGCCACCCACGTCAGTATTAGTTAGGGTTGCGTTGCTAAACTTAGTGATCAGACGAAAACGGGTGTATCCAGCGCAATACGTCGCTCCACATCTTGTCCATCTGAATGGACCCAAGGGGAACATATTGGCCAATGCAATTTTCGCAACCGGTTGCCGACCAAAGCTGCCACCCTTATGCTAATTGATCGTCGGCCTACTGTTCGTTGGGAAACCACACCGAGCTCCTACCCAGTGGTTCCGGTTGATGATACGACATCACCACTGCACGTCAAAGAATCGTAGCAACACGTAAAGTAACTACTGACCCTTTTGCGGCCTACGGCAGGGTCGGGGACCCATCTTCTCCCTCTCAATGGGCACATGGGCGATCTATTCGACGGTATTCTTACGCAGTCGGCTGCCGACTTGTCGGTCTACTGTTGGTTAGAGCACTCCGCCAAGCTCGTACACCTGGGAATTTTGCCTCATCTACCCGTTGCATAGTAGAGAGGGTACTTTTACGTGCAAATGCCATCGTACACCACACGGGACCTCGGTTTTACTTCTCATCCGAAGAAAGGCGCACTGGGGGTGTGCGTGTGTGTGGGTCTCTCTCTCTCTCTCGCCTGAAGGAAGACAACCCACCTCGGTCCAGTATCGAACCTAGAACACTGATGCAGGTAGCGAGCACGTTATCCACTGCAGTACCGAGGCGTAACTACCAGGCAACGGGTCGATTAGGCAAAATTTCCAGATGTAGGAGTGCTCCAACGCAGGGCAGAGTTCGCCTTCCGTCGGACGGGAAGTAAACCCGGTGCCCTACTGTGTGGTGAACGATGTCATTTTCACGTAAAAGAACCGTCTCTAACAAGTAAGCCACGTTGTTTGTTTGTTGGTGTTTTAGGGCCCTTCAACTACAAGGTCACTAGAGCCTCGTCCACAGCATAGTTCTTATGCAGAGACTGCACAGACACTACAATAATGCGACGATTTTTGGGTATTAGCAGTACCCAGTTTTCCCAAGCGGCCACCCATGTCAGTACTAGCTGGAGTTGCGTTGCTTAACTTCAGTGATCAGACGAGAACTGGTGTGGCCAACGCAATTCGCCGCTCCCTAGTAAGCCACGGGTCATCCTCACCATACCCTTATCCTGCCGGTGGTAGGGTGGGGTCTGCGGGTTGTAGCCCACCACTCCCGTTTATTTTCCTGCCCCTTAAAATTTGCCGGTGTAGGAGCTCGGTCCCTAGTGTGGGTGGAGGGCCCCATCGAACAGTAGCCTGCTGCTCAAAAACACGAGCGTAGGTTTTCTTTTTCTTTTGATATTAAAAATTTACGTCGAACCTAGAAACCATTAAATCGATTTACGTCGTTGTTGCTAGGAACAAATGGAGACGTTGGAGGGTATCAATTGAAACCCCCTTGTACCCTTTCCCCTTCTTTCTTATTCGGAGAGAAAAGAGGTGATCAGAGCTAAGCAATTAATTGTGATAACTTTTTTTTACGGAAGCACACAAACTGCAATCGAAATTTGGCATAAAAACGTCAATTTTTCTGATTTTAAAGAAATACTTTTGTAGCGGCTTATCAGGAAAGTACACAGGTTCAATCCCGGGTGGAACTTTGCTTTATACAAAGTACCGAATGCTGACAACGCCCCAATCCCTACTTATTTAACGGCTTTTCATTTCTGGGGACAATTTCGTTTCCCGGAAAGGGATCTTTTACGAGAAGTGTTGACATCTAATGCACCCTAAAAGACCACAAAAGAAATCATCTCCGCCTATTCCAGGATCGAACCCTGCAACAAGGCACTCAGGAATCAATCACGTCTCCACTGAGTGAGCAAGACAACTCACGCAACAGGAGATCAATAGTAGTCCCATCCTGTGATTATTGAGCCTTTCAGTCAGGATCATGAATCCACCATCACTTCAAATTTTGTTTCCGTCTATAGAAGGGTCGAGTACCCATTTGTGTAGCTGAAACCGGCAACACTGCAGACGGTAGTTGGCCGCCCTAACGTAGCATCCCCATGGTCCTCCACCGACTGACACGTTCCATAAAGCGCTGCCTGGGTGGCGCAGTGGGTAACTTGCTCGGTAACTGATTCAGTTGTTCTAGGTTTGATACTGGGTGGGTTGGCTTCCTTAGGGGGAGAGATAGGGCCCGAGTAGTGCCGTAACAAGGGTTTGGCGGAGAAGGCGCCCGCCACGGGCGCAACTGGGTTTGGGGCGCAAAATTTTTAATTTTTTTGTCATTATTGGGTTACGGGGAGGCGCAAGTTAGACACTTGCCAAAGGCGCTTCACACTTCTGTTACAGGGCTGGCCCCGAGTGTGCCTTTCTTCAGTAGAACTGAAGTTCCGTTTGGTATACGATGACTTTTGCACCTTAAACAACTCTCTACTATGCAACGGGTAACAAAAGCAACTCCTCACCCTTTTCCCGCCTAAGGCAGGGTCGGGTACCCATTTGTCCCTCTGAATGGACACTGAGTGATAGATTGGTCATAGTTTTTTCTGCAGCCGGTTGCCGGCCAAAGCTGCACCCCTACGCTTATTTATCGTCGGTCTAGTGTTCGTTGGGGAATGCTACTGACGCCAGGGGTCGAGCTCCTACACCTGGAAATTTTGCCTCATCTACCCGTTGCATAGTAGAGAGGGTTCTTTTACGTGCAAGTGCCATCGTACACCCGCACGGGACCTCGGTTTTACTTCTCATCCGAAAGAAGGCACACTCGCGGCTTCTCTCTCGCCCGAAAGAGGCCGACCCACCACTGTGCAGTATTGAACCTAGAACTAATGGCGTAGTTGTCGAGTGTGCTAACCACTACGCCACCGCGGCGGGTCTACTATGCAACGGGTAGATGAAGCAAAATTTCCAGGTATAGGAACTCGCTCCATGGAGTTGGTTGAGTGACCCAAAGAATAGTAGACCGACGATATATAATAAGCATCGGGGTTGCAGCACTGGTCGGCAGTCGGCTATATAAAAAAATACCGGCTACGGAAAAACACTGTCCAATCTATCACCCTTGGGTCCAATCCCAAGGACAAGATGGGAACCCGACCTGGCAATAGTTGGGGAAAAAGGGTTAGTTGTTTTTCTCATGGTCTAACGCGAAGTCCTGGCCAAGATGGGACAATGCAACGAGCGCCTTTCTGTCAATGTAAAGTACCTCTTCTCTGGCTCATCCGAATTGCTGTTTGTTTCGTGTTTTAGGGCACTTCAACTTCAAGGTCATTAGAGCCCCGTCCACAGTGTAGTTCTGATGCAGAAACTGCACAGACACTACACTAATGCGACGATTTTTGGATATTAGCGGTGCCCAGTTTTCCTCAGCGGCGACCCATGTCAGTACTACCTGGGGTTGCGTTGCTTAACTTCAGTGATCAGACGAGAACTGGTGTGTCCAACGCAAGCTGACGTGAGCTTTTGCGGGGCCTATTGTACCAAGATACATTATGTAACACAGAGGCCCGCGCATTTGGCCTTAGTAATCGTGAGGCCGGGTTGTGGGGAATGTGGTGAACCCGCGGATACCGAGTTAAAAAATATTTTCTGGGGTCTTATGTAGGAAACCACATGTTAGTATGTTACACCACCAAGAAGTTGGGGAATCGGTCAAGTAGCCATAACGGCCGAGGGATCACGTCAATTTGGCGCATGACAATTTGACGTAGTCAATTCGGCGTATGACAATTTGGCGTACATACAAATTTGGCGTACATTCTGATCTCTTCGGTGCACACATTTGTTCAAAATTGCAACTGTCGTAACCAGTGGTGGATCCAGGATATTCGTCAGGGGGGTTGAGCTAATACGGTGGATTTGAGCTAATACAGGGGGTTGAGCTAAACTTCACATATTATGCGAATATAACTTTATATGTGCATGGGGGGGGGGTTGCAACCCCGAAAACCCCATCCTATATCCGCGCGTGGTCATAACAGTCATTGCAACAGTCCCGTATAACACAGTTGGGTCTGTTTGTTTGTGTTTTAGGGTCCATCGACTGCAAAGGTCATTAAGGCCCTATAACACAATTATGGTAGGCATTCATTGTTCTATTACCTTGCAATGACTGTTGAAATATGTACAACTTTGGGCATCCTAGAGATCGGTATGTACGCCAAATTGACGTAGCCCCAACGGCCGATCCTTGTGGAGGCTGTCCGCGGATGAGAGGAAGGTAGAAGTGAGGAATGCTGGAGTGAGGGATGTAGGAGTGGGGGTGTAGGAGAGGGGAAATTAGCAGCACCAAACTTTCAACTAACCACCCATGTCGGTAATAACTTGGGTTGCGTTGCTTAATTTCAGTTATCTGACGAGAATTAGTGTCCAACGCAACTCAGCCGCTAGCATTTAATATAAAGGCCCGGTGCGGGGCCTCAGTTAACGCGGGGCCGGGTTTGGCGAACGCACTGGGAGCGGCTTATTGCGTTGGACAGATCAGTTCTCGTCTGATCACTGAAGTTCAGCAACGCAACCCCAGCTAGAACTAACATGGGTGGCCGCTTGGAAACACTGGGTACCGCTAATAGTCAAAAATCGTCGCATTATTGTAGTAACTGCGTAGTCTATGCATTAGAACTACGTAGTGGATGGGGCTCTAATGGCCTTGTAGTTGAAGGGAACTAAAACACCAACCCGCCTCGCGCCGGCTCTGGTTATTACAGTAGCTGAAATGTGTTTCATATAAGTAATAAAGGATTGAGAGACAGGTTTCAAGTATTGCTTATGGTGCAAGAGATGAAATGACAGCATTATCACATTTCCTAAGTTTAATATCCACGTTATTAATCCTGACAGGAGTGCTGATGACTTGACACTGTTGTCATAACCGTAGAAAGTCGAGACAATCACGTCAGAAGATCTACAATTTCAACTTCCATCTACGCTGTAATCGCAGACATCGGCTGGTTAATATCTTTCTGATTTATATACCGTCACAACCTCACCCGCCTCGGTGGTGCAGTGGGTAGCAAGCTCGGCAACTGAGTCAGTAATTCCAGGTCCGATAGTGGACCGAGGTGGGTTGGCTTCTTTCCGTTTTGTTTTGTTTGTTTGTTGGTGTTTTAGGGCCCTTCAACTACAAGGTCATTAGAGCCCCGTCCACTG